>CM053402.1:68657947-68691294 GCA_028644305.1 Xerus rutilus
AGTTATGTTTGGGGGCAGCCAGCTCTGGCATGCATGTTGCATCAAAGCTGGGCCCAGGCTTGACTTCTGATGAAATTGAGAGGTAAGCCAAGGTGTTCCGGGCCCCTTTGTCCTTTCAGCTGTCCCTCTTCTCCCTTCTCCCTTTTGATGCCCCTTTCATCTAAACTGGCATCCTCGTGGGCAACAGAGCTGTTATTGCCACAAAATTCCTCTGCCCCATAGCTCCTCTTTTCAAGGTCAGTTACACTTGGGCCTCCCAAGGTGAAAACCAGCGTGTCTGTTACACTGAGCTCTTTCCCCAGGCAGGGCCAATAAGCACTGTCCACTATTAAGTACATGACTATGCCCTCCTGGCAGGGCAGCTTCTGGCCAGCACTTTGACCTTTCTATGGCCAGCACTTAGCCCTGGCCCAGAGCACTTAAAATACTCACAACTTTATTTATTTTTGTGCATTGTTTTGGAGCTGAACCAAAATTGAACCCATGGCCTTGCACATGCTAAGGATGCGCTCTACCACTGAGTTACAACCTGAGCTGCAATTTTAATGGAGCATTTGGATATTGTAGACTCACCGATTTCTAACCCCAAGGAGTGATTCTGAAGGTTAAAATGTCCGAGCAGCTCAGAGGGGACTGCAGAAGGTTGTGCTTAGTAAAGACCCCAACACCTTTTAAATTATGTAATTGTTTAGGTGACAGGCCTTAGCGTGAGGCCAGAGGAGGGGTTTTGCTGTTTTGTGGGGTTTGTGACATCAGAAAATGTCATGTGAGGTTGCAAGCTGGGGCAGGAAGGAAAGGGGGCTTTTTACACTGAGATCAGGGATTCCATTGAAAGGTTGGAGACGAATTCTTCGACTCAAACAAGCTGTTCTCAAAGCCAGGGAAGGAGTTCTTTGTCTTCGTGGTAGCCAGAGAAGATGTGGGATGGATGCCAGGAAGAAATATAAATTTCCCAGGGGAGGATACAGACCAGCTGAAGGAAATCAACATTTGTCCAGGAGACCGTGATGGCCATACCAAAGCCAGCAGTCACCTGCCACTGTTCAGGCCCTCCGAAGTCCACTACATGGCCCTAGGCCCCTAAATCAATGTTGGTTATGTAATCCAAGTAATTAAAAACAAAAGCGGGTGAATTTCTACATGATTCTAGGTATGTTGTCTGATTTACCTTTCAAATTATGTGATGTAGTTCTAAACAGTGACTTCAAAGACAGAGCCAGGGGGCTTCAGGGGTGATCCATGTGTGGGGGGATGTTTGGGGCAGAGAAGGTTGAAGTTAAATGCTGTATTTGATGACCAAGGTGGCTGTCTCCTTCCTGCCTGATGCTTCTTGTTCCAGAGGAGGGAGGCAAGAGTGTGGCTGAGGTAAGGCCAGGCTTTGTGCAGAGGAGAGGCATATCATAGCTGCATTCAGTGGCTGGGCCCATTAACAGAGTACATAGCAAGATTCTTGGCTTGGAGAATCTTGGAGCTGTAGGAAGCATTCAGAAGAGAGGATAGCAGAACCTACTAGAAGCTCCCATAGCATTTAACCTAACCCCACAGGCTGGGAAAACAAGATCCAGAGCTGCTGAATTTCTGCCATTTTGGATGTCAGCATCAGCTTAAACAGCTCCAATGTTTTAGACTAGTGCCTGCACTTGCAGACACCATTATGTTTATTAAATAACTGATGGTACTGAACAGCATAGAAACTAGAATCCAGGCTGTAAAAAAGGCCACCCAGGCAAAAAATAAAAAAACTATCAACCAAATGAAATGGTTAGCTGAGAAAAATGTTTGCAATGCATCACATCCTTTCATATCTAAAGAGCTACATCCTTTAATATATAAAGAGTCATTATGAATTAATAAAAAAGGGCCAAAAACTGAATGAAAAGATTGACGAAGGATATATTTCATTCACAGCACAGGAAATTCAGATGGCTCTCAAACATTTACAAAGTTGCACAACTTCACTCTTAATAGAAATACAAATTTAAAATATGAGATAATGTTTTTCACTTATCTGATTGGCAAAGATCAAAAAGTTCCATATTGCTTAGTGTTGCCCAGGGTGTGGGAAAATAGGCATTTTACGGAATGTGGGTGGAAGCATAAATTGCTGGAGAATATTTTGGCAAACTTTCAAAATAAAAAATGTACATTCCCTTTCACCAGCTATCTTACCCCTACGAATTTTTCCTATAAATATGTTAGCACATCTGCAAAATGACCACATACAAGAATATTCACAAAAGGATTGGAAACAGCAAAGGACTTAAGAGATAAGTAGCTAAGAAGCTACTTAGGAGATTTGTTAGATAAATGATGGTACATCCATATAATAAAATCTCGCATAGCCATTTAGAGAAATGAGAGTGCTATATGTATATAGTTACATGTATATGTATATATAATCCCCAATATATGTTGTTCAGTGAAAAAAAGTAATTGCAGAACAGTGGCTGTCATTTATATAAACAAAACAAATAGATGTACAGTTGTTCTTCTGTATCCATGGGAAACTTGTTCTAGGACACCCTGAAGATACCTAAATCTGAGGATATTCCAGTTCTTTATATAAAATGACCTAGTATTTGTATAGAATCTATGCACATCCAACCATATACTTAATCATCTCTGGGTTATTTGGAGTATCAAATACAATGTAAATGCTGGGTAAATAGCTGTTATACTATATTGTTTAGGGAATAATGACAAAGAAAAAAGTCAGTAATGTTCAACAGACCCATTTTGTTTTTCCAAAATATTTTCCACTGGAGGTTGGTTGAATCTGTGGATGTGGAACCTGAAGATATGGGGGGCCAACTGTATTGTGGACATACATGTGTACTTACACAGGAAGTCGCTATGTGCACAGAGAATCTTTAGAAGGATACACCTACAAATATTAGCAGCAGTGTTTTTTCCTCCAGGAAGGATGATGGGGTGGGTGTGGGATGCAGATGGAGGGAGACTTTCACTACATGCTTTTTTGTCCCTTTTGACTTTCGTATCATGTGAATATATTCTTGGTTTTAAAAATGGTAAGTATAAATAATAAAAAGACCTGAGATTCCTGGAGGAGGGTTTCATGGCCAATCTCACCCTTGGTGAGTAAACTTGACCTTGATTGCCAGTGGCGGCGGGGGGTGGGGTGGGGGGTGAGTCTTGATGAGACAGGCTCTAGAATTAGACTGTGTGGGGTACAGGCTCAGTGGTGGGCAGTAGGAGGTCCTGGGAGCAGACAGGAGGCAGCCACTGAGAGGGTTTGAGGACCCTCAAATACTCCTGGAGCTAAAACATACTTTTGAAGTGCCAATGATTTTGAAAATGCTGCTAATTGGGTCGAATCACAAATCTACTTCCAAGTGTCTGTCTGACTCCTCACCCTCCTCCTTGCCCCAGTCCCCAAAATAAGATTTGTGAAGTCAGGGACAGCCATCTAGCCTTTTATGAATTCTGTGCTGACCTGTCCTAATAGTGCTTGGTGAACATCTATGAATAGGACAGTGGTAACAGAATCAGGTGGATGTTTGGATGAGAGCGATATGCTGGGAGCAGGTGGGACAGCATCTGGAGTCTTGCTGACCCTGGTGTGAGTGGGGCTGCACACATGTGATGGGTGAGATCCTTCACCTTTCCAAGTGTCAGATCCCCTGCACAACGGGGATCATCAGGTCTACCTTGCGGGCTGTCATTAGGTCTGATGAAGATTAAGTGTGCAAAGAACTCATCTGCTCCTACAGACCCATGGTGCCTGGTGCACTAAGGAGATTGGCTGGACTGTGGCCAACTGTTAAATTAATTAATGCAATCAAGGCAAGCTGTCTGGGTTTGAGTCCCGCGGCCGATCATAAGCTGTGGGACTTTGGATAATTTACTTAACTTCTCTGTGTTATAACATCTGTAAAATTGGGTTAATAATTGTTCTGAGGTCAGCCAGGGTTGTTGTGAAGTTAAAAATGAGATATATGTAATGCTGTAAAGCACTTAGCCTTGAGCCTGACTTGAAGCATCATTATTTTGAAACAGCTTGTTATATCAAGTCAATTACTGATCTTAAACAAGTTGGCTATGGGGTGCTGGAACTGGCGTTCCCATTGTAGGCTGTTTAAGGTTTTCCAGAGATATGGATCACAGAAACGAGCAAAACACACCTAATTAGACTCACCACTGTCTCCAGGAAACTGTCCCATCGGCAGTGTCCATGAGGGACCAGGTAGGGGAGGAGTCACGAGGGGCTTATTTCAAAGGCATTAAAAAAAAAAAATCCTGTGCAGCTCAATAAGAAACATGGAGCATTTTGGGGTGGTCTTAGAGGAACAGGAAAATGAAATGCAGAGGACATCAATGGAGGGTAGAGACATCATCTGTATCACAGGGGAAACTATGGATTTTCCCCAGATTCTTAGCACAAAAAAGAAAGCGAAGGTTGTGTTTGGAAGCTGAAGCATTTTGGCAGCCTTTCCCGGAAGGAACCATGATGGAAATAGAAAAAAGGAGGTAGGAACAGAAAACCTGAGACAGAGCGACTTGAGGAGCGTAGGTGATTACAGAAATCAGGTCCGAAGGGGCTCAGCAGAGGCAAAAGAATTCCAAACTGGTGCCAAGGACACTGTGGAACCGATTATTGAAATAATGTCAGGACGGAGATTTACTAGAGGAATTTAATAACAACAATAACTCAGCCAGCCCCTCTTCCCGGATGAGACAATACACCTCCACGGCACCAATAACGAGGAGAAGGAAGGTGAGGGAAGGTGAGGGGGTGGGACGGAAGATATCCACACAAGGTACATATGTCAATTTAAAAAAAGAAACACAACAACACATTCCTTGAAAAGGACACAGAGTCTGAGCAGGAGCTCCTTTTGCTCCGACATTTGATTAGAACTTGGTATAATTGATTATTTTTTGACCTGAAGATTCCCTGCAACGTATTTCCATTCTGTGGATGGACCAGGCTAAACCTGAGACAAGCTCTCCCAAGCCTGTATCTTTCTTTTTGATTTTTTTTTTCTTTGAGGTTGTGAGGAATGGATGGAATCCAGGGCCTTGTGCATGTGCTCTACCACTGAGCTACACCTCCACGCCCTTGAATATTTTGAGGACAGAAGTATGAAGGGCCCTTCCCTGCAGGCTACTGGCTTCTGTAGACCTCTCTTTTGTGACCACTTCCTTCTTGACCTGTTTGCTGGGACATCCCATGGGTTTCAGACATTGGCTTCACCCCCGTCTGTAGTCTCCCAGTTACTCTCTACTGCAATAGCGTCGTGTCTGAGGCCACTCTTCCCAGAGACAGCGACACTGAGGCAGACCTGTGGAGGGGCATGGTCAATGGGAGAGCTGAGGTCGGCCTCAGCCAAACCCAATCAAGTGGACACCCTCGCACCCCCTGCAACGTGAGCTCATTCTAGAAGCACAGATGAATGTCAGAGCCCCTGCCATGATGAGAGAAAAAATCAAAACCAGGTCTAGGTCCAAGCTGGGACTTCCTGATCATGATTATTTTTTATTTCCCCATCATGAAATCCCAACCCTAGGATGGCTGAAAGCCCAAGGCCTCACACCCTGGAATCTGTGGCCTGCGCTGTAAGCAGCGTCTCCTCGCAGCCTCCCAAAGTTTAAATATTAATTTGCCTGTAATTGGCGGAGAAAACAAACAGGCAATTAAAAACGCTACAAAACTGACTTTCTCCTTCCTCTGCTCGGCCCTCCCTTTTCATTTTGCTGCCGCCTAGAACTGGCTGTAAGACAATAGGACCCCGAGCTGTGTGGAATTCTAAGCCCGGGCTTGCCTTAAAGCTACAATATGGATTTAATTTATATGCAAATGCAAGCAATAAAAAGGCAGACACTGTAGAAATTATAGGGTCCCCCCCTCCTTTTCTTAGGAGAGCTCAAATCCTTTTTCTCCTTGCGACTAAGACCTAATTATTATTGGTTCCTGCCACCTCCCCCCCTTCTCCCCCTGCCCACTCTGGGTGTAAACTGGGCCGTTTAAGAAAAACAATAGAATATTGGGAATCGGAGAAGGAGCATCAGGATAATTTCACAGTCTGACTCCCTCTCTTCCTCCTCCCCTTTCCCCCTTTCCCCTCTACCCCCTGCCTGCTGGGCTCTTCTGTTGACCAGTAGAACGCAAAACTGATCAAAGCCAGCCGGAAGCCTTAAGTAGGCCAAAATGGGGGCTAAAGTATGCTAATGGGGAGCTAAATATACTTTAATCCTGTTATAATACAAGGTAACTTAGAGGCAGGGAAAGGGCCTGGTGGCTTTGGCAGGGGGTGGAAGGGGCCTGGGACCCCTGTGAATGCTGAATAGAAGTGGCTTCCTATTCTTTCTGTGGCTGGGGGTGGGGTGGGGGCCTTCTTCCTCAGATGCCCACACCAGCCCCGCCTGCCTGGTTTACTGAGTGTCAACAGTTGGGTGAGCAAGACTTCTCAGCCCTTAGATCAGTATCCTGTGACCTTCCACATTGACGTGCACACCATTCAGCCAAGCCTTCCAGCTGTTGCCTGAATGATGAGACCTTTTTTTTTTTTTTGCAGAGTAGGGCATGGCTTAGAAGGACACTAGGCAACAGTTTTAAATTAGATCCTCACCACCACCCAGCTTGCTCTGCATATTCTGTGCAAAGTCATCCGGTGAGAAGCTACAGGGGCCAATGGATATATTTTGGGCAGAACTGAGCAGGCACTGGAAGGGAAATTAGCCCCTCTGCCCACCTTCAGGACCACAGCTTTTGCTAGCCAAGCCCCTGTCTAGTTTGGGAAAGGAGAGGGCTGCTTGACCTGTGCTGATTCCCTACCTCTTGAGGAAGGAAGAACTTGAGGTCCTCTGCCCCCCTCCCCACATCTGTCTGTCTGGGGGGTCCGGGGGTGCTGTGGAGGGTTCCAGAATGTAAGAGAAGTGGTTCTGATAGATTTTTTCTTCTGGACCAATGTAGGGTCTCCAAGGATTGCAGAGGAGACTGATGTGACTTTACTGAAGCCAACTGCTGCAGGTGTCAGAGATTACAAACAAAGGTCTCAGGGAGGCTACCTCCCAGCAGGAGGTCCCAAGTCAGAAGAGTGGAGTAGGGGAGGGAGGAGTCGTCCCAAATATCTCTCCCTTAAGTACAAATTACATACTGGATATGTGAAGTTGTAATGGTGTATTTTGAGTCAGCCTGGCTTCGTGAGAACACCAGCTTGTGCCCTCCAAGATGCTGAGACGGTGACATAGACAAACAGAAAGGAATTCGATGCCAACAGAATATGTTTTGTTTGAATTCACACACAGCTTTCTCTCTCTCTCTTTTCCTTCTCTATTTTCTTCTTCCTTCCTCTTCCCCTTTTTCTTTTCCCTGCATCCGTCAAGCCTCTATTTGAATGTCATAAAGAGAAATCTCCCATTTTGATGTTTTTTAGGGGGTGATGATCTCATTAAGTCAAATGGGAAGTCCATGAGCAATTAGGTACTCAAAGTCTGACAAGTATCAAAGAGGTCTTTTCTACCTGCATCTCTGCACCCCAGTCTAGCCTCGGTGTGAAGTAAAAGTGATTGTGCTTGGTCCCTAACCTCCTTCTCTGAGGCATCTGAGAGTCCAGGTAGCTGTCTGTCCAGCAAAAGTACACACGGATATGGAAGGGCCAGTGACCAGGCAGATGCTCAATTTGTGCTGGGTATGGAAGTGTGGAATAAGTGCAGAGGAAGGGGCCTTTGGAAAGGAAAGAGAACCCATAAGCATCAATGTAAGAGAGACTAGAATTTGATCCTGGCATTGTAATTTGGGGCAAATTCTTAATTTTTACACCACTTGAATTGTGTAATCTGAAAAATGGAGTTGAATATCTATCTCTTGTAAGGATCAGGTGGGATAATGGCTGTGAAGTGCTTGATGAGGGCTCAGCATCTGATAAATACCTATGCAGAATCATCTCTTTTTTATTGCTAGACTTAACCCGGGCAGAACAACAATATTCCTATGTTCTCATGAAAAAATCCTTTTGTAGTTTTAATACTTGTTTCTTTCAGCAAGAGAGAAATTCCACTACCTTCCTAAAGATGGATCTGAGCGGTCCTCTTCCCCATATTTTTTCCCTGTGGGTAGCCCAGATTCGGTTGCAGCATTGATGCCGGGATCCTCGGTCCTGAGGCAGATCTAAGGTTCTCTCACATTCTTCTTATCTGGTTCTGTGTTTCCTGTAGAACAACTTCCTCAAGTCCTAGGGTGAGGCTTCAGTGAGTCTAAAGGGGAAAATAATAACTATCTGCAAAAGTCTCATCTGGCCAATGCTTTCTATTTCTCGCTTGGGTAGATCCCTCCTCTACCCCCGCAAACAACGAATCTGCAGGTCTGAGTCATCGTTTCTGTTCTTACAGCTCATAAAATGGTTTTAATTATATGGTGTTTTTCCAAGTAAACAATTCGACTGAAAGAGAAAACAATGTTTAATTTTTGTTGAATTAAGTTGGGAATGATTCCGGCACCAGTGCAGTGACTTGGGGCGTCTGATGCTGTCCTTGTTTGTGTGCGTGACCTCTCTTAACCGTAACAACGAGGAAATAGGAACTAGCCCAGGGAATGGAGAGAAACGTAAAACTTCACTTCAGATCCCAACAGAAATCCAGGAGTTATTTTGGTAACAGTTTTGCCAGGAGAAAAAGATGTGAAGATTTTTTTCTTCACCATAAATAAACCCAATATTATCCTGACGACACTGTGACGGGTGGAACTTCCTCCCGTTGACTTCCAAAACACCGTAGCAAATACACGAACAGTGGCAGCCCGCTACCCAGCCATTCCTCTTCCTCCTTCATTTAAACTCTTCATGTTCCACACATTCATTAACATTTCCCTGCATGTCTCATTATTATCTCATCAAACATTTATTATTACTTCCAGATAGATAATTAAAATTTCATACAGTTATTTCTCTGTATGACAATCTAACAGATTTCAACCCCCCCACCTCCCTCCCCAGCACTCAACACGCACCCTCACAATTGGATCATAAAACTCGTGAACTTTCAATTCCATGTGCAGAAAGCATAGGAACAAAATCTTAAAATTCATTTTGAAAGGGAATTTAGTTTCCAGAATAATGACTCCGTTATTGCAATTGTGAAAGAATCAGAGAAAAGAAGTCTCGCAGGACAATCCTTGTTCTTCATTAAATAAATAACTGGACTCCATTGATAATATTATGTGATCGACAAACAATGTACATGAGCGATTTTGAGGCCTGAACTGGATTTGTTAGAACTGAGTACTCCCAGACAGCAGATGCAATAAACTCAAAAAGATTAGCAAAGAATTACTCTTTCCAGGAAGCATATTACATTTAGGATTAGAAATCCTGATATGGATTATATATCACACATATTGCACAGAGCGCAGAAGTATCAAATTCATCTCAACTAGGGTGAGATCTTTTTTCACTGGAATTTAAGAATGTAGGTTGGTTTTCGGCTACTTACAGCTTGGAAGAGTGTTTCTGGGTGGTAGAGCGCCCAGTTTTAACGAGCCAGGGGCCTCTCATTCTTCCTGTGCCATTTCCCCGTCTAGACCCCAACGCGAGCAGGAAAATCATCTGAGACCAAACCCAGCCCTAAGGGGCTTGGCTTACCTATTATTAAATTGCTTGAATTTGGTTTTGGAGATATGACTCTTTTTTTTCGTATTTCTTGGAGATAAGCTCATCGAAGTAAACTTTCACATTTTTTTCTTATAAATATGCAAACCAGAAAGATGTCAGTTTAGTCTAATTAATTAAACAGATTAATGCCACTTACTTTGAGAAAAGTACCAGTGCTGTTCTTTCTTTAATTGCTTCTTGCCTCAATCCAAAGAAGGGAGAGGCTACGGTAGCCAACCCATGTCTTCTCAACTTGATCACTTGGCAAACAACCATTTCCCCTTCTTTGGGGCTTGTTGCACATAGTTGGTTCAAGTTTCAGCATCATTCCCCAGCAGGATGCTTGCTTTGCACTCTGCTTGGTGAGGGACAGTGCCTGAGCAACCCAGGGTTCTAGGCTGTGGCAATTGTGGGAAAGCCTGAAATATATTCACCTTTTTAGCAGGTACTGTTTTAGCAGTTGTGTGTGGAAACCTGGTCTGTCCTGGGACAGGTGGGCAATGCCATTTCTGATTTCAGAGGCCCACTTACCTCCTTCTCCCAGGCTACCCATGTGTTCTTAGGGACAACCATACAACCAGCTAAAAGAATCTATTAACATATGCAATGAGCCTGGCATTTAGAGAAAGACATGGGTGTGAATTTTCGTGGTGCTTCTACTTTGAGATGCTGGGCAATGAAAGAGCTAGTGTACAGTGTGGGTAGCAAAGGATCTGGTCTCAAAGTGTTTGGTATGGACTATAATCCTAGGAGGACTGAGGGTTTGGGAGAGCTCAGGGGTGGCTTTAGGGGTAACAGGACTGTGAGGCAGTGGGGCAAGGATGGAACAGTGAGCAGGCTTGAAGAGAATGTTCTTCAAGCTGAGCCATACCTTTATCAAATCCTTACTGGGTGTCTACATGATAAGCAAGGGAAGAGGCTTGACGTGTGTAGTTAGGCAGATCTCCCCAGGAAGGGGCCAGGATGCCGTTCATCATTATAACTCCCACTCTGACTACCTGGAGGAGCTCACTGGAAAACTGTGTGCAGATGAATTAAATCTGTATCTGCCCTCCAGGGGTTCTTCACAAGAGGCCATCGAATGCCCTCACCCTTTCTGCTTTCAGAGTCTTCCTCTTTTTTTCTGCAGACCTCAGATACTCACATCTTGAGTCTCAGACATCTTCCCTTACACTTTGGTAACTCGACCCATGACAATTTGTAGGCCTTCTGGATACCCTTAAGGTCTACAAAGTGTTCAGCTTTTTTAGAGTGGAGTGTGGATAGACTAGGGAAGTGCCTTTCTCTCAATGGCTTTCCTTTTGATGGGAGACCTAAGAACTAAAATTTGATCCCATGAGGCCAGTCTTCCAAAAGACCTGTGAAGTAGGCACTATATCCCACCATTTTGGAAGGAGAAAAAGTGGGTCCAGAGTGCTTAAAAATGTACTAATTATTATCTTATTCCTAGTCCCCACAGAAACCTAATGTATATTTATGACAGTGTCTCACAACTCAATGTCCTCTAGTGTCATGACAAAGTTCTACATGGCATATCCTATTCAGGTATATTTCAGGCAGGTATTTTCAGTGTGTGAAGGGGCCTGACCAGGAGGAGAGTGGCAGGATCTTTGGCAGACTAGTGTCCCCAGACTATCTCATGAAGTGATGGCACAGACAATGCCCATGTGACTCATCTTCCTCATTCAGACTTTAAAGGGGCACCTTGAACCTTCTAGTGTTTGTTCTCATATCTGTCTACTGTCAATGGTCCATTCATTTCTCTCGGGGTGGGAATCAAGTATGATTTGTCTACTGCACATCCCCAGTACAAAATGACCTTCAGTAAAGACATGTATGGTAAGTCAAAGAAAAGCCCTCCCCTTGAGATTGGGGCTGGGACAGCAGATAAGGGAGGGTCATCCATTGCCAGAACAGACTAGTAAATGACAGGATAACTTAGCACAAGCAACATGTGCTGTTTTCAGTTTGCATTTCCCCTTAATTCTCTCTTTGCTGTGGTGGTGTCACTGAAAAATGCACTACTTTGCACGCCCAGACGCAGTTAATGTTGAGCAAATCTGAGCTCACCCTCACCCCTAGCCCCGTTAAATTGGTTTGATCAGCCTGGTGGCCTGGAATGTCTGAAGTCTTGCAAAAAACACAGGGACATTTGTTGGTGGGTCTTGCATACACTCCCAAATTTGACATGGCTCAACAGTTGCACGACTCTCTGTCTGTCTCCAGCACTGACTCTGATTCCTCTGACATAGGAGACTAAATAAAAGTTGACCCTTTTAAGAATCATTTGATTTAGAACAAAATCATGATTTTAATAATAGAGAAGGAATTTCCATTTTGGAAAAGTCAAAAGTAGCATAACGTGGGGGCACTGGAAAGTGTGGCTTAGGAAAGAGTGAGACCAGGACAGAGTTTAGAGTCTCATAGGCATGACTTGAAGTCACTTCTCTTGAGTTTCTGTTTTCTTGTTAGACGTGAAAATGAATAGTTTGCCATGAGAGCAAAATGAAATGCACTGTAAATGAATGAACAACACGGAATAAACACGTGTGAAGCTTGGGATGGAGTGGGGACTCCATAATGGGTACCTATTGTTCTTTTAATTTCTTGACTCCATGTCAATATAATGTTCATTCATGACAGCCAAGAACTTGGTCAAGAGCCTTTCCATGTCCCATTGCTCATTGGATCCTGATGTCCTCCAATATCACGACAAAAGTCTGGAGCAGGAGGCAGAGGAACCCGTCCGGCAGATATTTGCAGTAAACAAAGAGGCTGAATGAGGAGGCAATAGAGAGTGGTGGAGTCTGTGACAAACTAACGGCCTCAGGCTTTGTCTCATGAAGCAATTGTGGCTCAGCTCCAACCAATGCCAGCTGCAAATGTAGGCCGAAGTCTCAGAGTTTTTAAAAGAAACCAGAATTCTAAAAAAATGTGAAATCAATTGGTAACTAATTAAAATCCTTTAAGAACATGATGTAGACCCAAGTCTGGGTGGGTGGACATGAACATGTCATGGGACCAGGTGCAGAGCCCTGCTGTGTGACATTTGGCCCAGAAACCTGCCTTCTCATGGACAGGCATGAGGCAGGTGGAGCTGAGGAAAACGGGTACCTACTAGAAGCTGCTAGGCAGTGCATCCCGTACAAAGTGCTGTGAAGGTCTGTGCCTCTCAAGGTATAGTGGGGACAATGAGGTGAGTACAGCCCAGTGCCAGGCAGATGACAGCAACTCAATGGTGTCATTGGTATTATATGTTCTAGAGTGGACATTCCTCCCAAGATCATTTCAATGAGTGATGGCTTTGGGATGACATCAATGACATTTTCAGTCTCCATTCCAGAGTGAATGTTTATGTGCTCTTAGCAACATCATTACAGTTTTGAGTGCAATTCACTCTCTCAATACTTTTGCATTGTTATTTGTGGTTGATATAATTTCACACGAGTTTTAGTACTAGAAACACTTTCAGAAATGACCTGGTCCTTCTGTGTATTACTTAGAAAAGAAGACCTGACATTTCAAAGAAGCTGAGTGCCTTATTCAAAGTTCTACAACCAGGCTGTTAGGGATGAATTTGAGATCCCAGCTTTGTCCTTCCGTAGTCCAGGGACAAGCTAAGAGCTCATTTGACAAGGACCAGAACGGAAATCTCACACTGTTGGTGTTCCACACAGGTGGGGTGGTTTATGCCACTGGATGTGACCTGAGCGGTTGGGCCTGACACATGGGGTGAGAATAGAAACTAGGAATAGGGGGTTGGAGTGTAGCTCAGTGGTAGGGCACTTTCCTAGCATGTAAGAGGTCCTGGGTTCGATCCCCAGCACAGAATAAATTAATAAACAAACAAACAAACAAATAAATTGGGGATGAGAGTGGAGGGGTAAGGTTGGGGACCTGACAGGAAGCATGCCTAGGAAATGGCAGTCCTGAGAAGAATGAGACTCTAACCTTTAGAGACTTCCCATCTTTCTGTCCCTGCTTTATTTTTTTTCCTACCTCCTAATATCACACCCTGTTTAAAGATGGGCTATTTTCATTGTGTATCTCTTCCTAGTAGAAAGCTAAATCCACAGGGTTTGTTGAATGACTAACAGCAGCAATGTATGTACCAGCAAGAATAGTCATAGTTGTTTCCATCCTTACTCATGAGATGGAAGAGATCAACCAGGTAATGTGTCCAGAGTGATACTGCTACAAAGTTACTGGTAGGATAGATCTAGAAACTAGTCTGTTGTTGGTTCTAGCTGTGAGGCTCTGTTCTCTTATCACTTTATATATATAATCCAACATTCTTGAAAATTCTTTGCAAGACAGCTCTGACTATAACTTCATTGCTCATAGGTAGAAATGAAGCTCTTTGAGTTAAAAATTTGTCTTTCTTTTAAGAAAAAAAATCATCAGAGATTCATGGATAGAGTATCATACTGCTTTCGTTTGGAGCAGTTGATGACAAAATAGAGCTTGTCATAGTAAAATAAAAATGATTCCATTGTTATCCCCATGACTTTGAGGTCATGCTCCAATTTGGATACCAGAGTTCTCCAATTTGGGGAAATGAGGGAGGAACCTCAATCCCAACCTGGCATCTAGACTTGGAGAGCTCCCGGGGGTCAGAGGGATCATTCCACTGGTGGTATTACAAACTGACAGGCCCCAAACGGAAATGCATCTTAGAAAAGTATCTATCACCTGGTTTTCCAAGGAATGGTGGATGCATTCCTGGCAACAAGAATGTGAACCTTTTATCTTAAAATGATTACACATTTATTTTAATGTGTAGTGGATAAAAATAACTATCTCATCAATCCACAATTTCTGGCTATTATTGCTTAGGACAAGGCTTGCAAAAAAAAAGAGGGAGTTATTTAAAAGACAAATATTAGGTTAATTTAGAGAACAAAGATTATGAGAAAATGGCAAAAATTCTATTGGCACATAAATGCCTGAAGTTTGGGAAACTTAATTTTGTAGCTAAGGAAAAAGACCCTGTAAGATCCTTACCAAGGCCACTAAATAAATTGGTGAGAAAGCTATGATCTGAGTGCAGGTCTGCTGAGTTCCAGGCTGGTGGCGTTCCAACCAAGGGGAGGAAGATGCTGTCTTTCCAGCCTCTCTAACAATTATACTCATCCTTTTCCATCTGCTCCTGCTGTCGCCCCTCCATTCAATGAATGTTTGCCGGGAAGCAACGGCCAGCTGTTGAGGGGCATCCAGAAGTTGCTTCAGTCTCTTGGTGGAGCTAGAAACTCACATGAATCAGCAGTTGCCATGCACTTTGCACCCACATCCCCACTAGCCCCCCATCTCTGAGTACTTATTTATAAATCATATGTATCTATTTCTGTACTAGCAAGATATGATAAAACATATGGGTGTATCCTTATATTATTGCACTCAGTGCATTTATTGTTGATGTTATTCTCTCTCTCTCTTTTTTACAAATTCAAAGTTTGTGGTAAACTTGCATCAAAAAACCTATTGGTGCCATTTTCCCAACAGCTCAGATAATCTTTAGCATTATTTAGCTATAAAGTATTTTTAAATTAGGCATGTACATTGTTTTTTTGTAAAAGACACAGTGCTATTGCACACTTAATAGACTACAGAATGGTGTAAACGTTAACTTTCATATGTGCTAGGAAACCAAAATAATTGTGTGACTCACTTTATTGTGATATACACTTTATTGCAGTGGTCTGGAACTGAACCCACCATACCTTCAGGGAATGCCTGTGTATGAAAATAGAAACTAATGAGGGTGAACCAAAGGTAGAGAAAGTAAATTTTAAATGTATCCATGAGGCAAAAAAACACACACACAAAATAATTAAGTATGAGAAACAATGAAATACAAAGGAGGCTAAATATGGTAGAAATTAAAGAGATGTGATCCTGTGATAAAGGTGAATCACATACCACTTTTAATTCAAAATTAATTTTATTTGTTAGCAAAAATTTTGTTAATTAAAATTATGATTAGTTTTAGAGAAATGTATTTAACTGTGTTTCAATGTTGTATTGGAGCATAATGTTTTAATGTTGTTTTATATTGGATCATTAGATTCAAAGTTCTGGTTCTAAGTTCATTCTTAAAAAACAAACAAACAAAAAAAACTAGTTTTAATGATTGTCAGAGCTGAAAAAAGAATCTTTACAAAGACCCATAAATCCAAATGGAAGACATGGCATGCTGGCTGTGCTTACTAAATCAAGATGCTCGTTTAAAAAAATCCCATCCAGCAATTATGCAAAGGTTTTTATTGAAATTCATGTAGTCAGCTAGTCAGTTTCCATCTTCCTTAATGTCAATTTTTGTAAACTAATCAAAACTTATATTTTTAACAAATGAGTTCATGATCCACTGAAGCTCTTCTTTTGGAAAATGTTTAAATAGGTTAGAAATTGTTCCCAAGTTTTTAAAATGTGCAAATATTAGAGCTTTTTAAAAAGTGTATTATATAATATTATTTCAGAGAAGAAAATCCTCAGTGATGGAAACTTTCTAAACATCTGTGTTCAAAGAATTTTGGCTACAACACACGTTTCCTTGGCAAAACAGTTATTTATCATGCATTGTTAAAATATCACTTTTACCTGGAAGGAACAGATTATTTTTAAAAATTAGGGATATTCCAGATGTTAAGTTATGATAGCCAATTTCACCACAGAAAGTACACAATTTAGAACACATTTTTTTTTTGTGTGGGAAATAAAAAGATATATATATATATATATATAAATGTATAAAATCATCTTAAAATCACAAAATTTTTCATGGTCACTCCACTTCTTGTCACAAAGTATTAAAAATTTCTACTATTGAAGGCAATGTAATTTGTAAATGTGACATAAACTACACATCATAAAATTCTGAACTAATCTGAGGAGTGTGAGAGTCCCTGTCATTTGCACCAGTGGTTATATTGTGGCCCAGCCACCGTCCCCCTCTGGATTCTCCATGAACCATGTGATGTGAGATGATCTGACTCTATGACCCAGGGAGGGTGATGATGTTAACTCCTTAAGTAGACATTTATAAAGTCTGGTGCTCTTTGGATAGATAATAAACATACTTAGAATTGCTTATATAGGCACACCTCGACTTAGGCTGAGGCCAGGTCCTGCTAAACCCACCGTTCTTGGTAATATATTGTGAGCTGAAAAGGCATCAGACGCACCTAATCTACCCAACATCCTGGCTCAGCAACACGGTCCACCATAGAATATTGTGGTTTTTTTTTTTTTTTTTTTTTTAATCATGATTGAGTGACTGGGAGCTGCAGCTTGCTGCCCCAGAGCATCTCAAGAAAACATTGTGCCACATATCACTAGCCCAAGAAAAGAGCCAAATTCAAAATTCAAAGTATGTTTTCTATTTAATGCATGTGAATTTCACACAACATAAAGCAAAAAAATCCTAAGTCGGACCATCCTAAGTTGGGATCTCTGTTTTTTATTCATCCATCCTGCTGTGGCGGCAGGGAGAGGGGACTGAATTGGATCCAGTCATATGCACTGCAGAATGACTGGTGTAGGCTTTAAGGACATGGGCTGGGATGTCAGGAAGGCTTTGTGGTGGAGGGGGCGTGCATTGGGGGAGTGAAGTGATTTGGGCTGGTAGAGTGAAAGTGAGAGAGAAGCTGACTGGGTCCATGAGGCAGGAGCCCTGTGCTGCCTCTCTTTCCTAGGCTGACAGGGAGCCAGGCTGACCACTTCCCCTGGACAAGGGTGAGCTGGAGCTGTGCCATTGGCTGGGGCTTGGCTGGTGCTGTCTCCATTTGTGGCAGAGCCACATGGTTGGGCCTCTCTGCCCATCACGCACACCCTATCTTCACCCACCTCTGCCTTGCTATCCTTGCATCCTGCTCCACTCATTGATTTCTCTCTCACCTAGCCCCTGGTTTCTAGGAATAATCCAGCGATTCTGACCAGGCCAGAGCATGGTTCCTTCAGGGACCATTGCCCTCACTCTGTGGTCTGCAGTTGGCACTTTCAGGATGGCCCCAAAGATCTAAAGCCCTTAAAGGAGAGGATCAGAAATGGCAAGGACCACAAAGACCTTTACTGCCATGCCAAATAAAAACTAAGGCCAGCTTCTCCAATGTTGGCCACCAGGATGCCTCTCCTTTCCAGGTGGGTGGCTGCAGTGGCCTGGACTTCCAGCTTTTGTCCTGGGATTGGGCATCTCTCTGAGCTCTGCTGCTGCTGCTTCCTAACACCACACTCTGGCCTTGGAAGGGGATGCTGTACCTTTTTTTTTTTTTTTTTTACTTTTTGACCCAAACATAGAGAGAAAATACCTCTGCTTTCTGATTTTAGCAAGGCTAGAATGTTTAAGTTCAAGGTTCTCTAACTGCCACTTAGACAACTTCTGTCCTTCCTATTTCCAAGTCTGGGGAACAAACCAGGGCCTTTAGAAGACCTTGGTATGAACAAAACCCTCTTCATGGACAGGCACCTCCTTAGGACATATTTCTAGACTTCTTGACCCTCAAGGTCCAAGTTCGAGACAGGAGGCCATGGATGCAGAGAAAAACAGCAGCCTCTCTGGCTGATCTCATGCCTGCCATGAGATCAGCAAGTTCTAGTTTTCTACCTGGGTTTCTTCCTCATCCTGAAAAATCAATGTTGGAAATGGCCATCCATGAAGGTCTTGCTTATCTCCTTGAGCTTATAGACCATTAGCTGATTAATCCAGTGAATTCAACACATTCAATGGATTCAATTCAATGAATATTTATTTCCATGTTCCATGCTAAATACTGACTTGGCCATGGTGATCAAGACTGGTACAGTCTCTGTTCTCCATGAGCTTACTGCCCAGAGGAGGAAGCTTATATTAAACCATAATTAAATTAATGTGTGCTCACAAAAAGAAGAGATGCTATGAATTAAAACTCCAGGTTCATAGTGGACAATTATAGTGACGAGGGGATGGATCTCAAAGGCATTTCTGAAGAGAAACCTTTGAGGTGATGCTTGAAGATTGAATCATAACAAAGGAGACAATGCAGGAGGGAGGGGTGTTACAGGTGAAGGTAGAGCGTGTGCAAAGGCCTTGAAGTTGAAGAGAAACTTGACTCCATGGAAAAACCCAAAAGCTGTTAGCGTGACCGAGCCAGGAGTGCATGCTGACACAGCTACAGGGCAGTACTGGGTCCCAAATGGCCTTGTGGAGGGCAGTCCTGAGTTTGGACTTTATACTCATAGAGATGAAAAGCCACTAAAAGTTTTAAGCCTAAGGAGTGATATGATCAGACGGTGTGTGGAAAAGGTCACCGTGGTTGGTGAATGGATTGAACAGAACAAGAAAAGAAAGTGAAGAGCAGACAGGGACGATTGAAAGAGTTTATACCATAGATGAGAAGAACTCGGAATAAGACGGTGCAGGAAGAGATGGGAAAAAGAGACATAGGACAATACAACCCAGGAAGCCAATGTCATTGTCTTAAACGACTATGCCAGGACGGGAGTAGAAGCTCTGATGTCTCATGGGGATAGCTGTGCATGAGAGCTGACTGTTACCTGCCCCCATGGACCTGTTAGCATTTCTTCCCAATTCAGTCTCCAGTGATGTCATTTGGTACCTTAAAATCTGCCAAGGAAGTTATGTTATACCCTACAAATGAGAAGATGCTACAAACCATGGCTTGCTTTTCTTGTTAGATATTTACTAGCTCACCACTGCTTAGGTATAACCCGTTTTTGTTAGCAGATGTGTAAGTGTCTAAGAAAGAGCTCACTCCCAGCTCCCAGGGTGTGTGGGCTGTGCCCAGGGAACTGCTGCCCAGACAGTCTCCACCGGCAGTGGATCAGTCCTCCAGCTACATCCCATCAGCCTGGATACATCTGTGCAGGCAGTGAGTACACATTGTGAATACACTGTGATTCAAGTTCCACAAACATTAATAAGCCGCTACTGTCTGCTGGGGACAGTGCTTGGCACAGAGAGCAACAGAGATGAATTTTATCCCATCTTTTCTCCATAAACCAGGAGAGATGAACATATTCCCATGGAACTCAAGGTAATTCGAGAATGAAATGTGACTGGTGATTTCTGGAAGATCAGGAGAAGGATGATTCATTTCAAATGAGGGGCTCTAGCAACGCTCCCTGGGAGTGAGTTATTCAGGGTGGGCCTTGAAGAATGCATAGGTTGTCAGAGAGAAGAGGGAGAGGAAAGAGACTTCCTGATTGGAAAAAGCATTACCACAAGCCCAGAAGCAGGAAGTCTCAGGACATATTTAGGGACAAATAACCAAGTGGTCGCTGAAGCGTTAACTGTGTGCCTGCGAGTGCATGGGCCGGGAATCTTCAATAATGTGACAAGGCATTTTTGTGTTGTTTACAGGTCATTGGGAGGCAGAGAATGCTCTGAGCAGTGTTTCAGGAGGGCGGTAGGGTGGTCAGAGAATGGACCCATCAGGGAGACTCTACTGTAGTATCACCTGGCTTCTGTATTCCCATCTGTGCTCCAGCATCCCACAAACAATGTGCTAGGGGACATTATATGCTGCTGGTCTCAACGAATTCTGGTCTCCTTTTATGACCCTGGTACACATACCAGACCTAGGTACACCTTGGTGGCCTCAGCCAACACCAGGTAGGTAGCAAACTCAAAAGGTACATCTTTGGTCTTCAGTGAGGATCTTTCTTGGTTACATCCTTGGCTTCCCCAGAAGGTGGCGCTGTGCTGACCTGTAAGCACCTGGGACCACCAGAATGGCATGCCATGACATAGAGCCTCAGCAGGGCTTTCTAAAGTCCCTTTCTGAATGTCCCTCCTTGCTGTTCTGAGGGAGGCAGGGGACTCAGGGCACTGGCCACACCAATGCAGAGGAACAGTAAGCTCTCATTCTGTCGCTTCTTAGCTCTGTGAATGTGGCTTGTTATTTTGCCTCATGGAGCCTCAGTTTTGTCATTAATAAAAAGGTAGGACATAACACAGGTGTGCCTTGACTTATGATGGGGTCACACCCACCTAGACCCATCTTAAGTTGAAAATATTGCCCATCGAAGATGCATTGAATACTCCTAGCCTACTGTACATCCTGGCTTAACAATGCAGCTCACTGTAGGGTACCAGTTGTTTCCCCTCAGGATTATGGGACTGCCTGTGAGCAAGGACTCACTGCCACTACCCAGCCTCACAAGAGTATGGCACCACATAGAACCATCTCAGGAAAATATCCAAGTTCAAAATTCAAAATATGGTTTCTCCTGAAAGTGTACCACTTTCACATCCTCACAAATTTGAGTGAGGGCAAGTCAAACTCTTATAAGATGGGGACCCTCTGTTCTAACTTGTGGCATCATGGTGAGAGCTAAGGGTCATGGCATTTATAAAAATGGCTGAGAGTTTAGAGTTGGACAACTTGGATGTGAATCCCAGCTGTGTGTCCTGACCACATCTTTAAGGCCCTGTTTCTTCAAATAGTGATGGTAACCATTTCCTCTTCAGGTCATTGGGAGAATCCAATGCAATAGGGTCTGTCAAGTTCCAGGCACAGAGTGGTGGCTACTATTGTGTTGTTTTTGTCAAACTGCTTAGTGAGGTGGCCTGGCATGGAAAGAGTGCTCAATGAATGGGAGTTTTCCACAAGTCTGGGCCCGCCGCCATACCTTTAGTAGCCTGATTTTGCCTTTCACTGGCTGGACAAGCCATCGTTTTTTCTGATCCTCAGATGCCTCAATTTTAAATGACCAGGTTAGATTGCATGGTTTCCAAGGATGCTTTGAATGCATTTCCACATCAGAACACCAGAGCTCAGATCCTGTGCTTGGCTAGTGTTCAACACCTGCTCCTGTGAATCAGATGTGTTGTGTGCAGTGGCAGAAGAATAAAGAGAGGTGCAGGGGTACAGGGGTCTGGCCCTGATTTCCTTGGGAGCTCAGCTTCTCTGAGAGGCCTAGGAGGTTTGAGAAGAGAATGTGATGTCTGAGCTGGTTTGTCTGGGGCTGAAGGGAACTGCTGGTATGGGCACTCCAGGAGAACGGAGCACGGGCCTTGGCATAGAGAAGTGTAATCAATTACCTGGTCCATGTGAGCAAATGACCTGGGCCCTTGAGACACTGGTCCTACCTGTCATGTTTCCTAGAGTGAGGAAACCTCATGTTCCAGAGAGCCTGTGCCTCCCTTCAAAGGATCCCCGACTCCACAGACCCCTGGATGAGACATGTGTTTTAAGGAACTATCTTACTTCCAGAAGCTTCTGTACACTTGTACAGGCACAAGAGGCAACCCTCAGGCTTGCTCCTACAGCATTCACCTGAGGTTACTTGCAGCTGGGCTTCTAGGCAGCTAGTAGCTCTTTGCCTCTGCTTCTAGGGGCCATCACTTACTCTGTTCCTGTAGTTCTCACTGTCCTCACCTGAGCAAGGCCTTGATAGGCCCGTCACTTCACACTGAAGTGCACAGGCTCCCTCTTCATAGCCAATTCTCCTTCTGTCACAGCTTCCCTGGATCTGCCTCCCTCCTGTCCTTGTGGGGCCCTTTACAGCAGCTCCCTCCAGCCTCCATTTTGCTGAGGTTATTCCCAGTTAGGGTCCCTCTTTCTGGGATGGTACACCCAGCTTTGGGTGCTCAAACCAAGTTGAAATTTTAGAAATCTTAAACCTCTTTATTAGCTGATGACCATTTTGGTCTGTTTGATTGAAAGGAGTATCAGCCCGAGGATTCCTCACCAAAGCCAACCACTTCTGCTCATGCTCCTTGCCTGGCCCAGGAACGGTGGTAGGAGCAGAAGTTCTTCTTGAAGCATGGCACCATGAACCTATGACCGGGCCCTGAACCCACCCACCAACCCAAAGCATTCACCCAAGTGTGCTCTTCCAGGGATCCTGGTCCATTCCCTTGAGGCCATGGGAAGCCTGGCTTGGGTTGTGCCCATGTGCCTAGGCAGAAGATTGGAGTTGTCTCTTATTCCCATTTCCTGCCTGCTGGGCCCAGTAGTAGTCTTCCCTAGGGTTAACCCCTGACCCAGACCCTTGAGGATCTGCTCTCATTTCCCGACACTCTATCCAATACTCCTCTCACGCTAAGCCCCAACCCATCCCAGTCCCGTTACCCCAGCCATAACAAGGGGCACTTCCGGCCACTCCACTCGATGCTCCCACCTACTTCATCTGCCCACATTGTTCTTCATGCTGCCTGCCCTCCAACCTCAGCCAAGGTTTCTCCCTGCAGAACCTCTCTCTTGACTCCATTCTCTTCCTGTCCATCCCAGTTGTCCCAGGCACCCACTCTCGAAGATTCCCAGCACCTGGGCTTCCTCTTCAGAGGCACTAATTTTGCTCCACTGTGCTCATTCTTACACGAGCAGTTTCTTAGAGCAAACCAGGACCCACCCTGCCCAGGTGCACAGCGCAGGTTTGTTGAATGAATGAAAGTGCCTAGCTCTTTACTTCTGACTCTGAGATTCCTTCTTTTCTTCCTTCTCTTTCTGAGTCTCAGACTCCTGCCTTTCTGGTATATTTCTACAACTCTGATTCTATCCATGAACCCAGTAAACCACTCAGTCTTGAACTTAGCAGCAAAGAGAGGTGCAGAAAAAATGCACCAAGCCTGACTCCGATTTCTTATTGGCTAATATCCCAGCCACCTAGGCCAGTGGTCCTTTAATCTTATTTTAGGTAAGGACAAAGGCATCTCATTCCCTCCACTGCAATGTTGTTGACCTAAATCTGAGCCACACTTGCTCTTCCTTAGCATGCTTAATGATTCTTTGGCTCTTGCTCCAAATCCCAGGACTTTTCCCATCTGGCCTCCATATACATTTCTAACCCCTTCTCTTGTCCACCATGTACTCCACCAATTGCTAAGCATATGTGCTTCTTTCACACCTCTTATGATTTTGCACATGCTGTTCCTTTCACAAGGCATGCCCTTCCCCTCCTCCCTGACAGACCATCACCCCCAAGGACTGGCTTCCTTGATTCCTCCTCTAGTTGCCACAAGGTAGCCACTTCCTCCTTAAGGCTCCTGTACAACTGAGTCCCATCTTCGAGATCTCATTCACTGAATTTTGCTCTAGTTGTTTATCATTCTCTACCATGGCCAGACAATGTTATGGTGTTTAACTTTTACATTTTCCTCTGCCTCTCCCCATCTTGTTGGCCCTTGGAGATGCATCTGTGACACTCCCATGGCAGGTCCTTCATAAACACTAGGACGGCATGGACCCTCTTGCCTAGTTCCTGTGGGTTCACCGATGCCTTGCTCCACAGCTGCGTCTTGTGATCAGCATCTTGTGCTACATCTTGTGATCAGCAGCATTGGTATCACTACTGAGCAGAAACCGCCTTCTGCAAGGCCCCCTGAGGATTCATATGCACATTCACATTTGGGTAGCACTGGTCTGATATTCAAAGACTTCCTTAGATCTCACCAAAATCTTTGCTGTTTTTAGCTGACTGCTGGGACAAAACATGATGGACTGAATATTTATCTTTCCAGGGGCTTGAGAATGTTTCATGGCACCTTCGCGTGTCCTCAACCAGAATAAATGAGAAGAGTATTCTTAATGTGCCAACCAGCAGGTTCTTCTCTACTAATCAAGTCCATATGCTTTTTGTGACTCCCTTTCTGGAATGCAAAAATAACCCTATTACCAACTCCTCCTCCTAGTAGCCTTTTCTCTGTAGCCAAGTTAATTCCAAATAGAACATCTGGAAATTCTATTTTGTTGCCTAATTTGAACCAGACTAAAACCAATCTGCATAAAAGTTTATGAACTTTCTGGGGCCTCACACCTTATATTTCCCCATCTGCAGAAGCTGGCAATTTGGAGGCCAGGAATAGGAAGGATTCAGCCATCTTTTTTTCTAGGACTGAGGGAGAGTGTTTGTGGCTTTGTGTATTGGGACAGGGAGGTGGGCTAGTGGTGCAAGGGTGGGGTGCAGGGAGAGGGAAATGAGATAAATGAATAGAGCTGACTTTCTCGTGCAAAAATAAATATTCATATAGATTTAAAGGTCCTTGGGCTTTAAGCTGAGGTGGCAGAAGGGGCTCAGGGGAGGAGGAGATGCCAGGTGAGGGAAGAAAAATGGAGTGTCAGGCAATAGGAGAGGGGAATGGGGAATGAGGTATGCACCATAAGAATAAATGGGGGTGTATTTCAGCAGCTGTCCATTGGACTTAATGGCTGAGGACATGGGAAGAGGCTAAGCCAGTGCTTGTCTTTGTTTTTAGTTTGACTGGGGACCCAGGCTAACATCTGGATTGCTGGGGCATCCCTGAAGTGAAGGACTGGGAGGACCCTTTGTCACTATGAATGGAGAGCAAGAAATGAAAACAACTTGAGATATTTTAGGCAAAATACAACAAAATCTTGATTAAAACTCAGCAGGCATTTTTTTGGGTAGAACTCGACAAGCTGATTCTAAAATTTACATGGAATTGCAAAGGACCTACAATAGCCAAAACAATTTTGAAAAAAGAAAGCCAAGTTAGTGGACTCACAGAACTTGATTTCAAGATTTACTGTAATGCCACAGTCACAGAGACAGCGTGATACACATGCTCATGATTTGAGCAGGAGAAATCTAATAGAGGGAATTATATTTTATCTTAATCCATTTGGGTTGTTATGACAGGTGCCTTTTACTCAGTGGCTTCTAGACAACACACAGTAATTTCTCACAATTCAGGAGACTGGAAGTCCAAGATCAGGTAGATTGAGTGTCTGGTGAGGGTCATAGATGACACCTTCTTGCTCTTTCTCCACATGGTGAAAGTTACATGGCAGAATTCAGGGGCCCTTTAAAAAGGGCACTAATCCCATTGTTGAGGGCTCCACCCTCCCAACCTAATCACTTCCCAGAGGCTCCATCTCCAGATACCATCGCCTTGGGAATGGTTCTAAAATTTACATGGAATTGCAAAGGACCTACAATAGCCAAAACAATTTTGAAAAAAGAAAACAATTTATGAATTTGGAGGACATAGACATTCAGTCCACAACCTGTGTGTACAAGTGCTTTGGCTGGGCTGGAGGAGAAGGCTTGAGGATAGACCTTCAGGGATGAGTCTTGGAACATGGCATTAGAAAACCTACCCTTCAGGGAAGTGACTGCCTCTGAGGCCACCATGGAGCCACCATGATCCAGGTGTCAGGAAATCGGAATCCAGAAGATGTCCCTGCTACCCCATCTGTCTCTTGATACTCAAGAAGCTGAAAAAGGGGCCCTGGGAGGCTGCTGTAGAAATTTTTTACTTTGCAAAAAATTTAAATTTTACTTTACTTGTCGGCAAGGAAAAGGGAGGGAGGAAAGAGAAGAAACCACTACCACCCAAAGGGTCCTTCCTTTCACATCTGCCTTCCAAATCTTATTGTGAGAATCTAAATTATATTCAATTCTTCCTCTCTCCCTCCTTCTCTCTTTTCCTCTCTCCCTCCTTCCTTTTTCTTTTTTTCCTTTTTAAAAGTTTCTTCTTGGGGGCTGGGGTTATGGCGCAGTGGTAGCGTGCTCGCTTAGCACGCGGGAGGCACTGGGTTCGATCCTCAGCACCACATAAAAATAAAATAAAGATATTATGTCCACCTACAACTAAAAAAAATAAATATTTTTTTAAAAAAGTTTCTTCTTGTAGTACTGGACAGTGAACCCAGGGGTGCTCCACTGAGTCACATCCCCAATCCATTTTAAAATTTTTTGTTTTGAGACAGGGTCTTGCTAAGTTGCTGAGGGTAACCTCAAACTTGTGGTCCTCCTGCCTCAGCCTCCCAAGTAGCTGGGATTATGGGTTTGTGCCATTGCACTAAGCTAGGGATATGTATCAGCCTGCCTCCTGCACAGCATAGGAAGTTACCTGAGAGGTAGAGAACAAAGGCCATTGAGCAAACCAACCATAGCAACAATCACCTTCATGATTCTAGGGCTCCTGCTGCCCCTGTGTATGTGACAACCAATCTGCAGTCATCTTCTGGTGATCATGACAGGCCAAACTCAATATTAGGTTCTGGAGTCACATAGATGTGTAAGATAAAGTCCTATATGGATTAAGAGCTCATTATGCACCATTCACTATGATGAACATCTGGATTATCTTGTCAACCCTTATGATGTCCTGATAGTGGATGTGCTGTGATGTCTCCATGTTATAGGAAGGGAGACTGAGGCTAGAATAGGTAGATGACTTACTCAAGGTCATAGAGGTAGTAGGTAGCTGAGGTGAAATTTAAACTTAGTTCATTTAACACTGAAGCTCATTCTTTTTTTTTTTTTGGGCTGTGTTGGGGATTGAACCCAGGGCCTTTTACATGCGAGGCAAGCACTCTACCAACTGACCTATATCCCCAGCCCCTATTCTTTTTTATTTATTTTATTATACTGCCTCAGAAATATGCATCTGTCACCCCTAGGGGGTGGGCATAAGAGTAGCCCTATATGTCCTGCCCTCCACTGGGGGTCCCTGAACCTCTCTAAACTACTTTGTGGGGCTGGTTGCTGTCCAGTCATTGAGTAAAGTGGATTCAGCTAACTTTGCAGCATGGCAGGGGCAGTGAGTTAACTTGTGTTCCTCCAATGGGACTATCCACTTTTTAACTGTCAGGACATATGAATGTGACCTTGTTTGGGAACAGGGTCTTTGCAGATGTTTTTAGGGTAAGAACTGAAGAGGAGATAATCCTGTGTTAGGGTGGGCCCTATATCCAGTTGCAGATGTCCCTAAAAGAGACAGAAAAGAAGACACAGTGAGACACAGAGAAAGAAGGTCCTGTCAAGATGGAGGCAGGAGATGGAAATGAGGCTGCCACAGCCTAAGAATGGCAGGGGACACCAGGAGCTAGAAGAGGCCAAGATGCCTCCTTCCCCAAGCCTTCAGAGGGAGCACAGCCTGCCAACACCTGATTTCAGACTCTGATCTCCAGAAAGAAGAGAAAATCAATTCCTATTGTGATGAATTGTTATGGCAACTCTGCAAAACTAACACAGTAAGCAAAGCAGAGGTTTTTTTAGATGAACAAATATTCGAGCTTCCTTGGGTCCTTCTTCCAGAATTTACAGTTGGTTTGCAGGCCTCTGACTCTCCTCTTTAGACACATATTTTTTTCATACTAATTTTTTATTCTCTGTCTGAGAACTCCCTAAATCTCTCCTGCCTTACACTTTCAAAAAATCTTGAGGAAGGGTGGAAGAGTATGGGCTTTGGAGTCAGTTATGGCTTTAAATTCAGACTCTGCTGTGTGACCATGGGCACATTGCTTAACTTTGCTGGGCTTTCATTTTCTCATGTATAAAAATAGGGATAATAATGTTCATTTCATCGGGTACAGAGATGAGGTAGTGTGCTGTTAGTCAGCTTTCCATTGCTATAAGAAAATATCCATGACAATCTGCTTATAAATTGGGAAGGTTTATTTTTGCTCACAATTTCAGGGACTTCAGTTCATGACTAATTGACCCTGTTGCTTTGGGCTGTGGTAACTCAATACTTCATGGAAGAAGTATGTGATAGGAGAAGTCTGTTCACCTCATGGCTGGGTAAGAAAGAGAGAGAGAAAGAGAGAGAGAGAGAAAATAAAGGACTAGAGTCTTATTTCTCCTTCAAGGGCCTGTCCTCAGTGACCAAAGACCTCTCACTAAGCGCATCTCTTAAAGGCTCCATCACCTCCCAATAGCGCCAAATTGTAGATCAAGCCTTTAATTATGGACCTTTGAAGGACATTCTAGATCCAAATTGTGCTGAGTATCTAGCAGGATGTTTTGCAAATAGCCGTTCTCATTTCTTTCCCCTTTCCTGCAAGATGGTGGTCAAGACCCTCCTCTGGAAAGCTCTCTCTGAGAAGCGTCAGTCCCAAAGTCCTTTGCCTGCAGTAAGTTGCAGCGGTTTATGGGGAACGTGCCACTCAGCCCAGCCCTGGAGCCTGCGGTGCAGGCTGCTTCCTGATGGCTTCATGTGCAGGATCCTCCTGGACCCGAACAGCCATGGCCCCGCTGCCGCTCTCTGCTCACTACTCCTTTTGCAACTTCCCCTCAGTGTCTGGTTTAGAACTAGCAACACAGAAGGGGCCATGTGGAGGCGTTTCACTTGATTGGATATTGGGGAGCCTTCTGAACCCCATTTCCTGAGATGGCCTAGGTTAAAAACTCAACCTGGAAATAATCAAATAGAAATAAGGTGGCCCTGGGATACATGCATTATAGAAATGGGAAATATGGAGTCTAAATGGAATAGAGGCTCATTAGTACTTTGCTGTTTTGCAAACACAATAATTCTTTAAATACAAAAAAAAAAAAAGGAAAAAGAAAAAGAAACTGAAGAAGAAAAATACGTGTCACTTTTGCCCCATTTCTCAGTGACTTCTGCATAGCCTCACTGAAGGGGCACATCATTACAAAGACTTTATTAAGCTTGCAAAACAGATGAGAAAGTGCAGCGAGAAGCATGCAGAGCTAAACTTGCCAAAATAAATGAACAAAGTATGTTCCTGATGCCTGGCCCCTTTGGGAATGGAAGCCCGGGAGACCTCGCAGGCTATTAGGATGCATCTTTATTAACTGGGCTCAGCCACACGGTGGCTAGCCCAGGGCTGCTCCCCGCAGCTTCTGGCGGGAATGCAGGCTCGGAGTCACCTCCTTCTCAGTCCTGGCTGGCCACTCAGCCACCCCTCTTTGAAAGGGGTTGGTGGCTAGAGCCCATGTGCTCCTCTTGCCACAAGGCCCAGGAGGGATGGATCATTTTGCCAAGTTGGGATGGGCATAGTTTTGCCATACCAGATTACTGGACCCTTACCCTTCACCTCATACTGTACTGCTCCTCCTTGGAAATGGGTGAACAGGACATATAAATGTAAAACCTCTTCACCACAGTCCTTCCTACCCCAGGAGGGCAGTCTTTGGAAAAATCACTTCACTTCTGATCTCCAATCTTTTTTTTTTGGTACTGGGCATTGAACTCAGGGGCGCTCGACCACTGAGCCACATCCCCAGCCCTATTTTGCATTTTATGTAGAGACAGGGTCTCACTGAGTTGCTTAGTGCCTTGCTGTTGCTGAGGCTGGCTTTGAACTCGCGATTCTCCTGTCTCAGCCTCCCTAAGTGCTGGGATTACAGGCCTGTGCCACCGCACCCGACTTGATCTCCAATCTTATCTGTGAAATAGGGCTGACAGCACCCACTTTGCAGGATTGTCAACGTTGATGATGTACTTGAACTCCAGCACCTGACACGGAGCTGGCATCTGTATACCATTTCTCCTCTCTTTTTTTTTCTTTGTAAAGACACTAGAATTGCTCTTCTGGGAGATGCTCTGGGTGGGGGACAATGGTGTGTGGGAAGCTGCAGGCTGCATGTGACACTGCCAGCCATGCCCTGTCCCAGACAGCTCTGAGTTGGTCCATATGCTTTCCAAGCATCTGCTGGTTGCAGCCTGTGCTTCTCTAAGGGAACATGTACTCCCTGGAATGTGTTCCTTGTTGCCCTCAAATAAGCTTGCTCAGGCCCTTTGGGAGTGCCCTCCTCTGTGTCGAGGCAGCAGCACTGAAAGGAGCCCAGAAGTGTTGCAGGTCTAGCCCCTGGAAAATCACGTCTCATGTCTCATGTCTCTCTGGAGCCCTTGGAGGGCAGCAATGGGCCAAAGACAATCTAGAGAAGGTCCAGGCTCAGTCTGCTCACAGTACGGCGGATGGGGAAGTCTGGGCTAGAGTTAACAAGGAAGAAGGGGAGTCGAGTGTGCCCCCACAGCCATCTGTCCAAGTGGCACAGGGAGGCATTCCAGCAGAGGCAGAACAGCCTGTGGCTAAGAAGGGCCTCCAGCTGCCAGGGCTCAGCTTCCAACTTCAGCTCTTTCTGAGGGAAGACTTTAGACAAGTTGCTTAGTGTCTCTAAGTCTTAATGCTCGTTGGTCAACTGGAGATACTGATGTAGCAACCACGTGAGATAGAGAATGGTACTAAAAAAAATGGCTGTTTTTGTTTTAGCGTAATTTAGTTTAGTTTTGGTGTTTATTTTGAATCCAGATGAGGAACCAGAGGTTGGAAAAAGTGTCCTAGCTCTGGTTATCTCTGGGGACCGGGGCTCAGTGATCATGAACAAGAAACATTCCAAGAGGTGCAGATTAGTGGGGAGAGAGCTAAGTTATGGTGAATCTACACGGGGCCACTGAGGAGTAAGGATGCGTGAAGAAACGGCAGGAAGGGAGGGAGTGTGTGATTCTGTCCTGTGGGCAAATGTTTGCAGAAGGCTCCACAAAGGGGAAGCCAAGTGTGTTGGGTCCAGCTTGGTGGTGGCTCCAGTGGCAGGGAACACAGGCCTGTCCTACTTCAGTGTCTGGAAAATTCCCATGACATCTTGCCATCATTTGCATAGTGCTTACTGCCCACTGTAGGTGGGAGACCCAGGCTAAGCTAGGACATCAGCCCCTATCCACAGAGGAGCCAGCGAGGCAGGCCAGGGCTGTAAGTGAGAGAGGATAGGACATGGCAGGGATCTCAGGGTGCCCGGTAATCTGGATGCAGTCTCAGGGCCCTGGGAGAAGTCTCATTCTGCTCCAAGTCTTGGTTTCCTCATCTGACAGATGAAGGTGTTGAGCTCTATTCTGGCTCTGGAGTTCTCTATCCAAGGGGTGATTAATTTCTGGAGAAAAAACTCAGGGGGAAGAAATGATCCCATAGCAGTATATGTGAATAAGGGATGGGCTCAGAAATCACCACAAGGGTAGAAAAGTGAGGATTTGGGGTGCTTGGAATGGAGTGTGTCCTGTGAGCACTGTGTAGCTGAGCAGGCATAGGCTCAGGTCTCTCATCCATTGGTTCTAGATCAGGATTCTATAAGGACCCTGAGATTTAGTGGGGCTGGGAGTGGGATTTGGGTATGGCCTTTCCCAAAGCCACCCTCAGGAGACATATCCCAAATATAATCTTCTGGAGGCTTCCAAGACCAGTGATTTTTTATTTTTATTTTTTTCTTCCTGGTGATGGGGATTGAAGCTAGGACCTGGAACAGACTAGGCAAGCTCTCTACCACTGAGCTATATCCTCAGCACTCAAGAATATTGATCTTAGTCCTTTCATCTTTCAGAGGAAGAAACCCATGTTCAGAAACAAAGGGAATTGTCTCAGGCCACCCAAAAGTTAGAAACAAGTCTAACAAGAAGTTAGAGACTAGATGGAGATTTCAGGTTCATGGCATGTCTGGGGCTGAATCCAGGGCTCTAGATTCAAGAGCTCATGTCTGTTTATGACACACGAGCTACCTGTAGTCCTGTGATATGGCCTTGCCACTCAGAAGTTGGCGAAAAAAGTATTTTAACTTCTATTCATTTTTCTAGTGGGCATCATATTATACCATATTAAATGACAAGGCAAGGTCATGACTGGGTGAGGTGTGTGCTTGGACATGGAAGACAATCAGGATAGGTCTTCCAAAGGCATTTCAGTGTAAGCAATATGGAGATGGGGACCAGTTCAAGCTAGGAAAATCTTTCAGGCAGTTCAGGCAAGTCTAGATAAAAGATGGAAGATATGACTTTTTTTTTTGGGTGGGGGTGCTTCACAGAATCTCACAATTGGAATGGGAGGTTGTGAACTTGTTCATCACAGGGATAGCAAATTCATGGCACATGTTCTGCGGTTGCTATTTGTACCCAGGGCAGACATCACTAACAGATCACAGAGCTTTTTCCCAGGAAGCAGAGATAATAGCTTCAGAATCTCTTCTAAAGTGGTGCCTGAGCAACCACTCAGTGAACTGAAGGGGACAGACACAGAGAACTCAGTCTGCTCTTCCTGACTTGGTCCATTTTTTCTTACTCATAGTTGGAGAAACTAAAACCCAGAGAAAACTGGCTGGGGCCTTTTAGTGGGGTTCTGGAAGATTCTGGATCAGAACCCTATTTTTCTATCTCTGTCTTTTGCTCTGTGTAGCAAACCACCTACTTTATCTACATCATTTGGGGAAAAGCAGCGCAAAAGGATTCAGTAATTTAGTACCTGCTCGTCATTTGTCAGCTGTCCCTTGGCGGTGCTCACCAGCCTTGTACTTCAGCCCATGTCAATGGGTCTTGCTCCATATTAATGGATAGTTTGTTCCCCTGGTGGCCTCTCAAACCCTCTCCAACCTTGGCAAAGACATTTTCATTTTGACTTTGTTACCAAGTCTGGGGGAACAAAAGAGCCCCAGAGTATTCTTAGGGAAGGTGATGGGAGAAGGGGATGGGTAATTTTTAGTACTACTTCCATAGATTGCAGATCCTAAACTCAAAAAGGCCTGGAGCAAGGTGTTTCCATCTGCAATAGTCATAAGAATACGAACCACACAGCGTCCCATGGCCTCCATGCAGCTGCACATCCTCATGAGGATATGATTTTTTTTTTTTGGCTCACTGGAAAATTGAATCACTGAGACTTCTCATTATGACTTCTGTTCACATTTCATCCAGAACTTGTTTTCTTTGAAAAGTGATCAGCTGGGCTGCTGTTGTAGCTCAGTGGTAGAGTACTTGCCTAGCATATGTGAGGAACTGGGTTCAATCCTCAGCACTACATAAAAATAAATAAATAAAATGAAGACATTGTGTCCATCTACAACTAAAAAAAAAAATGAAAAAAAATGTGATCAGCTGATGGCTAAACAGGACAAGATCTTTTTTTTTTGGTACCAGGAAGTGAACTCAGGAGTGCTTGACCACTGAGACACATCCCTAACCCTATTTTGTGTTTTATGTAGAAACAGGGTCTCACTGAGTTGCTTAGCACCTTGCCGTTGCTGAGGCTGGCTTTGAACTCGCGATTC
>CM053402.1:68691394-68726918 GCA_028644305.1 Xerus rutilus
TTTTTTTTTTTTTTTTTTTTTTTTTTTTGTGCAGCACATTTCACAGGAGTTACATTGTGCTGGGAAGATGTGAGGTCTGTCTGATGCCACAGAGCAGATGGGGGTGGGACAAGGCTAGGCTCTGAGTCTCCTGCCTATGGGCACGATGTGTTCTCACCACCGAGATTGCCTGTCACCTGACATAAGCTGGAGAGCTCCTGCTTGTCCCTGAACTCATTGCTGAGTATTATTAAATGCAACATTTTTAATAACAGGATATCTTTTAGGACATCTTTGTCCTAAAAGATTATAGGACACTTTTGCAATGGATGACCAGCTTGGTTAACATGGAGTCTGCTCCTAAAGATGCTCATCTGGTGGTGATAGTAACTGGTGAGAGACCCACTTGCATCCTCATGCACAACACCAGGGAGCAGCATGCACTGGGGCATGGTGCCATTTCCAGGGCGTGGTAGTTATTCCTTGAACCGTTCCTGCCCACAGATGTGTATCTAATGACACATGTATGAGGGCACAAGGGTTCAAAGGTCATCTGCTGCATCCCTCTGCTTCAAGGCAGTCTGCACCTAAGTCATTCCAGACAGAAGTGTCTTTTTCATTCATTTTCCCTTTTAAAGAGTATCAACAAAGGAGAGCCCCCAACATCTGTGGGTCAACCACTTAAGCGTTTAACAACCTCCATGGTCAGGAAATTAATCCTGACATTCGACCTAAATTCTTTTTGTTGTCTATTTCCTTTCTTTTAGGACCCAGTGGAGTGAGAGAACAGCTGTTCACCATTCTCTCTCTGCTCCACCTGCCCATGGATGAAATTTGCCACATCACCCTTTATTCTTTACTTCAGGATCTGGATGAACATTATCCTTGAGGATCTGACCATTCTTCATAGATTCTGCTTGTAAATTTATTCTAAATCCTTTCCATATTCCCATATCATTCTTAAATTGTGATAGTTCAAAGCAAAGCAAAGTGAGTCTGTTTCATCTCAGACCATAATACCATGCACTTTTCTCTCCATTTCCATGCAACTCTCTCCATTTAAAAAGTCACAAAAATCAAGAAGCACAGTCCTACATAAATGACTTGTATATAAACTCTTGACTCACTATGTTCTTCTGCCTTTCCCCTCTACCCCCAGTGTATAATTTCTCTTTTATTCCTTTATCCTAAGTCTGGATCTTTTAAATCAATTAATTATTTGATTTTTTAAGGAAAGAATCCTGCTTGACACATTTCCTTGTTGAATCTAATTTGAAGATTACAGCCACATGTGAAATATATATCCCACTGATATAAGATGCTACAAAGCATTCTTTCTCCCAGGCTTTCTTCACATATTTATCCATACTTGCATGCATATACTCTTACATTTTCAACACTGAAAAGCAAAAATGGCAAACAGAGGCAGAAAGCATTTGGTCTATAGCCAGAAGGCTCATATCTAAGTTTCTGCTCTTAATGATGAAGACTTTTTGATATTTGTAAGTTCTTTATGCACATTATCTTGAAAGAATAATTTAAAATAGAATGTATTTAGCAGTGTATTAATGGCAATAATGATAATTATTAAGAGTGTTCATTTGCCGAGACCAACCATATACCGAGCATATGCTAAATGCATATGGAAATCCTTTCAAGGCGGTCAACAGTGAAATAACAATTCCAAGAAAAGATAGATTGGTGAGGGATGGAAAATTCAGTGCATTGTTCTGGAAGAGGAAAGAGTTGAGTTCAGCCTAGACCCGGCCCAGGTTCTCTGGCTCCTAGTACATTGTCTTTTCTGTACATAGTGCTTGCTCAGTTTTTGGAGGCTAATATTTTTAGAGATAAGAAAATTGATAGATATTCTTAGGTTGAGATGTCTTGTTCCCATCATAAAGCTGCATTTTTTAACTGATGACCCCTGCCTGCAGTGCAGCTACGAGCACAGGTGAGTTTTGGGCAAGGAGTGATGTAACAAGCATATGGGCCAGGTTTTACAGAACGATTTGCTCTGGACAAGAAGGTACCAGTCAAGTGGCCATGGATAATGCCTGTTCTTGCAATGCTCCACATACTTGGTTACATCCATGCCTGTGCTTTTAGCCAAGCTGAAAGTGAGAGTGTCTATATTTTTATTGCAAATTAAAAAATGATACTCCAAGGAATCAAGTGTCAGGTCTCCAGATTCAGCCTCCGGCTCTTGGAGCAGAACAGGAGCAAAAGTCTTCAAAATAACACAACAGGAAAATGAGGGCCTGTGTGAAGCTGGCACCATTCCCCAATCACTCATCTGCAGGGGACAGAGGTTCACATGCACTTTCTCCTGCAACACAGACAGTCTCTGCCAGAGCATTGCTCCCAAGCCATACCATTATTCTAACACATCCTAGATTCCAGTTGCTTTTCTGTGCTACAGGAAGAGGGTGATGGTGTGAGGACCCCAAAGAAGAAAGGATGATGCTATCTTTGTTGAGCTGCAGGCCAATGAAGGGGTTGGCATGAAAATAAATAACAAAATGTAAAACAGGAGATGTGTTAAAATCAGGGTCCCAGATTTGATAATGCTCCATCTATCCCCTTGACCTGACCCAAAGCAACCTTTCTCTCCTTTGAAAAACCCTGTGCAACATTAGTATTCCTACCTGGCACTTTTATGAGCCTATGTAGCTATACAGTGCATGCCTGATGTCCTTCACTGACTGTAAACTTCTAGAGGGCAGGTCTTTGTCTATAGTAATTTGCATATTTCCCACAATGCCCTGCACAATAGGAACATGGTGTTTGTTGATAAAATGAGAGAATGAATGAATGGTAGTAGTGAGAGTAGGTATTAGAGAGGGGAAATTTAATCAATGCACTTAACGGATATTGAGCATTTATGATGCTCAATGTGCTGGGCGTTCTCTCAAGTGCTGGGATACAGCAGTGAATGAGAAAGACAAGACCTCTGTCCTCAGAGAGTTAGATGCAGGTCCAGAACATCACATTGTATTTGAATATTTACGCTGGCTTTTCAGTAGAGCTGGCTGTGACTTTGGCCTTGAGGAATGGGAGGCATTTGGTGCAGGTGGAGGAGGGCAGGGTGTAAGCAAAATCCTGGATAAATGGCATACATTTGTATCACATGGAAGTGTAAAATGTGCTCAGACTTGTTCTCACTGCAGATTCTAATGTCTACTCTTAGGTGAATCCTCTTATAAGAAGGTGTTAGTGGGATCTACTGTACTGACTGCATAATTGAGGATTGGTGAGAAAGGAAGCTCATGAACAATCATTGAGCCAGACTTTGTCTCACTTACTCTGCATGTTGACAAGTTGGTTATTGTCACCTCTGACTGGCAGAGGAAGAAATGTGCTCAGAGAGAAAATTTTCTTAGTCAGTTCTGGCTGCTATAAGAGAACACCCTAGACTGGGCAGCTTAAATAACAATTTTTTTTTCTTTTTTTCTCTTCATGATTCTGCAGGCTGGAAAGTCCAAGATCAGGCATCAGCAAATCTGGTAGCTAGTGAAGGCCCTTTTCCTGGTTTGTACATGGTTTTCCATTGTGCCCTCATGTGGGCTAGGGAGACATAAACTTTCTCGTGTTTCTCTTATGAAGGCATGACTCCTATTCACCAGGCCTCTATTCTCAAAGGTTTCGGCTCCTGATTATCATCACAAGAGGAGTTAGGACTTCAACGTGTGAATCATAGGCTGTCACAGGGGAAATAACATGGGAAGTTATTGTTAGGAGAGATGGGAAGTAGTCCATCACACCTGCAGCAAAGCCAAGGGAAAGAGCTGGGTTCAAATTTCCTTAGACCATTTGGATGAGATCATTGGGCATTACCCATGAGTTTCCTGTGGCTAAGCCCTATGACAGGTCGCCATCTTCTTAAGACCTGTGATTTGATCTAGTTTCCTTTTCTCTTCCTAGAAGCAATGCCTTGATCATCTATTGAATTTCATTACCCTCAAGTCTGGCTGAAGAGTTGGCCTTCTTGGAAATAAGCCTGTTGCCTCTTTTTCAAATAGGAGCTGCTACCATTGTGGATGAGCCATTATTGGCCCTCTAGTGACACCCTATTTCCTATCCCCATGCTGAGCCTAACTAAGCCACATGATGATGCTTTCTCCAGTGGCATGTTGCCCAGAAGCAACCTGGCCATTTCTTCATGACCCATTTGCCCTCGTGCTCTTTTTCTGTTCCCATGGCTGGTATGGGAGGGCCAGGGCAGCCTTTGGAGACTACTTGTCAGAGGGGGCAAAGCTTGGTTCCCTGAGTGACCATGTGAAATGGAAAGTCCCATATGGAACGTCCGAGGACTCTTACTGTCAACTTCTGTTGTGTTTGAGCCATTATGCACCTTGGGTTGGATGTTGGTTATGGCTGTTATCGTTGTCGGGCTGCTGTAACTAAGGGGACAGACTGGGTGATATGAAGCAACAGGAAATGGTTCTTTCACAGTTCTGAAGCTTCAAGTCTGAAATTGAGGTATTGATAGAGTTGAGATTCTAGTGGTTTTCTGGAAATCTTTGGTGTTCCTTGGCTTGTAGATGTACTGCCTGCCTTTATGCCTTCATTATCACATGGTGGTCTCTCTGGGTACGTCCCTGTCTCCAGATTTCTCCTTTTTATAAGGACACTGGTCATATTTGACTGTAGACCAGTCTTACTCCAGATGACCTCATCTGAATTTAACAAATTACATCTGCAGTGACCTTATTTTAAAATAAGGTTATATTCTGAGGTAGTGGGAGTTAAATCTCCAACATTATCTGTTTTGAGGGAACACAGGTCAACCCATAACACCAATTAATATAAGCAATTATTGCAGAGAAAGCCTCAAAGCCATGTGATAAATACCTCTGACTCTGATGGCAAGTCACATTTGGTCCCTAGAGGCTGAACCCCACTATGAGGTGACTTGCAGAGGCTTCTGTCTTGCCCTTTCCTGGAAAAAGCTCATCCATCCTCTGTTCTCCTGGATCCTGGGTTAGGCAGTTCTATTTAAATGGCCTCTTCAAATTAAATATCCTTGGTCTTGGTTTTCTTATCAATAAAATGGGATTAATGATGCTTATTCTGTTTTATCTTACAAAACTTCAAAGAAGGATCAAGTTCCTTCATGGTAACATAATAATTACCAACATAAGTGTTACATAATAGTAAAAATTGAAGTTCATAAAGTGCTTAATAGTGTAGCACAATATTATCTTTTTTAGAGTAAGTCTTAATTTTTGGTGATTGGTGCTTAGGTACATAAAATTGAGCTGAGAAATTCATGGCCAGTCATGGCTAACATAATTTTTCTCATATAGATTTTCTCTAACTTTGCTTATTTGTTTCATTTCATTTATGACCATCTCATTTCTTGGTCATCCACTGGTGGCCCCAGGGATTTGTGCCACCAGAAGAATCTTTCTTTCCTTAGACTAGGACCTAACTGTTTTCTTCCCCATGTAGTTCCCACAATTTCTGGGATTATTCTGGAAGTATCAGTTTCCTCCCTTTGGTTGAGCTCAGGAAGGGAGTTTGCAGCTCTAGCCAGTTCAACATATGATCCAACTTAATAGCAGTGTGTGTGTATTGTGTGTATTTATTAATCCAGTCTCTTCCTTATTCCTCAGATCCCAATAAAAGATGAAATAAGGATGGAGGGAAAATAAAGCCAGGATCATAAACGGTAAAGGTGATATGTAGAAATGAATAAAACTGTGTCATTTTTGGAGATCACCTTGAGCTTCCTGGTAGCCAAACCAAAAGGTAACCAAAGCAAGTGTGTGTGTGTTGTTGTTGTTGTTTTTTTGGTACGGGGATTGAACTCAGGGGTACTTGACCACTAAGCCACATCTCCAGCCCTATCTTGTATTTTATTTAGAGACAAAGTCTCACTGAGTTACTTAGCACCTTGCTTTGGCTGAGGCTAGCTTTGAACTTGTGATCCTCCTGCTTCAGCTTCCTGAGCTGCTAGGATTATAGGTGTGCACCACCACACTCAGACAAAGCAAGTGTTTGATTATGAAAATGATGAAGTTGTTTCTTAACAGAAGCCCAGGTTTCCTGGCCAGGAGGCCTGAGCTTCACATTTGCTATAATTTTCAGTAAAATTTGTGTACTAAACATGGCAGTGATCACATACCTGTTCTGGTTTGGATGTGAAGTGTCCCCAAAAGCTCACATGTGAGACAGTGCAAGAAGGTTCAAGGAGAAATGATTGGGCTGTGAGAGTCTTAACCCAATCAGTGAGTTAATCCCTAAGGGATTAACTCGGTGGTAACTGAAGTGGTAGGGTGTGGCTGGAGGAAGTGGGAATTGGGGGTGTGGCTTTGGGGTATATATCTGTATCTGGCAAGTGGAGATCTCTCCTTCTCTCCTTTTCTGATCATCATGTGAGCTGCTTCCTTCTGCCACACTCTTCCGCCATGATGTCCTGCCTCACCTTGAGCCCTGAGGAATGAAGCCAGACTCTATGGACTAAGACCTCTGAAAACGTGAGTCCTTTAATAAACTTTTCCTCCTCTACAATTGTCTTGGTTGGGTCCTTTTAGTCACAGCAAGAAAAAAAGCTGACTAATATAATACCATACTCTTTAGTGTAGGCAAATTCCATTCTTATTTCTTTTTATTTCATTATTTAAAATGATGCATATGCTGCTCAATATCACATGCCATTAGGGGATCACAAACTAAAACAACAATGAGATACTATTATGTACCTATTCAAACAACTAAAACCCCAAACTCTGGTATCACTAAATGTTGGTGAGAAGGTGGAGCAATGGGAATTACTCACTGTTGAACAGGCAGCTAGTTTGGAAGCTAGTCTGGCATTTCTTATAAAATGACACATACCCTTATTATATGATCCAGTAATTTTGCTTCTTGGTTTTTGCCCAAATGAGTTGAAAACTCATGTCCACAGGGAAGTGTATACATAGGTGCGTATGGTATGTTTATTTGTAATTTTCAAAACTTGGAAGCAACCATGATGTCCTTCAACAGGTAACTGAATAAACAAATTTCAGTACATCCATACAGTGGAATATTATTCAGTGATGAAAAGAAATGAGCTCTCAAGACACATAAAGACATGGAGGAACTTAAAATTCACATTGCTAAGTGAAAGAAGCCAATCTGAAAAGGCTACCTACTATATGATTCTAACTACTTGACATTCTGGAAAATGCAAAGTTATGGAGACAGTACAAAGATTAGGTTGCCAGGGATTGGGGAGAGGAAGAGATGAATAGGTGGAGCACAGGAGATTTTAGGGCCATGAAACTATTCTGCATGATATTGTGATGGTGGATATATGACATTATGCATTGGTCAAAATCCATAGAATGCACAATACAAAAGGGGAACCTTAATATTAATTGTGGACTTCAGTAAATAATACATAGCAACACTGGCTCATCCATTGCAACAAATGTACCATGCTAGTGCAAGATGTTAGGAGAAATTAGGGTGTGCAGTGAAGAGGTACATGAGAACTCTGCATTTTCCAATTTTTTTCTGTAAACATAAAATTACTTAAAACCATTTAATTCATTCAGACAAACAAAACAACAACAAAGCACGTGCAGGTGCTTTTGGGATTACAAAACTCTAGAGCATAGATTCGTCAACCTCACGCTGGGCCAGTTTCCTGTCTTGTACCCCAGAGCAACTGACCTTGTAGATCTTCATCAGAGGCTTCTTGCTGAGCTCCAGAATCAAGGTCCAAGCAGGGAGAACACGCTGCAGGTGGGGAAGCCAGCTTAGCACTGCACACAGGTTGGGACTCATTCAGGGCCCTTTAATAACTTTATATCTCAGGCTTAGTTATTGCCAATTCAACCTGAAAAGGTGCTGCTTTTAGAGAAAGTATGCAAGGCAAACCTCTCCTTGCCTTAAGTAGGTGTTTACTATGGCTTTCATGTTGCAGATCAGTAAACTGAGACTCAGAGACCAAGCCCCATTGCATTAGATGGCAGAGCAAGGATTCGGCCTGGAGCTAATGACAAGCTCTCATAAACTGATGTGCTTGGTAGAGTCCAAAACCTGCTCCCTCCTACCCGGGGCCCGGGAAACTCCGCCCAGGGACAGCTGTCAGCCCCGCCTTCCCCCTGCCGGCCCGACCTGGGGCCCCGCCCGCCCGACCTGGGGCCCCGCCCCTCTCTGACCCCGCCTCCTCTTCAAAACCGCGTCTCCCTGAGCTGGGAGTCTGACAAGTACTGAGCCCTAGAAAAAAAAAGAAGAGGAGGGAAAAAAACAAGACCCATCTCCGAAAGTGTACACACAACAATAACAGATGTTTTTTTTAACGGGCTTGTAGGACATTCCCATAAAGTTATAAACATATCTTTCAGAGATTACTCAAGATAAACAGATACAAGTCACATATTTTTCAGTACAAGAGACAACTTGCTGTTTGGAAGCCAAATAAAGATTCGAAATATGAGATGCACCTGAAAAAGATTAGGAGATCATATCAAGGAAATTGAACAGGGCCAAGTCTAACATGCTTGTCTTGGTATTGTATATATCTTAGAAAAGCTGAGTTCTGGCCCTATGCAGGGGACTTGGGGATGACAAGGATTTGGGGGATATTTCTTCTTGTCCCTGCTGTTTTTCCTTCTCTGGTGAAAGGTAGGCTGCCGTGGAGGGACTGTCTGCTTGGCTTACTTCTGCCCACATGGCTTCACTCTGCCAACATTCCCTGAGCACTTTTCAAGTGTGGGTGCTACACAGGTGCCTGGCACACTGGTCTGAAAAGGGAAACAGTCTGATAAGGGAAACAGATGTACAAATGGTTCTTTTAATAAGATGCAGTCATTTATGTAAGATCCTTGATGCTTCTCAAATAGGCTGTGGAAGCCAGACTGCTGTGGTTCACATCTCTGCCACATACCTGTCCTGTATTGGGAGACAGGTTAATTTACCTCTCTGTGTTTCCCTTTCATCATCTATAAGATGGAGGTAATCGTGGTATGAGTCTATATAAAGCATGGTGTTTCATGCGAAAAAATACCCCAAACATTCCTAATGTCACAGTTTCTGTGGGTTAGGAATATGGGCTTGGTTGATGGGTGCCTCTGATGGTTCTCTCAGCAGGAGGCAGTTGGGGTGCCACTCAGTGCTGCAGTTATCTTGCACTGGACTGGGGAAGGATAGACTTTCAAGGTCCCTCCTGAGGCTGTGGGTGGCTTCAGGTCCTCGATGATAGTTGTCCAGAGACACCAAGTCCTTGCCACATGGGTCTATAGGGCCACATACTACCAGTATGTGGCCCTATAGACAGAGAAAGACACAGAGAAACAGAAGTGGAAGTCATTCTTTGCTACCTAATTTCAGAAGTGACATTCCATCATTTGAGCTATTACTTGCTAGAAGCCAGTCACCAGATGCAACCTGCCTGAAGGGGAGGGGATTACACAGGAGCCTGAACACAGGAATGGAGGTGGCACCACCTGCCTTTGAGGCCACCTACCTGTAGGATTACTGTGAGGGGTGGAAGAGTTAAAATGTGCAGAATGCTTAGTATAGAATCATATTCTCACTTCCCCTGTAAGGTTCTTATTGACCCCTTGAGCTGCTCCTCTCCTTAGAGCGTCTCCTTCACTTTGAAACACAAAAGTGCTGTGTGTGGTGGCTCACACCTGTAATCCTAGTGCCTTGGGAGGCTGAGGCAGGAAGATCAGGAGTTCAAAGCCAGCCTCAGCAATTTAGTGAGGCCCTAAGCAACTCAGCAAGACCCTGTTTCTAAATAAAATATTAAAAAAGGCTGAGGATGCAGCCCGCTGGTTAAGTACTCTTGGGTTCAATCCTTGGTCTAAAAATGAAACAAACAAACAAACAAAAACTAAAAACCAAACCAAACCAACCAACCAACCAACCAAACAAACAAAAAACCCACAAGTGCCTGGGCACATACAGATTTCCTGTCTTCCTATTCTCCATTTTCTTGTTTCCTGTCTGTTGTTCTATACCTGGCACAGAGCACTATAATGCATTTTCTCTTATAGTTATTGACTTGCTTGATGGAGTGGCCTCTACCTCCACTGGGAGAAGCAGTACTGGAATCACATGCACTCACTAGTGCAAAGATAGTTGCTCCTTTACTCCCATCTGCCTTTCTACCTCTCTGTAGCATGCCATTCTTTACCCTGCATCATCTTCAATTGTCTCCACGTCTTTTAGAGCATATGACCACATTCAGTGTCAGAACAATTCCTATCATATCTAGCTCAACTCCTTGTCACTGCAGTAGAACAACAGGGACATTTAGATGACTCTGGGGCAGAAAGCCCTGATGTGACCCATAGGGGTTGGTAATCATCAGGTGAAGTGTGTCTGTACTTCTGGGACCTTGAGCCCCTTCATTCTGATCTCATCAGAGAGTGGCCTTTTGCTGGATTTGTTGTTCAACCCTTTGTGATCTATTTGTGCCATGGGAGAAGCTGAGTGGCCTAGAGAAGAGTTAGGGATTGGGTTTAGGGGTGAATACTTGGATTTGCACCTGAGCTTAGCTTTGGCTTGCAATTCTGCCATTATAACAGGACCTCTCAAAATTTGGTATGATCCAGATCACCTAGGAGATCTTGTTAAAATTCAGATTTGGATTTAGCGATCTGGGGTGGGGCCTGAGATATTGCCCTTCTAATAAGCTCCCAGATGATTCCAAAATAGATGGTCCTTAGATCTCACTTTGAGCAGGAGCAAGGAATCAGGCCATACAATCCTTCTTCATAGCCCTTTCATGTGTAGACTTGAAAAAGCCAGGGTTTCTACCCTTTTGTGCAGATTCCGGCTATGCAGTTAGGCCATATACACATGAAAAGAAACCTATGATGCAAAATCAAATGTAATTAGGGGTAAGGGGTGGGGCTGTAGGAAGAGATGAGGTATAATGAAAATGAGCCTGCAGGGTGGGCCCTCTCAGAAGGATGGAGAAATGAGGCTTTTAATTGGCTGGGAAGAGAAGTTGGAGTCCAGGTGGCAAAGGCCTTTGAATTTGCTTCTGAGGGCCGAGGTTGCCAAACTCAAATACCAACAAAGGTCAGTGTGAGGCAGTAAGGAGTGGCGGGGTCTGTGGTCAACCAGAGGGAGCACATCTATCTAAAGTGGCAGTTCCTATTGTGTTCTACTGATTGCTGTCCATAGGCTTACTATAGGCAGATATTTTGATTTTTTAGGCACACTCACATATCTAGAATTTTGTGCAACATCTTTCAATTTTTAGAGGTTGGCAGGCCATACAAAACTTATTTGTAGTCATTTGGCTTGAGAATTCCAAGTTCATGGCCTCACATTGAGGCAGAAGGCCGCTAGTGAAGGTTTGGGTCAGGCAGTCATCTTCTGGAGCTGTAACAGTGTTCACAGCTGCAGAGAACCTGGATCTGGAGAGAGTATGCCCCTGGGTGCCATCTCCTTTCATTCAGCATCTTGCTATCTTCCTAAGCTGTCATTCATCTGGGGAAGAGTCATCCTGAGGACCTAGGGCAGGTGTTCACCTGAAGTCCAGAGAAACTTGGAGATAGCCATCTGTTTTAAACCCAATAATGTGCCTCCATCATGTCCGTCATGTCCCTGAGGCTTGGCACCAGGTCCTGATCACCTCTAGCATTGTTAGAAAGCATCATGTAATCTGAGGCTGTGCATCAAATTTGGGGCAGAAGAGTGTGTCTTAAATTTTGACCTTGTCATTGTCTCGCTTTTTGACCATTGACAAATCAACTAATCTCCTTTGCTTCATTTTCTTTTATTTATAAAAGTCATAGATAATAGTGTAGTTGAGAATTCAGTGAGGAAAGACAGAGAAACACCAGTGTCTTGCACAGACTAAGTGCTCATTTAATCACATTTATCATTGCCATTATTATTTTCCAGTTTGGGGCAATAATATTAGTATTGACATGATTTTTAGGGATTACCCAGCTTCCTCATTTTACAGAGAGGAAACTTGAGGCTCAGAATGGATAGGTGACTTTCCCAGGGTCCCACGGGCAAGATGGGGAGGCAGAGTTGGTTGAAATGTGCCAGCTCCCTGTCTACTGTGCCCATGCTTATCCCCAGCTGTGAGCAGAGGGCCTGATATAAGTTATGGAATGTGTTTGTGGAATGAATGAATGAACCAGTAATCATGGAAGAGCCAGCCTTTTCTCTTATTTCATCTTTGTCTTTGTAACATTGCATCTCTGCTTCACTAAAAAACATGAGAGGATAAGGGAAGTGAGAGGATTCTGGGATTTTGAATTAGTAAAACTTCACACAGCGTTGAAGCCAGTATTTGTCTCTCTGGGTAGCCTCTTTCTTTACTTCATTTCCTTTCTTTTCTTCCTCCCTCCAATGCTCCCTCCCTACTTCTTTTCCTCCTGTTACCTTTCCTCTTTCTTTCCCTCTCTACCTTCCTTTCCTCTCCTCTCCTCCCTTTTTTTCACTTTCCTTCCCTTTCTCCCTCTCTCCTCCCTCCTACCCTTTTTCTAACCCTCCTTCCTCCCGACTATTAGTCTCTCAGTCATTCTCTCATTCACCCATTTTTACTGAGCATTTATATACTGTGTGCCAACTTCTTTAGGCACCGTGTGAGGTACTGGGAACAAAAAGATGGAACAAAACTGACGTCTCCTCCTTCTAGGAGTTTACAGTCTACTGAAGTAACACTTAATAATCAAATGACCTTGCCAATTCAGCAAGCTTTGAAGGGCCCCGTAGGGCCCCCCAGGGCTGCTAGGGGGATGTATGTGGAAGGGGAGAGTGGAGATCTGACCTGGTCAGGGCGTGTCAAGGAAGGCTTCCCTGAGGACATGGCTTTAGACCTGGGAGCAGAGGGGCCAGCAGGAGTTCACTGTATGAAGGCTGGGTTTGTGGGAAGGTAGAATACTCCAAAAAAGGGAATGGGATGTGGAAAGGCCCTGAGCAGATGCAGAAGAGCTGGAACAGCTGGGCCCAAAGAGGGTGGCTGGGATGAGGCAAGGACTCCATCAGGGCCCAGAAGGTTCCAGGAAGATTTTTGATCTCGATTCTGGATGCAGTGGGAAGCCACTGCAGGTTTTTAAGCAGTTCTGCATGGTTAAGTGATGGTTCTGAATATGGCAGAGGAAACTTCCCCAGGCCAGGGCTGAAGATCAGTGCCATAGAAGGGTCAGGAGTATGGGTGGCTTGAAGAGAAATTTAGGAGTTAGAAGTGTCAGGATATAGGCAGTTGTTAAATGGTTGTAAATATTTAGAGATTTCCTCCTCCGAATGAGAAATCCCCTGGTTCAGAGAGGCAGCTGCTCCCAGCTCCTACCAAATACAGCACGTCAGGCCCCAAGCATGGTCCTTGGGAATTGCTCTCTATGGGCAAACACTAATTTTCCACCAGTGTTCCATCAGTAGGCATTTATTGAATGCCCACTAGGGTCCAGGACTGCGTTAGGCACCACAGGAGACTCTTTCTCACATTGATGATGGGATGATTTCTAAGTCTCTTTCTACACCACCACGTATCTAAGGGAGAAACAGAGCAGACTCTGTATGCTTCCAGAAGTTTCCAAAGACTTCAAGGTTGCTGTGGCCATAAATATATTCAGAGTTCCTGTGGATAAAGGAGATTATGTTGCCCTTTAGAAGTTGGTAACGTATCCCGTCTATATCAATGTACTGTAAGACCAGAATTTTCATCTGTCTGACATCAAATATCAGCACACAAATGGTGGGAAGCAGTTATTTTCAAATAGAGGAAGAATTATTTGGAAGCATTAAGAAATCAGGTAGCAGCAGACTGAGCTTTTCTGACTGTAGCCAGAAGGCTGGGTTTGGAGACCTTTTTTTGGAGACCCAGAAAAACAGCTCTTTAGGCAATTAATAGGAATTGCCCAAATGATTTAAAAAATACATTTTCTGGATTGCAGGTATTTTGGGCCATATTATCTGCACGAGTTTTCTGTCCTTGATGTGTCTTGGGACAACTCTCTGCCCCCAGGTCTGGTTTTTGCCTTGCCCTGACTGTCCCTCATCCATTTCAGATCCGTGCACTGCATGGAGAGATGTTGGTAAAGAGAAGCCTCCAAAGAGGGGAAAAGATGATCTCTAAGAATTTCAAGTAAAAGTGCTAGGCCAAGCATTCCTTTTCTAATAAAGTTGGCCAGGTGACATCTATCTCCTCTTTGAAAATTTGATTCCATGCTTTCAATAGCACTTTTGAGTATTTTCTATTCTCTCCACAGATTCCAGAAAATTCACAAAGCTGCAAATATTATCACCTCAGATAACTGGGGAAAAGCTATACGCATGGCAGCACAATTGGAGAAGAAAACAAATTGCAAAGAAAAAAAAACCCAAAATGCATAAACACCTGAAAATGTTTATGCACAGATTTCTTAAGTTCTTATAAATGCCACATTGAGAATCGACATCTTAATCCAGAGGTTTTTCTTTTTATGAAAAATATTTTTAAATAAAGGCTCTATTACTCTTAGTCAACTTTTCAATTCAAATATTTCTTCACTATCTTTCTGATAGGAAAGCTTTTTGGGGGGGCGAGTACCAGGGATTGAACCCAGGGGCACTTTACCACTGAGCCATTTCCCCAGCCCTTTTTATATTTTATTTAGAGACAGGGTCTCTCTGAGTTGCTTAGAGAATGTTGCTGAGGCTGGTTTTGAACTTGTGATCCTCCTGCCTCAGTCTCCAAGCCACTGGGATTACAGGCATGTGCCACTGTGCCCGGCAAGGAAAGCTCTTTTGTATTTAGGATTTGCCAGTGTATTTGTCTGTGAGAGGCGGATATTTGCTGCATGCTCCCTTATTGTGGTTTGTTTTTTTTAGCTTGTAATTTTAAAATGTCTTCTTGTAAAATTGTGAAATGTCCCTTTCACATTGACTACCATGGTGTAGAAGTCAGTAAAAATGACTACCTCTTGTCACGTCTGCTTCCTGCTGTGAAATGACAACGATGTGACCAGGAATAGCTGGGTCAAAATCCCAGCCTCCAATGCAGTTGTGTAATTTCCTATGATAAATAGCTTGGACAAACGCTAATCAAAATGACTTTCTGGTTCTACCTTATTCAGCAAGACGAATGCATGACATGGCCCCAGAGGCTGGGATTTGTTAATTTGCAGATGTCTTTGCTCACATCTGTCTGACCACGTTGGCAGTCCCCTCCTCTCTGGGCACACATGGGTGGGGCCTGGGCCCCTCTGTCATTGCACCCTGGCCTTCTCACCTGCAGACCTGCATCTGTAACCCGTGCACCATCCACCCTGCATCTATTCTAGGAAACAACTCTAGTTTGCAGGCTGCAAATTGATTATTTCAGAAAGCAAAAGGGCTCCCAATGATTTGAAGACAGTGGCGCTGTCAGAGCATGCTGCTGTTTTCTTCTCCAGAATGTTCTCTTCCAGTGTGCTGGGCTGGGGGACATACAGGTTCAAATAGTCAGGAAGACATGAGGAATTTTTTTTTTAAACTTGGCTTTTTGAAAAAGAGGAAATCTGAAGAGTTTGAAGTTTGAGGAACCAAACTTCCTGAAGGATTTCACAAAGACTTCTCGATAAGGCAACTAGATCTGCTAAGATGATGTCACTGCAGTTTTGGGATTCAGCTAACAAAATCAGGGAAAAGGGAAAGCCAATTTCCACTGCGTGAAATGGCAAACATGTGAACAGGGATTTATAAGCTCATACCAAACCATAGCAGGCTTTGGTTGTTCAGTGCTTTCTTTTTTTGTTGTTGTTGTTGCTTTGTGAGAAGGGACAATTAAAACCACCCAAAGACCCAGTTTATGAATATCTCTCTAGTGAGGCTGAGTTCCCTGGGTGGGAGAGCCCTTGCACAGTGCCTTATACAGATGGCCTCTGAGGACCAAGAGTTGCCCTGGGGTGAGTGTGATTCCACAGCGTGCCTGCCGTTTCCCCTCGTAGGTCTTAACCTTTCATAGCGAGACAGACAACCAAGAAAGTAGGAAATCGAAACAAGCTATGTTTAGCTGAATTTTACATACCATAATCTCTTTACCATGGTCAAGCAAGGCAGGAATGCTCAGGCCGATCGGTTCTGGCTCAAATCCATTCCAGAGGGAAGTGATTTACAACTTCGCACCGTTCTCGACTCTTCCCTGAGAATGAAGTTAAATGACCCCAGAATAACATTAGTCTGCACCAGGACGGGCGAGAATGGCCTTCTAAAGGGTGGTCTCAGGCATGGGTTTTCACCTGCAGAAACTCAAGCTCAGATATCCCTCCAAAGTCCTGGTAAGGGTAAAATTGCATTTCTATATCAAGAGGACAACATTGTGGTGAATGACAAGGTCTGAGGGAGAAGCAGAATCTGGCCCTGGCTCTCCATTGCCTCTTCACCCATGCATCTTGAGCCAACCCAGGCCAGCAAGATCCAACAAGTTCACTGTCCTTCCTGCTCTAGGTCAGACCTCCAGGACCTTCTGTTTCATGCTCCATGTAGAAAGATAGTAACATGTTAGAAAGCAGGTTGAATGGGTGGAATTAAAAAAAATGGGGCAGATGTTTGAGATGCCAATGGTTACAATATCTTGAAAAATGAACTTGAAATAGTTTGAGGGTTCCAAAAGCCACCTGACAAGGCTTACAAGTGGATGGTGAGATGTTGACATTATTTTAAGACAGATACTTTTATAAACTGTATTCAGAGCTAGGAGCAGTGGTGCATACCTGTAATCCCACTGACTCAGGAGGCTGAGACAGGAGGATCACAAGTTCAAAGCCACCCTCAGCAACTTAAAGAGGCCCTCAGCAACTTAGTGAGACCCTGTCTCAAAATTAAATAAATAAATAAATAAATAAAAAGGGATGGGGATGTGGCTCAGTGGTTCAGCAACACTGAGTTCAATCCCTGGTACCAAAACAAAAACAAAAACAAAAACAAAAAACTTGTATTCAGAGCACCTTTCAGGGTTCTCAGTTGCGCAGCTTCTCCAGCAGAGGTATTTCATATTCCCAACATCTGGAACTGTCAGAAAGGTAGTGCTGCCGACTCCAACATATGTAGCCACTTGTACATAAAAATGCACCAGCAAATCATGATCACTACTGCAGAACAACATAAGCATTTCACAGGCAGCTTCAGGAGAAAATGATGCTCTGGGTGTAAAACTGACTGCAGTGCCCTTCCCCTCCCCCTTTATTGCTGAATCAACTCCTTCAAGCAACTTTCTTGCATTTCTCCACCACATGGCTAACCAACTCCAGTAAATTTATTGTCTCAGCTTCTAGGATATGATTGACAGGAGGATCTCTCTCTCTCTCTCTCTTTTTGTTTTAAGCTTCCCTTTGGGGCAAAAATTTTGTTATCCCATGAATCGATTGATTTGACATAGTTGGGTAAATTTGTGATGTTGCCCAAAGGAATATCCATGTTTACTTGTTTTGGGTTTTCTACCAGCTTTGTTGGGAGGGAAAGTGAGGACAGGTGGGGGACGACAGTAACAGCTATTTGCTACATGAAGGGGACCAGCGTGGCCCCACATGGTGTTCTTATGGGAGGCAAAGCCATGGGGCGAAGTTAGAGCCAGCTGGGATGCCCTATTCAGGTGGAATCATGAGTAATCAGCTTTCCACTAAACAGCAAAACAGGCCTGGGTGTGGCTTAGTGGTAGAGTAAGTGTTTAGCATGCACGAGGTCCTGGGTTCAATTCCTAGCCCCACAAAACAAGAAACCCACAAATATTAAAGATGTTTTCATTTGTCATTTGAGCAAAGGCTCAAAGTGCTTTAAAATCTGGTGGCTGGATATATTGCTTGCAATTTTTATGTGACTGCATGAAGGAGAACAGAGGAAAATACAAAAGAAGGAGGGACCCCATCAAGGACCAAGTCAGAACATCACACAGCTTTTCTTTCTATTATGATGATGATGATGATGATGATGATGATGATGATGATGATGATGATGTAGTACAGGGATTGAACCCAGGGGTACTTAACCACTGAGCCACAACCCCAGCTCTTTTTATATTTTATTTATAAAATATAATATATTAGACCCTCAGTGAGGGTCTCACTGAGTTGCTTAGGGCATCACTAAATTGCTGAGGTTGGCTTTGAACCCGTGATCCTTCTGCCTCAGCCTCCTGAGCCACTGGGATTATGGGCGTGTGCCACCCAGCCAGGCTTAGCATTTCTATCAATTATAGCAATAAAATAAATACTGCAGATAATAACAGTTAAGGCTTGTAATCAGTTTTACTAAAGCATTTTCATCTTATGGGGTCAATGGGAAAATAAAACTGGCTGTTGGAACCTTTGGGATTTAGAAGCAGCACTTTGGTCAAACAATAAGGAGGGCAGAATCTCCCAGAGTGGAGAGAAAGCTGGTGTCGAAATAAAATCTCTGTTATCCTCATAGGTCGAGCTTTGCTTTAATGGCGCTCTGGTCATCAAAAACAACCCTTAAATTAACTTCCCGACCAGCAGAGTGGTGCTCCCTGGAATGTGAGAAATGTGGGCTGCCTGGCCCACGTTAGGGCTGAGGAACCCGGGCCAGGCATGGTCACGGGTGGAAGGAGGTGGTGATTACTTCAGGGGTCAACTGCTTAAACATCTGGTGCCTCCATGCAGCCGGCCTTGGCTCAGACACCTCTGCTTGGGCACAAGGAGCAGGGAGCCCCCGGCTGTCCTTGCTGGCATTAGAGTTGCTCAGTTCCTTCGCCTTCTGCTTCTCAGGGAAGCATGCCCCAGTGAGAATGTACAGCTACACAATTTGTACCACCCTGTGGTGACTTTATGCCATGACATACACTCTCTCCACTGGGGTCTTCTTTCAATTCTTGTGATGAACATCCTCCCAGGCTCCCAGGTGCCACACTTTATCCCTCAGTCCCTGGGGGCATCTTTAAGGGAGCTTTGGAGGTCACCTCCAACATGTATTTCCAGGTTGTGAAAGCTCTCTGATTCACCCTCGCAGGGAATCTTGTTTTTACTGTGGGCCAGGATGATCACATTGGTGAAGTCACTGGCACAGGACAAACCCAGAACGGACTTTGGGTGGCATCCCAAGTTCAACACTCGCTGAGGGGCTGCAGGCTGAGGAAGGAAAGTACGTGGCCGGCCCCCGCCCCCACGCGGACCAAAGCATTCACAGCGTTTGCGTTTTCTCCAGGCCTGTACATCTCCCAAATGTTCTCTTTCCACAGCGCGCCCCTCACCCTCAATTTTATACATAGCAGATGGCCTTCAAACAAATCAAGGAGCAGAAGCTGCAAAAGGCTTGAAAAAAAGACAGTGAAACTCATATATTTCTTCAAACGATAAGATGAACTACAGATGTTTGCTGAGGGGTGATGGTGCTGCTTACGACTGAAGACTGGACTTAAAAGAAGAGCCCACTTATGTTTAGTGTTGGACAAGCCCGGTAGCTGTCATGTTGTGATTTATGGAGGTTGTTTGTGAGATTTTATGTTACTGGGAACATGGCAATTAAAACACTCTGCCATTTTGCCTGCAGGCATCTTTCTTGGTGGACCTAGCCATGGAGTCCGGGATGGAAACTGCGAGGCCAACCTGTAGCCAGGTGAGGGTGGATCCCCAAAGGCACAGCCCAACCTGTAGGTCCCTGACCTTCCCACTTCCTGACCAACACCCTCCTTGGCTCCTGCCTCCCCATTCTTTCTCGCCTACAGGGTTCTTGGTCCTTCTGAATGTCCTATTCTTACCTGACACCTGAGGTCGGATCAATCTCAAATGAAGCCTGACAAAGTCGCTAAAAGGGAAACAGTTGTCTTGCAGAATCCAGCTGCATATAGGAAACAGCTGTTTGCTAGGCATCCTCTTTTGAAAAAGAAGAAAAGAATCACTGCTAAGTGCTTAAAAATGAACAGAAAGCCCATCTTGCAAGGCCAGCAGAGGTCTGTAATTAACACAATGGTAAGTATCTGTGTTTCTATTAAAAGCTGCTTTTTTGAGACTTGTTGTAACTTGGTCATAAATATTTATTACCAACTGAAACTGGGGATGCGCAGCCTTGGCCAAATGCTCTTTCCCCCCTCCTGCCTTTATGCTTTCCTAGGAGGATTCTTTACAATGTGAAGAGTGCAGCGTATTTTGGATACACACGCCCACTCCCAAATGCAGGCCAACGTACGCATGTGTTCAGACACAGACACCTAGGCCCATCAGCACATGTGTGCTGGGCCCTTCCCCAGGCGCTGAGGGCTGGGTTGAAGGCAGAGGCTGCAGAGACCTGGGCAGAAGCAGCGGGAGGAGGCCCCAGCCGTCCTTGGACCTCTGGAGCAGAAATGTGTAGTCTTTGAAGTTACCACAAGCTCAGGTGGAAACCTTTCCCAGCAGCCCCAAGAAGAGGAAGTCATTCGTTTTCAAACAAAGGGGGAAATTCTTCAGGATCCTTGTGTTTCCACTAAAACAAATCCCTGAAAAGTTATTCTCTAGAGGATCAGGGACCAGCTGTTCTCCATCTCCATGAGGCTGAGGAAAGAGGAAAGAGGAGTCTTGAACTGCAGCATGAGAGATGTAAGATAGACAGAAGGAAAAATAGTGAGGCAGGTGAGGGCTTCAGGAGGGAGCCAGAAAATAAGTGGCTTTCCAAACTAGAGTAGTTGCATTCAGAGGCAGGAAGATGGACAATACAATACAACCGTAAGATTCAGATGACGGTCATGTTGAAAAGAGCCGGTCCTTGTCTCTCCACCTTGCCCCCAGGTCTACACGTGAGCATGTTCCCTGGCAGAACGCATGGATTTAAAGCTGGAGGGAATCCTCAGAGCCTACCTCCTCTCCCTTCCCATCTTCACGCAGAACCACACCCAAAAGCTTCCACAGACATGAGAATCTTGCTTATTTTTAAAGGTACGCAATTACCTGGTAGTGGATGTTTGTCTCATTACTTTTTGACTTTTCCGTCTATCTCTTAATCTCTTTGTGTGGAGGTTCTTGACCCTGTGAATCTAGGTGCAGGGGCAGAAACTTCCTCTCATTTCTGAGCCTGAAAATTTAGGCTTTCACGTCCCCCTTCCCTCTCACCTGTGCAGGCTCGACTGCTGAGTCCTCGCTCTGCAGCCAAAAGGTTGTCTCGGCTTCATTCTAGCATCCGGTCCATGGAAGGCAAGGTCTAGGTGAAGAACACAAGTTGTGCAGCTCAGTCTATCCCACAGATTCGAGGAGGTAATAATAAACAGGACAAATAGCCACACAAGATGTCTGTGTGCTTTGTGTACTGCTGTTGGGCTCTGGGCGGATGCAGGGCAATTATCCCATCAATGACTTATCAATGACTTCTGTGCTGACAGATCAAGTAATAAGGCTTGAGCAAAGCCAGTGATGCTTCATCTTGTGACATCAAATTGCTGGCTTCACAGTCAGAGCTAGAATCGGATAGATGCCAGCTGAGTAATCTTGAGCAAGACTCATCTCTTCTCACAGCTTCAGTTTCTTCATCTTCAAAATAGGGACTATGGGACTTTATAGGATCATTGTGAGGATCCATTGAGGCTAGAGAGACAGGGTACTGGCGCCATGCCTGGCACTTAGCAGGTGCTCAAGAAATAGTGCATTTCCCTTCATCATCTAAAGGGAAATCCAGAGGAGGGAAAAGACAGGTTAAGACTCATGTGACACATGAGCATACTGGGGTGCTGTATTGTAACAACCACAGCAGATCATCAAATGGCAATGTATGTTTCTTAAAAAGCCAGATGGTCCCCAATTATCCTATTCACAGAGCCCAACAGTGAATCTGGACTAGCCAGCCATCCCTTCACCCAGGGAGAAGGGAGGGCTGACACTGATTCCCTTGCCCTCTAGCTTCTGCGTGGGTTTGGTCAATTCCCACCTGGCTCCGGGTCTCACCAAGCTCTGAAAACATCATTCCCCTCAGGCCAAGGGATGAGCAAGGCTTCCTTGTGTTGCTCACCTCTGAGGCCTCTGTCTCCCAGGGTTTGTTTTCTTTTTTAGCTTTACCCACATGGTCCCTTTATTAACCACTCTTTGGAATCTCCTCTGAGCATGTGGTCTCTTTCCTGCTGGAAGCCTGAACGAGAGCATGACTGGTAGCAGAACGAGTCAATCTAAGAAGCCTTCCTGAGGGACGGTCTCTCCTCCCCAGGTGTTTGGAGGAAGGCTGCGGTAGTCTGATGGAGACATAAAATAAAAGGCTGGTGCTTCTTTCTGGGGGACTGGCATCAACAAGGCCTCAGGAGTTAGAATCCGCATGGTTTCTCATGGCGGATGCTGAAAATCTTTGCTGATAAGACAGTGCTGGCATCAGAAAGGGACAGAATAATGAAACTAAAAATGGCAAACAGCTGTCATTTATTTATTGTGTACTATGTGACAAGCATCTCCAACAGCATGATAGGTATTATCACTATTTTACAGATGAGAAATGGGAGGCTGAGTGTAAGCAACTTGTCCAAGGTCACATTGCTTGATGGAGCTGGGATTCATCAATTCTGCTCTGGACCAGAGCGAGGCTGGCCAACTGTCCCAGTCTGCTTGCTTGGGAATTTAGGGTTTCTTTGGATGTTCAGAAATGATTCTGAGTTCATGGCACGGTCTACAGGGTGACAGTGTAGAGTTAATGAAAGTGAGCATTAATAATGAGTCCTATAATAAGTTCATTTCTTCTTTCTTTTCTTCCTTTCTTCTTTGTGCTGGAGATGGGACTCAGGCGCTTGTAAATGCTAAGGATGCATTCTACCACTGAGCTATATCCCTGGTCCCCCAAAAGATTATTTTCTTGCCTCAGATAACCCGCTAAAATAGACGGGTAGAAAGGACATACGCGAGGGAGACAGAACGAGAATGAAACTACCAGCTTTCAATCACTGCACGCAGCAGGGAGGTGGCGCAGTCAATCCAGACTGCAAACACACCAGCAACATTTCTATTTGTCTTTGGAATGTGACATCGTTTTTTCCCTCTGACAGACTTACCTCGGCAATTCTTTTTTGGCTCCAACTAATAATGAATGAAGGGTGCATTCTTTCATCATAGGGAACTGTGAGCACAGGGACCAGAGAAGGAAAAAAAATGATGTCCGGATTCCCTGGGCAGTGAAACAGAGATATGCCTCTTGATGGGGTGCGCCCAGCCTCAGTGGTCTTTGAGGTCTGAGAATTAACTTTGTTTCTGACAGCAATGACAAATGGCACCCACCTTTGCTAACTCCACTGCCACCCAACAGATTCTGCCATTAGCTCAAAGTCAGGAGGCAAGGGCATGATGGACGTTATTATCTGGGCAGCTCCGAAGCATCCCAGGCCAGCATGTCCCCAGTAATAGCCACAGCAAGAAACTTCCATTTAGGGAGCTCCTGCTGTTTCTGCACCACGTGTTTCAGAGACATTATTTTATATGCTTAGAACAACTGTTGTGAGGAGGAATTATTAATCCCATTCTCAAGATGTGAAAACTGAGAAAGAGAAGATAAGGAAGCTCTCTAGGCACCTCTAGAGTCGAACTGGCAGATCTAGGTTTCACAATGACTTTTGCTTGGTTTCTTAACCTGGACCAAACTCCAGCTGCCCAGGCATTTGGGTGTCACTGGTCCAAAGATGACTGGTTGCATTTGGCAAACATTCATGGGGTCATCACCCAGCACTAGTGGGTGGGTTTGTGAAGGTGCTTTTGAAGGATTCAGGTGTGTGTTTTATTTTCTCTGGTGGCAACTGCCCTATGTTCATTTCTACAACTTCCATGCATTTGAGCATCATGCCTATGGCTGGAATGCCCTTCCTGCATGGACCATTTGTCATTTGTCACTCTCCATAGTCATCCAAGTCTCAGATCTTCCAGCACTTGCATAGAAATGGCTATCTCACTACCACTCCTAATGGGTGGTATCGCCCTTTCTAGGTTCTCCTCCCATCCCACATGGATGGGACCCCAACACTGAGAATTCGCATGTCATCTCCCTTCTAATCACTCTCTCCAGCCTGTGAGCTCCTTCAGAACAGTGACTGATTTCTTTGATTGGCATGAAGAGGATACTCAACATTTTGTTGAATGAGTAAGTGCAATAGAGGCCAGAGTGTCCCAGGAGTTCTGTCTTTAGCACATTGCTCTCTATCACCTCTGATCCTGTCTGCTAGGCCCTCCTCAGCATCTTTACTTTGCTCTGGGTTGGATTCTACTGCATACTGCATTCCTGTAAATTGCTCCCATGGCCCCTTAGTGGAATGCTCTTTATCTCTTGATGCGATTTCAGTAGTCAGTAATATTAGGTGCTACCCCAGGCCTATTCTTCATTCATGGTGGTGATTTGGAAGAAGGGAGAGGGATTGGAGTCCCCGCAGTTTACCTGGGCATGGTTGCCATCTAGTTTTACCAGTCTTCTGAGGTTTCATTAAAGGAAGGTCAGGGAGCGCTTAGAATCAAGCTTAGAATTAAAGTCATTTTCACAAGATTCTTCTCTGAACAAGATCTAAGCTGTATAAATACGTGTTGTGCCAAAGGATGAGCCAAATCTAGAAGGAGTCATTGGTTCACGACTAATTTCTGTTTAGCCCAAAGTGGATCCTTTGCTTATTTAGGGAGGAGCTCCTGTCCTAGTGGGAAGAGTTGGCACTGGGTGCAGGCGGGAGGAGTCCAGATGCTGGCTCCTGACACGTTCCACCACTTACCAGCTGAGCAATGCTGACGAGAGCAGAATCTTCCCTTGCTGGACTCTTAAAATGACAAGTCCTTGCCAGCCTTCCTTGTAGACTTGCTGCATGCATTGAATGCTTCTCACACATACCTTTCAAATATGAATGGATACATTTTCATTTTAGCGTTTAATGTCAAAGCTGAAGAACCAACCTGGATAAAGAATTCTGTTTCAAATGCTTCTATTTTGCAATATAAGGAAGGCCCTGAGGAAACACAATCCACAATGCTGCTCATTGGTTTTTCCGGATCAAAGGCACTTCCGGGTGCAGAGTCCATACCTTTGAGTGTATCCCAGGGACAGACCAAGCCCCGTCCAGAGCTGATGTGAACCACTGAATCACTGGCGTGCTGAATGATGGGTTCTACAATTTTCTACTCCAGTGACATGAGCTTCAATAGGTGTTTGTTGGGCTTTGTACCTTGATCAGAAATATTCCCTTGTGAAAGTACTGTTTGGGTTTGGCTTAGTGATGTTGGTGATAGAAATATGATTTAATTGATTAATAGGTATTAATGTCTAGTAATTAAGGCATAACCTGTGATCTGGGGAAAAGAAACCTCACAAAATCAGCATGTTGTTATTTGGTCTATAAATGGGAGGACAGTCATGTTTTTGTGACTTGCTGTCTTTGCCTATGGGCAGTCAATTCATTGTAGAGTCAGCAGCCTTTTGCGATATGAGTTATAAATAAAATAAATTACACATATTAATATATTACTTAGAATCCATTTGTTGCCCTTTCATCCTCTGTGAAAACTGAGCTGTGTAAATATGAAATTAGCCCTTAATCTCCGATCTGAAGGTAACCTATCCTGGAAAAAGCCCTCTCCGGAGGTTGGCATAGGTAGTCTACATAAGGAGGTTTCACTCTCAATGAAATCCTGGGCTTCTATTGCATTTGTCTCTCTTTGATTATTGAAAACTTTCCTCTGCAGCTAACACTCCTGAACAATGTAATAAGTAACTTCCAATTAAAGTTTTCCATATGTGGCAAAAATTGTAATGAATGAATAAGTAAAGACCACATAATGGAAGCCTATTAGCCAAGTGAATATACTCTTTTAAGTCAAATTTCTATACCACTTTTGTATTATCTCCCATCAGAAGAGAACGTGCAATTACCAATTTTATCTTATCTCGGCTTATTATTCAAGAGTAGTAAAGGAAACTTCATTCCAGGAGCCATAATGTGATTTTTGATTAATAGGGGGTTCTTATGTGACAAGAATATTTCTCCTTGGCAAAGTATGCACTTGGATTTCTGGCTGGGCTGACTTGGAAGCTACATCTCCTGTGGAATGACTGTTCAACAATTGAACATATGTTTCCATATGGAGGTCAGATTCTTAAGGTACTCCAAAACATGAGCTGATAGGAAAAAGTTGATGTGGACTTTGCAGACACCAATTTTCATTTAGTTGCTTCTGGTCATATCTAGTGTGACATGGATTTGTGTGCAAGAGGTGAGATGAGCAGCCTGAAGCTCCAGATCTTGCAGCATCTGCTGGAAGGCTTAGCTTGGGAGGTCCTCTCTTGTCTGCAGAGTCTTGAGAGGCAGCCTAGACACACAACAGATATCAGTGACTCATATGTCCTCAGTGTTAACAATTTCTCCCAATCCAACTGCACATGGAGATGGTTTGGATTGGAATTCCAATATTGCAAGCCAACTTTTCCTGGAGAGCTCTTCTAGGGAAAGTTGTCTGAGATCTTGTCCCTTGGCTGTGAGTGACCTGTGTTTAGTGCAGTGGCCTAGAGAAGCATTAGACAGGGGGCAAGTCAGAGCACTCCTCTTTTCCCAGGTCTGGCCAGGGCCTGGTCCTCAGAGCCTGGATGGTCCTGTGTGGAACCATCACCTGACTCTTCTTCTCAGTGCCTGATGCTGTGCCAATATCCTAACCCATCTGAGCCTGTTTCCCCAGGTGGAAGCACCTGAGAGACTTACTGTGAGGACTGAGGGAAACCATGTTTTAACACAGAACTGTAACCATAATGAATGACGCCATCACTGATTGACATCTCACCCAGGAAAGGCTGGTTCAAGCTAGAGCTCCCTTCTACATGCTCCTAGGCTCCTTGGGTCCTCTGCCCCTCATTGAGGCTCCTTTATGGGTCATGGTCGTCTGCACATCCCTGGTGCAGATGAAGTCAGTGCAGAGCATCCGCACCTTTCACAAGCTTCTAGGATGGAATTTAATTCTGTAGGAAAAAAAAATCTATTTGTTATCATTTGGCAGAATGACTCAGATGGCCTAAAATAGCAAATACCCTTTAACCACAAGTTTTCTTTGTAGAAGTTTATCATAAAAGAAGTAATTGGGCAAGCATGAAAGGCATATGTATAAACACTGTTTACAAGAGCAAAAACTAGGAGTGAAATAATAATAGTGCATAAGTGTCAGATACTCTGTGGTATATTTCAACTATGGGATCCTGTCCTGTAAATGAAAGATGATGCCATAGAAGATTTCCTAATGTCCTAGAAAGATGGGTGTGATAGGGTAAAGTGGAAAATCAGGCCGTTCCAACTAACTATGCCATATTTATACTAGTTTTGGAGGGGAAGGGGGAAGAAACTTAGGGATATATATACCGAAGGAATACACAGCAATTATTTTAGCATAGTTGTTTTCTAGGTTATCCCCACCAACTCTCACTCTGTCGCTTTTTCTATATTCTGATATTTAAAAATAATCAATATAGATTGCCTATGTAATTCTTCAAAAGCAATAACGTGTTGTTTTGTAAAGTCTTTCTTTTAAATGGAAATTTTGGAAAACAAAAGACCCCCCCCCCCCATCAGAGTAGGAGCTGGCGTGGGGGTGGGATTTCAGGGGTCTATATGCCATCCCCCCACTCTGCCTCCGTGTGTGTGTGTGTGTGTGTGTGTGTGTGTGTGTATGTGTGTGTGTGTGGTTTGTGTGTGTGTTTCCAGTACAGGGCAGTGAACCCAGGGCCATGAGTGTACACTTAATCCCTGGGATGCCCCTCATTTTTCTTATAAGAGACTGTTGGACTTGTTGCCCACAATGCCAGAGCTTTCTGTTCTCAGAAGCCCATGCAGCTCACGGCCTGCCGACAGATGCACTGTGGGGGAGAAGCATCATTTGCTGAGGTCTTCAGTCACTACCCTTGGTGGGATACAGGGCCTGCAGGTCATCTCACTGCCTGCAAGTCTTGCTCTCCCACAAGGGTCCGGGTAATTCCTGTCTGGGACAGGGAATGATGGGATAAGCAGACAGACAAGGACAGAGGTTTAGGAGGAGGTGCAAGAGGGTAAAGAGAGCCTGAGAGCCTGAGGGGTGGTCTCCAGGACAGCTGGATTTCTTTCCTCACTGCCACCCAATTTTGTGCCTGTCAGAAACTAAAGATGCCATGGCCACGGAGGGGAAGGGCCAGGCCCATGCAGACTTGTCTCCTGCCCTAGGTGGCACCATGACCGCCCACTGCCAACCAGTGCTTGGAAGGATAAATTACCTCCGGAGGAGGCAAAGGTAATTGACTTCTTCCTCAGGAGTGTTTCCTTTTTAAGGCAGAATGCTATAACTGGAAGGCCACAAACACTGGTTCAGGGAAGATAAAACCTCCTAAAAAGGGCATTTGGGGTCCTTAGGTGTTGGGCCTTGTCATTAGCTTCCTGGGCTGTGGTTTGGCCAGGCTTCCTAAACCCTGCTGAGCACAGCATAGGACCTGCCCTGCCCCAAACCACCTGTGCCTCCTCATCCCTAGAGATGGAGCCCATCTTCTGCAGCCTGGGATGGCATGTCTGGTAACCTGACCCCAGCTGGCCTCCCTGTCCCTCTTTCTCTCCCTGTCCTTCCCCCAGCTACTTGGAATTTAGCTCATCCTCTGAAGAGTTTTCTGATCATGCTGAGGCTTTAGGCACTTGCCCTTTGCCTGGAAGTCCTTCCTTCTCTACATGCTGAGTTCTTACTCATCTTTCAAGAACCAGCTGGAATTTTCTTTCAGGAAGGCGTCTCTGAATCCCTTCATCCAAGGAAGTCATCTCTATGTGTTTCTTAAACAACTAGGCAATTAGCCACAAGAAGGAAGAGCTGAAGAAATAAATGTTCTGAAACAGTTTTCTTTTGAGTTTCCAAGCTGTACGTAGAATCCCCAAATAAAGCCTCAATCCTACTAATGGTTATTTAGCATATTTTGCATGAATATGATTTTAATTTTATTTTAAAATAGGCACTCTATACACATGGTTTGAAAATACCATGTGAGTACAAATTAATCAAATATAGTATTCATTGTAAAGTCCACCTCCAATCACAAGTCCCAGAGCTACCTTCCCTGTTTTCTCTCTTCCCTACAGACATGGAATACCACCAGTTTCTTCTGGGCACAGGAAAGCCAGTGTCACACCACATAAATTTCCCCAGTTCTTAGACAAATTGGGCCATGTTGTATGTCTTGCACTGCAATTTTACTCTTTTTACTCAACAAAATATTTTGCAGATTGCTCCACATGGGTCTATAAAGAAGTATTTATTTTCATTTTTCTTATGGCTTCTAGGATTCCTTTGAATCAGTGTATCCTACTTTCTTTAACTCAGCCTCTATTGATGGATATTTAGGTGTACTGTAGTAAATTACCATCTCTATAGCATTTCCCAGAACTATATGTGGGTGAGTCTGTTTGTAAGACAAATTCCTAGAAGTGAAATTGCTGGGTGAAAATAATGTGCATTTTCAATTGTGATAGATATTGCAATGCTGTCCTTCATTAAAGTTGTCATAATTTATACTTCCCATGGCAATATTTGATGTGGTTAGTTATTATCCATTTTCAACCACACTATGTGACTATGTGAGCCACCCAGAATGCGTCTGTAGGACAGAGTTTGCCCAGAGGGTACTAATTAGCAAACTTCATTCCAAGTTCTACGAAAACCTGTAGTGGACGGATGGTTTTGGCCTCAGCATCTCTTCCTTCAGACAATCGCCTTAGCTTTCTCCTGGGTGCTCATCCCTGCTTCCCACCAGAGGTGTGCACAGGTCCAGTCTTGACCACAGAGGTGATTGGTTCAGGCTGAGAATGAGAACCAAGATGAATCAATCAGAGACCTGCTCAGTGTCTCCTGGAGTTCTTATTGGATTAATCACCCTGTTCGTACAATTGCAAACCACAGGGATGATGTGGGTTTAGGGTTTCCAGGGGCCAATTAGACCCTATAGGCACTAAGCCTTTCTGAGAAGGGATACAAGCCAAGGGCAGTAGGGTGACGGAGAGAAAGGCCAAGTCCTGGTCATATTCTTAGAGTTCCTGGATTCAGCACTACCTGAAGCTAATTTATTCAGGACTTCTAGGTTATGTGACCTAATACATTTCCTCCCCATCCTTCCCCATGCCACTCCTTTTATTCATCATGTCACTTTTCATTTTTTTATATAGATACACTCCTTGGTTTACAAAGCATTCACTTGCACACATTGCACCTTATGAAAAATGTTCCGTATGGGAAAGAAATCACATCTACATGAATACACACTTCCTCCTGTTTAACTCTGGGGCAGTGGGGGTTCTCAAGCACCTGCTCTTGTTCCTTTGGGATCATCTATGTTCAACCCTTCTATCATGTAATGATAGAAGTCATGGTAATGACCAGACTCTCCAGAGGTTGAGTTAAAGTCTGGTCATAGTAATGACCAGAGAACCCACCCCTACCCCGCCACTGCAAGTCAAGGCTTGAAATGTGTTGGATGTTCATGGAAGAAAAGGGAAAACAAAGCCAGTGCACACATTTTGTCTTTAGATTTAAAATACAAGTGGTGATGAGGCTACTAGTACGGAGCTAAAATTGATAGAAATGTGGCCCGAGGCATTTCTATTAGGTCCAGCGATACGCAATTGCTAACATTCTACCATTCTTGACTTACAAAATAGTGATTTATATAATCTAGACAATGTCTTTCTGAACTAGAAGATGAAGTAAGTTAGAGAACATCTGTTTGGGACTTTTGCACAATATTTCATAAGAAGGTTCTGAGGCTGAAAAAAAAATATGAAAACCCCTGAAATATGACACCTTTTAAAAGCCCCTTTCAAAATTTGTCCCCTGCTCTCCCAATTCACGAGACTTGGACTCCCTGGTGGCCCTGCACTGCTCATATCGATGCAGAGGAGGATCCTCAAGACCCAGCTGGCCTTCTGGAAACGACTTGAGAGTCCTCCCTACCTGCACAGTTCCCAGAAATCAACAATGAGCTCCCTGACTTCAACTTTGGCCCTTGTCTCAGATGCCCCAAATTAGTTGCTCATCTATAGTCTTTTGTACATCTGGACCAAACCCTCCCTTTTTATAAACTGTGGTCAGGCCGATTTTTCAGCCCAAGGTATGTCAAATGAAACTGGAATACACATTCTGTTCAAATATGGCTCCATGGTTCCTTGGAAAACCAGCTCCATTGGATCACACAGTTGTTACCCAGCTGCTCTGGGGAGAAGGGGACAGATCCAGACAGATTCATGGTGCAGGACTTTTCTGAAAACTGCTGCACTATCATGGGCCACCTGAGACTGGTATGAAGGGTTGCTTCCTATGAGGTGGAAGGACTTGTCAATCATCATCATCAACATGTACAGCATCATCATGATCCAATTTCTTGAAGGAGGGAGATCTGGGAATATTTATATGTGTCTTGAAGGAGTCAACAGACAAGGCTTGGGTGTGAAGAAGGAATTAAAAGAAAGGCCCTCCTAGTGCAAATCCAAGAATTCCCCAGGGATGAAATCGTCCATCAAAAAACTTGTTAGTTTGCAAAGAAACCCCAAAGTACTCAACCCCAACGGCTGTAGTCCTTAAGGAGCACCTGCCATCAGCCATGCCCCTGGCAACCTGCTGGAAGAGGAAGAAATGGAGGGAAACACAGAGGTGGAGATGACAATGTTAGAATGACAGATGCTAAGACAGAGGTGCCAAGAGAGGGATGAAGACAGAGGGTCTCAAAGAAAATGATAATTGTAAGCGGAAAGCAGCGGCGCAGGCGAGGAAGTGGGGAAGGAGATCGGGGCCTCATGCCGTGGCTTTTGCAGGGTACCCGCGAGGTAGGTGGCTCTCTCCTGTGAGGGCTCCGCAGGCCTCACCCTGGCAGATCCTGCCTCCTCGTGGAAAGCTCCATGGGAGAAGCTGTGCTGTGATTAAGATCTTTTAATTAAGGAAGCCATTTGCACAGGATGCAACGAGAGGCTGATGGAGAATTTGCTCAAATTGGATTTTTTTTTGTTAACTAGAAAAATAGTAAGAAGAACTCTGCTTTGTGCAAGTAAGAGGAATGTGTCACTTTGAAGGGTGACTGGAAAGTTACCTGTGAACAAATTCATCTGCTCATTCATTCATTCACCTTTAGTTCATATTTAGCATCATGACTCCTGGAACTGTGGAACCAAAAACAAGAATTGAAGGCTTCCTGTGTGCTGGGCATTGTGCTAACTGCTTTCCATGAATTATTTTCTTTACTCCATGAACCACCCTATGAGGCACATGCTATTACTTTCCCTTTTCTACAGATGAGAAAACCGCGAGCTCATTTGTATGGAAGACATTTCTTCCTCCCTTGAGAAGCTAATTAGGAGAGGGGACACAGGAAAAGGGATTCATTCTGAACCTCAATTTACTTCCATTTTTTCCATTTCTCTCTTTTTCCTTTGTGTTCCAAGGACCCTGGCTAGTCCTTTCTGACTGTGAACATCTGCCTTAAGCTCCCTATTCTGCCTCGGTTGTTTCCAGGGACAAATTGTGGGATGTGATGTTGCCTTATGATGGCTGCCTTCTGGATCCTGAATGTGCACAGGTGAGAAAGTACTCATGTGGTTCAGTTCACCTTGTCTCTTCCTTCCTTCAGTGTCTTGTGTCTTCAGACACAAGAGACAGTCCCTGGGCACTGGCGCTGACCCTGAGTCAAAGCTGTTCCTTTTCCTGGAAGTGCCCTCAGTACTAAAATCATCCCCAGGTCTGGATTTTTTCCTCAACTCCTTCCACCTGGTCCTGAGTAGTAGAGTGGCCTTGGTCCTCGTTCTGAGCCACATAATAATATCTAGGATGGACCCGAGGGCAGCTTCTGAGCTGCGTACTCTGGGTGGCTGGCTCTACCAGCAGAGCCACTTTCCTTACCTCTGTCCTGCTCTGGTCTAGGTTCAGAAACCAGGTCCTGATACCAAGGCCCATTTCCTGTGTCCCTTGTGGAGTCCAGTCTCTATTTTTCTGGGGAAATATTTCTTATACTTTTCTAGAATATTTCTGCTGAGATAATGGGTTTGGGGTTGAGTAGACTTTGGCCACCATTCTGTCCTCCCACCCCCACATAGTAGCCCAGGATGACCAGAGGACTCCATGTTTTTGGTCTCAGTGAAATGATGACTTCAGGAAGGGTGTGTGACTCTAGTTAGGCCAATCAGTCCTCCTAAAGCTTTTTGAAAATCCACAGGAGTGATATGCTGCTCTCTAGGACCATAAAAACCCACAGCAGCATAGAGAGTCTTTCTGAGAGTAAAGCCAGGCCATCCATGCACCTCTGAGAGAGGCCACAACCTGGAGACAGCATTCTGTCAACCCCCTAGATCCCACTGTACCTGAAAGCAGCATGTCCCTTTTCTGTTTTACAACCTACACAGTTTGCTTTGCTTTGCTTTGTGTTAAGACAGCTGCCACTGTGACAAAATACCTGATATAACCAACTAATGAGGAAGAAAGGTTTATTTTGGCTTACAGTGGTGGAGGTTTCAGTCCATATTTAGTTGACCCATTGCTTTGGACCTGTGGTGAGGCAGCACATCATGGTGGGAGAGTACAGTGATGGTAGCTGGGAAGTAGGGTCAGAGAGAGTACAGATGGTTCTGATATCCCCTTCGAGGACACACCCCAATTGACCTTACTTCCTTATGCTAGGTCTCACCTGCTGAAGGCTCTACCACCTCCTGATAGTGCTACAGGCTGACAACTAAGCTTTCAATACACAGGTCTTTAGGGGACACTTATTCAAAACAACTTGCTTTAGTGAGTCTGAATATAGTTATTGACCCCCACCACTGTGGGGGCAAGATTCATGCTGGTGACACTGTTTCCTTCTGAGACACTATTCATTGATCATACCCAGCTACAAATTTGGGCAGATGATACAAGATAGCAGGTGCAGGTATGAGTCTGTATTTCACCTTAATGTCTCTACTTGTGGCTCTTTTTTGTTTGTTTGTTTTTTGTTTTAGATGTTTTTCTTTTGCTTTTATCTCTGAATGGCAGTTTATACTGGGCTATATAATTTTATTTTAACTTTTTCTTAAGAAAAATGTCAAACATGTAAAAATAGAATAATAGAACTCCCTTGTCCCTAAGTATTTTAAAGTTCTCTATTAGTATGAAAATTTAAAGTTCACTTCCTATATGTTTGTTGAATTTTCCTGTATGACAGGTAGCCTTTGAGGTGTTGGTAAATGGCAGTGACAGAATCCAGCGCTTCCTCAGCGGGAACTTGTGTTCTTGCATTCTATCAGGGACAGATGGATAAAGCAAGTTTAGAAATGCAAAGAGGATGGAAAGAAAAAATAGCTCAGGACACTGAGTGATTGGTGAGGACCAACCTCTTTGAGGAGACACCATCTAAGACCTGGAGGATGAGAGGAGTCCCTGCCATGTGACCAGGGGATAGGAGGGTTCTGGGCAGTCTGAACAGTGTATGCAAAGTCACCAGTGAGAAAGAAGTATGTGCCATGGGCTCAGTTACAATGTGCAACATGGAAACCAACCAGGAGCCAAGAACGTTTGGGGCCAAGGCTACCATGTTTGTTGGCCTAAGTTGAGTACTGTATGATCTACAGAGTCATCCACCCTGACCAGGGGTCAGAAAACTTTCTGAAAAGAGCTTTTTTTGTAAATGTTTTAGGCTTTGTGGGCCAGATGGACTCTTTGGACTCCTCAATTTTGCTATAACTCTGAAACAACTGCAGCGATATGTAAATGAATGGGTGTGGCTCTGTTCCAGTAACGCATTATTTCTGGACACTGAATTTTAATTTTATAAATTCAAAATAATTATGATGACTCTTCTTTTGATTATTGTTTCTTTTTTAAAAAATTTTTTATTTGTCTTAATTAGTTATACATGACAATAGAATGCATTTATGCACTTTTCATATATTATACATAGATGGGCTATCATTTCTCATTTTTCTGATTGTACATGTTGTAGAATCACATTGCTGATGCAATCATGTATATATACATAAATTAATAAAGTTTGTTTCATTCTACGATCTTTCCTCTCCCCATATCTCCTCCTCTCCCCTCCCTTGACTCCCCTCTACCTAATCTAAGGTAACTGTTCTTCCCTAGTGCCCTCTCATACTGTGAGTTAGCCTCTGCATGTCAGAGAAAACATTCAGCCTTTGGTTTTTGGGGATTGGGATTGGCTTATTTCACTTAGCATGATATTCTCCAACTCCATCCATCTTCTGGCAAATTTCATAATTTCATTCTTCTTCAAAGCTGAGTAATATTCCACTGAATATATATGCCACATTTTCTTTATCAATACATCTGTTGAAGGGCACCTAGGTTCCATAGTTTAGCTATTGTGAATTGAGTTGCTATAAACATTGACATGGCTGCATCACTGTAGTAGGCTGATTTTAAGTCCTTTGGGTATAAACTGAGGAGTGGGATAGCTGGGTCAAATGGTGATTTTTTTTTCTTATCTTTTTTATTTTTATATTTTTATTAGGGTGAAAACATATATTATTAAATTTATCATCTTAGCTTAGGTATACAGTTCAGTAGTAAGAATTCACATCGTTGTGTGCAAATAATCTCTTAAACTTTTTCATCTTGCCACACTGACCCTCTAAACCAGGTGGACACTAATTTCCTTTCTTGGCTCTCCATGGTCATTGTTAACTATCTTTCTACTTTGTTGCTATAATTGGACTATTTGATAATTCTGATTAGTGGAA
>CM053402.1:68727418-68798248 GCA_028644305.1 Xerus rutilus
TCTGCTTCCTGACTTTTGAGTCTGCCGTAGTTTCTACTTGAACCCTTCTTCCCGCCAGTATCTGTGCAGCCCACTCCTTCACGTCATTCAGATCTTTCTTGAAATCCCACTTGTCAGTGAGGCCCTCTCTGAATAGCCCTGCCATCCCCCTTTCTTGCTGTGTTCTTTGCATGGCCAGCTACCCTGCCCTGTATTCTCTTAACGCTTGCCTCTGTTCTGTGTGTCCCCCTGCACAAGACACGTTAGGTAGGGATCTCTCAGTTTTGTACATTACTGGATCCTCAGCACCTAAGACAGTGCTGCACCCAGGACAGGCACTCAGTAGGTATTTACTGATTATTTCAGGCTAAAAAGCAAGTTCAGGCACACTGAATGTGAGAGCAAATGAGTCAAAGGAGGATGGCCCCCCAGGAAACCCATGTGCTAGTTGCCTGGTAGAAGTGTGCCAGGAGTTTTCCGAATGGCAGCTATATTCAAAGCTTTAAATCACAGGGGTCTGGGCATGACATTGCTTCTTGGGGGTTATGATTGGGGTGGGCAAAAGTTAAGCTGTCCTGTAAGAAAGGGATGGGGTGGGGCCTCCGTGTCTGGGGGTTTGGGGGAAGAGATTCGTTGTACAGAAAGTCAGTGGAGGTTAAGAAAAGTTTCAGAAAACTGCGGTTTGGTTCAGTCCAAAGGTCAGCTTGCATCCAGGGGTGGGAGCATCCTGTCCATAGCCAAGTTCAAAGGTTTAGCTTGAGTGTCTGGGGCCAGATTTAACTGTGTCTCCAGACCCCATTTTTAAGTACTCTAAATCAAGGCTGCTTCATTTTGACTTTCTCCATTGACAACTAGAGGCACACTTTTACATGAATATTGGTCTGAGCAAAACATAATCAGGTGTAAATTTGCGGTTGAATTTTCTACCGAATTGCCGAATGCTCATTCCCATTGTCTCACTGGTCTGCACTACCACGCTGGAGATGTGCTTCTACGTGCTCATAAAACCTCTTGAATGCATCTGGTGAAGAACTGCAGCAAAATACCTATTTTAAGGTCGCATTTGCTTTTTGAGATAATATATGATAGCAAGAGTGGTGAAGTGGGCCAATCCTGGCTGTGCAACCTTGGGCAGGAATCTTACCTCTCTGATCCTCATTTCTTTATTCTAATTCTGTTGACCTCAAAGGGTTTCATTGAGCCTTAACTGAGATAATTCAGGAACAATGCAAAATCAGGCTCAAGAAGTAAATGGCTAGTATTGGCAAAACTTATAATAAATCTTAGGAGAAGGGAGCAAAGTTTTCCAGGAAGTTTTCTGCTCTGCAGGAGGCGTTGGAGTTCCTGGGGAAAAGCCACAGCCTTGCTAAAGGGAACACAGTGTGCTGGAGTCAGCCTCCCAGCCTCTCCTCATCTGCTTCTCCAGCCTTTTCCACCAGGAGAACTTGGTGCTCCAACCCTGTGCTTGGCTCTGGCTGCCTGAGGATGCTTCTGGCTCTCAGAAAAAGCCCTGTAAATCAGAGCTGAAGGGGAGGATGGAGAAACTCAGGCCAGGCCACGATTCAAAAGGCAGCAGGAAATGAATACATTTGTTGGAACATATGGGCAAGGGGACTTGAAATATCTGCGGGGTGAGTCATCAGGTATGAAGTGCGCCTGAGCAGCTTGGGCTCCTGTGCTGGGTGGTGACTACGTGAGAGCCAGCTTTGAACTTCGCTTGGTACACGTTCCAGCCAGTGGAGATTATTTTTAGATTAGCTTCTGTTTCAAATTATCTATTGTCTGCTTCCCATTTATTAATGCAGACGATTGGAAGCTGGGAGACTATAAATACAGTATGTATTATTTTATCCATTCATTCACAGATTTATTTATCACCAACTATGTGTAAGGTACTGAGTTAGACACTGGGGAGTAAAAAGACAGAATCTGAAAGTCATCTAGAATTTTAAAGTTTGCAAATATCATCCTATTATCCTTAAAACAATTCCACGAGGAAGGCAGAAACGACCTTATTTTACTGATAGATTTGTTGAATGCCTGATGGATTCATTAAACCACATAAAATGCTTACTAAACACCCGCTGTGTGCCAGGCACACCAGGAAGTTGGTAAGGAACAAGACAAGGATCTGCCAGGGTAGAAGTTACATTTTATGGGAGGGAAGTAAACAAAAGCAAATAGCCAAGCATGGTGGTGCATTCCTAAGTTACTTAGGAAGCTGATGTAGGAGAATTGCAAGTTCAAGGCCAGCCTGGGCAATTTAATGAAACCCTATCTCAGAAGAAAAAATTTTCAAAAAGGCTGAGGATGTAACTCAGTGGTAGAGTGCCTCTGGGTTCAACCTCCAGTACTGCAAAACAAAAACCAACCAACCAACCAACCAACAAACAAACAAAAACCCCGCGATGTGGTATAATGTCAGGAAATGATGGTCTCTGTAAAAAACAACATCAACATAGATAGAGATGGGGGATAGGGTGATATCTCACATCTTCCTCGCTAGCTAGAGGAAGTGGTTTTAAGCAGAGATATCTAAATGAAGTGAGAGAAGCAGGTAGGCTTTTAAGTGGAAGACAATGTTTCTGGACTCTTTGAAAACTAAACCTCAGAAAAATAAAATGACTTTCCCAGGATCAGACCAGGTGGCTGCTGAGCTAGGGCACTGCTCTGTGCTTAAGACTATAAACCATATCATTCAGTTTTATAAACAGTGCTCAAGGAGGCCTGCAGCCCCATCATCAAATAGAGCCTAGACTCAGCTAATGACTTCAGAAAGAAAGAATCTCACAGCCTTGGATTTGCAGATATATATGCATTGGCTACTGCATAGAGCACAAAGCAGGCAGAGAGGTAATGCAATCATGAATGAAGACCCTGTTGCTGCCTGGGGCTCGGGAGGCTGAGGCAAGAGGATCAAGAGTTCAAAATCAGCCTCAGCAATTTAGTGAGGCCCTAAGCAACTTGGCAAGACCCTCTCTCTAAATAAAATACAAAAAGGGCTAGGAGTGTGGCTCAGTGGTTAAGCACCCCTGGGTTCAATCCCCAGTACTTAAAAAAAAAAAAAAAAAGCCAAAACTCTGTTGCTGGGTGCACTGGCGCACGCCTGTAATCCTGGCCACTCCAGAGGCTGAGGCAGGAGGACTGCAAATTCAAGGTCAGCCTCCGCATTTTGTGAGACCTTGTCTCAGACTAAGAAATCAAAAAGGTTGGAGATGTATCTGTGTGGTAGTTTGCCCCTGAGTTCTATCCCCCATACCCCAGAAAAAAAATATAAATAAATACATACATAGATTAAAAAAATAATAAAGGGCTGGGGGATGTAGTTCAGTTGTAGAGCATGCCTGGGTACAATCCCTTGTACCACTATAAATACATATGCACATAAATTAAGGCTGAGCATGTAGCAGAGTGGAAGAGCTTGCCTAGCATGAAGCCTAACAAAACCTGTTTGTTCACAGTTCTTCACAGGAGTTGTTGGTGGCTTCTACTTCATTCTGGAAATTAAGCCTATGAAAGTGCTGAGTTTCCCACCTGGGGTGGGCCAAGAAGAGCTTAGGAAAACTTCGATCATCTGCAAATTCTCCTTCATAAAAATGCAGCAGCAGTTCTGGGTCATACTTATCTTCAGAAATAGGACTGTGAACTTTGGTCTCTTGTGAGAATTTACTCTTTGCTCTGCTCTCCTACACACCAGCAGTGCAAGTGCATTGAAGATCCCACCAAGACAGAGTAAGAGGCCTCAGTGCTCTTTCTAGAAATTTTAGGTGGTGAGACCCTTAGGATAGGGGAAGGGATCAAAAACCAACCAAACAAACAAACCATGACTTCTTTTCTTTATGCCCTGTTTCTTTGTTCTTTTCTAGGTGCTGGGGTTGGAGCCCAGGGCTTTTCACATGCTAGGCAAGTGCTCCTGTACTGAGCGCCCTCTGCCCTTCTGAGCCTTAAGAACCCACTACTTGTGACATTCTTTTGCTTTTTTCTCTCTTAAATACTGTATTTTCTTCTTCTAACTTTAAAAATGGTGCATAATTATTACAGGAAATAGAAAACAGAAAAATAGAAAGAGTAAAAACTTTACCCATAATCTCATCACCCAGAGAACAAATTCTTTTTCCCCTGATTTTATTGTACTGGGCTTTTTTTTTTTTTTTTTTTTTGGTACAAAGGATTGAACCCAGGGGCACTTAACCACTAAGCTACATCCTCAGCTCTTTTTATATTTTATTTAGGGACAGAGTCTTGCTGAATTGCTTAGGGCTTCAAGTTGCTGAGGCTAGCTTTGAACTCCTATACCTCCCTCCTCAGCCTCTCTAGCCATGGGGATTACAGGTGTGTGCCAACACACCCACACATGGGCATATAATTTTTCATTGTTGATATCTCAGTTTCTTGTGTCTTAATTGGCAATACTATGTTACATATTTGTACCTTTACATCATTTTAAACTTTTCATAGGCATCTTATAGAATTTAAAAAAATTTCCCTCTCTATATAAAAAAATACAAATCCTTCGTTTTACTTATGGTGCAACTTAGGCTTTTTCAACTTTACGATGGTGCAAAACGAATTTGCCTTGAGTAAAAACTGTACTTTGAATTTTGCTCTTTCCTAGGCTAGTGCACACAGCAGGACCCTCTCTTACAGAGCTGGACAGGGCAGCCAGCCGCAGTTCCTAGCCAGCCCCTCTGTCAGGAAGGGAACCACTGATAAGCAACAGCCTGCCGTGTTGCCATCCTCTTTGGATACAGATACTCAATAAATGACAGAAGATATTGAACCCTTTATTACCAGATGGGGTTTGAGTTGGATGATTTTGCTTGACTCTGGTCTCCATGAGTGTCTGAGCACCTTTGAGGAAGGTTAGGCTCAGCTGCAATGTTTGGCAGGTAAGGTGAGTGAAGCGCTGTTTCAACTGATTTGTAATTCATGGTGAGTTTACCAGGATGCAACCCCATCATTAAGTCAAGGAGCACTTGTATTAGGTGTTTATCATGGAGACCTTGGAAAACACCAACAACTTTATTGTGGGCACCAAAGGACACCAGGGACAGAATGAAAGGCCACATACAGAGTGAGAAAGTATTTGCAAATCATCTGTCTGATAAGGGATGCCTATCTAGACTATATCAAAGAGCTACCACTCAGCAATAACAAGGAACAGAAAACCTAGTGAAAAAAAATGGGCAGAGAACTCGCACAGACATCTTCTCCAAAGAAGATAAACAGCTGTGGCCACTGTGCACATGAAAAAATGCTAGTCATTAGGGAAATGGAAGTTAAATACCACTTCACACTCACTAGGATGGCTATTTTATGTATATAATATGTTATGTTATATATAGTATGCTAATGTATTATATTACAAATTAACATACCTATTACTATAACAATGATATATTACATTATATTTATATTACATTAACATAATAAATCATATATTAACGTATTATATTTTAATGTATATGTTAATATATTAGTATAATTTTATTTTAATAGAATATAATATTAACATATAAAATGTAATATTTTAATATAATATATAGTCTGTTAACACATATGCTAAATATATGTTATTATAAAATATATACATCAAATATTAAATATTTAAATATTTAAAATACATAAAATATTATATAACATAATATAGCATATTAATTGTAATATATTATAATAACATGCAATATATCAACTATGACAGAATAATATATATAATATAGTACATATAAATATATGAGTAGTATACATATATGTGCAAATAACAAGTATTAGTAGGATGTAGAAAACTGGAACTCTTGTGGACTGCTGGTCGAAATGTAAAATGGTACGACTGCTGTGGAAACCAGTGTGGAGGTTTGTAAAAAATTTAAAGGTAGAATTATCATATGATACAGCAATTCTACTTCTAGGTCTATGTTTAAAAGATTTCAAAGCAGATTTCACAGAGATACTTTGCACCCATGTTCATAGCAGCATTGTTTACAACTGGGCAAAGGTAGGAGCAAATGGAATATTGATAGATGAGTGGCTGAAGAAAATGTGATGTATTCACACAATGGCATATTGTGCAGCCCTAAAAAGGAAGGATGTTCTAACATAAGCCAAAACATGAGACAAGCTTGAGGATATTATGTTAGGTGAAATAAATCATCACAAAAAGTCAAAAACTGTGTGATTGCACTTATGGAGGGCACTGTAAGTAGTCAAAGTCACAGAGACAGAAAGTAGAAGGGTGGTTTCTGAGGCTAGGAGGAGGGAGGAACGGGGAAGTGGTGTCTAATGGGTGACATTTCAGTCTGGGAAGATAAAAAGGTACTGGTGATGAATGGTGGTGATGGTCGCACAGCAATATAAATGTCCTTACACCGTGAGCTATGCATTCAAAAGTGGTTCAGGTGGTAAACATTAGCTATGTTTTACCACAATTAAACATCGTTAGCGGGGTGTGCTGGTGAACACCTATAATCCCAGCTACTTGGGAGGCTGAGGCAGGAAAATCATAAGTTGGAAGCCAGTCTGCAACTTAGTGAGACGCTGTCTCAAAATAAAAAGTAGAAGGAACTGGGGATGCTACTCTGTGGCAGTGGCCCTGGGTGGGCATGAGAATTATCTGTCTTTCTATCCAGATAACCCCTATGAGCATCCTATCCTATCCTATCCTATTTATATGCACATCTTCTCCTCCTATCTGATCTGTTTATATGCATATCTAGCTAGTTGTAAATCTGTGTTTATAAGACTTTTCCCCCTTGCATTTCAGATGAATTTCTTCCTTTAGCTTCTACGGTAGAGAATTACTGGATCAAAGATGAATATTTGTAATGCATTTAAGTAAAATTAGCAAGATGCTATCTCCTCTCTGGGCTCCCAACCCTGCCTAGAGGGTAGATGTCACCCCCCAAACGCTGGTCTGCAGCTGCCTTTTTGGCCTGCAGAGCCTAACCCTGTCCCTATAGCATTCATCAATCCCATAATAAGTACACACATCATGAAAGGGAGAGAGAGAGTCAGCCTCAGGTAATCCTCAGGTCCTCTGGCAGGTTTCTGTCTCCCAAATTGATGGAGTTAGAGGGAAGAGGTTTGGGTGTTGTGCGGGGCAGTTGGCTGAAGGTGGAGAGAAGGACCAGCAGCTTGGCCCCAGCGGAGTGCTAATGCCCCCTATTGTCTCAGCAATGGACCCAAGCTGGAGGCTTTGGGAAGGGTGGGAGGAAATTATAGCCTCAGCATTTTTGAGGAAGGGAGGAGAAAGAGAGGCAGAGGCAAAAGGCTTTGGCAACGCAAAGACAGAAATCAGAGTGGGTAAGAGGGTCTTGCCCAGTGGAGCTGACTTGGAACGGTCCCTTTGTTTATGGAGCAAGAGTCCTGGAGATACACAATCCGAGCTGGGGAACCCTGGAGTGTGGAGGGGCTTGTCTAACATCTTGATCTACTTTCCTAAACTTTTTGGAAGGAGAAAACCCCCAAGCCCCAGTGCCAAGCCATTTCCCCCTCTATTTGTTAAACCCATCTGCAGTTCAAGGGAAATCAGATTCATGTGTTTTCAATTCATTTACACTTAACGTATTAAAATATTGCTTTGTAAGAGCTATTTGATGTCCAGGAAGCCATTTGCGTCTCTTAAATAAATCTTTAAAGTCCCTTTTTCTTAGAAACAGGAAATTGCATTTTGCCAAATGCAAATTAACTTGCACCTCATAAAGTTCAAGTTGAGCTCAAAACACACTGCGTGAGGGTCGGGTGGGTTTCAAAGTTGGCAAACTATCTCAAGGTTTAATCTAAACCAAAAGACAGCGATCAGAGGCTCCAAGGACATTCCAAAGGATGGTATTGCAACTGCCAGCGGAAAGTCAAATTCATATTCAGCTATACTCTCAGTTATTCGGTGGTTGATTATTAGCATTCCCTCCGTCTGCCCCTTTTCTTTAGTCCTCTCTGCTCCAGGCCAGCTCAAGAAGACGAAATCAAGGTCCTTGCCTTCTCCCCAGCCTTCGTCCAGAGAACCTGGGGAAGTTAGGGTGGGACCAAAAGGGCTGAGCCTTTTGGATGCAGATTTTAGCTAACTTTGTTCATTGTAAGCCCAGAACCAGGAGATTTATGCTCAAGGTGCCTAGTCTTGGACTCACTCAGACACACACCTCCCTGCTCACATTCCACAATGCATAGGCCCCTCGCTGGAAGCCTTTTGACATACATCCTCCTCTGCACTGTCAGGGAGAGTCAGGGCAGGTTGCAATTTCCAGCTTCTTTTAACATTGGAGAAAAAGAGGGTTGGGGAAGTAAGGTGATTTGCTCATGGTCACTAGTGGAACCAGGCTGTCTGCCTCAGAGACCCAAAGAGAACCAACCCTGGGTTCTTTACCTGTGCCAGGTGGAGAATGGCTGGCTCAAGCAAATAAGTGCTAGGGGATGATCTATTTGATGTTTTCTGAGTTTCAGAGAAGGCAATTCAGACACAAATAGCATGGAGGACTTGCACATAGTTGAGACCAGAGACAGGTGCAGGAAGCAATAACTAGAACAGCCTGTGGTGAGTATCATCACCAAGACATGCACAGGGTATTCAGGAGGAATACAGCAGAGATGCTCAGGCCCATCTGGGGAGTTCTGGAAGATTTTTCTAGGGGAGGAGCTAACTGCTATCTATTGCTATCTGTACTTATCCTTTAAAGATAAGCAAGAGATTAGTTGTCATTCAACAGATAAGTGGATAAAGAAACTGTGGTATATATACATAATAGAATATTACTCAGCCACAAAGAAGAATGAAATTATGGCATTTGCTGGTAAATGGATGGAACTGGAGACTATCATGCTAAGTGAAATAAGCCAAACCCCCCCAAAACCAAAGGCTGAATGTTCTCTCTGATATGTAGATGCTAACACAAAATAAGGGGGCGGGGAGGGAATACTAGAAGTTCATTGGATTAGACAAAGGGAAATGAAGGCAAAGGAGGGGGAATGGGAATAGGAAAGACAGCAGAATAAATCAGACTTAAGTTGCCTATGTTCATACGTGAATACACAACCAGTGTAACTCCACATCATGTACAACCACAAGAATGAGCAGTTATACTCCATGCATGTATAACATGTCAAAATGCATTCTGCCGTCATGTATAACTAAAAAGAACAAAAACAACAACAACAACAAAAAATAAAAGATAAGCAAGAGATAGCCAGGGATAAGAATGGGGAACATTCCAGATGGAAAGGACAGCAAGAGCAAAGGCACAGAGTTTAGAAGCAGCGTGGTGGAATGAAGAATTCTAAATGGTTTGGAATTAATTCTTAGAGCAAAGAGTATTAAAAGGGAATTGTGGTGGGGAGTAGCCAGAGAGTAGAGCTCTGGTTGGGCAGGCGAAGAAACTTGGATTCATTTGGGGGCCAGGGGTTTTCTTTTCTCTTCAAATGGGATGAAATCTCTGGACCTTCTCGGAAGAAAAATAAGTATCCTCATGGACACAAAATTGTGATTGCAATCTGATGGGGTTCACCTCCCTTGTGAAGCTTAGGCTAAGAATCCTCACTTTGGCAACAGGGAATTGCTGGCAAATGTTCAGCTGGAGAGAGGCATGATCTGACTTGTGTTTCAGAGCCACGTCCTGCCTGTAAAGTGGAGAACAGATTGGGATGAAAGTCGGACCAGAAGCAGGGGTGCGGGTTGGAAAGTCGATGCAGCAGTCAAGATCAGAGACAGACGGTGAGGCCCAAGTAGTACAGAGCCCTCCCTGGAAGGGAGCCAGAGCTGCAGACGTGGTCTTGGTTGCAGAGTAAATCCCTTTCGGAGGCAGAACTTGGTGCTGAGGATGAGCCTGGAAGGACATCTGAAGTCACCGGTGGAATCAGTAAGAACTGGAGATGACATCAGGCTTCCCACATGTGTGGGAGGAAAGGTCAAAGAGATGAAGAAAGGATAGAGCTGATTTTTAAAAGTTAGGATGTGGATCCTATTTTTCCCAATAAATGGTGGCGTGCTTGGATTTATTTATAACTCCAATTTTGGGGGGTAGAAATGCTTGTTTTATCCACTATTTTGCCAATCAAGTGATATCCACAGAATTTTTGTGACTGATAAATCTGTGCAGGATTATCTTTCTCTCTATATATACATGATATGTGTGACATATCATATGTATACACGATGATATGTATGACATGTGATTATATATATATATCTCAACAAGTAATTTTTTTTTTTTAATTTTTTTGTAGATGGATACAATGTCTTTATTTTATTGCTCTGTATGTGGTGCTGAGGATCGAACCCAGGGCCTCACGCATGCGAGGCAAGCACTCTACCGCTGAGCCACAATCCCAGCCCCTCAACAAGTAATTTTTGACTTGAGATTTCAGAATGCTACAATAATTCTTTAAATATCCCTTTTTGCAAGAAGGGGGAAGATCCTTTATGGTGTTGTATTGAAGGCCAAGAAAATGTGTCCCTTGGACCTCCTGTTGCTCCAAATGCTGCCTATTAAATCTTCTACTGTGTTTGTGTGGAGGCCAATGGTTGTGCATGCCACCCCAGCCGAGTGGGACACGAGATTTGCATTGTTATATGACCTAATGGTCCTCAGAGCCCATGCAATTTGACAGTCTTCTCATGGCTAAAGGCTCAGCCCAGAACCGCGGTTGCAGGTAGTCATGGTGTCTCTCTAGTCCCTTCAGTTTGGAGCAGCTCCTCAACCGTAGTCTTGGTACTTTCAAAGTGCAGAGTCCATTGATCTTGTGCCATGGTCTGTCATTTGGGTGTATGAGATACTTCCTCCATGATTCCATGTTAGCAGGACTACCACAGAAGTCATGCCGTGTGATTTTCATGACATCCTATCAGAAAGGCACAGTGTAAAGTTTCCCATCGCTGGTGGTGTTGACTTTGATCACTTGATTGGGACAGTGTCTGCCTGTTTCTCTACTTCACGCTTTTTCCTTTTATGATTAATACGTATCTTACAGAGAGGTTCCTTGAGTATACATAAACATTCCATTCTTTCTCAGAATTGTAATGTATTTATTCACGAAATATCATATGAACTCCTTGATTTCCATTGGATTAAATAGCTACTATCATTATCATTTTTTTTCTGATGCTCAAATCATCCTACATTTGCCACTGAGGACAGCTTCCAGCTGTCCTCTGTGTCCTTTAGATATGGCCTTGCCTCAATACCTTCAGGCATCTATAACAAAATACCTTAGATTGGGTAATTTATAAATAGTAGACATTTATTGATCACAGTTCTACATTATGGGGAGCCCAAGATCAAGATAGCAGCTGATCTGGTGTCTGGGGAAGGCTTGTTTTGCACTTCTGGATGGAGTTTTTTCAGCTGTGTCCTCAGCTGGAGGACAGGGCAGAGAAATTCCTTTAGGTCTCTTTTGAGATGGAATCTGATCACCTCTCACAGGCCATACATCATGGTATCTCCACGTGGGGACTATAAATTTAGAAGAACTCATTCAGACCAGAGTAGACCCACTGATCTTTACTTTCTGGCACAAAAGCCTTTATTTTCAGGCTCATTCTACTTTTTTTCTGGTCTCACTTCTGTGATCAGTCACTTCTTTAGGAGCATTGATGCTTTTCAACAGAGAATGGTGTTTAGAAGCCAAGATTGGGTCTCTACGTGTGTTTAGGGTTATGGTGGTAACATTGCTCTTCTACTCTTGGTGGACAGAACTTGAGAATATATGTAGAATTTTGTGTTCGTCTTTGTATATTACAGACACACTTCGACTTAATAACTTCTCCAACAGTGAGATATTACATTCCTATTATCTTTGAAATATTTGGTAAATACCCCCCTATGTAACCAATTTCTTGCCACCACTGCTTCTGTCCCCTGATGTGGACACTTGCATCCATATCTGGGCTCTGGGACCTGCACAGGGACATACTTCTGCATGGATGTCTTCTTCAGCTCTCTCAGACTCCAACACTTCATGTGGGATCACCAAAGAAACCTCTTGTCATGGGAATGTCTTCTTCATAGAGCTCAGCCCTGCCCTCATGGACCCTGATTTAGTTTTGTATTGCTATTTGCTGTTGAGTGGATAAGGGTCCCCAAATTTCCATGTGTTGAACACTTGGTATCCAGTCTGTGGCACTATTGGGAGGTGGTGGGATCTTTGCTATATGGGGCCTAGAGGAAGGTCTTCCTGTCATTGGGGTGTGTCCTATAAGGGGCTAATAGAACCCTGGCCCTTTCTTCTTCCTTTTTCATCCTGGCCATGAGGTGCCTGGCATTGCTTTGCCAAACACTCCCTGCCTTGATGTATTAACTTTCCACAGGCCCAGAAGCAATCAGCCAACTGACTGAATTGAAACCTCCAAAGCTAAGAGCCAAGATAAATCTTTTTTCTTTATAAGTTGATTGTCTCAGGTATTTGTTACAATAATGAAAAGCTAACATAGTTTTCTAACAAGTTACTACAAGCGTATAGCTTAAAAAAAAACCCACAAATTTATTATCTTATGTTTCAGGAGGTCAGAAATCTGAAATGAATCTTCAGAGTTACATTCCTTGTAGAGATTCTACAGGAGAATTCATTTCTTTGCTTTTCCAGCTTTCAGAGGCTGTACCCATTTCTTGTTTCATGGGAACTTACTCTGTTTTCCAAGCCAATGTTGTAACATTTTCTCTCCTCTCTGATTTCTACTACTGCCCCCACACCTTCTTTCTCTTGATGGGGCTCTCTTGCATCCTTTTTACAAGGACCCTGTGATTACATTGGGCCCACCCAAGTAATCCACTCTAATCTCCCACATTTCATGGTCTTTAGTTTATAATTACAAGTACAAAGTCTCTTTTATAAGTAATAAGGTCACATATCCACAAGTTTTGGAGATTAGAGTGTGGACATCTTTGGAGACAGGCTGTTATTCAGCCCATGGAAGGCCCTTTTCAGTCCCCCATAATGGCTTTTAGAGTGAATTATTTAGGAAAAGAAAGGAAAAGATGCGAACGGGAAGAAAAAGAGGAAGAGTGTGCCACTTTTACTGTATCTTAGAAATGATAACATTGAGACTCAGAGAGATTTTATGATTATCTGAGACCTTGTAGTTTATAACTATCCAGGGCCAAGATCCAGGTCAAGATGGCACCACTTCTAAGGCACATGGACTTCTTTTTACAATCATTGTGTCCTGGATTGTCCCTTTTCTAATTGCATTCCCACCACCTGATACCACAGACCACGTGGGAGCTGGGCTCTATCATGCTCAAAAATGCTTTCTGCATTCCAGAAGGTTTATCTGGAGTGAAGCACAATGATGTCTTGTGCTCATCCTGTGGTTCTGCCATTGTATGGTGTTGACTGACAATATCTTGTTCTCTGGAGAAACAGAGAAAAGATCACCTGTAATTATCAACACTACTTTTTCTTCTTCACCTTACCCCCAGCCCTATAGGAGATGGAGGTGATGTTCATCCTTAGTTAATAGTCAAACTATTTTTTAAAATAGTTTTTCCCTCTGTAGGGGCAGAAGTGAGATTGGCGTATGGTGATAGAAGTTGGTCCACGTCCTGGGACTTGCAGACATAGCACCAGCAAAATCTGTATGGACTCACATATCAGCCCGACTGAGCAAAATGCCAGCTTCCTCAGTGCCTCTGTGGGATCAGTTTGGATCCAGCCCCTGGCCACAGCAAGGAAATCAATACTGACACAACATTGTCAGCCCTTGTACCCTAAGAATATAGACCCAGCCTGCTGGCCCAGAATTCCAAGATGTTTTCAGAATTGAGGATATCTTTATGGCTAGAACAAGGTTTCACCAAGAAGGAGGTAAATAGCTAAGGTAAGAAAGGAGATGAATGATGCGGGGCGCAGTGGCGCAAGCCTGTAACCCCAGCACTTAGGGAGGCTGAGACAGGAGAATCGCGAGTTCAAAGCCAGCCTCAGCAATGGAGAGGTGCTAAGCAACTCAGTGAGACCCTGTCTCTACATAAAACACAAAATAGGGCTGGGGATGTGGCTCAGTGGTTGAGTGTCCCTGAGTTCAATCCCCAGTACTGAAAAAAAAAAAAAAAAAAAAAAAGAAAGGAGAGGAATGAGCCATATAATCCTTTCCAGGTACAGTCTAGATAAAAAAGTGCCCCTCCCAGCATAAATATTCAAGTTCTTATTTCATCCACTCCTCCCTGCTTAAGTACCCTTGACACTGTGAGGGATTATTGTGTATTTGCAATTCCTTTATCTATACACTTCCTCCCTCATTCATTCACTGATGTATATAGACATTTCACTCTGAGCACCCAGGGCTCAGAGAGATGCTGGATGCCTGCCCTACTTAGGGTCTGGTCACAGGGAGGTCATGAGGGGCTATGGGAATGCTAGTGCCACTGTATATTTTGAGCTGAACTCAGAACTCCTGGTATTTGTTTGACACTCAACAAATGTCTGTCTCTTGAATGAAAAGGCATAGTTTCTGCCATGGAGGACCTGGAGTCTGGAGAAACGTCAAGTGAAGAGAAGTGAGCGAGAGAATAAAGACTTCCGTTGAGAGAGTCTCAAAGGTTAAGTCCAGTGTATTTTAACTCCCCTCACACAGCAGTCAACTAGAAAAGCATTTGCTCATTAAACAAGCAAAGACTTGGAAAATACAGACAAACCAAAAGAAGAAAACAAAAAGACACTCATAGTCCTAACACCAAGAGAAGATCATGGACGTAGGCTTCACCATGAAAACCCCATTTGTTATCTTGCAAAGACAATTAACTCAATTAGATGGACATAGAATGCCTGGTTTTGGCCCAGATGCTAAAAGTTGTATGGAGTCTTTTGTGAGGGCAAAGGGGAACATGGTACTGAGTGAATTTCAGATGGAGCTGGGCTGCCTGGTTGTGAGTGGGTAACCCTGGGGTGGGGGTGGCCTTTGTCTAGGCTCTAGCTCTGGACTTCCTGATCTCTGGGAGAGGGTCACTTGGAGGACAGAATGGGGTGGTTTCTGCAGTCAGGCTGGCAGCTTCCTGGAGAGAGTGGTGTCCTGTATTCTGGCCCACAAACCTGTCGCTGGGATCTGTTCTGATCAAATCGGATACGATGCTAGGATCCTCTGCCTCTGGGTTTTCCAAAATGAGATTCCGATCAGGGGAAAAATTTGATGATTTGCTTGAACCAGAGTAGGACTGAGTCTCCTGAGCTCTTGCTTATGCCACTTTGATGTCAGGGCATGGGAATGCCTACTGGCTGAGCACTCTGCTAGGTGGCCTTGTGGGGACCTCATAGCAGCTCTGCATGGTCCCAGTTCCTTCTGTGTATTTTCATAGACGGTAACTGAGGCTCACAGAGGTTGTGACTTGCTTAACTACAGTAGCTCAGCCAGGAGGTGGCAGAATCAGGACTTGAAGCTTTGTCCCTAACTCTCAGTCTCTCACAGAGGGCATCCCGGACTCCACCGCACCCATCTGGGCATGTAAAAAGGAAGCAGGGCCGAGTACCCAGGCTTGGTTGCTGATGGTGTGGTTTTCAGCCATGGGCACTTTGGCTTGGAATCTCTTCACTGCCTTGTGAGCCTCTCAGAATTCGTGTAGGATCCTGCTCACCCTTTCAGACCAACTTCCAGTTCCCACGCCTCCTTGACGTCTTGGCAACTTCTTTCCCTCAACGTGGATGCCTCACTCTCCTCCACTTCCCCACCAGGGCAAAGCCCAGAGCTGCTGCTCTTTCTCAGTGGTGGCCCAGTCCTGTACCAGTTGCACAGCCCATCCCTGAAGAGCAGAGGTTTTCAAATGTCCTTTGCCTCCCAGCAAACCCACATGGAAGCACAATAGGTGAAATGTATAAAAATGAAAGTAGCATGCTCGTGGGAAGGACCTGGGGACTCCGAGTAGCTGCCTTTGCTTCCTCCTGACTCGCCCCTCTTCCTAGCAGCAGGCAGGAGGGGCTTGCAGAGCTCTAGGTCTCAACAGAGCACGTTGTGGTCACTGCCTCAGGGCACACATCCCTCTCCCAGGGCAGGACCTGGGCCTCAGCATGGACATGAACAGGCAGGCCAAGTGGGTGACACTCAGGGAGATGTGTTTGAAGAGCCCTGCACAGTTTCTGCGGGGAATCACTTTCTCATCCCTGGCAATTCCAGCCTCCAGGCCTTATCCCTTTAAGATTCTCAGACTCCTGACGAGCCCTATGCCTGGTGGCTACTAGAGACAGATGGGACATTGGACCCACCCTGTCCCTTTCCCTGTCCATGAACCTGCCTCTGGGTGATGCCAACTGTACCAGTTCCTAGATCACTGACCTTGAACACTGAACTTGCTTTTCCTGGCTCCATCAGGAAGACTTGGCTCTTTCTTTTTTCTGGTGCTCGCCCAACCCGGCCCCAAACCCCACACTCACTCTTCTTGCTCGACATGAACAGAAATCTACTGCTTCTCAGCTCAGTGCTGAGGAAGGCTGGGATTGTCTAAAAGAAGCTTCACTAAGATGCTATAGTAAAACAAAAAGGAAACAAAGGGATCAGAGCAGCACAAAATGATTGACTTCAGCAAACACAAATTCCTGATTTTAATTCTTCCCACAGAGTGGCTTGGCAGCCAGAATTCCAGGCATGCTGCCCTGGGCGACTTTCCTCCCGCAATCCTGAGTTGGCTTGGCCACTGCTGGGATGCTTGGTGGCGTTCTCTTTCCTGGATGATTTCTTCATCTTCTTTCTGCTTTGGCCCAAGGTCTTCACCCCCAGCTCTAGGCCAACCTGTGTCTAAGCTGACAGCTGTGCTGGTCCGCGTGGGTCCCTGTCCTGAAAGCCATCTCTCTTCTGCTGCCCAGCGGTCCTCCTCTGCTGCATCTGACCTGCAGGTATCTTCTCCACCTCTCCTACTGTGCCGTGACCTCCCTGGCTCTTTGGGGCCCTCCTCTTGTTCTTTTGTCCCGAGGCCATTTTTTACTATAAAAGTTTGCTTGTTGGAAAAACACTCATAAGCCTGATGGGTTGTTTTAAACTTCTTGATCTATACTTTTTGTATCTTTCTGTTATTGCTCTGCAAAACATCTAAAAAAATAAAACATTATTATGGAATTGAGTTCCATAAAACAAAATGGAATAAATTTTAAAAAATAGTAAATAACAAAATTATACCACCTGAAAGCAAGTATTGTCAATGTTTGGTGTACACCCTTTCACATCTTTCTCTAAATTCACACGCATGCACACACGTGGAGTTTTTTTCCCCTGTAATTTTGAGATTGTGCTCTGTATCGTTCTGCAACTTTTTTTTTTTTTTTACTTACTTTTTCATTCTGTGTGTCATTTATATTTTGGTGGACCTGTGGTCTCTTGCTCTAAGTTGCCAAACAGGCTTCTGCAGAACAGTGAGTTTTCCCAAGCTGAAGCAAAGTATTGAATTGTTGACATCCGGTAATAGCCATTTGTTATGGTTTGGATGTGAGGCGTCCCCCAGAAGCTCACGTGTGAGACAATGCAAGAAGGTTCAGAGGAGAAATGATTGGGTTATATGAGTCTTAACAAAATCAGTGATTTGATCCCCTGATAGGGATTAACTGAGTTGTAACCGAAGTGGTAGAGTGTGGCTGGAGGAGGTGCGAATTGAGGCGTGGCTTTGGGTCTATATTTGTGTCTTGCACATGGAGTCTCTCTCTGCTTCCTAATCACCATGATGTGAGCTGCTTCTCTCTGCCTCCCTCTTCAGCCATGATGATCAGCCTCACCTGGAGCCCTGAGGAATGGAGCCAGCCTTCTATGGACTAAGACCTCTGAAACTGTGAACCTTCAAATAAACTTTTCCTCCTCTATAGTTGTTCTGGTCAGATTCTTTAGTCATAGCAATGAAAAAGCTGACTGAAACACCATTTGTGATTCAGTTTGCAGAAAATAAAATGAATAAGTACAATTTGCACCATTTCGACTTTCTGCCATGACCTTTTATCTCATCATTAGCTCTACTATCATTTGGATGTACTAGACTCTAACCCAGAATGATTTCTGAATTCCTACAAAATTATATCTTGTTACCCTCTGTTTAATCTGCCACAATGTCACAAGGCCTTGCCAAGAACCCACACCATGAGGGATCTTGCTGCTTTCCTATGCTGTAGATTCACTGTGGGTCTAGCTGGTATTGTTAATCTATATGCACTTGATCTAGCCAGCAGAGAGTGTGTGCCAAGCCAGAGGAGGGCGAGGTGGCTGACAGAACTGCTTAGCGTTAGAGGCTCATGTAACTCTGTTGAGGGGTCTTTCCACAAAAGTGGAAGACAAAGAGGAGGAGGCCTTTCTCTACCTGCAGGTTGGAGCGAGTGTGGGAGTCCAGGTCATCTGGGGACTATGTAGGAGGTAGAGGTGCTTCAGCAGATCCCTCAGAGGCCCATTCAAGTTGGTGTCCTGGAGAGTCTGAAGGTGGAGGTCCAGAGAGTGGCCAGGACTAACATAGGAACACCAGTACATTGGAGATGTCCTTTAGGGCCTCAGAAAAGGTGGGAGCTTTGAGAGGAGCCTGGGGCTCATCCAGATGCTCCTTATCACGTGGGGACTTGCTTGTTCCTATGTATGTGCTGTGGCTGGGATGAGCAGCCAGTGTCAGGGACAGAAGATCTAACTCAGAGCAGCTTGAGATGAAGGGAATTGATTGGCTCATGTCCTCGAAAAATAGAGAACTTAGAGTCCGATTTCCATGGCTGAGACAAAATATCTGAGATATTCAACTTAAAAGAAGGGAAGATTGACTCTGGCTCCCAGTGTTAGTCGTTTCAGTTCCTGGTGGCTCAGCCCCGTTGTGTCCTGGTACACCAGGGTGGGAGTGCATGGTGGAGGAAGCTGCTCACCTCATGAGGACAGGAAGCAACAGGGAGAGAACAAGAGAGACAGGAGGGACTGGGGTCTCAATGTCCCCTCCAAGGGCCAGTCTTCAGTGACCTTTCCCCTATTAGGCTCTGTCTCTTAAAGGCTCCACCACCTCCCAATCACCCCACGGTGGGGGACCAAGTCTTCAATACATGGGCCTTTGTGGGAACTTCCAAGCCATAGCATTGCATATGGGAATTCAGATAAATTCACCAGGGCCTGGCTTCCTCAAGCCCATCCCTCTGTTCACCTCTTGTTCATGTTCTCTCCATTCTTAGCAGTCTAGGCTTCTCCTCAGCTACAGAAATGGCTGCCAGAGCTCCAGCTATCACCTCTCCTCAGTTTCAAACTCATCCCTGCATCAGTTATAGCCTTCGGGGAATGAAGTGCACTGGTCATCATAGGTAAGGATCACGTGATCCTTTCCTGAAAACTGGAGCGAGTCCCCACATTCTAAAACTGCCAGCCAAGGAAAGATGATCTGAGAAGAATGGAGAAAGTCTAAGACGTGTGTGGGGAAAGAGAGGTGCTAGGAGACCAAAAACAATGGCCTAAGGCTTAAAATAAGTATTGGTTAAGTTGAATTGTTCATGTCTGTGAGGAACTCTTTTGAGAAAATTGAGGAAAGATAAGGTGGCCATTTTCACATGCCTGGAGACAGAAAAAGAGTGAGTGATGGAAGTCTTATTTCTTTTGACTTACAGACCCGATGGGTGTCTACACCTTTTTTCATGGCCTGAGTATGGAGTGTGGTTGTTACTGGGTGTGGACTTCTGGCTGCCTAACAGCCTGGCCACCATGATACCTGCACGTACTTTTTTTTTTTTTTTTTTTACAATTTAAAACTTATGAATTGTTTATTTCTGGAATTTTCCATTGACAGTGGTTGAGCACAGGTAATTCTGGGTAACTGAAATGGAGGAAAGTAAAATCTCAGATAAGGGAGACAAAGAAATTTCTACACAGGAGAATCCCTCCAGAATGATGGAGACAGTACAATAACATTAATGTGAAATTTTTAGAGAGCGCATAAAACAGTAAAGACACAACAAATGTCTATAGCAAAAGAACATGTAAAAGAATCAATATTAGAATAGAATAACAATATTTTCAAAAAATTCTGAACAAATTGCAAAAGAATTCAAAACAGTAGCCTGCACGTACCTCTCAGGGCTCTGGTGGGAGCTGCGTTGGAGTGCAAGAGAGGAACTGGAACAGCTCATCGCCTGCTGGCTTCCTACCTAGCTTTGGGTTTGGGTCTGGGGTAGGAGAAGGAAAGGGCAAGCAGAGGAGGTGATGGGATGGGAGAGCGGTGCGCAGGAGGGTGTGTGTGTGCACGTGTGCTCACGCCTATGCCCTGGGGGGAAGGTTAGGGGAGAGGGCTAGAATTCATGTTGCCATGGAGACCTGCAATTGCTCATCCCTGATCTCTAACAGAGGATGGGCACCTGAATAAATGACAAATTTTCCTTGAGCCTCTCATGGCTGAGAAGTCTCAGGAAGGCCCAACGGCGCAGTGTACCTGTGGGGAGCAAGGGCCAGGTAGGGAGGGGCAGGTGGGCCCTTTGGTCTGGGTCTGGCCATCCAGCTGGCCGTGTCCTATTCTTGGAGTTTCTCCATGAGGCTGTGGGAGATGGCAAATAGCTCCCTTCCTCAGTGGAGAAAAGAGACCCTTGTCAGTGACAGGTTGGCCCCTCATCTTGTCCTCTATCAGGAACTTTTCCCTTCCATCAGGACTGTCTCTCCCTCCCTCCTCTCTTCATTTCTCACACACACTTCTTAAATCCCCTGTATTAAATTACTGCTGAAATGTTTCGAACCCTCAGCACCAGGATCATATGACAGAATGCATGGGGGTTTACTTTAAAACCTTGCCCCAGAGAGAGAGATGAAAATGACTTGCAGGATTTTTGACACAATGATCAGACAGAAAAAAATTCTTATCCCCCACTCCTTGAATAAATAGGAACTTGTCAAATGCCATTATCATATCATATAGATCAGAACTCGTCTCAGTTTTTTTTTTTTTTTTTTGGTGGTCCTAAAAGTAATAAAGAGTTATAACCGCATTCCAAGTTATGTTTGGATTATTGACGACTCCATGACCAAAGATTTGTCTGTCCTGAAGGCGAATGGCATTTGAGCTGATTTATCCCCTGGAGCTGGAGGCCCAGGACTGCCTCACTGCCTCATAAAACGCCACAGTGAGCTTTGACCCTGACCACTTTGTTCTAGCCCTTGGGCTTGGATTTTCTGGTGTGATCATCCCTGAGACTGAACCTTTAAGATTCAGAGAGGTGGGGGAGTCTGGAGGAGGATGGACTCATTTTCCATCCCTGGTTTCCATTTGCTTTGGGGAGAAGAAAAATCTGCTGTAATCAAGACCTCCGTCTGTGCTGAGTGATGCTCAGGAATTATTTCCTGCCATTGTTCCTCCATCAAATAAATAAATTGCTGCTGTCTTTGATTTTTTTTTTTCATCAGGGGACTTGGACAGACCTCAGATGGGTGACTTGAGGTTTAAAGTCTTATCTGAGTGAGTTTGGCTTTGGGTGACTTGATCATGAGGATAACAAGTAAAAAGTTGTGTTTCTTTTGGGTGAAGAAGGGAATGGGGATGGTGCGGATCTGCTTCTTCATCCACGGTTTCATTGGTTCTTCTCTAATGAAGACAGATGCCAGGCAACTCTAGTTTATCCAGCTACTCAAAGGTGTAACTGACTTCCCAATTTATTAACAATGGTGATTCATTACCATGACAATTGGGAAAAAACTGATTACCTTTGAATTTCTGATGAGGTAATCCTGCCTCCCTGCAGCCCTGGTAATGAATCACCCCTATCCCTCCCTCCTCTGACCTAATTTTCCAAATCATGTAGCTGTATAAAATATTGTGCTGAGGGGGTGCATCTATTTATCTTACAGGAGTTCTCTCCTTCTGAATTCAAGGGAGAAGACAACCCCTCCAACTGGGAGGAAAGATTCATGAATGTTCTGGATCTGGAATCTCCAAAGCCCAGTCTCCCAGACAATCAGTCTGCATGGTGACAGGACTGGGAAGGGCTGTTCTCCTGCTGCTGGCTGCCACCCTGGGCTCTGCATTTGATGGAAATGGAGAAGTCTGTAAAGACAATGATTCCGCTTTTCCTTCATGCAAAGAGGGTACCCAAACCTTGAATGGCTGGGATTTGTCGGGATAATTCTTTTACCTTCAAAATGTTTCTACCAGGAGGACTGGAGGGTCTCACAATTGTGAGCTTAAATAAACAGATCCAAGGGTTTCCCTCAGCATCAATGGTCAGTTGTTAAAGTTGGTATTTGCAGACTGGCAATCATCTAGCTATGTGGGCTCCCAGACTTAGAACTAAAGTCATCCCCTGCACCGCACGGTGGTCAGGGAGATGCCTTTAATTAGGCATGCTTATTTGTCTGGACAAGGCCCAGGGAGAGGGTGGGACCACCAGCCACTCGCTCTTAGTTACTTATTGATGACATTTTAAAAAATCTTTCTGTGATGACTGTGAGAAGCATCACTAACTCAGTCTCTTTGTTTTTAGATCCCTGGTTAAAAATACTCTAATATTTCCTCTGCCAATAGGAACAATAAGCTCTCAGCTAAAGCGTGGCTCTGCTGGCGGCAGGGCACAGCACATCTCCTGGACACACATGGGGCAATTTGATTCCTTTTTAATATATACTTGCTGTGTGTCTACTTTGCTGGGCAGTACGGGATAACTAACGACACAGTACATCCTGACTGCATTTTTATATTTGTTCAGCTTCTTAGTCTCAACAGCTGCTATTGTTTGGATCTTAATGTTCCCCAAAGACTCACGTGTTAAAGGTCTGGTCCTCAGGGAGGTGCTATTGGGAGTGGTGGAAACGTTAAGAGGTGAGGACTATCAGGAGGCTTTTAGATCATTGGGAGTATGTCCTTGAAGGGAACGGTGGGACCTAGGCCTCTTCCCACTCTCTTTTGTCCCCGCCATGAGGTAAGTAGTTCTATTCTACCAGGTACTCCCCCCATTATGTATTTCCTCATCCAAAGCAATGGGGCCTACTGATCATGGACTGACACTCCTAAAACTGTGAGCCAAAATAAACCTTTTTTCTTTATAGGTTGCTTATCTCATGTATTTGTTATAGTAACAGAAATCTGCCTAGCATACCAGATTTCTTGGTTTGGATATCCCCAAAAGCAGACCCAGGGACAAAACTTGGGTCATACTGAATTATTTAGGAAGCTTAAGTGAGGTGGTGGGGCAAGTAAGTGGAGAAGGGACAAACCCCAGCAAAGCATGCATTGATGAGCAGGAGGCTTGATTCCATGCATGGCCTCTGCAGCACTCTGGGAGCAGCCACAGGACCCATCTGGCAGGTACCCAGAGACCTCATTTCTCCACTGAATCCCATCTCCTCCTGGAGTGCAGTTCCCTGGTCTTAGTTGTTCTGCCTGAGGCGGAGTAAACTCCCTGGTGCCAGAAAGAGCCTTTGGAGGAGAGAGAGAGAGAAAGAGAGAGAGAGAGAGAGAGAGAGAGAGAGAGAGAGAGAGAGAGAGAGAGAGACAGAGAGAGACAGAGAGAGACAGAGAGACAGATACCTGGGACAGCTGATGTGAACTAAGAAGCCAGGATGAGACCTCAGGAAGCCTCCTCTCAGCCTTCATGCTTGCCTCCAGAAGGCAGAGTTGCATCCTTAGTTTTTCCATGATGCCATGCTGTAGGTATGTTTGTACTTAGACTGTAACTGACTGAGCACCCACGGCAGCTTGGCCCCTGAACGTTAACATTTGCTTGTTGAATGCACCAAGGACCACGTTGTCACTTTTATGGCTATCCTGTAACTGGACTGTCAGAAGCATATACTTCTGGAGGATGCTGGACCCCAGAGTTCCTCATCACCTGCCACTGTCTCTTTTCATGGCTATCTTTCATATCCCCCTTGGGGCCAGAGAGCTGTGCTGTGGCCCAGGAATGGATGGGTTCTTGGTGGGTGGAAATACCTCACCCATCAGGCTTTTCTTTTTACTTTTTTTTTTTAAATATTTTTTTAGTTGTTGATGGATCTTTATTCTATTCATTTACTATTTATATGTAGTGCTGAGGATCGAACCCAGTGCCTCACGCATGCTAGGCAGGCACTCTACCACTGAGCTATAGCCCCAGCCCCCCCATCAGGCTTTTCTAAAGAAGCAGAGGAAAGGAAGAGAGGCTGAGAGGACCTACGACAGCCTCAGCTGCAGGTAATGCAATCACCAAGAGCTGAGAGCATGGGGTTCAGGTTCTTCTGCTACAGCCTATCATTTTCAGTGAAGTAATTTTGTGGCTGAGAAGGATTTTGGCTCAGTCACGAAGTATTGCTTATTAATAGAGGTGTAAATAGGACATTAAGAGATGAAAAGGATTCAAAGGGTTTCAAAGTTTTTTTTGTTTTTTTTTTTTAGCACGTAAATATGCCTAAATATGCTTAACTGATGTGGAGAGTCCAGCAGATATTGGAAGACAGTTTTGGAGAAAATGAAAAGCTTTGGATTACTTATAAAGGAGCTAGATGCTGAGTATGGCCTTGTTACCAAGGGGGTCACTTTGAAGAAGCCACATAGCATCTCTGTCCTTCAGTGTACTCATTTAAATCTCCCTCCCTCCCTTCCTTCCTTCCTTCCTTCCTTCCTCCCTCCCTCCCTCCCTCCCTTTCTTCCTTCCTTCTTCCCTTCCTCCCTTCCTTCCTTCCTTTTTTCCCTTCCTTCCTTCCTTCCTTCCTCCCTCCCTCCCTCCCTTCCTTCTTCCCTCCCTTCCTTCCTTCCAACCGTCCAACCTTCCTGTGTTCATCAGCAGCTTTTCTTCACTGTGACCAAAATAACTGACAAGACAAGCTTGTATGGGGAAAGCGTCACCTTGGCTCACAGTCTCAGAGGTCTCAGTCCACGGCCCCCTGGCTCCATTGCTCTGAGCCTGAGGTGAGGCAGAAGCTCATAGAGCAAGGGCCTGGTGGGAAAAGCTGTTTCTTTCCTGGCAGCCAGGAAGCAGGAAGAGAGGGAGGGAGGGAGCAAAGGTCTGGGGAGAAGAACCCTTCCAGGGGAGTGGCCACAGTCTTGGAGGCCACGCTGGCACTCTGTGTACATTGTCTCCCTTCCCAGCCTTTGTCACACAGGGCTGTCATTTTCCTGGTGCTGGTGGGGGCGGGTATTCATCATTTATGAGAGGAGGAGAAGAGCTGGCTCAGGGTAGAGTTTCTCATGAGGCTGATTTTTGTTCCAGGGGAATTTGGCAATGCCTGGGGGCATTTTTGGTTATCACAAGTCGGGGTAGGTGCGCCTGGCATTTAGTTAGCACAGGACTGTTTCCCTTTCCTAACACAGCAGCAAAGTGTCTGGCCCATAAGGACACTAAGGCTGAGTGGAAAGACCCAGGCTCATGGTACAAATGGACAGGGTAGAGGGGACAGCAGGAAATGAAGCACATGGCTTAGGAGTAGTTAGGGTGAACGAACAGGAATATCTCCATGCGTGGCCGGCCGTGCAGGACCTTTAGCCCATCAGACAGGAAGCACCATGATAAAGGGGAAGAAATCAGAATGTCTGGAACCTGGAGTCTGGAGAATATCTAGGTTTGCAAACAGGAGGAATTGCTGCAGGGGCAAGAGTAGTGAGTAGTGTTACTGTCAGTGAGAAACGAATAAAAACAGCTTATTATGATAAAATGGAAACACACTCTATTTTAACTATTTTAAAATTTGCTCAGAACCTTTTTGTTAGACCTTCCTTGTTAGAATTAAGGGGTTATGCTTTTTGTGTTATGCCTATAATCCCCGAGACTCAAGAGGTTGAGGCAGGAGGATCGCACATTGGAGGGCAGCATGAGGAACTTAGTAAGACCATGTCTCAAAATAAAACTAAAAAAGGGCTGGGGATGTGTCTCAGTGGTAGATCACTCCTGGGTTCAAGCACCAGTAGCATTAAAAAGAAAAAGAAACAAAAAACATAAAAACAAAAACAAAAAACAAAAGCAGGTGCGGTGGCACACGCCTGTAATCCCAGCACTTAGGGAGGCTGAGACAGGAGAATCATGAGTTCAAAGCCAACCTCAGCAACGGCGAGGCGCTAAGCAACTCAGTGAGACCCTGTCTCTACATAAAACACAGAATAGGGCTGGAGATGTGGCTCAGTGGTCGAGTACCCCTGAGTTCAATCCCAGTACAAAAAAAAAAGACTTTTGGAGTTACAAGGCAAAGGATGTCAAAGATTATCTAGGACAGAACTATAGACTCAAGTGCCCACAGGCATTGGGCAGGTGCTGTAAAGGAGTATGGGCCTTGCTCTGGGCGTGGGCAGTTCAACAGCATTGCTTCGCCTGGGGAGGGCACCTCCTCTCCATAGCCTCTGTCTGCAAAAATGAGGGCCCACTATCAGCGTGCTTGATTTACCAAAGCTGGAGAGTCAGATTCTCATTTCAAATCTTATTGTTCAGGAAGTTTTCAAATGTTGGCAATGGATTCAATAATGGTGATGATGATGATGATAAAGAGAGGACCCAGGGTATAGCTCAGTGGCAGGGCACTTGCCTAGCATGTATGAGACCCTGGGTTTGATCCTAGCATTGCAATCACAATAACAAAATCACTGAGCAGGTTCATAGTCCAAGTGACCCTCAGCATGCTGGGCTGTACTTGACCTTCAAATCACTTCGTTGCAGCCTGTTGGGAGCAGGTGGTTGGCCAGAATGGGCATTTGGTGCAGGAAACATGGTCAGTTGGAGATCAATGTCTCACCTAAACCACTGCTGGGCAGATAGCCTGGGGCTGGTGTGGTGGTCTCCTGAATTGTTCCACCAGGCACTAAGCAACTTTGTTTTGCCACAGAACATGGTCTCACAGTCATTGCTCAAATATTAATGTTTGCTTCACTGATGCCAGAATTTTACCAAAGCCCTTTTCCTTGCCTTTCTGAGTGTCTCTGGAATTTTTGTTTCAAGGTTGTTTCAAGGTTGAATTGCAGCGTTTAGGAGGACATTAGAAATAGCCATTAAAGTTTACATGTGGGAGACCGTGGTGCACAGAGCACAGCTTGAGTGGCGAGGGAAGTTTGCAGGCAGGCTAGGGCACTGAAAGCTGCATGGAGTCTGCTGCCTGGGGGCCAGGGGCATTCACTCCAGGAGGATTGCGTGGCAAGGTGCATACTGGTTTTTGACAGGCTGAGGTTTTGGTAGTGGTGGGTAATGTGCCTTAGAGTCAATAAGATGTGCTTTTTCTTTGTGACACGGTAAAGATTGGCGTGGAGGGAAGCAGAGTGGACTCTGGGGAGGACACTCACTCAGAGACCCTGGGACTGGAGTCCATTCCTTACCCCTTTCCATCTTTCCTGCTTTGATCTATCTTCCAGGACTCTCTCTCTTGATTCTGTTTCAGGTGACCTTGTCCTGATTCCCAGTGTCCCCTGGCTCTCTGGCTCTTCAGTGAAGACTCAAAACAATAGTGAAGGTTGCTCCATAGGCTCACATTCAGCTTTGCCACTGTGAGCTTTGTGGCTCTGGACCAGCTGCCTGACCTCAAGGAGGCTCATTTTCCTTGTTTGCAAAATGGGAACAACCCTACGCTGTTCCTAGGGTCCGTTTGCAGGTTAAATTAAATACATATATAAAGTGCTTCTCACTGGGCCTGACGCAAGAGCAGCGTAATAAAGGTCAGCTTCTTTCTTCTTTTCCCCTAACTGAACTGCTTCCAGGAATGCCTTTTCTGTCCCTTTATTTAGCCACGGGGGAAAAGCCCATGGCTTTCAACACAGGGCTGTGCCCATGCTGGCCCCGGCCTGCTGGTCCTGTAAACTCGGGCTCTGTCCCGCTTGCTCCATGCAGTCTGACCTGTTAGCACTGGAATCTTATCTTTTTACCTTAAGATATACCTCTAGTCTGCCTCTCATTCAAATGTCCTTTTTCTCCCAGGTAACATTGTAGAATGCCACCATTTATTCCTTGTAGCGAGTGGTATTGGGGCACTAAGGAGAGCTGAAGAGATGGGAGACCAGAAGATGCCAGGGAGCTGAAGGTGGGCAGGAAGGTGGAGGAAGGGCCACCTGAAGCCGAGGGTGTCCTCACTCCCCTGGGCAGGAGAGACATAGTCTCATTGCCATTCTCCATTTCTTGCTCATTTCTTGCGAAGTTTTTCTTCGCTCTTTTCTTCTTACCATTTTCAGAGCTGCGTCATCCTTGTGCATGACAGTGCGGCGCAGCTGCTCTGCACGGGCGCTTCTTTCCTTCCTGCGCCCGGTGCTCCTCCCTCCTGCTCCCCTTGGGCTTGCGTGTAGCTGCTTTTCAAACTCCTGCAAGGGACTTCTTCTCTTTGTTCGATGTGGTCCACTAACTCGGCCTCCATCAGCTGTGCCATATCCAGCTGTTCTGGTGCACAGGATCTTTTCTTTTTCGCTATTTTAAACATACTTTCTTCCTCCCTCCTTTCCTTCTATCCTCCTTCCCTCTCCTCTCCTCAGCTCCTCTCTCCCCTCCTCTCTGGTCACTGTGGTATTTTGGTTCCACACCAAGTTCTCAGAAAGAAATGGCAGCACCCTGATCCTGCCAAATGCACACAGCTCATATCCATGTCCCCAAACAGCCAAATCACCAGAGTCTGCAAGTGAGACAAAATGAATATGCTGTGGCCACCCACATCTGTCACGGAGTCAAAATGGAGACCCAGAGGGTTTTTTTTTTTTTTTTTTGGTATCCACAGTTCATCCTTCAGGTCACCAAGAAGGAAGTTCCACTCATTCTTTCTTCATTTTCACTCAGCAGGTTCACAGCCCAGTGTAGACCAGGCACCGTGTAAGGCAGTGTTCTTACAGTGCTTTCCATCTAGTAAAGAAGAAAATCATTAGGTAAGTAATCAACCCCCGCAAAAGTGTGGGCAGCAAGTGCTGGCAGGGAAGGCCCAGGCTCCATCAGAACTTGAAATAAGTGGGTAAGTGGGGACACAGAGGGGGACATGTTGGGCAGGGGCTTCCCTGCGGGGGTAAGGCTACACCTCACCTGGGGATGGAAGGATGATTCTACAGAGACTGAGCTCAGACTGAAGATGAGCAATGCTGAGCCAGGTGAAGGTGCCAAGTGAGGGACAGAGGAGACAACACAGCATGTGCAAAGGACCTGGGGCTGGAGGGAGGAGGATCCTGGACAATGCAGCTGGAGTAGTAGGCAAAGACTAGACCAGAGGGTCTTGTAGGATCCACTAATGGTTTGGGTATTTATCCTAAGACCATTGAATGGTCTTGATCAGATATGTAGGTTGAAAAGTTCTTTCTAGGTATTGTGTTGGGGACATGTTAGAAAGGCCAAGTGTTGGTATAGGGAGGACTGTCAGGAGGGCTTCAGGGGCCAGAAAGAGACAAGAACAGCTTGGATTAGGTAGGAAGTGGTGGGCACGGTGAGGATGAGATGGGTCAGAATGACATGTATGTGGAAAACCCTAGAACACTTGCCCATTATTGGCTGGGGGGTCTGGGGGCTCTGAGGATTCTGGCCTGGGACCTCTCCATGCAGGGGTGGCTAGTTCGGCTGAGGGTGGGGCTGTCGTGCCCCCACCAGGCTGGCTGAGGCTGGGCTAGAGCAGAGGGTCTCTCTTGGTGGTTATCTCTCCATCTTCACTGTCTGGCTTCCGTCACTGTTGTGAAATGCAGTTCCCGGGATCCGACTTGATGTGTGTTTCTGAGTTGGAGGGTTTGGTTTGAGTTGAGGTAGCTGCATTCCCACCCTTAACAAGCCCCCTGCAAAGTCAAGTGGAACCAGATGTCTAACAAGCTCCTGGCACCAAAAGGCTCATTTAAAACTGGATCAAGGGCCGGAGTGATCTGGGGGAGGGACGGGGGTTTTGAAGTGTCGGCCACATGAGATGATGTTTGGAAAGCTTCTTGTCAAACAGCATCGAGCTGCTGGAGAGAGAGGCTTCCCGTCCCTCCTTATCTTTGTTATGACTGCGGCAGCAGCAGCGGGAGGCAGGACCCACGGGCTGTGTTCACGGAAACATCACGTCCTGCTGAAGGTAGTCACGGGCCTGCGGGGCTGGATGGTGACAAGGGCCGGAGACCAGTCCTGCTCTGGAGGAGCTGGAGAAGGGGTGTATGGCTGGCCCTGAGGAGGCTGGTGGAAGGCCTTCCTGAGAGGGGCAACGGAGACCCCAGGTCCGCCCTCCAGTAGCCACCAGCAGCCTCGGGGGTGTGCTAACCATGGCTTCTTTCTCTTTCTGTGTTCTGATGCTTTCACATCTGAGAGACTGGCTAACTCTGAAGGTATTCCCCTCCTAAGACGAGCCAGTGCCTAGAGATGATAAACAGCAGTCTAGGGACATGCTGGACACATATAACCCAGCTACCCCGAGTCCATGCTCCCAGCCACCTTCCTTGTGGGACTGTCACACACAGACTACTGTCTACCTGCTCAAACCACCCAAGGACCAGTTCTCAAAGAGGGACAGTCCCACTAACCCTGCAATTCTTCTTCTTTTTAGGGGGGGAGTACTGGGGACTGAACTTAGGCACTCAGCCACCGAGCACATCCCCAGCCCTATTTTGTGTTTTATGTAGAGACAGGGTCTCACTGAGTTGCTTAGCGCCTCGCCGTTGCTGAGGCTGGCTTTGAACTTGCAATCCTCCTGCCTCAGCCCTCTGAGCCTCTGGGATTACAGGTGTGCGCCACTGCACCTGGCTGCCTGCAATTATTCAAACTAGCCACACTAATCCTGCTCACCTTGCTCTGCCTGGTGGTTTCCCCAGGAACCATAATAAAGGTTCAAGTCCCGGGAGCATATGGGATAAGGACTCAGTGAACATTGGTTCAATGAATATGTGAAAAAACACTTAGCTCTGAATGTCAGCCACACTACTTCATAGCTGGGTGACCTTGGAAAAGTGACTTAACTTCTCTGAGCCTCAGTTTCCTTAGCATTTAAATGGGAAGGGTGAGAGCTGCTTTGCAGGTTAGGTCATGAGAATCTGTTGCTATGGTAACAGCATATGCACAAACACAATACGGGGAGATGTTGTTAGCTATTAGAGTGAAGTCAGTGAGCTGGGATGAGATTTCATCCCCACCTTCCAGGAGCTCAATCAGGAGTGCTCTAAAACCATCCTCTCCCTCCCTTGATTGGCACAGTAACACACTTGACTATCCCTGTCCTGGGCACAGAGATGCCCTCTGTGGCCCCAGCCTCAAATGCAGCCTGTTATAGCAGCACCTGCCTCACCCACACCCCAGACCAAGAGCAGCCCGTGCCTCAGTTTCCCACTCCCTGAGGAGGGGTGTGTGGGAGGTTGGGTGGACAGGACCCCCTGCAAGGCTTGGGAGAGAGTCTGTGGGTCATGGCCGCTGGCTGAGCCCAATGCAGCAGGGCCTCTCTTCTGGGGCTGCCCAAAGAGCAGGAGGGAGATGGCGTGGTCCCCAGGGTGGGATGTAAGTGGCCGGGGAGGATGCCTCCACCCCAAGATGAGACCTGGAAGGACATTCCAGCAGTCAAGGAATGCCATTAACTACTAAGATGAAAACCAATCTCTGTTCATGGGTTCATTCATTCAAAATGTTCATTGAGTGCTCAGTAGGTGTCAGGCGCTGTCACGGTGGCAGGGGACATGGCTGTGTCATTAGCGAGGGAAGGCAAAGCGTGATCCAGAGGCCCATTTGCCCTCGGCACTGCGAGAGATTCAAAAGCACATAGTTTATTCAAACTGAGATCCGTGGGACCTGAGCCAAATATTATGCCCCAAACTAAAGGTCTACACCATGCCAGCCATGGGCCTGCTGCAAAGAGTGAAAGCTGACATGAAAAAGAAATAGGTACAAATAATACTTGGAACTTTCTGGGTAATCCTCCTAAAACTTTCTGGGTAACTCCTCCTCCTAAGAATGTTGCCAGCAGCATTCTTAGGAGACTTGCCTTCAAGGAGAACTCAGTACTTCACATTGGTTCCCAAAAGTTACAAAATATTTTGGAAACCAGGTAGCCCTGGGTTTCATTTCTAGTCCTCTTCCATACTAGCTGTGTGACTTTGGTTTAGCCACTTGACCTCTCTGAGCTTCAGCTTCTTCATGTATAAAATGAGCACAATTCCTACCATATAGTTTTGTTAAGACGGATGAGATGATACATATAAAGTGCTTAAGCCAATGCCTGGCACAGAGTAAGTAAAAATAATTTGTGCTCTCTTCTTTAAGTTGCTGAGCTGGGTGATCAATGACCCCCCACATGGGTGGCTCTCCAGCATGGCGTTCTTAGGTTAGCCAGCCTTGCCACATGACATTGACTTCCCTTGGAGCCACCGTCCCAAGAGGACCCGATGGAAGTTTCAGGACTAGCTTTTACCCTTCTTTGGAAGCCAGAGGCATCCCTTTGGCCAAACTCTCTTGCTCAAAGCTTTAACAGGCCAGCCCAGATGTGTTCATCAGTTTTTCATTGCTGTGATAAATACCTGAGAAAAGCAACTTCAGGGAGAAAAGATTTATTTTGTCTCATGTATTCAAAGGCTCAGTCCATGGTGGGCTGGCCCCATGGCTCTGGGCCTGAGATGAGGCAGAAGAACATCATGGTGGAGGGCCTGGTGGGCACAGCTGCTCAGCTCACAGCAGCTGGAAGGCAGAGAGAGGAGGGGAAAACGGGGCCAGGGACAAGAAATACCCTTCCAGGACATGCCCCAGGAACCTAGTTCCTCCAACCATGGCTCACCACCTACAGCTTCCACAGCCTCCCAGGGGTCTATGCAGCTACCCATGGATTAATCCACCGAGGAGCTCAAAGCCCCCAAGATCTAATCACCTCCCCACAGCCCCCACTCTGGGACCAAGTCTTCAGCACATGAGCACAGATCTAAACCATAGCACCAGACTCAAGGGGACCCCAAGTCTCAATGGGAAGAGTGTCAACGATTCCTAGAGAAAAGGTTGAAAACAGCCGCACCTATGATGACTGTCCTCTGGTCAAGCCAATAAATGCACCGTCCGTGGTGTCCACATCCCACACCCTTAAGTGGTCCTGGGGCTCAAGGAGGAGCCATTGTGACCTGTGATGAAACCCTTGTTTGCCACTTTTCTAAAACATGATGTACTTATAGAGAATTCAAGGTCCAGCGAGGCCAGCTGAGCAGGAGACTTGATATTGACTGCCTGTGGAAAGGGCCTCATTGCTCATAGTTGCCCGAGGGAGGGGCATGCCAGGCCGCGAGGGCCACACAGGGAAGCCCCGTGTGCAGGCCAAGGGACTTAACCTACAAAACGGCCCTTAGGAACCTCATTCAACAGCTAAGGAAACCGAGGCTCAGAGAGGTTAAGTCACTTAGCTAATGTCACCCAACTATTCAGTGGTGAAGTTGACATTCAGAATAAGTCCTCATTCATTTATTAATTCACTTGGTGCTTGCCGAGTCCTTGGTGTGTGTGTTCCGGGCACTGGTCCAGCACTGCGGAGAGCACCATAGAGAAGGCGGGTAAAGACCTTTGCTTCTACCCAAGTGGAAGGGGAGAGGTGATGAGTCGGAGACATCTCTGCAAATCCATGGATCACAGTCAGCCCTCCAGAGTCCCAGGTTCTCAACCAGTGGAGTCAACCAACCGTGGATCAAAGTTGTGAAAAAAATCGTACCTGTACTGAGCTCGTACAGATTTTTCACGTCACCATTTTCCACACTGTCCAGCGTAACAACTGTTTACACTCCGTTGACATCGTTGTAGCTATTAGGAGTGATGTAAGAATGATTTAAAGGACTCGCGAGGGTGTGTGTAGATTCTGTACAGACACTACACCATTTCCTATGAGGGACTTGGGCTTCTGCAGATTCTGGTACCCATGGGAGGGGGTCCTGGGACCAATGCCCTGCATTTCCTGATTTAGATAAGCTTTGGGAAGGAGCTAAAAGGGAGTAAGGTCAGAGGAGTTGTGGAGAAGGAGAGGTGGGTGAAAGCTCAGTCTGCCATTGAAGTCTGGCACTCTCTCCTCTGACAGTTGCCTGGGAATGGGATTTGACCAGGACATTGTGGGGTCACCAGAACTATAAGATCTACTCAAGCCAGGAATCTGTTGATGGAGAAAAGGAGTAACAGATATACTGGGAGAACAAATACTGAAGGAAGACTCAGGACAACTGGGTTCTGATTCTAACTTCGTTGCTAATTTGCTGTGCAACTTTGTGCCAGGTGTTTGACCTCTCTGGACCCCATCTCTTCAACAGTGCATGCCACCTCCTGATGAGGAAAATAATGTAAGAAAAGCTGCTCTGTACCTCTAATGTCCCTGGGTGTTTGAAACCCCCTTGTCCCCTCTCACTTTGTGGATTGACCAGAATCTCTCTCTAGAGCAGGTTCAGGGAAAACAGGTCAAGGAGAGTGAATAATGCTTGCTTTTCCCTAGGCTGCTCTGAGCCTTGCTCTTCTCTTCCACCTGCCCTGGTGGTGCCGGGACGCCCTCTCTGCTGCCACTGATAGCAGCTTGATATTGAGCTGCCCCTTTGTCAAGCAGAATTTAATGCAGTCTCCATTCTTGGCACTGGGTGGCCTGGGACTCCCCGGCTGCCTCTTTCTCTATCACCAGCCTCCATGCTTGCCTCTCTTTGTCGCTGTGATTCCTGCTCAAAGGCTTTGGGTTATCCCTTCCAAGCACGTGTGCCCCTTCAAATCTATTTCCCCACTGGCACCTTGCGCTTTGTTGGAGCAACCTGTTGGTTTTCCCGAGAAGCCAGTATACTGCCCTGCCCGCCTGCCCGGCTGCTCCGCCTGCCCCCTGCCCCGCTGCCTCACGGCCCCTGGGGACCTGTCTTGCTTACCAAACTTGTGTATTGCTGGGGTTCCCAGCTGGGATTGTTCATTTCCCGCTGCTGGGGCTGGTCTTTGGCTGCGGTGTGTCCCCCACATCCTGTCCTTGTTACTCTCTTTCCACGAACTTCTCTGTTGGTAAACTCCCTGTAGACAGTGGAGTTACTCATATTGTCATTTGCAGGCTTCTCTGCTAGAAAGTCACTTGACTCAGAATCTCTGGGCGGAACCTTTGAGACGTGCGTGTGCGAGTGTGTGCTTTGTCCGTGTGAGATACGCAAAAAATGCAAGCGACGCAGATACAACTTATGCCAGAGTGTGCAGATACGCGCAAAAGCAGTGTCTTAGAGTTTATAGAGAGGAGACTCCCTCTGTCACTCACCTGTCCTAAGCCACAACCTACAGGGCTAATTGCTCCCTGTATATTCTGGAATATATGCCTCTGTGTTCATGCAGCTAGTGTATTATAGAGCTGTCATGGACTTAGATCTTTCACTTATTCGATGTGCTTTCAGGGAACACTGCTACGGTTTGAAGGCTTGTTCCCACTGAAACTCGTGTTGAAATTTTATTGCCATGGTAACAATATTAAGAGGTGGAGCGGGAGGTGTCAGGACACAAGGGCTCTTCCCTCATGGATGGATTTATGTCATTATCTTGGGAGTGGACTAGTTATCATGGGGGCACTAGGTATAGAGAGGGAGGTCTGGTTCCCTTTTCCTCTCTCTCTTTTGCATCCCTCTTACCCTGCGGTATCCTCCGCCACATCGTGATGTAGCAGGAAGCCCCTCCCCAGAGCTTACATGTGAACATGTGAACACTTGTAAAAGCGATCTTGGTCACCCTAGCGGCCAGAGCCATGAGCCGAATAAACTTCTCCTGTGGATCAGCTGTCTGGACCGTGGCATTCTTTTACAGCAGCAGTAAATGGGCTAAGACAAGCGTGTACCAGGACCTGGGAGTGTCACAGGGCTTGTGTGGGAGCCTGCCCATTGGTGAGGCCGAGTGTTCAGGTCCAGTGTGGAGGAGACCTTGAGTGCCTGCACCGCCTGCCTCCTCCCACACACAGAGGGCTCGCTGTCTGCTGTCACCCCAGGTGTGCTGCCTGGCATGCATGGTAGGATCCCACGTGGAGGTCTGCTGCAGGTCTGCCTCCCCAGCCAAACCATCAGCTCAGCAGGAAGGGGGTCTGTACCCAGCATCCAGCTCTGTACAGGCCTGTGACAAGGGCTTAGTCGCTATGTGGTGCCCTGAAGGTTATAACAAACAGACCAGAATTTCCATGTCTCTGGGCTATGCTTTGAATTCAATGGTGCAAAAACAAAACAAAACAAACAAAACAACAAAACCCAAACAAAACAAACAAAAATGACAGAAAAACAAATTCCAGATAACTGGCCTTCTTCGTCTGACTAATAACTCAGAGAAAAGAGATATGAAGACTTAGATCAAGACTTGGAGGTGAAAAGAGCAAATTTGAACACACACTCATTTAAACATTTGCCCTTTCCAAGCCCTAAAAAAGTACAGTGAAGGAATTAAAAAGTAAAATCTCCTAAGGTCAAAAGCTGTGAAAGCAGGGGTGATGGCAGTCAGAGATGCCAAGTGAAATTGGAGGGTGGAAAATAAACAGGAAGGGATTTAGCAGAGGAGAGGAAGCTGAAGCCAGCCTGCCTGGGTGGGGACAGAGCCAGGGAACACAGCCACCTCAAAGTGAGCTTATTCACACAGCAGTACCCCAAGAAACTCTCAGAAATTGCAGGCACTGTGTACTCTTGAAGGAAAACTTTAGGAGTTTTAAGCAATAAGACTTCAAATATCTTTCTAGAGATCATGCAGACCCTGTTTCATCTCCCATTTCAGATAGCAACCTGTCCTTCCCTCCTGCACCAGCACATGGGAGGCCGACTCCAGAGAGACAAGCATCACTAACTAGGACACCAGCTAGGTGGAGGGCTGATGGTATTAAAACTGAGGGACAGTCTACATTCTGCACAGATTCCATCCTCACTCCTCCCCCTTCTTCCACTTGGTCCCCTGAAAACTGAACTTTAGGACTTGTACCACTTGGCAGGAGTTTGTGATCGCTACCGAAGGAAACCAATCAGTTAGGAAAAAAATTTCAGAGAATGCTACAGGGCAAGGGGAGGAGAGGGATCCTAATTAAAAAGCTCACTCAGTGCATTTTTTGCCTACAGTAGAATCTCCTGTCAATATGCACCATCCTTGCATGCAGAGATTCCAATTGGCTTCTAACACCAGTCAGTAAATGCAATCAGACAACTAAGGATCACTAGGCTTTTAAGAAAACCTTTCATTTGAAGACTGGATGAAAGAAAAAAAATGTAGAAAAGAGAAAAAAATTGCAACAAATTAATATAATCAGTGTGATAAAAGAGGTGGTATCTACAAAACAAGAACAGGAGATTATAAAAAAGCACTCTGAAGACAATGAAGAGCTCTTTGAAATTAAAATTATAAATGTGATATAGAATAGTTGAATAGAAAGTTTGGGAGATGCATTGATGACATTCCTATGATAGTAGATTATAAAACACAAAGCAGCAGAGATAGGGAATCTTCAAAGGAGCACACTGGATGTTTTCCTAGAATTGAAGGGTGCAAATTTCCTGAGTGAGAGTCTATGGAGTGTGCAGTGTGCATGCACTCACACACACACACAAAGCACACCACAAATACTACACACATGCCACATACACTCACTATACTACATTGGCACACCACACACACAAAATATATACAGCACATAAGATGTGCCACACATATGTCCACAAATACAAATAAGCTCAAAGGGAGAAATCTGAATTTTCAGAACACTGAGCTGCAAGACAGGATCCTAGACTTTTTCAGAGTAGGAGAAAAAATGGAAAACGAAACATACACAGCAAATCACAGGGAAGAAAAACCCTGTGACTATTCTGGAGATACCTGGAGTCAGGGATGAGAAAGGACGTGACCTGTATATTTCAAAACTGGCTAAGTATAGACACTTTTTATGGACCTCACTTTAAGATGCTGCTTAGAGTAGAAATGTGAGGAATCTCGGAAGGTCTTCTGAGGTCTTCAATGTGTCACTTAACAGGGCAAATTCTTAGCCTGGCATTTGAGGGTTCCCATGGTCTGCTGTCTTGGTAGTTCCCTGCAAACTTAGGGACTAAGTGATCAGAGAGTTTGGAAGTAAAACTTTCTTTCCTTTAAGAAGGACCATAGAGTGGGTCCACAGAACAGTGCCTCTGTTCAGTTTTAGTGTGAAAAGTTGCTGCCCAGCTTTGCCCTTGGAGGGAGGCTTTCTCCAGTGACAGTAAAGTCCTTCACAAGAGCCACCTGGGTGCTCCTCATCAAGCACAGATGCTGAATTTTCTGTGGTCCACGCTGCCTTCAGCCAGGAGTCCCAGGAGCCCCATCAGGGAGGCGGGTGGGAATACTGCTAGAGGTGGACAGCTTGTTCTTGCTGGGTCCTGTTGACCTGGGAGTTCATCAACTGCTTCTGGGGCTGGCCCTGTGTCCCTTTCCCCTCCCTTCTGAAGATAAGCAGGTGCACCCCTCATGGTGGACTGGCATGGGCCTGATCCCTGCACAGCCTCTTGCAGTGAACACATTTCACAATTTCTCTGAGCCTCTGTTCCTTTAGTAGCAAATGGAAGGGACCGAACAACAGATTTGTAAGGTCATTTCCAGGCCCAGGCCTCTGTCAACTCTGGGGACAAGAGGAGCACAGACTTTCTCTCCTGATAGGCTTGAGGGTGACTTGGTGAAATAGAGGATTATAGCACTCACAGAGATGGGCAGGAAGGGGTCGTCTGGGGAATGTGTGTCCCAGGGGAGGCCCACCTGGCCAGGCTGGGGGTGGGGGACAGGCAGTCCTGTCCAGAAAGTGGCAGGGCCTGAGGTGAATATCAAGGAGGACTTTGCCTGTGGGTGTTTCTCTCTGGATTTCATGTTTGTTCATCTGGATGGGACGGGAACTCCCTGTTTAGGGAGATGATGTTCCCTGTGCCTGTTGACAGGTGGCCCTTGGCTGCTGCCTGGGGGATTTATTTTGTTGAGGCGAAGGACATGCAGCCCTCTCTCATCCTGGGCCTTTGTTGATGCTGGTCTCTCTCTCTGGACATCTCTTCCTCTGGAGCTCCTAATTATCCTTTGTGACCAACTCCAGTGACATGTTCTATGGGATGGCTTCCTTTGACCCTTCACACACATGTGTCCTGTAGGCGTTTGGAGTGAATGAAGGCATGAACCAGGCTATGACACACGGGCCCCTGGAACCTTGGTGTCATCAGGTGGCCATGCCACCTGCCACACACATGTGTGGCCTCATCTTTACTCTGTTGGTGAGGCCCTCTGAGGTTATCCCTGCCTAGTGCTTACCTGCCTCCGTCAGGCCTCAGAAAAGTGAAAAGTTTGTCTCCCTAGCTCTGAAACCACAGGGCCCAGGAGAACTGTACCAGCTGTAAGATGACTTGTTAGATCAGAAACTGTAAGGGACAGAAACATCTGTTGGCACTCCTTGTCACTAATCATTCTCACGGTTTCCATCCTGGCTGCTGACATCTGCAGCTGAGCCCACAGTTCTGTGATCTGAAGCTGGATATTGGTAAAATGCCACTTTAAGTGCATGTCAGAGCACTCAATGTCTGTTACATGGCGTGGCCCCAGAGCCGCTAAGCAGGCAGGCAGCTTCCACAGGTGACAGTGGCAGTAACAGCTCAACGCAACAAAATGGGCAACCTACTCTCTCAGTTTTGAGTGTTGCATGAAGCTCTCTCCTGACACCATGTGTCCTTGTTGACAGCTTGTATTCTGACAGGTTGTGTAAAATGATGTTTTAAGGATGTCACTGAAAGTATAGTCATACTTGATTTGTGGACAGTCAGAGAAAGAGGGTTAAGAGAAGAGATTCTGTGAATCAAGAGCAAATTTCAGTGAAACAAATCTGACAAGAGATTATATGCTTATATATAAAAAGTACTTACAAATCAATAAAAATGTTATAATATAAAAATAAAGACATAAATGCATCTTAGAAAAATTATAAATGAGCAATAAATATAGAAACATGTTCAGCTTTGCTAATAATAAATATACATAGAGAAATGATACAAACTTCATTTTCACCTATTGAAGTGGTAAAAACAACTTTAAAAATAATCCTCAATTTTAGTGATAGTGGACTAAGATGGTTATGCATTCTTTTGGGAGTACAAACTGGTTTTCTGGAAACTAATTTTGCAGTGTTTATCTGAAACACTTGAAAATGTTCCTAATACTTGATCTGTAATTTCTCTCCTAGGAATGCCTGCCAAGGAAATAGAAACTGGGACAAAGATTTACATACAAAGATGTTTATTGCAGAATTATTTGGAAGCAACTCAAATGTTCCACTGTAGTGGAATTGTTAAGTAAACTGTGATAACTTTGCAGTGAAATATTATGCTATTATGAAAGCAATGCCTTTGAAGAATTTTAAATGACACAGGAAAATACTTATGAGATTATTTTAAGTAAAAGAAACTGGAGAGAAAACTACGTATGTTGTAAATTCAATGATGTAAACACTCCCCCTGCCCCATTAAATCTATTTTCAGAAGAAATATTGGGGGAAAAATACAATGGTTATCTTTGGATGATGAAATTATGGGTAATACAAGTTTTCTAGACTTTCTATAATTAGCATATTTGGAATTTATCCACTCGTATATTCATTAATTCACTCAACACATTCATTGGGTGCTTCCTTGGTTCCTGGCACTGTTTCAGGAATAAATTTTTAAAAAATCTCACAGATATTTTGTTCTGGTTGCAGGTGTTGGAAGCAGACTGCAGGGGTTAATCTTGGTCATCATGTCCAGGTCTTTATTCTGTGTCTCATTTTCCTAAAGGATGAAATAAGGGATGATCTGAATGCCTTTCCTGCCATATGCTGCTGAGGAGGAAGCCAGATAGCAACAGACCTTGGCTTAGTGCCCTGCCTGGGTGTGAATGTGGTTGGTCCCCCTGAAAACTCATGCTGAAACTGGATTCCCAAAGCAGCAGGATTGAGAGGTGGTGGGCCTTTAAGTGGGGTAGGTCCTTAAGAGAGATTAATGCTTTTCTTGTGGTGGTGGAGGACTGGGTTAATGCTTGTGGGAGTGAGTTCCCGCTTTTGGGACTGAATTAGTTACTGTGAGAATGGGCTGTCATAAAACCAAGCCACTCCTTGTGTGGTGCCTCTTTTTATATGTGCCCGCTTGCCTTGTTTTCCACCAGGAGTGAGAGTGCAAGACCCCCACTGGTACCATGCCCTTGGACTTCTCAGCCTCCAGAACCATGAGTTAAAATAAACTTTTTCCTTTATAAATTATGCAGTCTCGGGTATTCTGTTATAGCAACAGAAAGCAGACTGGAGAAGGCCTGGTGTACCTTAAAGGTATCTGAATAACTGGGAAATGGACACATACAGAAAGCCCTCCCCTGTCTTCTCACCAGTCCAAATCCTACCCAAACTGCAGAAACGTACATTGATGAGGATTCCCTCTTTTTCATCTTGCTCCACCCCATCTGCAGAAGTGACCACAAGAAATGATTTTGTTTATCCTTCCAAAAAATGGCTTTTCTGCCTTTACATATTAAACGGATATGGAATACTACAATCCTACGGCACAGATGTGATTATGCCCATTTGTCACCTGAAGAGCAATGTTCAAGGAGAGCAGATTGCCATGCTCACACAGCCAGCCCAGGGAGACGAACTTGGTCCATCTAGCACCAGCGTCCAGGCCCTCTGTTGACCCTCCGTGCCTGGGCCCAGCCCCATGGGCTTTCAGCTTATGTGGAACCTCCACCCAAGGCTGGCTGGACCGACTGTGCGTATCAGAGCCACCTCACTTTTGTTTTCCCCCACTTCCTGAATCTCGCTCGGTGGGGAGGCCTTGCCATCGATGCCAACTTGGCAGCCTGATGGCTTTTGTCTTTGAGTTGAGCCTCAGTGGAGTCACAAGCTCAGTCACAACAGAGGCATTTAGTCTCCTCTCCCTGGCTCAGGGAGACAGGAAGTACTGTCCTCCACAGGACATCTCCCTGGAACTCCATGTTCACCTGTTGGTTGCTACCTCTCCTGGCCCTGGGTGTGGCAGGTGGGAAGTTGTAGAGGAGGGCTGTGGATTTTCTTGGAGCCCTGGAGCCTGCTGACTTGAGGCTGGCTGCAAGGGCAGATGTTGACAGCTGCCTCTTGCTTTGGTGGGCCCTTTGGGGAGTTCTTGAGAGACTCCCTGGGCCTCTGTGAGTATTCCCTAGTGGTGGCCAGTCCTGACAACCTTTCAGGGTGATGCTCTATGGGAGGATCTATTTCAATATGAGTCTGATATTCTCTAGGAACCCAGGATCTTCCCCTTAATTCATCACACACACACGAAAGAATACATATAGCCCACCAAATTACAAGTCTAGGTCTCTCAACAAATAGGCCAGGTAAAAATCCTAATGAGTTTTCCATTTGGGTTTGTTTTTGTTATTTTTTGTATCAGGGATTGAACTCAGGGACACTCAACCACTGAGTCACATCCCCAGCCCTTTTTGTATCTTATTTAGAGAAAAGGTCTCACTGAGTTGCTTAGGGCCTTGCTAAGTTGCTAAGGCTGGCTTTGAATTTGCAATCCTCCTGCTTCAGCCTCCTGGTTGGGGTTACAGGTGTGTACCACTGCACCCAGCCCATTTGGGTTTTTAAAAATTCCTGTGCCATAAAACTGAGATATAAAATAGGGCTGAAGATGTGGCCCAGTGGTTGAGTGCCCCTGAGTTCAATCCCCAGTACCAAAAAAAAAAAAGAAGCACACACATGAATAGCAGCATTACTTCTAGTTGCCAAAAAATGGGAACAACCCAAATGTCCATCAAATGGTGAGTGAAAAAAAAGAAGAGGTATATTCTATTTTTTTTTAGTTATAGATGGACACATAATATCTTTATTTTTTTTTATGTGGCGCTGAGGATCGAACCCAGTGCCTCATGCATGCGAGGCAAGCGTTCTACCACTGAGCCACAATCCCAGCCCAAGAAGAGGTATATTCTTACAATGGGATATAATACAGCCTTGGAAAGGAAAGAAGTATTGATATCTGCTATAGCATTTTGAGAACATGCTAAGTGAAAAAAGGCAGACATAAAAGGGTAAGTGTTTTTTTCTTCTATTTCTATAAAATATGTAGAACAGGCAAATCCATCGAGACAGAAAGCAGATGAGTATCCAGATGTAGAGTTACTGCCATTTCTCTGTGAGATGCAGAAATGTTCTAAAATTAGATTGCGTATAGGTTGCACAACTCCAAATATACTAACACCTAAGGAGCTGTACACTTTCTCAATGGGTGGATTTTATGTTTAGTGAGTTATATCTCAGTTTTACAGTGTAGGGATTAAAAAACAAACCAATAAAAACAAAAACAAAAAACCAAAAAAACACCCATGTGGCAAAGCCATGAGGCTTTCACCTGTTTGCTTAGGGACCCAGAAAGCCAACCATAAGAATTAATCAATGCATTCACTTTTGAAATAGAATTACAGACTGTGCTTGTGGTTCCAGAAATCCATTCCTTCTGGACCTCTGTGTTAGGACTGAGGCCTATTAGCTCCACATTGCCAGTCTGATCTGCTGGAGATGTGAGAAGAAGTCATTTACTTTCAGTCAATCAAACGTGCTAAGGAGGTTCTCAGGGCAGCCAAAAGGAGGAGGGATTGTTTTGCTTTTCTAATGTTATTGAAGGCCCCACAGAGCAACTGGCTGCCTTTCCCCAGCCGGGTGAGGCCTCCCAGCAGGCAGCCAAGTGGCTGGAATCCTCAGCAAATCATCCTGACTGCTGGGACCATGAAATCTAGCCAGACCCCCAAAAGGTGACCCGCCGCCCCAGCGCCCTCTGAAGCCCTCTGGGTAGGCTGGCTCCCATTTCGGGTCCAGCGTGGCCACTGAGGAATGCCAAACATCTCCACGCCTGGCAGTCACAAGGCCACCAGGTGTTCTCAGGCCAGCTCAAAGTCAGAGCTGGGGAGGGGGCTCCCCTGGAAGCCATCCTCAAGCCTCTCCACCTCTCTGGCTTTCCTGTTTCGGTTTCACCACCCGCTCTGGGAATGGACCACGCCATGGCTCTCCATGGGTTGGGGGAGACCAGTGCAGGCCCATGGCTTTGGGGGTATCGTTTCTTAGGGAAGTGGTTGGGCTAATTGGAGACAGGTGTCCCCAGGTGCTAACATGCAGACTCCCACTGGAGAAGTGGGTGCAAAGTGAAACCACATGGGCTACTTACAAATAAGTGAGGTGCTAGCCGGCTGGCCCCTGCACCTTCTCCAGCCCTGCCCCTCTCCCTGCAGTCTGAAGAGGGAAGAGCCCCCAGACTCACACATCCTGGGGTATGGTTATGGTTTCCGCCCAGTACTCTGCTAGGTGAGGAAGAGCAAAGGGCAAGATCCTGCTCTGAGCCTGTTCCCAGCCTCAGGTCTTGAATCCGTGACAGAGGAGGGGGTGCACCCTCTACATCAGCTGGAGTCCTGAGAGGAGGGAGGGCAGCGAGTGGAAGGGGGTCCTTGGAGAGGAGCCCCATGAACAGGAGCTGTTTGTTTCAGGAAGCCTGGAGACCCTTCACACATGTACTCTAGGAGTCTATGGGACCCACAGGTTTAGAACTTTGGGGAGAAAATGCACCTGGACATTTTCTAGCCGTGAGCATCTGATTCCACTCCACAGTGTTCTGCACAAGAAATCTGAGGGCCTGGGGTCGCCCACAGCCCATGAGTAGAGCCAGGAGGAGCTCTGATGCCCGTGGGCTCCTTCTTGGACTCTGTGTGGGTGGGAAGACAGGCACAGAGCATGGGCAGGGACCAGCTGGGGCCCATTGTGGTAATTCCTCTGCTTCCGTCTTTGCAACTGCTGGTCTTCGTGTGCTCTTTAGATCAAAGGCCTGGTGAGAAGATGAGAAGGGAGACTTCACGACCCCTGAAATCACACCTTCAACACTTTGAAACCCATAAAAATCATCTGATGCCTGAAAGAGCAATCATTTTGTTAAGAAGATGGTCCAGGGCCTTTGAGCTGCTTTGAGTCTGTAAGTACAGCCATTGCCTTGGTCAGTTCAGATGCTGGAGGCTAGGAGACACTGACATGCATGCAGGACTCTCAGAGAGGACACTGGGTGGGGAGACAGGAGTTTTGAGTCCTAGCCCTGATCCTGCCGTGAACGATTGTCTGAACGGTGCTAAGGTGCTTAGCTTGCCTGCGTTGTAGCTTTCTTATTGGTGGCAAAGAACTTCAGCCTTCTGCTTGCTCACTAGATGTTATGGGCTGCCTGCCTATCAGCCATCTCGGCCTTCTTCCCTTGCTTGCCTCCTGCACAGAAGCTAAAACTCAGGTCCTCCCTTTCTCAGCCTTCTTTGCAATGAGAAGTGGTCATCTGACCTGGTTCTGGCCAGTGAGATATGATGGAAGTCTAGAGCACCTGGAAAAAAACTGTTCCTTCTTAGTTAAAGGATAGAAGTTCCAGAGGTAAAGCTGCTTTTCTACTGGTTTCCTTTCTTGTTCCTTGGGGAATGTTTGCTGCTGTGACTAAAAGATCTGACCAGAACAATTTTAGGGACAGAAAAGTTTATTTGGGGCTTACAGTTTCAGAGGTGCCAATCCATGGAAGGCAGGCTCCATTCCTCAGGGCTGAAGGTGAGGCAGGATATCATGGTGGAAGAATGTGGTAGAGGGAAACAGCTCACATGAAGATCAGGAAGCAGAGAGAGTCCACTCTGCAGATAAAATATACTCCAAAGCTACACCCCCAATGATCTACTTCCTCCAGCCACAGCCCACCTGCCTCCAGTTACCACTCAGTTATTTCCATCAGGGATTAATTCACTAATTAGGTTAAGGCTATAACCCAATCATTTCTCCTCTAAACCTTCTTGCCTTGTCTTGCATGTCAGCTTTTAGGGGACACCTCACCTCCAGACCCTAACAGGGCATGACTGTGTGGGGCTGTGATTCTTGGGGCTGCAGCAGCCATCTTGTGATCATGGGGTGAAATGTGCTTGATGTGAATGGAGACCATCCTTGAGGTTGCACAGCAGAGAGGTGGGGAAAGCAGACCTGTTAGCTCTTTGTTACTATTACAAAATATCATTCTCACTGAGAGAATGAAAGATTTGTTTTGGTCACAGTTTTAGAGGTTTCAGTCCATGGCTGCTTGGCTCTGTTGCTTTTGGGCCTGTGGTGAGGCAGAGCATCATGGTGGGAAGGATGCAGTGGAGCAAACTGCTCACCTTATAGTGGCCAGGAAGCAAAGAGGTGACAGGAAGTGTCCTGGGTGGGGGGCCCCACTGTCTTCTTTAAGGTCCCCCCGGTGACCTAAATTTCCCCTCTTAAGCTTCCAGCACCTCGCAATAGCAGTGCAGGCTGGGGACCAAGTCTTTAGCATTTAAGATCCAAATCACTACAGTGGAGTCCTTTTGTATTTTCTTCCTGGGTATCTGGTATTGAACTCAGGGGCACTTGACATTGAGCCACATCCCCAACCCTATTTTGCATTTTATTTAGAGACAGGGTCTGAGTTGCTTAACACTTCACTTTCGCTGAGGCTGGCTTTGAACTCGGGATCCTCCTGCCTTAGCCTCCCAAGGATTATATAGGCATGTGCTGCCACCACACCCAGCTTACAGTGGAGTCCTTAATGACATTATTGAGTTCTTGATCCACCCTTGGTACAGAGACATCAGTATTTGTTTTACCAAAGACTTTTCCCTAAAGATCTTTATTGCTTAAGGTATTCTTAGGTGTGTACTCCTTCAATTGCAGTCAAATATTTCCTGATACATTTCTAGAATTCTGTATGTGCATGATCTATTTATGGATGATATTTAAAATTCCTGGGGAAGGATGGGTAGCTAGACAGACAAACTGATAGATAGATAATCTATATCTATCAATCTTGATACATTGAAATTGCCTTGAATGTTTGCTGTGGAACAATTAGCCCTTATTACTCCCATATACTAATTCAAGCCCCAGCTAAACAATTCCTGGGAGATGTTCTGCTTCCCAATAACCTACCTGCATGAGTGGCCCCAGGGGAAAGAAGGGTGCTCACCCAAGAGAGGACCTGCAGCCATCCTCACCAGCTCTCTCCCTCACCCCACCCATCTATCTCAAGGTCCCATCTTTCTGTCTTTCTCTTCTTTCAAGCTGGTCCTTTTCTGTCAATTCTCACTGTCCCGACTGGGTGTTGGTCATCACTTCCCTGAGACAGATCAGGGCCCTGCCTCAGACTTTGCCTGCAGAACCACTTTCTGCTCTGCGGTCTGAGGCATCTTTTGAAATACAATCGAGATAACTTTTGTGATGAAAATACTCTAGGGTTGCTAGAAGCAGCAATCCCACACACCTGTACAGGACTGGCAGAGCCCCCACAGCAGGGTGCCTGCCCACACCCCAGTCCTGACACTCCTCCTTTCCTTCCTGTGGTCTCCTGCAGTGGTGGGAATTCCTTCTTGTGTTTTCACAGTGCCCTCTGAGTTCCCACTTTCTGACCTTTGCAAATTCTGTTCCTTCTGGGGTGGTACTCTTTGCCTTGCAATTTCCTCCCTATTCTAGCATAGGTGGACCTACGCAGCTCCTACCCTGCTCGGGCACTGGGCAGGGTGTCCTTGCTCTAGCCCCTGTGCACCTGTATTTCTTCCTCACTGGACAGAAAATTTCTGCTGAGCTGGGCCTGCTCCTGACCTAAACACATGTGTACACGCACGTGCATACACATGTGCACGCGTGCACACACACACACTCATGTACAACCTCTAATATCTTGGAAAGCGAATTAGTTGTTATCTGTCAAAAACACCAAAAATCCATCACAAACTAGCACAGAAAAAGAAGGACTTCTGAATAATGAATGGGATTTCACTCAATCAAATGAAGATTCTTGGGGACACCATAGACCCCAGGAACACCTAGAATCAGGAATTTAGCTGACTGCAAAATTGACTCTTTCTATGTCTTTCTGTGTCTTTTCTGCATTTCTCTGTGTCCACATCATTACCTTTCCTTGATTCCTCCTCATAGTATGAGACACTGCCACTTGGTTTCTGGATCTCTTGTCACAGAATGTTTGTCCCTGATTTCCTCAGTTCTTGGTTGAAAGATCCCAGGGAAGGGATTTTCTTTGGAGGCCACAGAGGAGGTCACCTAAGAGTATGATGGCTTCTGCTGACATGTCTGGAGTTGGGGAGGAGAAGTTTCCCCTCAAGGAAAGTGGATTCCCAGGTGGGTAGGGAGAAGTGCTGGCAGACCATGGACAGTGCCCACTGCATCTAAAATGGTCACTCAGGGGAGACCCAGTGCCCACTCAACAGCCTCCTGGATGAGTTGTATCTCTCAGTAGAGGGGGAACCAGGGTGGGAAAACATCACTTCCTGCCCTCCACCTGCTCCCCCAATGCCACTCCAGCTGTCTGCTCCCCGGGTGCCTCTGAACTTTTAGGAAGCCCCACAGAACATGAGAAGGGGAGCCTGGACCTGGGGAGCCAGGAGCTGAGAAGGATGCCCTTGGTGTAGGAGCAGGAGAGTAAGAAAGAAGAAGGGAAAGGAATCTGGGAAGAGATCAGGCAGAGAAGCAAAAGGGAGAAGGAGCAAGGAAGAGGATGGGAGGAGAAAGAAAAGGAGAAGGAACAGCAGACCTGGAAGGACCCAGTGGGGGGAGAGAGGGAAGGAGGTGGAGAGGGGAGAGGAGAGGATGAAAACGACCACTGCCTGGGCTCAGGAGCACATCTGTGTCCAGCTGGGCAGGTTCCTGAGCTCCTCCCATCCTCCCCACAGTCTTTCCTGGAGGACGTCTTCAGCTTCACCTCCTAGAAGAGGAGGAGAGGACAGGAAGGCCAGCATCTCCCCAGGATCTTTGCTAGCCTCAGCCCTGATGACCTCCCTGGATCCCTGCAGGTCCTTCTTATGCCAAGGTCTTGAGCAAACTGTTTCCTTGGCCCACAACAGGTGCCGCTGCTGTTTCTGCTTAACCCCTGCACATCCTTTGGTCCTTTGTCCTCTGGAAAGCCTTCCCAAGATTGGGTGACACAGGCACGTGTTCCCCTTACTTAGAGTCTCCATCCCAGCATGTCCACCTGCCTGCCTTGCTTTGTTGTGAGGACCTTGAGAGCAGGACCCAAGTCTTTGGTTCTTCATCTCTTCAATCTCAGCCCCAGTACAGGTCCTGGCCCTCAGCAGGCACCCAGGAGCCCTCATTGGGTGAACACACAGTGGGGAACAGACTTGTTTTCAACTTTGCTTGGTAGCGGCAGTTTTGAACACTCACTGTGTGCCAAGAGCTTTGTCTCACTTCATTCTCACCACCGCAACAGTGAAGAACATTCTAGACCTGCCCTGTCCCGTGAATGAGGAAACTAAGGCTCAGAACCCCAAGTCATGTGCCTGGGATTTAGCAAAGCCAGAATCTGAACCCAGGTCTTCTTAGACTGCTACTATACTATAAGACTGAGGGTGAGATGAGGAGGAGCAGATGGAAGAGAAAAAGAAAGAAAAAGTCTAAATTTAAGAGGAAGAAAGAGGAGGGTGGATGGGCAGAGCTTCCACAGTGCTGCCTTGCTCTGACCATGGAGAGCTGATCTTGGCCAGCCCTCACCCAGAGGCCACCCCTGGGAGATGGAGGAGGGACTTGCAGCCTCCCAGGGTGAACTCTGGTCCATCTCCTCCCTCTTGGCATAATATGTCTGGGTGGTGGCTTGTTAGGCTGGAGATGATGGACTTGGAGGAGCTTGTGGAAGAGGGTGGGGCAGGGTGCCTGGGTGGGTATGCACCCTGGAGGCTGGCGGGCATTCTCCCACGGTCAGCAGAGCCTGTGACTAGAGAGGGCAGCTGGAAATGGATTCTTGAATTTCCCGACTGTTCTTGAAGGATCAAGACCTCTTCCTGTTCACCCTGTAATGCAATTAATGTAAAAATAAAAACAGTGATTTCAGGTTCTCACTGGCACCCCAGCTCTGCAAATCAGGGGCTCTCTGTCCATGCGTTCCAGGTGGGGATGCCTCTTGAGGGGTGGGAGAAGATGGCTGTATATTGAAATGGGAAGATCCTGGGAAACCCTTTCCAATGGCCAGGAATCTTCGTGGTCCTTTGGGAAAGCTGGGAATTGGATCCATTGAGAGCTACTTTCTGGTGTTGAGGAATTGCTCCCCCCACCTCCTGCCTGCCACTAGATATATATTGAATACTCGTTATATGTCAATCTTGTGCTAGTCAATATGGCTCTAAAATTTAATCAAACAAGGCCTTTGCTTCTAAGCAGCTTATAGTTTAGCAAGAAAGATGCTCAAGGAAATGCAAAGAACCTGGGGTGTCTGCATGCTAACAATATTTGATGAAAGAAGGATACAGGTGCGTTTCATTACTCCTGTTCAGAGTGGCTGAGAACTAGTTTACTGACTATTTATCAGAGTTAGCCAGCTTACATCCATTTCTTATTTAACATTATTGGGTGTATTAGTCAGGGTTCTCTAGAGGAACAGAATCAACAGGAAGTATAATTATAAAGAGGAGACGTATTGGGTTGGCTTATGCAGCCAGAAGCTGGAGAGTCCACAATGGCTGTCTGCAGGCTGGAGAGCTGGGAGAACCAGTAGCTGCACAGTCCAAGAGGCTGAAGCCCCAGAATAGGAGGGATCAACAGGGCTACACTAGTCTGAGACCCAAGCCTTCTGGAGAATCACCATCAGAGTCCGCTTTGGAAGAGTGAAGAAGCAAGAGTCCAATATCCTCAGAGGATCGCAGCAGCAACCAAGAACCCGATCAAGAATCAATAAATGGGATGGATTCAAACTAAAAAGCTTCTTCTCAGCAAAAGAAACAGTTAATGAAGTGAAGAGAGAGCCTACATTTTGAGAGAAAATTTTTGCCACACACACATCAGCCAGAACACTAATCTTCAGGATATATAAAGAAAAAAACAAAAACAAACAAACAACCTGATCAATAAGTGGGCTAAGGAGCTCCATAGATACTTCTCAGAAGAAGATATACAATCGATCAACAAATTTATGAAAAATGTTCAACATCTCTAGCAAGCAGAGAAATGCAAATCAAAACTAAGATTTCATCTCATGCCAGTCAGAATGGCAGCTATCAGGAACACAAACAACAACAAGTGTTGACGAGGGTGTGAGGGAAAAGGCACACTCATACATTGCTGGTAGGACTGCAAATTGGTGCAATCAATCTGGAAAGCAGTATGGAGATTCCTTAGAAAACTTGGAATGGAACCAACATTTGAGCCAGCTATCCCGTCCTTGGTCTATACCCAAAGGACTTAAAAACAGCATACTACAGTGACACAGCCACTTCAAGGTTTATAGCAGCTCAATTCACAATAGCTAAACTGTGGAACCAACCTAGATGCCCTTCAATAGATGGATGGATAAAGAAACTGTGGTGTATATACACAATGGAATGTTACTCAGCATTAAAAGAGAATAAAATTATGGCATTTGCAGGTAAATGGATGGAGCTGGAGAATATCATGCTAAGTGAAGTAAGCCAATCCCAAAAAACCAAAGGCCAAATGTTCTGTCTGATAAGTGGATTCTGATCCATAATGGGGAATGGGGCATGGAAAGAATGAAAGAACTTTGGTCAAAGAGGAGGGAGTGGAAGGGAGGGGACATGGGGGCAGGAAAGATGGTGGAATGAGATGGACATCATTGCCCTAGGTACATGTATGACTACACATATGGTGCGACTCTACATCATGTACAACTAAAAACATGAAAAATTGTGCTCTATTTGTGTGCAATGAATCAAAATGCATTCTGCTGTCATGTATACCTAATTAGAATAAATAAATTTAAAAAAAGAATCGAGCTTGCATCTGCTGCTGCTTCCTTGTTCTTCCAACTTTTATTCTATCCAAGCCATCATCCTATTGGTCAGTGCTTCCCATGCTTAAGGAGAGTCTCCATTTCAGTTGTCTACCCCACATGCCAATCATTCCTAGACACACCCTCATTGGCACATCCATAATCCTGGGCATCTCTTAATCCAATCAAGTTGACAATTCAAATTAACCATTACATTGGGTAATTCTTCCCATTTTATAGATGAGAAAACTAGTTGAGGCAGAATGTAACTTTCTTGGGACCATAAGCTTGTCCTCTTTCCACCAGTCACTCTTCTGATGATCAGCTTCCCAAGGCTGTGGCATTAACAACATCAGCCAGCATGTGATTCCTGAGCACATGAGGTTAAGACCTGTTAATAGAAGACTTTCCTGGTCAAGCAAACCTGGGCAGAGCTGATTTAAAGAAAGGTGAACAAGCTTCTTTATCTGAGACTCCTCAGAGTCTTAAAATGCATATTAATGAGACCTCTTTGTCTTAATATTACAGAAACTCTAGGAAGTTAGCTGGTTCAAAAAACACAAGAACTTACTGTAAAGAGAGAATAGCTTACCAAACATAAGGGGGTACTAGAGGCAGGGTTCAAAAGGGAGAATCTGGTTCATCTCGGGTCACATTTTTCTTATGGTCCAACATCACTACCCTTATGTGGTACAGACATGTCTGCAGACATGGAGGTGAGAGGTTTAAGAGGGAGAAGTGGGTACCTGCACATTGTTTGTCTGAGTGTGCTAGTGAGTGTAGATGAATCTCTTAAAAAGGGCTATCTTAACTAATATTTCTACAATTTTTTGACCGTGGAAGCTTCTTTTCATTTGTGCCCCGTTAGACAGCTTGGGTATAAGTCTCTTGCAGAGGAAAGGCAGGTGACTGTGAAGCTGGAACAGGTAGTGTCATGGCTGCAGGGTAACCCAGGGCCTCTGCAGATGGAGAGGGTGTTCAGAGAGAGGAGTCGAGGTGGGGGTCACACACCTGCCCATGTCTGACTCTCGATGCCAGCAAGAAGATGGTATTCTCAGGAGGCCCCTCCCCTTCCTACCACCACCAACACACTAACTCACACGCATGTAAACATCACACCTCAAAGGAGCTGACTCTGTGAATAGGAATCCTAAGGTCCTGAATAGCAGCTCTAGAAAGAGCTCCTCTACTGCAGTTCTGTCAAATATGTCTATATCATCTTTTCTACCAAGTTTTCATTCAAAATTTGCAGCCACCCCTGCACATCTCATATTTCTACCTCCATGTAGGAACTTGGGCAAGGAACTTTGCAAAAATATGGATTTCTGGCCCCCAGCTCAGGGACTCTAATTCTGTCGTTCTGGGAATGGAGCACAGACATCTGCTTGTGAATGAGTCTCCCACTCAACTACTGGCCATGGATTCTGATCAGGTGGCCCGGTAGACTTCACTTATGGAATATGGACCTTATTCATGTAGTCTAAAACCACATGGGCCCCCTGACCCGCAACCAGAGACACTCCATCCCTAGAACTATAGATACATCATCCCTGGGTTGGGGCCCAGTAATCTGAATTTTTATAGTCTCCTAGGTGATTTTTATCAGTGACTCTGGGATTGTGGTTACTCCTAGCATCAGAGGAAATTTTACTCTGGACAGTCTTGGATTAGGGTGTGTGTGCATGGTTAGTGGCACTGGGGAGGAAAGTTGTGTTGGCAGAGAGGGATGAAATTCAGGGAATTATTTATTATTGGGGTGGTTGGTGTGATGGCTAATACTATGTGTCAACTTACCTGGGCTAGGGGATACCCAGGATAGCTAGTAAAACTTACTTCTGGGTATGTTTATGAGGGTATTTCTGCAAGAGATTAGCATTTGGATCAGTGGACTGAGTTAGGAAGATCCACCCTCACCAGTGTGGGTGGGTATCATCCAGTCCATTCAGATCCTTGCCTGGACAAAAAGACAGAAGAAGGGAACATTTTCCCTCTCTTTTCTTGAGCTGGGACATCTGTTTTCTCCTGCTTTTGGGTGTCTGAGCTCCTGGTTCTTGGGCCATTGGATTCCAGGACTTCTACCACTGGTTCCCCTAGTTCTCAGGTCTTTGGCCTTGGACTGAACCATACTACCAGATTCCTGGTTCCCCAGTTGGTAGGACTTCCATAATTATGGGAGCTAGTTCTCATACTAAGTCATCTCTTCTATATCCTGTTATTTCTGTTTCTCTGGAGAACGCTGTCTTGAAACTGGTTAAGTGATTTGAGGAAGAGGAGTGAAGCAGCAGTTATCTGAGTGACCCTGGTTCACTGAGCCATTGCAGTGCCATCTTGAGCTCTTCCTCCAGTGAGAGAGATGGAGAGAGTTGACAGGTGACACTTTAAGGCTAGCTTCACGAGGAGGCATGGTCCAGACTTGCACGGCATGACCTTCAGCCTGAGGCCAGGTACCAGGAGCTCCATGCAGAACTGGAGAACAAACATTTGGAAATGTAGAGCAGCTTCGTATTGCTGTGGTGTCCACATGTCAGGTCAGTGGGCTCATCTTATTGCACTGGGAAATGACCAATTTTGGAATTGCAGAATTCTGTTTTAAGTGGCTGGGTTTCACAGGCATGTGCTTGCTGCATGTGGTAGGAGCTTATGGGCCCTTCACCACAGGTGACCAGGTGGCTTTAGGGACCGTAGGATTGTCAGAGACTGGATTAAGTCTGGTTATCCCAATGCACTACTGGGAGAGTTAGAATTGGGTGCAACGGGAAGACTTTGTGTCTATTTTCATATGTTAGGAGTAAGGATGGATGATTAATTGAATTCTTGTCATAGGTTGTAAACTGGGGTCCAGAGGACAAATGTGGCCCTTGGGCTGTTTTGCTTAGCCTATGTGTGTTGGTTCCTATGCTATTTTGAAAGCTGAATCAATGTCAAAATAGGATGTCCGTTTGCTCTTAAAAAATCGGGACAAGTGGGTGTGGAACAGCCAGGCAGCCTCAGAGAGCCCGCACCATCAGGCAATCCCTGCACTGCTCCTACCTGCCCGTAACTGCCTCATGCTGAGCAGTGGCTGCACCTCCAGACAGAGTCCAAGCCCCTCCATTTGCCTCCCCTGACCCTACTGACCTCCACTGCAGTTTGTCACGCTAATTTACACTGTCAGTCTTACTTCCTTAGGCTTTTTGACATGACTGATTAGGGTGAATTCAGTTTAATTCATTAAAACATTTGAGTCAGGCATCTGTTATGTGCCTAGTATGGGGTGGTGATTATTATTTTTAAATAGGGTATCTATTATGATCTGTGGATCCAAAACTATTTTAACATAGTTTCTCTTGCAAAGAGCATGTAGCTTCATCTGGAGGAAGGCTGTAGACATGAATACAGCAGGAGTCCCAAGCAAGAAGGTATGTGGTTAGAACAAAAGCTACTTCCAAGAAAGGAACAATTGCCTGTGCACATTTTTTATACCTGTATGACACCACACTTGTTTAAAGCCTTTTCATACATAGTGGTTGCTTTGATGAACCCTGGTGAGACAGACAGGGCTGGCATTAGTCCTTCTCTTTTACAAAGGAAAATACTGAAGCAAGTGACCTGACCAGGTCTTCAGGATGGAGTGGAAGCCAAGTCTCTTCATTCCAATCCTGTGATCTTTCAACCCATACATGGAGAACCTCCAGAAGGGCAAGCCAGGTGTCTGGAAGTAGATTCTATCATAGGCAAAGAGAGAGCCATGTGGTCTAGAGACTGTGGTTGAATGATGATTTCAATATGGAAGAATCATCCTGCCAAGAATCATTCATCAAAGAGGGAAGCAGCTCAGGAATGGACGCACCCAAATGGTGTCATCACCTACAGAATGAGTTCTCATTTTCCAATGTGAGGCACGCCTTGGTTGAGAAGTTCGAGAGAAGCCATTTGTCCTGGCCCATTTCCTGCCATGCGAGGTGGTACATGTGTTCCATGACTGGGCTGCTGGAGACATCCCAGGTTCCTAAATCTCAGCGTAGTTGGTGGAGTTGAGGCAGTTTACACTGGCCCAAGAAGACACACAGAAGGACTATTTGAGGGGTGAGTGTCAATGGCAGCCACATTCTTTCTTTTAGCCTCAGTTTTCCAACTCCTGAGCAGCTTACTTTGCCCTCTGAGTCTAGCCTGAGAAATCAGCAGCAGCCTGTGGCATCCCACTGGGAAGAGAAGTCAAGCTCAGGAACGTATGTTCTGGAGACATTTCTTCCAGCTTGGAGACGGAAAATAGGTAGTCACAATGCCAGAACCTGAATGGAAAGGCACAGTGGCTAATCCACCTTGTGAAATATGTCATGCCTTACATTCCTACTACGTGATGACATGTATCAAACCTCAATTCAATTTCAGAGAAATCCATTGAATGTAATGTTATTATCCCCATTGTCCAGACAAGGGAAATGAAGCTTCCCCAAATGTTAAACATCTTGTACAAAGATAGACACTAGAATTTGAGTACCAGGTTATTTGGTTCCAAAGTCCATATTTTCCATTTATCGCTCCTCAGCCCACATTGTGTCCCCTGACTGGCAATGGAGGTTCAGGAACACGTCACTTGAACCCTTTTCCATTGCACTCAGGAGACACTTGGTAGGAGGGGTGAGTAGAAGGCCCCGACCATTAACAGACATGCCTCTCATGCAGCAAGTCACAACAATCAGATTGCAACATGAATTCACTTTTTACATCTGTAGCCCTTATGTTTGTGCTTGAAATGGCCTGTAGAATTGAAGATGAGCCCGAAAGGAAATAATTACAAGTTATCTGAATAAAATCTGCAACAAATTACCTGTAAAACTATAACTATCCAAACAGGATGACATTTACTTTATAAGTTCATGACTCCCTTTCTTTAAAGTTTGCTAAGAGAGCAAAGTAATTATAGTCTTTTTCTGATTGATTAAACATGACATATATGCTAATATGAAAGTAACTCTTGTCCTTTGTTACTCCATTGTCTGGCATAGAGTAATTTACAAGGTAGTAGATATAATCATCTGGAGCTGCCAGTCTGGACTTCTCTATAATAAGAATAGAATCTTCGGTCTCCTTTGCTTCAGCCGAAAGTTCACCCTCCCTCCGTGCATTTTAGCTTCCGTAGAGATGTGAAATGATGTTGTAGCCCTTAGCTCTGGGTTTTTTTTTCCTCTCCTGTACATGGGAAAACACATGTTACTACAATTGGTTCCGCAAGAAACCTCACCTGCTAAGATTTACTTGAAAGCAATTATGTAGTTAGTAGTCTGTCAGGAGGAGTGTTTTTCACCCTCTGAATAAAATGATAAGTTAGACACGACTTGGGAAAAAACATAAAATTTAAAACATCAATAAATATGCCACTTGTCAAGTCGAAAGGAGAGACTGTTCAATTTAAGGCAGCAATTATTTGAAAAATAGGTCACAACCACATCCATCAAAATTAGCCTGTATTTTGAGAAGACTGCAGTCACTAATGCAGCAATTATTTTAAAAATTTATGAAAGTAAAAGGGTAGGAACAAAATGTAATAACAACAGCATGTCTATACTGGGTTATTATTAGTAACACTTCACACAGCTCAGCTAGATTGATTCTGATGACTAGGAGATAGATACTATATGGAGGCCACTCCCTTCTTTCTGTGGTACCAGGGATTGAACTCAGGGGCACTTGATCACTGAGTCACATCCTCAGCCCTATTTTGTATTTTATTTAGAGACAGGGTCTCACTGAGTTTCCTAGTGCCTCGCTTTTGCTGAGGCTATCTTTGAACTCCTGATCCTCCTGCCTCAGCCTCCGGAGCTGCAGATTACAGGTGTGTACCACCACATCTGGCTTGGAGCCCCTTTTTACAGACGTGGGAAGAGAGTCTCAGAGAGGTCAAGAAACTTGCCAAGGTTACACAATTATGAAGTTCTAGATATCACATTATCTTCAGATCATGCAGCTGGAATATTCTATGGAAGGAAATAGTCAAATTCTTGGTTAAAGAATATATTTTCATCAGAAAAGTGTTGAAATAACCCTTGCCCTGTATTCCTGGCTTATTCTACAACAGGATGGGCTATGGGCCTTCGCTCTTCCTCTGGCTTTGGTAATCTCCGTGAACCCAGAGATACCTGTGGATTGCAAAGAACAGAGAAAGGGATAATGGGCCAGTGGCTGTGCTGTCCACTCAAGCTCGGGCCTGGTCTGGTTCCTGGAGGTTTTCTGCTAAGCGGCATCTCTCTCCAACCTCATTCTACCTGTTTTGTGGATCCTGGGCTCCCCTTGGCTTGCCATGCTTGTGTAATTTGCATATGTATTGGTGTCTTATCTTGGGAGACGAGGTGACTCATTGCACCAAACACACCTAGAAGCCATTCTGGATTCTGAGTCCTGGCTCTGCCACAGCCTCTGGGTAATCTTAAAAGCATTGTTTCAGGGCTGTTGTACTTCAGTTTGCTAATCTGCAAAATGGGGCTGTGAAAAATCCTTCCCTTCTTCCTCCCTCTGTCTGTTCCTTCCATTCTTTCTTATTTTCTAAAGTGAGGCCTCAGAGCCTGTGATAGTCAGTTTCCATTACTATCATGCTCTTTAGGAGGTTTCAGTGTGTGATCAGCTGCCCCATGGCTTCTAAGCTTGTGGAGAAGCAGAACATCATGGGTCAGTATGTGGCAGAGCAAAGCCTACTCACCTCATGGCCTGAATGTGAAAAAAAGAGAGGAAGGAGCAGGTCCCACATTCCCCTTTGAGGGCACACCCCAGTGGTTTGAAACCTCCCACTAAGCCCTACCTCCCAGGAGCACCAAGCTGGGGACCAAGTCTTTAGTACATGGGTCTTGAGAGGACATTCCAGACCAAGGTATAGCACAACCTTATGAAGAAGAAAAGAACTGATTGTTGACCTCCCTTTATTTTCATAATCTGTTACTCCAGACTGTGAATATTGAATAATCAGAGTTTCTAGAGAGCAGTTTGGGTTATTCCAAGATCCAAGTGTGGCTACAATGATGTTTCTTTGTTAGTAGTTGAAAAACAAATTAGTTTAACATGTATATACTGAACAGGTCCAAAGAGGAAAACAGACAAACCGAATTTTCCCTTTTGGAACCCATAATGCATTTAAGAAGAGAGGCAAACAAGTACCAGGTTAAGATTCAACTATTGCCTGCTAGAAGAGAGACTGGCCCGAGGGTGGTGGTACCAGAGGGAGGTTCCACCAGGGCATTTCATGGGTGTCTTTGATTCTCTGCTGTGTATCCCCGCCCCCTCTTTTTTTCCTCCCTATGTAACTGGAGGCTGAAGATCAGTGTGGATTGTCCTCCTTTGGTCCACCCTGTAGTCTCTGCCCCCGGCATCCTTATGACTGGCATGACTGGCATCTGCAGGCTCTGTGAGGGCAGAAAGCTGAGGGAATTCAGAAGAATTTCCTCAAAAAGCATGAAACAACACCTGAGTAAAAAAATTCATTAGTGAAAAATTAACTGAGTCCCCAAACTTGATAGTGCAAAATGACACTGACGTCTGGAGATGCTGGAGAAGCAAGAGCCTGATGACAACTTGGAGGTGAAGGAGGAAGGCCAAGCTCTCAGTTCTGCCCCTCAGCAGCTCAGGCCACAGCCAGCCCCCTGTGTTATGTGGCTGGCCCTCTGAAAAAGGAGGCTCCTTTCTGCCCCCACCTTTCTTTGCTTCTCTTTTCTCCTCCTCCTTGCCTGAGTTTTGGGGTTCACAAAAATACTCAGGCCCTCTTAATGTTACAAGCCTCCTGGCCTTTCTTTTCCACTTGCTAAGTTACACAATTGCTGGTGTACACAATTAGGGCTGAGGAAACCATAATAGCCACCACTCATACTTTATGTAATGTCAGCTCTGTACCATTGGGAAGAGGGGGGCATTTGCCTATGGGTGACACAGTTGAGAGGCTGAAACTTGAAGCTCTATATTCATTTATTTATTCAACAAGTATGAACAGTGGTGCCCCAGGTACTGTGTGGAAGAGGGACAAGGATGAAAGAGAGAAGTCTGCCTTAGTGGTCACAGGCTCATGGGAAGATGGACAGTCGGTTAATACATTCATCCTTCAGGGTCCAGGACCCTCTGAAGTTGCCAAAATTTGTGGATTCTCTTACACAGAATTGCATGGTATTTTCATAGAACCTATGCACATTCTTCTGTAGACTCGAATGCATCTCTAGATGGAGCAAGGTTTCCAGTGAATTCCCACACAATATTGTTTGCTTTTAAGAAATTCTCATGAGGGAAAATCTCTCCAGGTGTAAATCCAGACCCCATAGGGCTCTTTCCGGTTTTGTTTCCTCAATCCATGTCACTTGGACCAGAATATATTCTGCCCACAGATAGCACCAGTTCCTCCTAGAGAATTGCACAAATCTGAGCCAATGGCTTTCCGTACAACCTGCTATCAATCCTCTTTTTAAATTTTTTCAGTTTTTAATCGGTTTTCCTGCAATGGTACCAGCAATGCTCACTCTCATTCTGATCTCCTTTTCCTCCATTCCTCTGCCAATGAAGCCACATGAGAGCACAGAAATCAAGTGCTCTGAGTGCCAGATCTCAGGGCTACAAAAGGGAGGAGTCTTGAGAAGGGAGGCGTGGTGTCCTTGGCCACAGCCTGGAGACTGAGTGGGAAGACAAATTGGGGGGGCATGTCTCTGGTACCTCTTCTGCACCTGTGAGGTGCCTCAGCCCTGCCCTTCTACTTTCATTCTCAGCCTTGTGGGGACTGTGTGTGGTGATCCTGCAGAAGGCCTTGAGGGTGGCCTTGGCAGACCTCTTGCCCAGGTACCTGCAGGCCATGATATGAATGGTTCTCTGTCCTCGATCTCTCTCACCAGTTTACCCAGGGGGGAAGAGGTCTTGCAATATTAGTTGGTGTTCCAGCAGGAGGCCAATGGCACCTCCACATTGGGATTATTTGGGGAGAGTTTAATGGGAGGACTAGTTCAAGGGCACAACAGAGCGCAGGAAAGCCACGAGGTGGGGGAATGACCGTCGGAAGGTAGAAACAGAGAGGATTGTGTGAAAAGGGTGGCCCAGTAGGAGCTGTCACCTTCTGTAGGGGTGCAGTTAGTGTGCAGGACCCCACAGGCAGAGAGCTTCAGGGACATCAGTATTTCAGTCTTACTCTCTTCCTGCCTCCCCTCCAGCTGGCTTTGCCCTTCGTCAAGACAACTACATAGGAGCTTTGGGCAGGCCAGCCTTCTAGAGCCTAGAGAAGGGTGCAGGGATGGCGAGATGTGGATCTGGGAATAGATGGACGCTATACCCAACATTCACATGTATTGAATACTGACTGCCATTGCAGGACGGCCCTAGGAGGCGAGGCCTGGAGCCTCTGCTTTCCAAACAGACATCTCGGCCTCCTTGTAGCAGGTGAGGGTAGGCCAAGCCCACGCAGTGGGGTAAATGGCAACAAGGCGCTCCCCGCCCTGCCTTCTGGCTCCTAGCCCAGAGGATGCCCCATGATTGCCCCACAGCTGCCTCCCCGAAACATTTCCGACACTCATCAGTCATAACAAGCTCCCTGCACTGACTTGCTTTCCCCAACGCGTGATTTCTCATTGCCAAGTATAATTAACATGATACATTGACTAAGGGCAGAGCTAACAAGCACATATTAATTTTGAAAAGTCAGGTTCTTTCGCTGAAAATGAGTTGCTGATGAACACCTACCACAGGAGTTTAAAAGTGCAGGAAAGGGAGTGGGTAATTATGGGCTGGTACAGCCCGCAGGTCTGTGTTTCTGCCCCCTGGAAATGTCCTGACAGTGAGTGATGGCTCCCCGCCTCTGGGAGGGGGTGCTCAGGGTCACCCCAGTGCCGCCTCCCTCAAGCCCAGTCTCCCCCTCCCAGCTTGTCTCTGTGTGGTTATCTCCCATCAGAACCTGAATCCTGAGCTGCTTTTTGCCTAATTGCTTCCCCTGCTCTGGATGTTTACACCTGCCCTCCTCCCACCCCTCAAAACTCATCCTTCCAGGAACACAGGTCACTGGGCAACTCTGAGAAAATGGTGGCAAGTGAAACAAAGATACTCAGATCCTTGTCTGTCCTTCATCCTGGGGTCCCCAACAGCTGGAATTTCCTGTAGAACTCTGGTTTCATGAGCCAGATGTATGGGCGCATTCCCCTCCCTATCTTCTCTCCCTCCTACCTGGGAGAGGAAACTTCCCCACACACCTTTCTGTACTAGGGTTCGGCACAAGGAAGAAAAACTTTTTTCCATCACCATTCTGTGTTGGCATAGGGGTGGCTGTTTTGTTGTGCCCCCTCTTTTGTATGGGAAAGATCACAGCAATCAGAACTGGATTAGAAACTGGTTCTGGTACCCTCTTGCCTTTTTTGGTAAGTGTGAGGCTTTAGCCTGCAGAGCTGGGTTCGAATCCTGCTCTAGTCCTTTTCAGCTATCTGAAGCTTGACAAACCACTCCTCATCCTAACCCCTGGTAATCTCACAGGAAATGATGATCTCTGTCCCACAGGCAGCTGTGTGATGGATGCTTTAGCACATGCCAAGAGCTTCACATGGCACCCGCCATGGCAAGGGCCTGGGCAGGTGTTGGTTTCCTTCCAGACTTTACCCCTCCACCACTAGTACTGGCCCCTGTTCCTGTGCTTCCAAGCACTCTTCCAGCTGCTGGGACCATCCTAATATTTGTATTTCTTGGGAGATGTGAGGAAACCACCACATACTTCTGTTTAAAAACTCATTCTGTGGTTTCCTTGGTTATTTCTAGAACACTGATGTTTCTCTTGCCCACCTCTGTACTCTTTACTTTATTCCTGATTCTTTCCCACTTCCCCCATCCCTCCTTACAGACCATTCTCCCTGATGGATCTTGGATGCCTATGAGGGGTCTTGCTTTAGTATCTGTGTCTTTTAAATGATGCCCTTTATGTTGACAGGGGTCTCATGGTGGACTTCCTATTGGGCTTCTTCTCCAGTGGAGCAGTCGCCACTCTGGCTGTGAAGAAGGAGTCTTCTCTGGGACTCACCTGTTCTTCCGCCCATTCTCCCAAGCTCCACCTTCCCAAACCGTTCTGCACCTCCTGCCTGATAAGGCCAAATTTGATGACTGATTCTTGACTCTTCACAGTAATAGTTCCAGTTCTGGATTTTGTGTGAGAATTATTATTATTATTATTATTATTATTATTTTTGGTACCAGGGACTGAATTCAGGAGTACTCAACCACTGAGTCACACCTCCAGGCCTATTTTGTGTTTTATGTAGAGACAGGGTCTCATTGAGTTCGCTGTTGCTGAGGCTGGCTTTGAACTCGCGTTTTTCCTGTCTCAGCCTCCCAAAGTAGGGAATTCTTTATTTTGTTACTGGAGTTATCTCCCTCCCCACTTTTTCCAGCTCCTGCTCTAACTACAGACCTTTTGTGCTGCTCACTGTTTGGGAATTCCTCCATCTGGTGTCTCCCCATGCAATTCCTTAGCTGCTTAGTCTCATCTTCCAAAAGCTTTGAGGACTTGATCCTCTGCCTGTCCTCTGTCCTTTGGTGGAATCACCATTAAAGCTGGGTTCAAGTTCAAAGCCATACTCAAGCCTCTCAAGCAGGAACTTGAACACATTTTCTTCAAACGGAACATCCTTGAATTATTGATATCACCCAAGCTGAAGTCTGAGGATCACCTTCCTCAGAGTGGCCCCTGGGCAGAAGAGGGAAGCTGAGACCTCACTGGGACTTTTGCTCCTTCTTTGAAATTCTAAGGCATGGATGTTAAGTTTTATTCCGCTTTCCTTCCTTGCCTTGGGACTGAGGATGCGTGGGATTTGAATATGACCAATAATTCTTTTAACTCTCTTGCTTTAATAGCTATCAGATGGAAACTTTTGTTCTTTTATTAAATGAGGTTGGATGTCACCCAGAGAACTACTGTACTGTGTAGTGGAACTTTCTGTCCTGGATTCATCTTGTGTTGGTTGGTTCCTTCTCCCGCCTCTGATCCAGTTTTGACAGGGGGATTCCCAGGGAAGGCAGCTCTCTAGGCTGGCTCTCCAATCCACTAGCTACTAAGTTGATGCAGAAAGCATCTTGAGTCTTAAGTCAAAATTTGAAAGAGGTTCTGATAAAGCCCCTGAGAGACTGCATTTTAGGCAAACTGAATTTAATCAATTATTTTGAAAAAATAAGCAGCACACTGAGTTTACAGGAGGTTTCTTTGTAGCCTACGTGGCACAGGTTTTTGCATTCCTGTCTTGAACACACACATCTGTCTGCCTCATCTTTCTTCTCTTTGAATAACCCATGTCTCATCTCCCAGCTGAGGAGATGGCAGCATTGTGGTTATCCCAAAGCTCTATTACCTGCCCCTTGCTGGGCTTGAGAAAGCCTCAGGGTGAAAGTTTCTCTCCCTGACAACACCAGGGTCATTCAGAGAGGGAAAAGAAAAGGGAACTTCATCTCAGAAGCATGACCCAGGGACCAGCCATGATGTTGGAAGCTCTGCACCTGTGATTTCACTTTCTCTCTAGTCATAGTCCTGTAGTCCCTCTGCTCTGACTTTGTAAATGATTGCATAACTGTGAAGTTGACTTGGGTGGATTCTCCAGAATGCTAGAGTTTGGGGTGCAGGTATTTAAAGAGATCAGTAACTGCAAAAGGAAGTGTACATGCACAAGACTGGCCAGAGAAGAAAATCAAGGGGTGACATAGGGCCAACAAAGCCTTGGCCAAACTGGGCAGGATTTGCTCATCAAAATTTTTTCATGTTGGGTTGATATGAGCAGGTCTTGATGGAAATCCCTGGATCAACCAGTCACCAGATGTGCTTACCCCAGGTATGAACATGACACCTAGATCCTTCTGTGAAGTGGAATTTGGGCAGTGCATCTTTTCATCTCCCGTGAAGGAGGTTTAGCCAAACTTTCAGATGCTGAGTCTGGGATTCATACCGTGGTCTGATTGTCTGCACAAACCATGCTCTTTCCACTCCAATGGCACATGGAGTGCCTCCCAAGGATGGCGGCAAATCTGCCCATACAAGTTATATGATAATGAATTGTGGCTTTTCCCTTGTTTGCACTCTGGTGGGGAGACACTCCCGTTTATTTTGGGATCTGCTGGCAGGGTGGTCAGCGAGGGCCTTGGAAGGCTCCCAGAGCTCTCTGTTGACTAGGGCCCCACTGACAAAGGCCTGCCAGCCTTTTTCTTATTATATATCAGGTGCCAGACTTGTTTCTAGTTTTCAGGCCACTGTAGTCCAGCGTACCATCCACATGGGGCATGCCAGGAAGTGCTCACTGGATGTCTTAGCTCTCTTCCATTCCCAGTCCATGCCCCTGCTATATTTTCTTACTTTGCAGTACCTGCCTGTTCTTAGCAGATCGATTTTTTTCATTTCTAAAGGTCAAACAACTAGTTCTTGGACAGGGAGGGATGGGGCATGAACCATCATAGTAGCTATGTGTTCCCTGATCAAATGATCAAATTGTCCACAATTTGCAGAGGGAGCTAGAGACATCTGGGGGTGCTGCTTTTGAGATACATCTTCTCTGTCCTGCCTACAGGACATCATGAAATTAAGTCTTTCTTTAAAGGAACAATAGAAAAAACAGATCTCATCTGGGCCCTTGTTTGTATATATTATAGTAGAAGGTGTTGTTATTGGATATATATATTTTTTGGTACCAGGGATTGAACCCAAGGGCACTTAACTGCTAAGCCACATCCCTAGCCCCCCTTTTAAAAAATATTTTATTTGGAGAAAGGATCTCTGAGCTGCTTAGGGCCTCACTAAGTTGCTGAGGCTGGCTTTGAACTCACAATCCTCTTGCCTAAGCCTCCTGAGCTACTGGGATTACAGGCATGCACCACTGCACCTGGATTAGTATTGATTCTTAAATGTCTCCTAAGACCCATGTATTGAAGGCTTGATCCCCAGCCTGCAGTGCTATTGGAAGGTAGTGGAACCTTTAGGAGGTGGGGCCTCTTGGGAGAAAGTTAGGTCATTGGGGGTATGTCTTTGAAGGGGATATTGGAACTCCAACCCCCTTTGCTCTCGCTTTGATTCCTGACTGCCGTGAGGTAAACAGCTTTGCTTTGCCGTGTGTTTCCATCACGATATACTGCCTTACCACAGACCCCAAAATGACAGAGCAAAATAACCATGGACTGGAAGGTTCTGAAACCATGATCCAAAATAAAACTTTCTTTCTTATAAGTTGATTATCTCAGGTGTTTTATCACAGTGACAGGAAGATTACATAAGTGTCTAAGTTGGAGCTCCAGCAGGACTGGAAGACACAGTGAGGCTCTCCTGGGTCAGCCCTGTGGATCATCTGGCTCCACATTGAGCAGTGTGTCTTGCAATTAACTTGCTCTGTGACCTTGGGCATGTTATTTCTAATCTCTGGTCCTCAGTTTTTCCAATTGACTTCCCAAGTAAGTTGGATATTCAGTTCCTAGCACTCCTTTTATAAACACTTTTTATACCAAACACTGAGTAGCAATAGAATAATAGAACTTTACCATCACACAGTTCTGGAGGCTAAAAGTCTGAGATCAGAATCTCATGAGGATTAGTTCCTTTCAAGGACTGTGAAGGAAGAATTGCTTCTATGCTGTGGTGTTTGTTGAGGTGTGCCTTCATTGACTTAATGTTCTCTTTCTGGTCTGTGTGTTCAGAATTCTCCTTTTGGTAAGGATACCAGTCATATGGGTTATGCTCCCCTCATGACCTCATTAACTTGATTCCTTCTGAAAAGACCCTATTTCTTAGAAAGTTCACATTTGGAGATACTGTCCAAAGTTCATGTTTGGACAATAGGACTCTACTATATCTCTGGAGGGGACACTATTGAACCCATATCAGATAGTTAGAAGACATGGAATCTGTAAGAGTCCCTCTCCCCCCTCACACTCCAGGTTTCTGTCTTTGGTTGAAGCACTCAAGGGGGATGTTGGGGAGAAGGCATAATTGTCTTCCCTGATTGTGATCTTGGGAGTTAGGGATCTATTCCAAGTAGCTTCATGGCCCTGTCCTCCTGGAACTGGCAGAACTCTTCCTGATGCATTGGTGACTTCATTGATATATCCTTTAGGAACCACATATTTGCTTTGGTTTCCCATTCCTGTTTAACTGCTTTACTGCAACCCTAGGTCATTAGATGGGATGACGTCAGCAATCAGTTGGTTTGTGGTTTTGAAGTATTATTAAGCTGGGGGGATTTTCCATCATGCATAATTGCTCACAGAACATTTGCTGTGAAGCAAATAAAACTGAAGCTTCTCTGTAAAGGTATTTCAGAAGCTGTGGGGTAAAATAGAGGTATTCCATTGGGGGCATCCCTAAGAATTAAACTCATGCATTTGACTAGGGCAAACATTGTTTGATAGTTTATTTTTCTTTGGGGAATGTTGGTGACATCAATTGCACTAATCATTTTGAACTGTAGCATCTGCCAAATCACCAGGGTATTTACATGATGTCAAAGTACTGGACACCAGAGCTATTCTTTTTTAAAAAATATAGAATTATAAAAGTGAAGAACAGGGCAAGACAAAACCATTTCTATAGCACTTTGTGCCTGTGACTTAATATTTGCCTTCTATTATGGAATGATAATAGAATTTGGCACTTAGCACTTTCATTCAGACAACATTTATTTGGCATTTACTGAATGCACATGATTGGTGAACACAGAGAGCGGACTGAATCTCCTTCTTTTAAAAACTTTGTTTCTAGGGAATTATCTACCCACCCCCCACTATGGATATGTCTATGTCTCCCTATAGATGGTGGAAAGTGATGTCAAAGGAAAGAATTTACTTCCTAAGGCATATCAGGCACCTCTTGTATCACTTCAGAGCCTTTCAACCTCACTGCCTCTTGGTCCAGCTCTGTGATGGTGAGCCCAGTAGTGTCTTGTCTCCAAAAGTGGTCCCCACTATGTGGGACCCCACTTGGCACTGATGTCTACAAGTATATAGTGCAGAATTGCAAAGAGCTAATGTCTGGGAGGTAAATCTTTGACCCAAGGGAGATGAAGTCAAGTAAATAAATTTGTCCTCCCTTTCCTGATCAGAGATGGTCTGGAAAGCAGCTTACATGGGACTTCTGAGGAGTTGCATTTTTATAGATAAGAAAATTCTCCATGACTCCTTCATCTTGGTAGCATCCTCATAAGGACTGCCACTGTTTTCCTGACTCAACCTCCATCTCTCTCCACTCCTGATACCTTGGATTGTAGCCTTTTCCCAGGCTCACATTTCTGGGGAACCCAAGCTAAGATACAAGGTGATGTAGTTGGGAAACAAGCGCCAGGGCCCTTCCATAGTGATGGCTCCGGGGATGTGAGTCCTTCACCCACAGCCCACTGCTCTGCCCAGGAGGGGCTTTGTTTGAGATTGTCTGGGTGGGAGGCTGGCAAGAAAGAAGACTGTAGGTCAAATCACCTGTCAAGCTGAGTTAGTAGCATGGTCATGTGAATTTCCTTTTGTGGTGTGGTGTGGGGACAACCCTGCTCCCTTCCTTGGTGGTTTTCTTGAAGGAGGTAGATTTGTGCAGAAGCAGGGGAAAGCCTGGTCATGTGGAAAGAGGACTGGAAGAAGTGTCAGGAGCCCTGGCTGCTGCGCTTAGCTCTTCCACTAATGAGTTATGTGACCTTGGCTATGTCACACTGCTTCCCTCGGAGTCAGTGTCTTGCACAAGTCTAGATTAGATTATTTCTATGCTCACTCCCAACTCTAAAATCTTATGGTAGACTGCCATCCCTGTCACCTTAGCTATACTTTCAGGAAGATGCCTCACTTCATATTCAAAAGGTCACACGGTGGCCTGTGAGATTTCCAATATAGGAGTTGAAGCAAAAAATAATGTTTGTAATCAACATTTTATTTTCTTAAAATAAAAAAGGATTTGGTGGAAGCCATTCTCATCTTTATCATAAGGGAAAAATAGAGATGCTATGCTTACAGCTCACAACTGTCAACTACAGCTGTGGGTCTTTATTTCTTGCAACTTAGTACCTCGCTGCTAAGGGCTGAGAAGACTCGGAGCACAGAGAAAGCCTCAAAATGGAGGAAAAGGATGAACCTGCTGCCTGAAGCCACCCCCCACAAACTCCATCCACCTCTTTCTGTCTATGCTCTGTCCCCCCCTCAGTGCATGGGGCAAAAGTTGTGTCTAAGGTCAAGTCCATAACCACACCCAACACGCTGACCAGGACCACAGGCAGGTTAGGGGGACATGGGGGACAGGGTGAGGTGGGGTTGAGGCTTGCATTTAGGGGAGACTCCACATCCTCTTTGGAACTCTCAGAGGTCAAGGCAAATCACTTTTGGTCATTGCCCAAACTGGAAAGAACATTTTTTCCCTAGATCATTATTAAGAATTTTCTATGATCACGCTCTGTCTTCTCTCTCACATACAGACATACAGTCCCAAAGAGAAAAACTCATCTCTGAGTATTGGGTCATAAATTATATGAGGTACATTTCATTATAAAGTGCATTTCTTTAGTCCTTTATGAATGTTCTCCATTCACCCCAGGGGGGTTGTAATGTACACTGACATCTTACTTTCTTCCAAGAAGCATTCCCTCGTATTGTTTAGTACGTGGGGCCTAGCTGGGCAAACAAATCCTATGCTGGAAAATGAAGGCAATCGGCTCATATATAAATGGAAATACAGCCATGCATGCATGCCTGGGCTCCAGGGAGGTCACATATAATCTTTGGAAACACTGGGTAAGTAAACATCAGCAAAAGAAATGTCGACGGAGAAGGGGGCTGCATAAACAGTACGAATGCATAATTGCCACAGCCTGGACAAAATGGGAAGCCAAGCATTCTACAGTCAGCGAGACGGGAACAAGTATTTATAACAAATCAGTCTTCATTATGCTGGATTTTTAATTTTGATACTTTCCCGGATCAACCCATCCTTCTCAGCTGCTATCCAACCCTCCCTAAGGCTCTTTGTTTTCCTTAAAATGAAGAAACAAGAAAAGGTATGAAGTGGTGCAAATTAGGGACAACCTTGGGGCCTCCGCACCTTCAATGAACAAAGCAAGCAGCAATGGGAGCAGGCGCAGCAGCAGCAGCTGGATCTTTGAATGGTTGGGTTGTTAAATGCTTCAGTTTTACCTTGCAGAAGATCAGAAACCAAAGCTCATAAAATTGAACTCAGATGAAGAACACTCCCTGTCTTTGGAGTGCTACTAAACGATCTGCAAATTATTTAAATTAAACCAACCCGGCCCTCAACATCTGCACACAAAATGCTTAAATTCCAAGTGCAACTTCACTGGCATAAGAAAATAATAAGAGGAGTTCAATTTGTGTCAGCATGGCTCAGGAAAATAAGATATCATGTCTTGCTGTCTGCTTGATGTCAGCCTCTCAGATGCGAGCCCCGATGCCTCATCCGAGACTGTCCGCACCAGAGCCTGCCAAACATCCAAGTTCAGCCAAAGTTCACTGAGCTACTACCAAATGGCTTTCCCCCTCCTTTTTCAATCATTAGAAACCTTCTGTTTTATATTGTGCACACGTGATGCATCTACCTCTTAAAACATATATAACTCTATTATCCTCTCCTATTCTTTGGGAATACTATAAATTCTTTCCTGGGATGAGTTTTGTCCCAGGACTCGCAGATATTCAGCTTTGTTTTTCAACTTTCATCACATTTGGCCTGGAATGCTTGGTCAAGATACACAGATAAAAATTTTAATGTTCAATAGGATTTGAAAATAATTTTTTCAGACACCAAATAAAGGGAAAAAGAAATAAAGCAGATATTGATTAATTACTGTCAAGGTGGGTCCAGAAATGCCTTCTCAGTCCTCTCTTTGCTTCTCAGACATGTTTAAGAACCTGCCCTAGGATTAACGTTCAGACCTGGGGTTGGGTATTGGGGGGACCCCCAGCTCCGACCTTAGTTCCAATCTCCCCTCTTGCAGGGATATTGAGACGACCAACAGGGCAATCACTAGGTCATTTCCCTCATTTGTGTTGTTTAGTCTTGGTTTACTTTAAATGAATACAACTCTCATTCTTCCCAGTGAAATTGTGCACCCAGAGTTTTAATCACACAAAATCAACATCTTAATGTTGCTGGATGATGTATCAATTTAAGGTCCTGGGATTGCTGAAGAGCTAGAATTTCACTCATCAGCAGAAATGCAAGTTTAGTAGGTGTGTGAAGACAAAAATACGTACAGTGAAGCCTTTGATCTATTGCATAGTCTTTAAAAATACCTTTCCTATAGTGTAACATGTCACATTTAATCTATGTTCTGCCTTTAGCATCTTTCTTCCAACCATAACTTGGTCCCTTTCCTTCGTTTCTTTTCTTTCTTCTCTCCTCTCTCCTCTCCTCTCTCCTCTCCTCTCCTCTCCTCTCCTCTCCTCTCCTCTCCTCTCCTCCCCTCCCCTCCCCTCC
>CM053402.1:68798748-68894572 GCA_028644305.1 Xerus rutilus
GTCCCCTACCTTTTCCCTTATTTTGTTCTAGCCTTGGCATGTGAGACTCTTAATTTTCTGAGTCTTACTGATTTTACTTCGCATGATGTTCTCCATCTCCATCGAATTACTAGCAAATGCTATAATTTCATTCTTCTTTATGACTGATTAAATTCTTTTTTGTATATATATACATATATAATGTGATGTATATAAATCAAATGCAATATACATAAATAAAATGTGATATACATGTGTTTATATCACATATATGTCATACTAAATGTGGTATATATTACATTTTCTTTATTCATTCATCTGTTGACAAGTATCAGAGCTGGTTCCATAATTTGGCTATTGTGAATTATGCTGCTATAAATACTTGTATCACTATAGTATACTGATTTTATGTTTTTTTGTCTTTTGTAATTTCTTTTTGATAAATACCAAGAGTGGGATAGTTGAGTCGCATGGTGGTTGCATTCCTCGTTTTTTGAGGCATCTCCATCCTGCTCCAGAGTGGTTGCATCAATTAACGTGCAGTCCCACCAACAATGCACGAGTGTACCTTTTCCCCCACATACTCATCAGCATTTATTATTATTTGTAGTTTGGATAATTACCATTCTAATTGGAGTGAGATGAAATCTCAATGTAGTTTTCATTTGCTTTTCCCTGATTGCCAGAAATGTTGAAAATGTTCTGTGTTTATCGGCCATTTGCATTTCTTCTTTTGAGAAATGTCTGCTAAGTTTTTTTGCCTATTTATTGATTTGGTTATTTTTTTATTTATTTTTAGTTATTTTTGTATCCTGGATATTAATTCCCTGTCAGAGGAATAGCTGGCAAAGATATTTTTCCGTTCTGTAAGCTCTCTCTTTATGCTTTTAACCATTTCCTTTGCTGTTAAGAAACTTTTTAATTTGATGCTGTCCCACTTATAGGTTGGTTTTATTTCTTGAGCTTTAGTGGTCTTCTTTGGGAAGTCTGTGCTGTCAGTAACATGTTGGAGTGTTGATCTATGTTTTGTTCTAGCAGTTATGAAGTTTCTGGCCTAATTGCTAGGTTTTTGACACACTTTGAGTTGACTTATATGCAGGGTGAAAGATAGAGATCTAATTTCATTCTTTTATATATAGATATCTCAGTTTTCACAGCACCATTTGTTAAAAAGGCTATTTCCCCAATATAAGTTTTTGGTACCTTTGTTAAGTATCAAATGGCTATATCTATGTGGGGTTGTATTTATTCTTTTCCATTGATCTTCGTATATGTTTTGATGCCAGTACCATGCCATTTTTGTTACTATAGCTCTGTAGTATAATTTGAGATTGGGTATTGTGATGTCTCCAGCATCACTCATCTTTCTCAGTATGCCATTGGCTATTCTGAATCTTTTATTCTTCCAAATGTATTTTGGGCTGCTTTTTCTAGTTTGTGAAGATTGTTATTGGTACTTTGATAGGGACTGAATTAAATCCATATGATTCTTTTGGTAGTATGGCCATTTTGACAATATTAATTCTGTCTATCCAAGAACATGGAGGTCTTTCCATCTTCTAGGGTCTACTTTAGTTTCTTTCTTCAGCGTTCAATAGTTTTCACTGTAGAAGTCTTTCACTTCCTTGGTTAGCTTTATTTATTTATTTATTTATTTCTGAGTTTATTGTGAACAGAATAATTTTCCTGATTTCTAGCTCAGCAGGTTTATTATTGGGGTGTAGGAAAGCTATTGATTTTTGTATGCTTATATTGCATCCTGCTACTTTGCTGAATTTGTTTATCAGCTCTAGAAGTCTGCTGGTGGGGTTTTTTGGGTTTTCTAGATGTAGCATCATGTTATCAGCGAGCAGAGATCGTTTAACTTCTTTTCTATTTGTATCCATTTAATTTCCTTCTCTTTCCACCACCATTTTTTGAAAAGATTTTTCTTCTATCCTTTAACAGTCTTGATGTCTTTGTGGAAAATCAACTGGTTATGGATGTTTGGGCTTATTTCTGAATCTCAGCTCTATTCCATTCATTTGCATATCTAACTTTATGCCAGCATCACATGATATTGATTAATACAGATTGGTAGGAACTTTTGAGATTGGAAAGCATGAGTTCTTCAACTTTGATTTTGTTTTTCAATGTTGTTATTTGAGACTCCTTGTAAATTCATATGAATCTGAGGATTGACTTTTCCATTTCTGCCAGAATTTCATTGGAATTTTGATAATGGTTGCATTGAATCTGTAAGTATGCTATCTTGCCAGTCTATGAAATTGATATGTATTTTTATTTCTTCAGGTCTTGACTGACTAATAGTTTTCAGCATACTAGTCTTTCACCTCCTTTGCTAAGTTTATTTCTTAGTGTGTTCTATTTTTCTAGATGCTATTATAAATGGAATTGTTCCCTAATTTTGTTTTTGAATTGTTCATTGCTGGCATATAGAAAAAACACCTGATTTTTGCAGGCTTGCTAATTTTGTTCATTAGCTCCAGCGTGTGTGTGTGTGTGTGTGTGTGTGTGTGTCCATTTGCACATGTGTATTCTTTGGAATTTTCTGTATTTTAAATTATGTCCTCTGAAAAATAGAGAAAATCTTACTTCTTCCTCTCAATTTTGAATGCTTTATTTTTCTTGCCTAATTGCACTGGCTAGGATAATGTTGCATGGTAGTGGCGAGAGTTTTGTTTCTGATTGTAGGGGAAAAGTTTCAGTCTTTCACTGTTGAGTATGACGTTAGTTGTGAGTTTTGATATATGCCCTTTGTCAAGTTGAAAAAAATTTTTTTGAACTGCAAGTTTTTTAAATCATAATTTTTTTAGACTGAAATTCTTTAAAATCATGAAATGATATTGAATTTTACAAAATTATTTATTTATATCTATTGAGATGATCATGTGTTTTCTTACCTTTTGGTGTAATATATTGTGTTACACTGATTGATGAAATTTTTTTCCTTATTTCTCTCCCTCTGTTTTCTTTCTTTCTTTTTTGTTTCAGTGCTGGGGATCATGCAAATGTGGAACCTCATACACACTAGGCAAGAACTCTATCACTGAACTACATTCCCAGCCCTGAATCTTTCCTTAGTTACACCTCACTCGCATTCCAGGAATAAATCTCGCTTGATCCTTTGAATACTTTGTTGAATCAGTTTGATATATTTTATTCAGGATTTTTGCTTTTATATTCATAAATGATATTGGTCAATAGTTTTCTCTTTTTGTGGTATTGTCTGGCATTGTTAACAGGGCAATCCTGGCCTTAGAATGTGTTAGAAAGCATTCCCTTCTCTTCTACCTTTGGGAGAGTTTAAGTAGGATTTGTGTTAATTCTTTTTTATATACTTGTTAGCGTTTACCTGTGAAGTCATCTGGCCCTGGACTTCCCATTTTGGGGAGGTTTTTAAACACTGATTTAATTACTGATTAAATCTCTTTGTTTTCGATACGTTCTTTGAGATTTTCTATTTCTTCTTGCATCAGTATTGATAATTTTTGTGTTTCTAGGAATCTGTCCATTTTATCTAGTTTACCTAATTTGTTGGTGTATAAATTGTTCATAGTACTCTCCTATAATTAGGGTTAGTAGTAATATCATCAGTAAGGTTGGTAGAAATATTCTTGCTTTTATATCTAATTTTAGTTATTTTTCTCTCTTTCCTTAGTCATCTATCTAAAGATTTGTTATTTTTTTATTTTTTCAAAGAGCCATCTTTCAGTTTGTTAGTTCTATTGTTTGTCTTTGTTTCATTTATCTCTGCCTGATCTTTATTAATTAAATCTTTCTGCTCTCTTAGGGTTTAGTTTATTCTTATTTTTAAAAATTCCTTAAACTCTAAAGTTAGGTTGCTATTTTGAGGTTTCCGTTTTTAATGCAATCATTCACAGCTACAAACTGCCCCCTGAGCACTGCTTTTGCTGTTTCTCATATGTGTTGGTGAATTGCATTTTCACTTTGATTCATTTCAAACTATTTTCTAATTTTCCTAGTATTTCCTTCTTTGTCACACTGATTATTTGAGTATGTTGTTCAATTTTCATTTGTGTGTGAATCTCCCAGTTTTCCTTCTATTATTGATTTCTGTCTTCATTCCATTGTGGTCAGAGAAGATATTTTTATGATATTTTAAACAATAATTTAAAATTGTTTTAAATTGATGTATCCTGGGAAATGTCCATGTGTAGTTGAGATAACTGTGTGTTCTTATGAGGTGTTAGATATAGTACACACACACACACACACACATGCACATACACGCAGACACACACACGCTCTCAGGGTTTAAGTCCTCTATTATTAATCTGTCTAGATGTTCTATACATAATTGAAAGTGAGAGACTAAAAATTTTAAAATCCTATGGGAATAAAAAGTAGAATTACAAACCAAACTAAAATAATACTGGCTTTTATGTTTATGTATTTATGTTGATCAGATCTTCATTTCTTTATGTCTTTGAGTTATTCTAGTGCCCTTTCATTTCAGCCTGCAGTACTCCTTTTAGCACTCTTGTGGGAAAGGCCTACTAGTAGTGAATAACCTTAACTTTTGCCTATTTTAAGTCTTTTTTAAAAATATTTTTAAACTGAAAAAAATCATATATTTACCATGTACAATAAGATGTTTTATGTAAAATGTATTATAGATACAATGTAACATGTCCAATAACATTAAGTCCTTTGGGTATATGCTGGGATAACTGGGTCAAATGGTGGTTCCATTCCAAGTTTTCTAAGAAATGTCCAAACTGCTTTCTAGAGTGCATGCACCAATTTGCAGTCCCACCAACAATGTATGAGTGTGCCTTTTCTCCACAACCTCACCAACATTTATTGCTTCTTGTATTCTTGATACTTGCCATTCTGATTGGAGTGAGATGAAATCTTAGAGTAGTTTTAATTTGCATTGCTCTAATTGCTAGAGATGTTGAAGATTTTTTCATGTATTTGTTGACTGTATTTCTTCTGAGAAGGGTCTGTTCAGTTCCTTCGTCCATTTATTGACTAGGTTATTTTTTTTGTCTTAAGTTTTTTGAGTTCTTTATACATCCTGGAGATCAATGCTCTATTACAGGTGCAGATGGCAAAGATTTTCTCCCATTCTGTAGGCTGTCTTTATGTTTATGATTGTTTCCTTTGTTGTGAAGAGGTTTCTGAGTTTGATACTATCCCATTTATTGATTCTTGATTTTACTTCTTGTGCTTTAAAAGTCTTGTTGAGGAATTCTGTTCATAAGCTGACATTATGGACATTTGGCCCTACTTTATCTTCTAGTAGGTGCAGGGTCTCTGGTCTAATGCCTAGGTCCTTGATCCACTTTGGGTTGAGTTTTGTGCAGGGTGAGAGATAGGAGTGAGAGATAATTCCATTTTGCTATATATGGATTTTCAGTTTTCTCAGCACCATTTCTTGAAGAAGGTATCTTTCCTCCAATGTATGTTTATGGAATTTTTGTCTAGTATGGGATAACTGTATATATATGGGTTTGTCTCTGTGTCTTCTATTCTGTACCATTGGTTTTCATGTCTGTTTTGGTGTCAATACCATACTGTTTTTATTACTATAGCTCTATAGTATAGTTTAAGGTCTTGTATTGTGATGCCTCCTGCTTCACTCTTCTTGCTAAGGATTGCTTTGGCTCTTTTGGGCCTCTTATTTTCCAAATGAATTCCATGATTGCTTTTTCTGTTTCTATGAAGAAGGTCATTGGAATTTTAATAAGAATCATATTAAATCTGTATACCACTTTTGGTAGTATGGCCATTTGGATAATATTAATTTTACCTATCGAAGAACATGGGGGATCTTTCCATCTTGTAAGGAGACCAAGGCTCTTATTGGTCAACCTGGCACCAAGAAGCTGCACTCGGGATATAGATCACCACCATGGCAGCTCTCTATGCTTTAATCTTCAGTGTCCTTCTTTTATTGCTTTAATTGTTATGTCAAGCTGTCACTTACTCCTCCTGCCTGGAATTCCTCCCCATATGTACATAACCAGCTCTATCTGATCATCCAAGTGATTGCTCAGATACCATCTACACAAAGAGGCTCCAACAGTCAACCAACACTAGTTCTTCTATTCCATTATTCTATGTTTTTTCTCCATTACAGTAGCCATTATCCTGAGTATTTTATTTATTAATTTAATCCTTATTTCATATTTATGTCCATCTCCTCTGCCAAAATTAAGCTTCACGGAGTTAGGATTTTTCTGATTTGTTTCACTGCTTTATTCCTGATAACTACTCTACAGTACATGTTCAGTATATATTTATTTGAATGTGCAGATGAATTAATGCAATAATGTTGAAGTAACTTTTATAAACCTACTCACAAAATTGGGAGAATATAATCAAGAGTGATTGCATCTAATCCTAAAACTACATATAAAATTTGGAAGTGAATGATGATTTAAGGCATTAAATGTATAATGAAGTATCTTTTTATGCATCAGTTAGTCAAAGGAGTTCAAATATCAATGAGAAAAATATTTAATAAAAATCATGTAGAAAAAAGTTTAAAATAATCAGTGATAAAAATAAAACAGTATGTATATCAAGTCAAGAAGCACATGAAAGCAAATAAAGTACAATTCCAATAACAAAAAGAGAAAAGGAAATTTAAAAGCAGAAGTGAAAATGTGTGTAAATGCAGAAGACTATATCATTACTTACTATAAACATAAGTGACTTATCTCTTATTAAAACGAAAGTATTTTCAAATAGTTTAAAAATATCCAACTATGTACTGAGTACAGTAGAAATCTTAACAATAAAAATAAAAAAGGGAAAAGATTTAACAAGGAAATGTAAACCAAAGGAAATCTGAGTGACAATATGAATTTCACACCAAGTAGATTGCAAAACAAGCTATATCACATGGGATATAAAGAATCCTTTTATAATGATGAAAGAAGAAATCTACAGACTATAAAAATAATATATACCAGTCCATCCCACATAACTGTCATGATCTCTAAAAAAGCAAAAGTGAGAGACAAAGTAGAGAAAGACCAGCTTCAGGCCATGAGAAACAGCCTTTTAGTATTTCACAGCTATTGTACAGGACAGGTAAATTAACCAAGAATCTGCACAACATAATTTAAAAGACTGAGTTTAGATAGTAAATGTTTTATATACTACCAATGGTGATTGCACCTTCTTTTCAAACATGCATGAAATAGTCATAAAATTGATCATATAACAGGCTCTTTAAAAACAAAAATAAATTAAAACCTTCTGAAAGGCCAAAATTTCCCAGCTATAGTATATGGTAAAACTAAAATATGAATACAGAGAGAAAGAAATATGTAAACTCCAAATCCTAAGTTAGTTAATAATTTAAAAAACATACATATTAAATAATTATTGATTCAAAAAGAAGTCAGAATATGTTATTTAGAAAATAATGAAGAGGCTTTTTAGAAAATAATGAAAATGAGAATATTATATATACAAATGGGTATGACATGGCCAGCCTTTTTCATAGGTATCGTTGTTACCTTGTTTTAACATAATGTAATATATTAATAATTTTATTACATAAAACTAAAGTAAACTGATGAATACTCACTGTCAGAAGTTATTAAAATCCAACTTAAATAAAACAAGCAGAGAAAAGAAAGAAGTCAAGATTAAAGGATTAATAATGAATAAGAAAACACAAAAAGTAAATACAATGACTTATGCTTTGAAATAAAGGGCAAATCTCTCATAAATATAAATAAGGAAAAAGAACACAAATAAAATTAAGGATAAGAAGGGATAAATAAAGGATACAGATTTTTTAAAAAAGATTAAGCAAATATTGTGCACATTTCTTTGCTAACAAATATGAATCTCAGAGGAAATAATATTTCAGGAAAATATAAAAGTTCAACATTGATTTGAGAAATGAAAAATCAAAAGAGGTCAATAACCACAAAAATAAAGAATTCTCAAAATTCTATTTCTTAACCAAGTGTTGGAGACAAGAAACTTTAACCAATGTGCTACTTCAATTTTCCAGGGACTATAATTCTTATGCTATATAAACAATTCCTAGGAAAAAAAAATGAGAAAGCTAACCAATTCCTTTTATGAAACTAGAGACAGCCCAATCAATATAAAAACCTGACAAATACAGTATATAAAAGAACCATAAAATACTATCATATGTGAATGTAAGTTTTAAACTTCCAAATTAAATTTGAGCAAACCAAATTCAAATAATAAAAAGCACATTTCTCCATAAAATAGCAGGGCCTGTCCTTTATGGTTTAATGTTAGGACATCTGTCTCCATTCTTAAATGTACCTTTTCTTTTTCATATTTCGGCAGCTTTAAAATGACAATGTATTTTATAATCAATGAGATATGGTAATATATTATTCATGCTAATCTCATTGGATGCTAAAAAGGCATTAGACATAATTAAATACCCACTTTTCACCTTTTAAAATTAGGAAGCCAGAAATAATAGGATACCTCTTAACATTACTCCTTCCATCACAATAATAGTAAAACACAAGAAGCATTTCTATTAAATATTAGAAATAAAGAAAGGACGCCTACTTATACTATGTGAGCAACAGAACATACAACAGTAAATAGTGGAATAATTATTGTACAGGAGGCACATTACCACCATTTACAAATGATATAATTAGAGGGCTAGAAAACTGAGTAATTGATGGAAAATATTTTAGGTTGGTAAGAAAGTTCAGTAGAATTGCCTGATACAGAAAAATAAACAAAAATCACTAGATTTTTCAAATGCTAGCAATTTCTAGTTAAAAGACATGATGATATGTTAAAAAAAATTTCTCAGCAGAATTTGTAAGCCCAGCAATAACAAGAAATGCCTAGGACCTATAAAAGGAAAACTACCCAGTTTCACTGAGAGGTGTAAAGATTCTGAACAGACCCTATGGTTTTGGATGGGAAAGTTGTACATTACTCTTAAAGTAGCTCTTTGTTTTAAACTAGATCCATTCAAACATGACAGAATGATTCTAAAGTTCATCTGGAAGAACAGTGTGACTAAAATAGATAAAAGTGATAAGAAGGGGCTCATTCTACTATTATTAATACATACTAAAGCTATAATTTAAACATACAGACTGAGACTTCAAAGTATTCAGTTCTGAAAGATCTCTAGCCATCTGAGCAAACATAAATTAGCCAGCATGTTTTCTTGGTAGTTGAGAAGAAGAAAACCACATCGCACACTTACTATCTCATGACAAACTAAATCCTTTTATTTATTTATATATATATTTATTTATTTATTCATTCATTCATTCATTCATTCTAATTAGGTATATATGACAGCAGAATGCATTTTGATTCATTGTACACAAATGGAGCACAACTTTTCATTTCTCTGGTTGTGCACAATGCAGTTGCACAATATGTGCAGTCATATATGTACCTAGGGCAATGATGTCCATCTCATTCCACCATCTTTTCTGCCCCCATGTCCCCTCCCTTCTCCTCCCCCTACTTTGCTCAAAGTTCCTCCATTCTTCCCATGCCCCTCCCCCAATATGAATTAGCATCCACTTATCAGAGAGAATATTCGGCCTTTGGTTTTTTGGGATTGGCTTACTTTGCTTAGCAAGATATTCTCCAACTCCATCCATTTACCTGCAAATGCCATAATTTTATTCTCCTTTAATGCTGAGTAGTATTCCATTGTGTATATATACCACAATTTCTTTATCCATCCATCTATTGAAGGGCATCTAGGTTGGTTCCACAATTTAGCTATTGTGAACTGAGCTGCTAAAAACATTGATGTGGCTGTGTCACTATAGTATGCTGATTTAAAATCCTTTGGGTATAGACCAAGGAGTGAGATAGCTGGGTCAAATGGTAGTTACATTCCATACTCCATACTGCTTTCCAGATTGGTTGCACCAATTTGCAGTCCCACCAGCAATGTATGAGTGTACCTTTTTCACCACATCCTCACCAAAACTTATTATTGCTTGTATTGTTGATAATTGCCATTCTGACTGGAGTGAGATGAAATCTTAGAATAGTTTTGACTCGCATTTCTTCTAATTACTAGAGATGTTGAACATTTTTTCATATATTTGTCGATCAATTGTATATCTTCTGAGAAGTGTCTGTTCATTTCCTTAGCCCATTTATTGACTGGGTTATTTATTTTTTTGGTGTTAAGTTTTTGGAGTTCTTTATATATCCTGGAAATTAGTGCTCTATCTCTTGTGCATGAAGTAAAGATGTTCTCCCACTCTGTGGGCTCTCTCTCCACATTATTGATTGTTTTCTTTGCTGAGAATAAGCTTTTTGGTTTGAATCCATTTATTATTTTATTTCTTGTGCTTTAGGAATCTGGTTAAGGAAGTCAGGACTTAATCTGACATGATGAAGATTTGAGCCTATTTTTATTTTCAGTAGGCACAAAGTCTCTGGTCTAATTCCTAGATCCTTGATCTACTTAGAGTTGAGTTTTGTGTATGTTGAGAGATAGTGCTTTAATTTCATTTTGCTGCATATGGATTTCCGGTTTTACCAGCACTATTTGTTGAAGAGGCTATCTTTTCACCAATGTATGTTTTTGGCACCTTTGTCTAGTATGAGATAACTGTATGTGGATTTGTCTCTGTGTCTTCTATTCTGTACGATTGGTCTACATGTCTATTTTGGTACCAATACCATGCCATTTTTGTTACTATAGCTCTGTAGTATAGTTTAAGGTCTTGTATTATGATGCCTCCTGCTTCACTCCTCTTGCTAAGGATTGCTTGCGCTCTTCTGAGTCTATTTTTTCAAATAAATTTCATAATTGCTTTTTCTATTTCTATCTGGAATGTTGTTGGGATTTTAATTGGAATTGCTTTAAATCTGTATAGCACTTTTTAGTAGTATGGCCATTTTGATGATATTAATTCTGCCTATCCAAGAACATGGGAGATCTTTCCATTTTCTACGATCTTCTTCAATTTCTTTCTTTAGTGTTCTGTGTCATTGTAGAGGTCTTTCACCTCTTTTGTTAGATTGATTCCTAAGTATTTTCTTTTCTTTTGAGGCTCTTGCGAATGGGGTAGTTTTCCTAATTTGTCTTTTGAGGGTTCATCACTTATTTATGAGTATCAATTTTGTATCCTGCTACTTTGCTGAATTCATTTATTATTTATAGAAGTTTTCTGGTGGGGTTTTTTTGGATCCTCTAAGTACAGAATTATGTTGTCAGCAAATAGTGATAGTTGGAGCTCTTCTTTTTCTATTCATATTCTTTTAGTTTCTTTCATCTGTCTAATTGCTCTGGCTAGAGTTTCAAGGGCTAATTTGAATAGGAGTGGTGAGAGAGGCCATCCCTGTCTTGTTCCAGTTCTTAGGGGGAATGCTTCCAATTTTTCTTCATTTAAAATGATATTGGCCTTGGGTTTAGCATAGATAGCTTTTACAATGTTGAGGTATGTTCCTACTATCCCTAGTTTTCCTAGTGTTTTAAACATGAAAAGGTGTTGTATTTTATGAAATACTTTTTCTGCATTTATTGAGATGATCATATGATTTTTATCTTTAAGTCTATTGATGTGATGAATTCCATTTATTGATTTCTGCTTATTGAACCAACCTTGCATCCCTGGGATGAACCCACTTGATCATGGGGCATTATCATTTTGATATGTTTTTGTATGCAACTTGCCAGAATTTTATTGGGAATTTTTGCACCTATGTTATTCAGGAATATTGGTCTGAAGTCTTCTTTCCTTGATGATGACAAACTAAATTCTGATTAGATTTGACAGAATCATGGAAATTGAAAATCATAAAATGAGAAGAAATAAAAGTGGCCATTCAATTGACCCAAGTATCAGGATTTTTTTTTGAAACTGGAAGAAAATTGAAGAAAACAAAAAGAAAAAAAGATGAATTTGATCATATCAAATTTGGATGGTAAATGACAATCTGAGAAAATATTTTTAAGATTATTGAAGAAAAGGATGAATATTCTATACCTAAGAAAAGTTCTAAAATTAGTAAGTAAAACATAAAAATACCATAAATTCTTAGATGAAGACTATAACTACATAATTAGTGAAAGAAAGTGAAGGAACCAAATATATATGCACACATATATACATACATATACACACACACACACATACACACATGCATAAAATGTTCTTACTACTAGTTATGTGGTGAAAATTAGCCCAAAATGCAGATACATTTTTCATATTGGAAAAGATAATGTAATCTTAATATTTGCAAAGCAGTGATTAAACAGTCAATCTTATGTACTGCAAATTAGAGTAGAATTTAGTACAACTTTTCTCAAGTGTAATTTCTCAGTGTGTATGATAAACATTAAATTTTTTTTCTTCATTTAGTTAATGCCATTGTTTAGGAATATTGCCTCATGAAATAACTAAGGATACAAAGACTATGTATAAATACTTTTGGATATAAAAATAATGTATATATGCAAATAACAGGGAGAGATATAAAAAATAAAAGATATATGCAAATAGCAGATGAACTACTACATAGCCAAAATAATAATTTCTTTGACTGAAAATAGGACACAGAATTGCATATACAATACATTTTCAATATGTGTTAAAAAATATGTGTATATATATACACACATACACATGTTCAAAACAATCAAAATTACAAACATACTGTATATGTACAATATATGCATAACATATTTGTATGTATACAACAATATATTCTGAAAGAATATATTCTCAGTCATTCATAATGTTATCATCAGATGATACAAAACATGATCCATGGATGATTATAAATAAGTTCTATTTTCTTTCTTTTTTATTTCTGTTTATTTGTGTTTTCTAAATAACCTAAAACCAAAGTAGAGTAGTTGTAGGGAGTCCAGAAAACACAAATGAGAACCCACAGATAATCTCCAGATTTATTGTTACCTACCTTCTCTCTATATTTAGAACTATTTTTGTTAAAGAGAAACAAAATAGAATGACTAGTTTTCTATTCTGTTCATCTATCTCTGTGGATAGAGGTCATGAGGCAGAGAAAGGATTGTAGAATCCTAGAGTTGGAAGAAATTTCTGAGATTGTTTATTTCAACCTTCTAGTTTATATTTTAGGGTTATTTTTTTTTAATGTGTGTGCCTTCTATATTTTTCCTTGGTTTATCCCATTGTGATATAGAAAATAATTTATCATGGCAATTTTCACCTTTATGTGTATAAAATCAATTTCCCAGCTGTGTTCCCTGGACTCAACCTCTAACATGGAAATTTATTCACTGACTAATCATACAGTGATGACCAGGAGCCAAGCCCAGGGAAGTTGTCTTTCATCCACATATTTGCAGACTTACCTGCCACTGGAGCACCAATCTCTTATGGTAGGCCTGGCCTTCAGGATTCCTGGGAGAACATTAAGAGTTTCTTTGGGCTGGGCTCAGTGGCTTATGCCTGTAATCCCAGCAGCTCAGGAGGCAAGAGGATCATCAGTTCAAAGCTAGCCTCAGCAACTTAGAGAGGCTCTAAGCAACTTAGCGAGACCCCATCATTAAATAAAACATAAAATATAAAAAAGAGCTGGGGATGTTGCTCAGTGGTTGAGTGTCCCTGGGTTCAATCTGCAGTACCAAAAAAACACAGTTTTCTTGGGGTTCAATTTCATTCTACTACATATGGATTTCCAGTTTTCCCAGCACCATTTATTGAAGAGTCTGTTTTTTCTCAAATGTATGTTTATGGCTTCTTTGTCTAGTATGAGATAACTATTTATATGTATTTGTCTCTATGTCTTCTATTCTCTACCATTGGTCTTCATGTCTGTTTTGGTGCCAATACCATACCATTTTGTTTACTACAGCTCTGTAATATAATTTAAGGTCTGGTACTGTGATACCTCCTGCATCAATTTTCTCACTAAGGATTGCTTTGGCACATTTATGCAACCTCTATGGAAAGCAGTATGGAAATTCCTTATAAAACTTGGAATGTAGCCACCATTTGATCCATTTATCCCAATCTTCAGTCTATACCTAAAGGCCTTAAAATCAGCATATCATAGTGATGCAGCCACATCAATATTTATAGCAGCTCAATTTACAATAGCTAAGCTATGGAACCAACCTAGGAATCCCTAGGAATATGTCCTTCAACAGATAAATGGATAAAGAAAATGTGAGATATACATGCATACATACATACACAATGAAATATTACTCAGCCATAAAGAGAATGAAATTATGGTATTTGCCAATTGAACAATGGACCTGGAGAATATCATGCTAAGTGAAATAAGCCAGTCTCCCCAAACCAAAGGCTGAATGTTCTCTCTGATATGTGGATGCTTACCCACAACATGGGAGAGTGAGGAGGGGAAGAATAGAAATCCATTGGATTAGACAAAACAAAGGGGAATGAAGAGAAGGGAGTGGGGAGGGGAATAGTAAGGACAGTAGAATTAATTGGACATAATTTTCATAGCCTTGTATTGGAATACTAGAGTTACTCTGCATCATGTACACAAGAATAGGAACCTGATTAGAATAAGTTGTACTCCATTTATACTCCATATAGTATGACAAAATAAATTCTGCTGTCATGTATATCTAAAAAGAACAAATGAAATCAAAAAATTAAAGAAAAAGAGTTTCCTTGGGATGCCACGTAGCCTCCTGTGCAGTGGAGAAGAGCAGGCCTGACCCCCAGCATTGAGTCTTTGTCAGGTGTTCTCAGCAGGGAGGGAGCTCTGCTCAGATGATGATACCCTCACCCATGCAGGACATGAACTGGGGATGGGGTGAACGTATGCTAAGAATGGAGCCACACACATGGGTGGGCTTGGCCTCAACTAGCAAACCAACAAAATTCAATTTAGCTTTCCAGAAAGCAGGGAGGTATGAGGAGCAGGTCTGATCTCTGCTGTTTACAAAGTTCATGGTAACTTTCACATTGTTGAAATTAAAGAGCCACTCCTTTCCCTTTGCATAACTCTGGGAGGAGGAAATGGGGTTAAGAGTCCAGTTAGCCAAAAAGAAGCCAGTGAAGATCCAAGGGAAAGGGGAGCACATGACGTTTCCATAGTGTTTACAGCACCAAAGAAACCTGGAGCCAGGGGCTGTCTGCCCTGGCCTTTTATTCCTCCCTCATTCAAATTGGAAAAAATCCATTCTGTCTGGAAATTAAAAGGTTGTGGGGCTGGAAAATCCATTAAAGACCTTCTGTTGTAATATTAGTTCTTCAAGATGAAAAGACAAAGGAAGGAATCAAAAAGAGGTCTATGGGCTGATAAATTTGGGAAACTTTGCCATTGGGAGATTCATGATAATCATGAATATTTTAAAATCTTTGAGAAATTCCTCAGGTAAAACAAATCAACCAAGCCTTTTTACTTTGTTTGACCTTAATTTCCAAGTATCTTTGGCTGTTTCTATAGATTTGGCCATCAATACCTGCTCCCATCCTTGTATCCACAGGCCATCCCCCCCATCCCCCGCCGCTTCTGAGTTGGAGTCTGTTTTCTCTACACTTCACTCTGGCTGGCCTTGTGCTTCCCACAGCACACAAGTCACATTTTGTTTATCTTAGGGGTAATCCTTAGAGGTCTGACAGCATTTGTATTTGTGCTTTTAGAAGCTGGTTGCTGTGCTATGAAGCCACTTGGGATGGACTCCTAAATGATTAGAGGTCAAGTGGAGGATAAAAGGTTATCTTGGATGTCCTAGGTCCAGCCAAGTTCCCACGTGCATTTGCACATGTACACAACCTGAGTGACTCAGGAGGCAGAAGAACCACCCAGCTGAACCTAGACCACCCATAGAAGGTAAAAAACAATAAACCACAGTCATTTCCAGACCTAACTTTTGGGGTCTTGTATTAAAACAATGAATGATTGATACAACCACGGAACCAATTTCTTTGTGCCATGCTTATTTTACCTTGCAGAACCCACTAGGAACTCACTGGAAAATTTAACACCTGCATTTTAATAGATGAGGGATGGAAGTCCAATAGATGGCAGTTGACTAACCCGAGCACCATTCAGCTACTTGGTGCCAGAGCTGGGTACATTTTAAAATGAATATTTCATAAGAATCTTCCTAGTGAGAAGCACTGTGCTAATCACTAAGACTATGACAATGACTAATACTTTGTCTTCACTTCCTGTGTCTGTGTGTGTGGAGAGGCAGGTTATAAGCTTATAGTTCAACAGAAGCTAAGTGTGATGATGGAGGAAGGCCCACATGCTGTGGAAGTTTGGAGGACAGCTCTAAATCCCCTTTGGATGCTTCTAGGCCAGGGACACTTGACTAGGAAGTGTTGTCATTTCATCTGAAACTTGACTATGCCATAGATCCGATGGCACCCTCCCTTCAAATGGCAGTCTAATTCCTCTCCTCTCGACTATACTAGTCTTAGGTACTTGATTCCAGCTCACCCAATGTGGCAGAAGTAATGATGTATGACTCCCAAAACTAGGTAGCAGGCATGTTATAGCTTCACCACCCCCGCTGGTCATCGCTCTAAAGGAAGCCAGCAGCCTCGACACGGAAGCCTAAGGAAATGGACTGAGGAGCTGAGACCTCCTTCCAGCAGCCATGTGAATGGGTCACCTGTGGAACAAATCCATAAACCTTTGGGTGACTGTAGCCCTGATGGCCCTCTTGGCTACAAACTTGTTGTGAGATGCTGATGCAGAACTCTCCACTCAAGCCAGATCCATCTAGGATATCCCAGCAAAAATCCTCTTGCTAATTCCATACTGTCCTTTCATATGTCATTTCAAGTAGCACATAGCACTTTTATTTCCCTCTGGGTCACACATTCAAACAGGCTGATGGATGTCAGAGCAACTAGACTCACATCTAATCTGGCTGATAACTTCTGACGCATCCACCTTTGTTTCCGGGCCTGCATGGCACTGCCACCTTGCCCAGCTCCTAGCTGGTTTTCTTTGGGAAACTCTGAGTTTGTCACCTCAAGCAAGGCCAAACCTCCACAGTCAGAAAAGCCTAGAAAGACATGAGAGTGCCTGCACTGCAGGTTTAAGACCAGCCTCCAAGGTGCCAGGATGTCCCTCTTGTCCTCAAAGACTGACAGTGGGAATGATCATCTCCTTTCCTACCTGGGAAAAGCCAACCTTCTCCCACTCTGGGTTGTAACTTTTTCTTACATCAGTGGTTTTGACCTTGATTCCATGTTGAAATCACCTGGGAAGTGTTTAAAATTCCAAATGCTCAGGGAAAATTCCAGAATATTTAGTATATCAAAATCTCTGAGGGTGGGACCTAGGAACTGTTATTTTTTTTAAAGCCTCACTACATGATTCTAGTATTTAGCAAGGGCTGAGAACCATTTTATTATGCATATAACTGAGTAAACATCTTCCAAATCATAGGCTCAGGTATTTTTCTTTGCCAGAGATTTTCACATGGGGATGAAGAAATATAAGTGCCCCAGGACTGATGTGGCTCAGCATGCTCAGATGTTTGGACCAGGAGGCTCTAGGATGTTTGGCTTCCCAACACAAAGGATTCAGGACTCTGGCTCAGGGAGTGTTCAGCCCTCTGGGATGACCTCTGTTCTTATAGAAACAAAATCACTAATATTGTCATGCATTTGTTATGGCCAATCACTGTCCTCATGAGATCTTTCCATGTCTTAACTCAATTTAACCTTATACAATTTTGTCTTATAGGTGAGAACATTTAAGCACAGAGAGGTTTAGCAGTCTAAGTTTGCACAGCTAATAAGTGGTGGAGCTAACACCAGAATCCACACATCTGGCTTCAGAGCCATTGGTCTTAAAGTCTAGGGTGCATCAGGATTGAGTGTGTGAATGAAGGGGAGGAGAGAGGGTTAAAAGGCAGAGTCCTGAGCCCCATGCCATGTTCTGATTCTGTAGGACAGAAATCTGCATTTTTATCAGGCTCCCTAATTGATTCTGGGGTCATATCACACTTTAAAAACTCAAGATTAAGTTATTGAAACCCAAGATATCAGCTAGAAGGGACATCAAGATCCATCTATGACCACTTACCCTTTTTAGCACTCCTTTAGCTGCTTGATTTCATTCTGCTTTGTATTAGTTCTTTTTAAAATTTTTTAATTCTTTTTAGATATACATGACAGTAGAGTGTATTTTGACATACACCTACATGGAATATAACTTATTGTAATTAGGATCCCAGTCTTGTGGGGGTAAGTGATGTGGAGATTCACTGTGGTGTGTATATGTACATAGGAAAGTTATGTCAGATTTGTTCCATTGTCTTTCCTATTCCTGTCCCCTCTCTCTTCCCTTCATTCCCTTCTGTCTAATACACTGAACTTCTATCCACCCGACCTGTTGTGTGTTAGCATCTGCTTTTGGTTTGGGGGGATTGGCTTATTTCACTTAGCATGATAGTGTCCTTTTACATTAGTTCCTAAAGATGACAGCTGTTGTTTGGTATCCCAGTTCTTGATTCAAGTCCAAGTCTTGGAGGAAACTCTCTGGGCTTCTGTATCACCCTCAACACTCCCGTGCAGGGCTGGGCTGCGGTGGCTGCTTTCTGTTCAATGAATAAATGATCAAGAAACAAAAGAGCCTCTACCACTGGGCTTTGAAATGTACACAAAACATCGCCATCTCACCAAGCAGGTGCAAACTAAATGCAGCATAGAGGAAAGTCGGGCTCTTTTGGCCTGGGTCTTGCTGTAACAGGTTTGGTCTTCTAAGGAAAAGGTCCCCTTCATGGTTTCCTACACTCTAATATGCATTTGAACCACCTTGGGATCTTCTTACACAGCAGTCTGATGCAGAAAGTCCAGCTCTCCTGGATGGAACAGAAACTGCAGGTTCAGAGAAGGGTTGATTTCCTTCCATGATGCCATGTGGAGGGTTACTTGGTGTATAGATGACATTCTCAGGATATGACCAGTGCAAATTCAGGAGGAACAAAGAGGCATGAACTGCTCTGCATGAGAAGTTGGGGCATCTGTAATCTACGGAGGCAGCTGAGAGGCAGAATGTGGAGGGACAGACTATGACAGTAATGACTGTCATTCTCCATGTTATTATAAATGCCTTGGCGATTTTAATTCATTCAATTGCCACAACAACTCATGAACCAATATTGTGCCCATTTTATAGATGGGGAAATGGAGTCATAGATAGATCGAGTCTTTTGTTCATGGCCACTAATGTAAGGATTTGCTTGCAGGCAGTGTTGCTCTATGGCTTTGCTCTCAATCCAACATGACAATGCCTCATAGGAGCAGCCTGAAGACAAAGAGGCCTGGGTGCGGCCAGCTCTTGCGAACATCCAGCAGGAGAAATCCATGGTGGTAATGGCTCAAGGTCTTCTAGGAACTTGGATGCCTTTCAATTTTTGCTTGCTTGCTGGGCTGGGAGGCAATGCAAATCTCCCTTCCTCTTGAATGTATGATCAGCACGACTCAGCTATATACACATACATATTCTGGCTGCTTAGGGGAGTCACAGGAAAAAGGACTGTGTTCCAGGTTAGGTCTAGGTCAGAATGCAGTGTAGACAAGGGATCTAGATACAGGAGGTGGGCATGAAGAAATAGACAGGTTGGTAGAAACAGGAAAATGGTAGAGGCTATTATCATGAAGAGTAAGAATTCCCCCAGCTTCTGTGAATCCTTGCATATACTGGGAGTATATGCATTCTTATTTATTCTTATTTCCATTTTACAGATGGGAAAACTGAGGCTTAGAGAAACCAAACAACTCTTCCAGAATACATAGCTGTCATATGCTAGTTGCCAATCACTTGTGCCCAAAGTGAGGTTTCTGGCTTTTAGGTTCCATTCTTTATTTCACAGGTCTCAGGTCAGTGCTCACTTGAGAACAGTAGGCTGTAAAGTCCCTGGGACAGGGACGTAGACTTCCCTTGCATCCGATTCTCCAGTGAAGCCTTTTGGGTCTGCCCTCAGTGGGTGTGCAGTGCACATTGTTCACTGAATGTCTGCCTTCCCAGAGCCCAGGTTCCTGGGGCTACCTGCGCACCCTGACATGTCCCCAAACTCAGATTCAGCCTTTTTGAAGAATATGAGTTAGATATACTCCCCTGGCTCCATCATGGTATTCTCTGTGATCCACTTGAGCCTTCCTTTTTGAGGGAGACCAAGAAGAAAGGTGGGAAAGCACCCAGCTGTTGGACTGAATGTCACAATCGCCTTGTTCACTTTTATAAAATATGTGTTGAGTATCTGCTACATGTCCTGTCCGAGGCTCCGGGGCACAGTGATGATCTGGGCAGGCACAATCCCTGCCCTGCTGGAGCTCTCTATCTAGCAGGGTAGCATACGTTGCAAAATTGTTGTAGGTCACTGAAGAAGAATGCAAAGAGGGCGAGTAAGTGGGGGGCCGGGGAGCTGCCTGGAGGAGACAGTTTGTAAACTGAAACTTGAGTGGGAGGCAGTGAGGGTCACAAGGAAGGGGCAGCTTGTACAAATATCTCAAGATAGAAAAGATCTCGGTTAAATCCAGAGAGTTAACCCTGCTAGAATGAGGTAAATGTGCATGTGGTGGTGGGGGGGCGGGGGGGTAGTCCTGGAAAAGAAAAGGAATTATGAGACTAGAGAGGTCAGCGGGCAGTGCAGGGCCTTTGGGCTTTATCCTGAGAGTGTTGGGGGTAGAATTAATTTAAGGATTTTTTAAATGAGGAGTTGTAGGCTCTTATTTTTACTTTCCAGAGTTCTGTCAGTCATAGAAGGCCTGGAGCACTGGGGACATGGGCATGCAGGCTGATGTGGGAGCAAGGTGAACAGGAAGTGGCCTGATGCAGTTGTCCAGGTGGGAGGACATGGTGCTGGCCTGGGTGTTGGCCGAAGATTCAGAGAAGATGATGGGTTGGAAGGAGACAGAGGAGGCAGAATGGACAGAACTTGGATAGGGAGGCTGTGAGGTTGAGATGATGCTCAGAGTTCTGGGCGCAGGCACCAAGAAGGACTGTGGCATTATTTCAGAGAGGGGTAGGAATGGAGGCAGAGCCACAGTGGGTAATTATTTGGGGCTGTGCTGACTTCAGATGCCCATAAGACGTTTAGTAGAGAGGCATCCACTGTGAAGCTAGAGTCTTGAATTCTGGGATGAGAAAGGAGGCCTAGAGTGGAATATGTTGGGAAACCTTATACCAAGCTATAGGGGACAATAGAGTGAGGTCTAAGCAGAGAGGAAGGCCTGGAACCAAGCTTTGAGAGAGAGAGAGACCCCCTGCCAAAGACAACTGAGGAAAAGGCTGTTGAAAAAGCATGAGGAAACCAAGAATGTGGGTTTGTGGCAGGGAGGGAAGGATCGTTGCTAGAGGGGGAGAGCAGTTAAATGTGCTCTGTAGACAAGAAGGAAGACGTGAACTGCAAAACTTCCACAGTGGCCTGCAGGTCATTGCAGGGAAACTGTAGGAGCCCAGGGGTCTTCTGGGAGTGGGAGGTAAGGAGATGGAGTGAGTGCATGGAGTCAGATTCAAGTTTAATGTCATGAGGCTGGCCAAGGTGCTTTCCTTTTCCTGGGCCCCAGTGTTCTCTTCTGAAAAAAGAAGAGGTTGAGCTGTCGACTCTAAAAGACATCCTCTAATTTGAGCAAAGTGGGATCATTCCCATTAGCACCGTGTAACTGCAAGAGCTTTTTAATGACACGAGCTTCAGCTGGCTCCTCTGGGCTGTCAAGCCCCGTGTCACAGGCCAACTGGGAAATTTCCTACTCAGCTCCACATTTCCTCTGCTTCATATCAGGTCATTGCCCCCAGCGACATTCCTCTCTAGACCATCTCAAATATTCTGATTTCGACTCCTCTGGAACACTTATATGGGAGCATAATATTTTCCATTTGCCTGGTTTGAATCTTTTGTTCCATCTCTCTCTTCCTATGACCTCACCAAGTATTTACATGTAAAGGTTGATCACTTACTGAACAACAGTTGTGTTCTCGGTATCCATCTGTGTATGTGAGGGTGCTGATGATGATGGCGGGGCACTGGGTTACAACCACAAGGGCAGAGACACAAAGAATCAGATAGAATTCTTAAAAATGTGTTTATTTTTAATCAACACATAATAATCATAGATGTTTTGGGGGTACAGAGAGACACTAATTGTTTCACATAATAATTGTGGATATTTATGGGGTTTGCTATGACATTTCATGTATATAATGTGTAATGATCAGATCAGATGATTGACATATCCATCACCTGAAATATTTATTTGTGTTGGGAACATTCAAAATCTTCTCTGCTAGGATTTTGAAATATACAATTAATTGTTGTCAACCATAGTTATGCTGTGTAATATAGAAGATTAGAAGTTATTCCTCCTATCTAACTGAACCAATTAGACAATGAAAATAAGTTTGTACACATGCCTGTGCGTATTAACCATTCTCTTCCAATCCCCATTCCACCACTCTTACCAGCCTCTGGCAACCACTGTTCTACCCTCTAATTCTACCTATCTCATGAACTTTTGAAAACCAGTTTTTAGGTTGGATCATTGAGAGAAAATTCTGGAAAGGAGGGAGTAGGGAGAATTTTGATTAAAAATTAGTTTTAGATAATGTCCACTGCCAGTTCATTTTACCAGCAAGTTGTTCACCAGTCCTAAGGCATTCAGAGATAGAATTGTATTGTATCATCTCGTATTGTATAAGGGACTGAAGTCACCCCCAGAGAGCTAAGCAAGGTACCTGGCTAATCGATAGCACTGAACACAATATGAAACTTGTGCACAGGGATCTAAACATCTCCTCTGTCAGTGCCACAGAGCATAGGCTGTGTGCTAAACACTGGGCTGGGCACCATGGGGAAGCAGACAACCTTGACCTCCATGAGGTCTACTTGGAGAACAAAAGGAAACACTTGTAGAAGAGCTGAGGGCTATGCTGACATTCATTGTACAGAAGTACAAACCCACTGCAGAGAACAGAGACATGCTGTGGGCCTGAAAGTTCAGAATTTCAAATGGACAGAGAGGGTGAAGGAAGATGAGGAAGGTCTTAAGGGAAGAGTTGTGAATGGCTGTGAATGGTCTGGTAAGTGGCTGGGAAGATCTTGTTGGACCAGATAGGATGTGCTGGGAGAAAGCAGGGAGAAATAGATGAATCAGAAATGGATCTGAGGAGAGGGAGATCTGATATAAAAGGCAAACCCAAAGAGAGTACAGAAAGAAAGTACAGGCATCCATTTCCCATATACACAGGGATAAACAAAATAGCAACATGGAGGTGGTAGTTCACAGTTCCTTCCCTTTAATTCCCATAATGGAGCATTTGGGAACCATCTGTTATACTGCTTCCTTCTGCCCTGGAGGGAGCACTGGGCTCAAAGACCCACAGCTCCTGGGCTGGGCATGGAGGGAGGAGCCGCAGGTAAGGCAGCCAATGGGTGTAAACAGGAGCCTGATGCAAATCCTCCTGCAGGAGGGTGAGAGGGTCCTAGGGGCTGGGAGCTTCATACTGAACCCCCACAAAGAAATGAGAAAGAAGAGTAAAGTTGTAATTCCATTTGGAGAGTACTCATTTTTAAGTGTGTCCCTAATTTGAATTAGACCACATTGTGTGTCAATCTCTTGCTTGCCATCTTTAATTTGGTCCCCCAAACTTGTCTCTTGAGAGAAAAGCTGTCAAATGAAGGGAATGCTTTTATTATTTCAGTAGGAAAATTTATGGGACATTTCATTTGAACTATTTTCACAAACACAAAAACATACCAATTAGACAATGAAAATAAGTTTGTATACATAATGGGAGCATTTTGAAAGTCAATCAATGCAGTTTATTTATAAAGTGAAGAATTATTGTATTTGTTAAAAGAAAAACAAAAGATAGTAGGTGGTGGCTGCAGGTGGCCAGGGTGTCATTTTTTAGAAAATGCTTTTTTTCTGCACATTTCTCAAGGCATTTTATGACTTTTGTGGTTATTTTGCACTTAAGCCTCATTCTTAAAACAACAACAACAACAACAAAAAGCCAACAATAGCACAGAAAGAAATCTTTAAAGAAAATAAGATTTGTTATGCCAGTGCATTGAAGCATATGGAAGTAATGCACGCTCATAATATGTTCTACAACAAGCTGTAGAACAATCCACTTCTTCATCTCTCTTTCTTGGTATACATAAAAAATGCACTGGGTTAATTAAAACATGAATTCAAATTTGTCCCTGATGATAGTCTCTAACTAGGAGCTGTGATATCAGGTGAATTGATGAGTGAGTTTTTGCCTGAAACCAAAATGTTAAAACTTTACTTCTTATAGCATGTTTATTTAGTGTCATGAGTTGAAAAAACTATTATACGGAGTAAAAAAGAGATGTTATCTTAAAAGCAGTATAATTTTTGAAGAGCTTTTGTGGTGTGAAGTTCTTGTCATAATTTGGATCTTGATTGTCTTCCAAAGGCTCATGTGTTAAAGCCTTATTCCCCAGAGTGGTGTTATTGGGAGCTGGTAGAACTTTTAAGAGGTGGGGCCTAATGAGAGGTGTTTAGGTCATTGGGGTTGTGGCCTTGAAGGGGATTAAAGAGCCCTGTTTCCTTCCTTTTTTTCTTTCACTTCTTGGCACCATGGTGTGCTAACTTTCCACAGACCCCAAAGCAACAGGAACAGTGGACTGTGGATTGGAAATTCTTAATATGTGAGCCAAAATAAACCTTCTCTCTTTATAAGTTGATTTTCATAGGTACTTGTTGTAATGATTAGCTGACTAACAGTTTCTAAGAGGGAAGTAGGGAAAATAGTACATTAGGCTCAGTCTCACCATCAGGTTTTGCCCATGATATTTCCCCTGCCCCTGGATAACTTATGCTTCACATCATGGTTTGAGGCCTGGAAAACTCCTATTCACCTTTTCAGTGTTAGCTCAGAAGTCAGAGTCTACAGGGAAGCTTCTTTGATCTATCTCAGTGCCTCCACCTCCCTCTGTTTGGCACAGTGTTTTTCTCTTGATTCTTTCGAAGTCCCCGTGCTTCCAACTATCATCATACTTAGACAATTGCCATACACTTCATATTTATGGTCTGCTTTCCACATTAGACTGTAAGTTTCTGCTGAGTGGAGACAGTGCTATATTCAGTGCCAACACTGCTTAGCACAGTGACTAAAGTTTAGGGCACATCCAGTAAATTTGAATTAGTGAATATGAGTGCAATATCATTCAGAAAAGAATTGAGAAATCAAGTTTCAGGGCTGTGGGAGCAGCACTGGGAAGTATATGAGCTTTTGGTGCAATAAGAAACAATCTCGATGACTTACAATAACACACATTCACTTCTCATTCACATTAATGTGTGTAACGAGTAAATGAGTAATTTGATCCAAATTGTATGCAAATGGGGATTGGTTCCATGTCTTCTCATTTGAGATCTTTTTCTCAAGACAGAAGACAGACATATAACTGGTTAAAATATATCCTTAGGGTTAATGCTTCTGCTTAGACATGCTTGGGGAAGTATACTCTGCAAACGTGACATTACTCAAGTCACACCTAAACAAAATGGAGGGGAGAGATGGATATCAATAACAATGAATAACCAGGCAACCACTTACAAGGACTTCATATCTTCTTACCTCTGTTGACTGGTGTTCAATTCTTGCACCACTAATATATTTCTCCACCGCTCATTCCTCTTGATATTGAAGTCTGAGACTAACATGTCTACAGTTACTAGCCAAAGTCCTCCACCTAGTAGGAAACCTCAAACTATTTTTGAGGTAAAGAGTTCACTGGATCTAATGTAAGTGTTTTGTTTAGAATTTAGAAATCTGTCTTTGTAGCCCAAGGGATGTTATGAAACTTCAGATAAAGTTGTAAGGAACTTGTCATAGAAGTTGAGTGCTGAGAATTGAATTTACACAAATCCCCAGAATCATGATCAATCTCTTAATGATATCTACAATTTCTTGAATGGTATCTACCAAAAATGCATGTTCACCCAAAGCCTCAAATGTGGCCTTATTTAGAAATAGAGTTTTTGCAAATATAGTTAATTAACATGAGGTCCAGTTGGTTTAGGTGAACCCTAAATCTAATGACTGACACAGAGACACAGAGATATAGACACTCAGATACGCACAAGGAATAAGGCCATGGGATGAAGGAGGTAGACTGGAGTAATGCAGCTACAAGCCAAGGGATGCCAAGGAGTGCTGGCAACTTCCAGAAGCTAGAAAAAGCTGGGAAGGATACTTCCCTGGAGCCTTCAGAGAAAGCATGCTCTGCTGACACCTTACTGTCAGACTTTTGGCATCCAAAACTGTGAGAATATACTTCTCTTATTTGAAAGCCATCTTGTTGGAGATCATTTATTATGGCAGTTTAAGGAAACTTCAATCTCCAACATTTCAAATCACCCTTTGTTTGTTTCTGCAGTTTTCCTTACTCAGTTTTGCCTTACCTTGGATATTTATTTTTTTTGTACCCACTTCTTTGAATCATACATTATTCTAAATTCTGCTTTTCTAAAATATCCATTTTATTGTTACATAGAAATCACTGAGCAACTCTGTATTTTGCTAAATGAATGTCACGTGAATTTTCTTGTTTTACCAAAGCATGCCAAATCAGTCCTGTCATCTGTAAAGTGAACAAGTTTTGAAGACCTTTCTCTTGTCAGTTTGATGCTGTAGGAGCACTGTCTTGTGGAATTCATCTTTAAGATGACATTGGGGCCTCTACTGCTGTGGTTGATTTCTAGTTCTGTTGAAATGACACTTTCCAGTCCAGCCAATCTGTTATGCTTCATGTGACTCTAATCGACAACATTGCAACAGAGATTTGCAAGCATTTCTCCAAACTCCTTGAGATTTCCTGTGATGCAAATCCCTTTAGCTTAGTAAAGCTACAGTGGAAATGAAGACATCCAAATGAGTCCTGAAAAAGTCCTCAGAACATCCCAAGGCAGTGTCACAATGCTTTGGAAGGCTGCTGGTAGTCATGCAATCAGGCTGCCCTGTTTTCAGCTAAATGGAATAAGCCCAGAACCTCTTTTATTGATATTCAGCTGGAAGCTCTTTATGCTGCTGACTCTGAAAGCAATAGAAAACTCTAGACCACTTTACACTTGGGTAGTGCTACCCCATTTGTGAATCAGGAGCTCTCTCCACATGGGCTGTGGGAGAGAACTGTCTCATGTACAGAATGTTTCCAGATGCCAGGATAATGGACCATATTCTAAAAACCCACACCAGTTGTTACATTTGGTTTTAACATTTTTGTTTTATTTTCCGCAATCGTTGACTTTCCTCATTGAATGATTTCCATTTCTCCAGGATGTGTAATGCTTTACCTCTAAAGGTGTGTCTCCCAGCACTTCATTCCCTGAATGGGTTTCTTTTTAACAAGCTAAAACAGACATAACTAGGGCACTGTTTGGGGCTGAGATGACAAATGTGAAACTGAAGAATATTGAAAGCCATTCAAAAATTGGTTTGGTAAAAAACCGTGCTATATAATGAAAGCAAAGGCACAGATTGGAATTTTAAGAGAAATCCTAGTGTGAAGATAAAAGCCCATGAAAGATAATAAATGTTGAAATGATACACCACCTAATGGCATCCTGTCAGGGAAGAAAGATAATATGATAACTTACAGAGCATCTCTGAACCTCTATAGGTACTTGACCTATAGTTTTCAGAGAAACACTCTTTTTGTTTCATCTGGCTCATATTAAAAATAGGAAAAACAAAGCCAGCATCTCCCCCCACTCTCACACAGATGGTGGAAAAATCCATGCAATTTTTAACTGTCTGAAATTCTTTAAAGCAATATAAGACAGAAAGAATTATTAAATCACTTTTCCATTTCATATAATGAAAAACTGCACAACCATGGTGGGGTTGGGACTATCAATTTTGGAGCAAGTGGGAGCTCTGATTGGTCCTGCAGGCAATCAATCACCTGGCAGTCTTGGGGCCCTATCTCTGAAGCCGTCTTGCTGTGAAAAAAAAATTAGAAAGTAATAAAACTAAAGTCAGCCTGCTCCTCAGCATTTGTATGATTCTGTTTTGGAGATTTACTTAATATATAATTTACACTCATGATGTCCATGTGAGTACATGAGGGAAGTAGAGGGACTTTTTAAGAGGTGGGGCCTCAGAGAAGGTCTTCAGGTCATTGAGGTATGCCCTCAAAGGGGATTGTGGGGGGTATTTCCACATTTCCACATTCAATCATGTTTTTCTTCTTCCATTTATTAATTTGTTTATTCACTCCTTCTAAAGAATATTTAGCCATGATTCTCCAGGCATTAGGAGTCCAAAATTGTTTAAAGCTTGCGTCTTTCCCTTGAGCTCAAAGTCCAGTAGAACAGAGAGATGAGCAAATAAAAGGCTGTAGTGTTTCCTTGTAAATCTGCAGTCACTGTCATATTTGTTGAAATTATACATATTGTTGAATGTGTATATTAGCCTTTTTTAGTTATTCTCAGGCCAAATTCTGAGTTGTCAGAATTGCAACTGGGATTTATCTTAGCTCTTCTGTGTACTTAAAATTTGAAGAAGTGATATACTTTTCTGTATTTCATTTATTTCCGCATTTGTACTTATCTCCAATAAAAAGGATATTTGATGGGACCTATAGAAATATACATGGCATCAGTTTTCCAGTACTTGGATGATTCTGGTTAAGAAAGGCCATTCCTGTGGGAGAGAACCTAATTAGAGACATATTGGAAGTCATGGGTCCTCATAGCCTGTGGATATGTTAAGTCACTTGTTACAAGTCTCTGGGTGCAGAAAGCACTGTGTACTGGCAAGGCCCTACTGCTGTGGTTGGGGAGACTGAACCTGTACCAAAAATTTACTCAACCAAATTCAAATCATCACTTTGTTTTGCCTCAGTTTCCTCACAAGATGAAATTGAGGCTAATTATCTCACAGTTTATTAGAAACGAGCAGTTAAGCATATCACAAGACTATGAAAGTATCAGCTCTTCCTATAGGTATTGCTACTAAGCCTGACTTGTAAAAGCTGAACACTCTAGTGACTAAATAGCCAGGAAAATGTGATCTAGTTTTTTACTGGATCTTTTTGTGCACGTATAAGCCCTGTTGTCCTGCATGTCTTCCGCTGGAAGGACAAAGATTATTGTCCTCTTCTCTCAGTTCAAGCTCCCTGAGTATAGAATCTATGTTTATACCATCTGCAATAGTTTGGATCTGGAATGCCTCCCAAAGACCCATGGATTAAAGGGTTGGTCTCCAGGTGGTACTATTGGGAAGGAGAGAAAACTTTAAGAGGTGGAGCCTTTTAGGAGGTCTTCAGATCACTGGGGGTGTGCCCTCCAAGGGGGACCCCAGTCTCTTTCTCTTCTTCTCCTTTTGCTTTCTGTCCATGAGAAGAGTACTCTTGCTCCCCCACACACTCCCACCATGGTGTGCTTCCTTGCCACAGGCCCAAAAACAACTGGGACAATTGATCAGGCACTAGAACCTCTGAATTCCTGAGCCAAAATAAAACTTCTTCCTTTATAACTTGATTATATCAGGCAATAGAGAGCTGTTTAACATATCATGAGACTAACAGATCCCTGATTGTTCTAATTTTAGTATACGTGCTGCCGAAGCAAGCCCCTGATCCCTGATTGTATAGTTAAGAGTACGCAGAAGAAGGTTGCTAACTGGTTATCCTTCCTATGGGACAGAGAGGGAATGGGTTGCGTTCATCAAGAGATAACATGAGACTGTTACATCAAGGAAGGCTTGAAGGAGGCCTTCAGGACAGAGGGAATTCTGTTGTTTGGTGTGCAATGGCACATGAGTTCAGGGGGCAGGAGGCTGAATGAGATGACCCTTTAGGGTCTCCTTTCCAAACTCCCTCTGACTGAGGTTTCTGCCATAGTGTAGCTGATGGTACCTGTAAAGACTAGACGACCAGAAAGAGATGAATTAAAGCTGCTTGGCAAGGCTTTATTGGAATACACGCCCTCTGGCGGAATCCTCCTGTCCATCAGAGTATGTCCCGGAGAATGGCGCTGGGGCTCCGGTGCACAAGGAATTTCAAGAAAGCCGAGTCAGGAAGGGGAGGGCTTGGAGGCAGGAAGAGAAGGCCAGAGTCCTTCCTGGATAGGTCAGGAAAACCCACTGATTGACAGGAGGTGTGTCTACTGGTGGCCGTCAGCGTCTGGCTAGCCGCTCCTTTTCGCAGCTGCTGACTGAAGCTTCCCTGATCCTGGACCCTGATCCGACCTAACAGTACCATGAAAACTTTTCTTGAAGAAGCTTGTTGAATTATCCTTCTCCAGGAACCATGATCCAAACCCACATAAAAGCTGCATCAATGAACAGAAAATAAATATTTGTTATTTAAAAAATTTGAAGCTGTTTCTGTGTTCTAGGCTGAAGAGTGGTAGAAAGATGAGCTGTAGAAAGATGTCCTTGCCAAAGTGAAGACTCCTATTTTGTTTGAAAAAATATTTTGAGGGAGAGTGGAGGGACAGGGGTGCTGTTAGGTGGTGGCAATATGAGGCCCTGACTGTAGGGAGAGATAAGATAATAAATAGATAATGTTCAGTATGCTAAAGTGAGAAAGTGGCCTGCTTGAGTGGATGGACTGCTTTCTCAATTTGCAGGAATATTAGTGTCTCTCCTTTATAGGTCAGGAGCCTAGATTCTTAAACAAGCAAGAAAAAAAAAAAAAGGAAAAAGGATGTGTAATTGGGAATAGAGCCCACAGTGTGGAGGTATGCTATGGCTGAGAAAGGAGAGGCCACATAAGGGATTCTGTGTGGAAAGGTGCAGGAAAGTAACTTCAGAAATTGGATGCACTGTCTCGCCTTAACACGGGTGCCTTCAGAAAGTCATGTTGACCCAGCAGGACTCTTGGAGATGAAGAGGTCTGAGGATGATTCCAGATTGAGTGGAAACATAGGTCCTTTACTTAGTCATTAAAGGGAAGAGTACTTCAGGAGATAGACCTGGTGGACACTTGGCTATATGTGGCTGGACCACTGCTAAGAGGGTCTTAGTCATCCAGTTCTTTGAGTAGAATGGAAGGCGTGTGTCCAGGAGGCCATGCCACATGGTGGAACACAATGTCCATAGCATGATGGGGGAGCCCCCTGGGCTACCCACTGATGACATCATTCACACATTTGCATCGTCAATGAGGTGGCTTGCTTATAGGGTGGCAGTGGTGGGAATGTGTCTTAGAAACCCTGTGTTCCCAAACGGACTTTAGGAGCAGACATCTCATCAGACCCTTTCTTTGGAAAATTAATCACACCAAGGTGGTCCCAGAAAGGATAAATGATGTTTCTTCCTTTCAGAGGAACACTTACATTTAGCCATCTATTGACCAACTCGAAGCCTCCTGATGTCCTTTTTGCACATATGTAATGAGCACTTACTAGATCTAGGCACGTGCCAGACACTGAAGGTGCAGGGATGACAAGACAAGGTCATTATCCTGGAGGAGCTCTGGTTTAGTTGGGAGAGAGAGAGAGATGGGACCAGATGCTGCCCCACAGGGTCTGAGCTGCAACAGGAGGAAGCCAGGTGGAATAGGGACACTGCTGAAGTGGGGTGGCCTGAGGTTCAGTACAGGCTTCCGGAGTCTCTGAGGAAGGATGGGGGAGAGCTGAGGGATAAATGTGAAGCCTGGGTTGAGTGCAGGGGAAAAGAAGGAATATGGGGAGGAGAGGTGCTCCCAGCCTTGACAACCCTCTGTGCAAATGTACAAATGCAGGCACACTGTGAGGCCAGTTCTCATTCTGATTCTCTTGGGCTTCTCAGAAACCATCAGCTTCTGTCTTGGGGACTCCTGGCCCCTAGCCTGGCCTACCATGAAATAAATGCACAGACCTGACTGCCTCTATCTTGGCACGTGGAGCTCACAGAGACAAATAAAACCAAGAGCCAGGGTGCGGATTGAGCTGGCTGTGTACGTGGTGAATATTCAGACCCTGCAGCGTTGCAGGACTGCTCTCTGTGCCTGTGGTCCTAGGGTGCTGAGAAGACACTAATCCATGACGTGACAGTCCTGTGGCTTCACACCTGCCTACAGCCCTGCCACTGCCGCAGTGACTGTGCTCCCAGGGTCTCTGTGCACTGCTCCGGGGACACAGGTAGGAGCAGAATATTTCTGCTTTTGCTTGCAAAGAAAGATAATGATCTCAAGGAGGGGATTTCACAGCTCCTTGAATTGAGTTGCATGTTTGTTCTGGGTTATTTTTTCTCAAGCTTCCTAATATAACACACATTTGCTATTGAGTAAATATTGATCCTGTTGCAGTCAGCATTAGTGGTGGGAGATGCTGAAAAATAATCAGCCAGCTAATCAGGTCTGCGTGCCAGGAGGAAGGTGAGTGTGGTGTGGTTGCTGTGTCCATGCTGCAAACAATTCAATCAGCCTCCTGTAATTACTAGGTTCATTTCAGCCCCTTATAAATAGAGGAGCTATCCCTGAATGACACCATGTTTTGAACAGCTATAAATAAGCCTGTAATTTAGATCCGGTTAATGTGTATCAGCAAGGAAAAACTTGCCTACTGGTTTTTGTTTTGTTTTTTGGTGGGGTGAGAGCTGCCTGTAAATTGAATGATGGATCACTTGGCGATGTGATGAATTAAAGTGCCACAAATGTTGAAATGATGGCAATTTTGACCAAGGATAAGCTTTAGCTACATAAAGAAGAATTTGCTAAATAAATTTATAGTGTAATAAGGTTACCAGGGTTCTGATTCTTCTGCTTTAAAGTACTTTGACTAGTGTAATAGTGACTTAAATGTTATTTCCAAAACCTTGGGATCCAACGTCATTTAGTGTGACTATTTCTACCTAATCCTCTCTCTTTTTTATTTGTTCTTTTTAGTTATACATGACAGTAGAATGTATTTTGACATATCATAGATACATGGAGTATAGCTTTCCATTTTTGTGGTTGTACATGATGTGGAGTTACACTGGTCATGTATTCATATATGAACATAGGAAAGTTATATCTGATTCATTCTACTGTCTTTCCTATTCTCATCCCATCTCTTCTCCCTTCCCTTCCTTCCCCTTTGTCTAATTGAATGAACTATCACCCTCCCCAGCTTATTGTAAGTTAGCATCCACATGTCAGAGAGAGCATTTGACCTTTGTTTTTTTGGGATTGGCTTATTTCATTTAGCATGATAGTCTCCAGTTCCATTCATTTACTGGCAAATGATATAATTTCATTCTTCTTTATGGCTGAGTGATATGTTCCACATTTTCTTTATCTATTCATCTGTTGAAGGGCACCTAGGTTGGTTCCATAGCTTAGCTATTGTGAATTGAGCTGCTATAAACATTGAAGTGGCTGCATCACTGTAGTATGCTGATTTTAAGTCCTTTGAGTATGTACCAAGGTGTTGGATAGCTGGGTCCAATTGTTGTTCCATTCCAAGTTGTCTGAGGAATCTCCACACTGCTTTCCAGATTGGTTGCACTAATTTTCAGTCCCAAGAACAATGTATGAGTGTAACTTTCCCCCTAAATCCTCACCAACATCACCTAACCCACTCTTTTTCTTTTAAATTTTTTTTAGTTGTTGATGGACCTTTATTTTGTTTATTTATCTATATGTGGTGTTGATTATTGAACCCAGTGCATCACACATGCTAGGCAAGTGGTCTAACACTGAGCTACAATTCCAGCCCCACCTAACCCACTCTTGACTATTCTCTTCAAATTTCTCTCTATCCCATACTCCAGAGTAGGAGGCTCATATGGCAATTGACAATTTGTATATCTCCAACAGAAAATGCTTCCTTGAAGCCAAAATTGTTTTTTACTTTCAGCTGTGTCCTACACAATAAGCCTAATTATTCTCCTAATTACTTGTAGACATAAATATTTGTGTGCTTTTATCTGTACTTGGAATCCAGGCCCAACACTTTCCCTTCAGCATCTCCTATTGTATGAGCTGGACTCTGCCTACTTCAGCTCCACACCTGCTATAGTTTGGATCTGGAATGTTCCCCAAGGGCCCATGTGCAAAGGCTTGGCCTCCAGCTTGGCACTATTGGGAGGTGGTGGAATCTTCAGGAGGTATGGCCTAGTGATAGATTTTTAGGTAATTGGGGTGTGCCTGGAGGAGATATTGGAATTTCAGTGTCTTCCTCTTTCTTTCTCATGTCTTGGTCATAAAATGAATAGCTTTGTTCTAGCACATGCTCCTGCCATGATGTGCTTCTGCCTTGCCCAGAGCAATGGGGTCAATGGCACATGGACCAAAATCTCCAAAACTGTGAGGCAAAGTGCATCCTTTCTCCTTATAAGTTGATAATCTCAGGATTTGTTATCATGTCAGAAAGCCAACTCAAGTACACCAAAACCCAATAGGCAGTGGCCAGCTGGGGCTAAGCCTGGCACCCGTAGGAAAGAAGAGATTGAGTAGTGACACATATTTCTTTTCACAGTCTGTCCCCTGTCCTAAGGCAAACATATTAGGCTGTTCTACATGGCTCCTTCCAAACCTTATCTGTTGAGAAGTCCACATTTACAATTACTACCACGCAAAGAAAAAGCAAGTTCATTTTAATTGGGAAAGAGCATTTAATAGGGATATAGCATGAGGTTGCTGAATGTGTACCGCCTCCCCTAAAGAAGTTGGACAAGCCATGTGGCCATGCCACCTGACCTCCTTCCTGAACATGCCAGAAGGCTCCATTTCCTGGTCTTCTTGGTGAGTTTCATAAATTTTTTCCCTGCTCAAAAAGTTTCAGGAACTAGTGAGCAAGTAGGGAAAGACAAGATGGGCTAAATGAACCTGGCAAAGGTGCCACCTGGAAGGAAGTAGTGACAAGGTAGGGGACTCATAGCTGGGGTGAATCTGAGGAATTGCCTAAGGCTGGCCAAGACAGCTTAGAGAGGAGACAGAAGCGTGTGACCCTGGGAGGAGGTTAGGGATCGGGGGACACGAAGAAAGTGTCAAGTATCAAGTCTAAGGGACAAAGGCTGAAAACAGCAAGTTAATAGTGAGGACAGTAGCTACAAAGACCAATAGGCAGAATGGAGTTTAGTATGAAAATGGGGAAAGGATGAGGCGTTGGAACTAAGGCTGGGAAACATGAGACTGGGCTGCAGTTTTGTTTTTTTGTTTTTTTTCCGTGTGATTCCTGGTGTGTGGCTTGGATCAAGGGTACCTGCAGAATGACATTGGGTTGGGTGGAGCCTGGGGAGTGCCTGCACAGCTTTCCCAACCACTCCTAAGGTAAATATTATGCATAAATGATGAGAGAATATGCCTCGGTTTTTCCCAAATGAAGTGAGACAGAAATTGGTTATTGAAATAGTTTTTATTAATTGTACCATTTAGAATCCAAGGGAGGAAAACAGCTACTATTTCTGGAGTAATTTGTTTCCTAATGGATATTTGGTTCAAGGGATGGAGACAGATTTAAACACTGCCTTCCCAACTCATATTGGTTGAGGCATTTATGTAACAGAGGTGCTAGATGGCTGCAAGTCCCACCAGATGGGACTGAGAGGTGAATCGGTTTGTTACATACTGAGAACCCCTTGACTTCTTGTCTGAGGGTTTCTCTCCAACTCTTTGCAGAAGAAAGGCAGTTATGGGTTCACTGTCCTCAGGAAGCAGGTGTGTGGGCCAGGTGCCTGTGATCCCCTGAGGGTCCCTGCAGCTTCACACTTCCTCGGGAAACCACTTTGCCCTTTGGTCACTTATGAAAGCACCTTAGAAAAATGGAAAGATTCAAGGCTCATTCCAGCAGATGTGGTTCAGAGTGGAGGCCGTTGAGGACATCTGCTTAAATGAGCGCACCTTGACATTTGCACCACAGGCTAGATTTTACCAATATATCTTCATGTCTATCATCTTATTTCATCTGAAAAACAATCCTAAAGCACATATTGTTGCCAGATTGTTACCCCTATTTTACAGAAGAAGAAATGGCTTCTCTTTTGCATTTAAGAAACCTACATGAATATGCACACATAATTAACAAAAATAGGATCAAGATAAGCCCCATACATTTTAATTTCTAGTAATACACAGCACTATTTACTCATTTTCTATTGATGAAATCATTTAGATTTATAAAGCAATTTAAATGGTTTGATGTTTTCTATTAATAATAGCTAGTTATATATGTTTATACACTGCCTTGTTTTTAAAAGGTTCTGAAATGGCTTAACAATACAATAGTGCCTGAAAAAATACAAGTACAAACAGAAGCTGAGCATAGAGCTTAAGGATACAATATGTTTGGTTGATACTTGGCTGTGGAGGTAGTAGTGATGGGTTGGGGGGAGGCACGGGAGATGTGGAGGAGGAGTGAAGTTTCATTGGTATGGTTGAGGGGTGATTGAGGTGGTGGCTATCAAAGTCAGTGGGACAAGCCCAGCAATGGGAGAAAAAGGGTCAGGAAAATTAAGATCTAGGCAAGGATAAAGGAGGAAGGTGAACAGGACAAACTAGCATTTGAATGAAAAGCAATTAGAAAAACTTTTGCTCTACCTTTTATCAGGACTGAAGTATGGAGTACGCTGGGTGCTCAGCTACCCTGGCCAGTGGCAATAGCTGCCAAGTGCAGTTATGTTAACTACTGTGTGCCAGATGGTGCTCTTAGAGTTCCAATCAGATCTCATTGACTCCTTATAACAATTCATCTAGGTTTCTATTATTACACACACTTGAGAGACAAAGAAGTGAAGAGACAGGGAGGTTTAAGTAACATGTTCCATATTCCACTGGGAGAAAGTTACAGTCATAATTCTATCTGTAGTTAAGCTTCTTAACCACTGAGATTTTGGGACAGAAAGTGAGTTGTCTATGCAAGGCTGTCCAGCATCCAAAGTGAAGGTGAAAGGAGAGATTGTACCTGCTTTTATTCCTGAATCATGAAGCCTCTGCATATGGTTTGGTAAACATCTCCTAAAGAAGCCATGATGCCACTCAGTCAGGAACTGGAACTTCTTAAACCATGAGCTACATAAACGTTTTCTCTTTAAAAATGAACTCTCTCAGGTATTTTATTATAATAATGACAAGCTAATACATTCTGTTTTAAGGATCTGAGTTTAAGAGCACACAAAGGGATCTGTAGCCACGAGTTTAACTTATAAATCTCTAACCTTCAGGTGCATGAAGAAACTACCCTTCACCTGCGGACCATTCCTGGATGTGGTGCAGGATTGTTGGTATGTGCACAACTACGGCCTAGGTATAGATATCCACAGTGAGAATATGGTCTGTGAAATAGTGCAAGCTGCTTTTCATTTTCACAGATTGAGCAACTCAGTGCTTTTTCAAAGAAGTTTTGATGTTGTTGCTGATATTTGCGATCTGAACTGGCAGTTGCTGCCCCCATTACTGTTCAGTTGCTCTTGGGCCCAATTCAGGAGGGCTCCGTGTGCCATGTCCTGGCTCTGCCTTTTTCTGCTGGACCCTTCCTCTCCCTATCAGAGCAGGCTGTGTGATGGCCCGACACACTGACTTTCACGCATGCCTTTATGATTAGCTCCCTCCCACCACCTGGTCATGAACACATATGGACCTGATGTCTATTTTTGTTCTTCATCTTCTCCTTTTTGTGTCTTTTGGTCTGTTGCTTTCATTAATGGTCTATTTCATGTTTTCATTTTCTTCTCTTTCAGAGGAAGGACAGAACAAGAATCTCTTGCCTTGCTGTCCTCAATCATTTTCCTCTTGTTCTTCTGTCCTTAGGAGACACTTACCCTGCACTGGTGACTGTGAGCTCAGGACAAAATAAGCCTTGGTAAAAAGGAGGTTGAGAGTGTAACTATATCATCAGCTTAAGTTTCTAACTTGCAAAGTACCATTATAGAGCCATTTTGCTTCATACAAAATGGGGCAATAATATCACTCCAGCATATCACTTCTCACCATGGAGAGAGAAGGTAGATGCATTAATAATCAATGGTTTTAGAAAACTAACATATTCTGGCATTTACATCAGAGCCTAAGAAAATAGGGGATGTTCTCCTTCTTAAAATTTGTTTTTCTCTACCTTGTGGTGGAAGTGAATCCATGGACTCTTGCAGGCATTAATAGGAATGGACAATGAAGAGCACATGGAAAATATGTTTGCACTTAGCAGGCTGCATGAGTGATGATCTATTTTTTTTTCTTTGCCATTGTTTATAGGAATGTCAATATTGAGAGTTTTTTTGTATTAAAAAAGGTTTAAGATTGTAAAGTTGCTAATAAAGTTTTTATGTGGTAACAATGCCTCTTGTAGAACTTGTACTATAACCTCAAATCTAAACTTTTCTGGGGAAATAGTTGCAGCAGAGCCCCTAAAGAAGGTTCCAGAAGCAAACATGTGCAACTTCTGTCAGAACTGATTACCGACTTATTGCTAGCTCAGCACTTGGGGATGGGGATTGAGGAAACCCAGGCTCTAAATGAAGTCCAAATGAGGCTAATGTTAGCAGTGAACAGTAGATCTTTACATCTGCTGATGTTCTATATGTCAGTAAAAATTTTCAACACCATTGACTAAAATTGCGTAACTACAGTCACTGCTATCACAATAACAATTAGAAGGACACCTGTCAAAATTTAATATCACGTAGCCACTTCTTGTGCCAGGCCTTCATACAATCACAGCGTCCCTGACTGATTTCTGGTGAACATGCCCTTTGACTTATGCTCAGATTTTAATTACAGCATATGGGAATATATATAAGCAAAGTATATTTCTAGGAACATATCCATTTGCAAAGGGGTCTTGATCAAGTTTAGAGAAATGCTTAATTCAGAATGTGCAGAGCAATAAAATGAATTTTAAAATGACTTTTATTGACCTCAAAAATTGTGAGCTAAAAGCACTTGAGTTCATTTAAAAAGCAATTTTATTGAGTTAATGGTGAGTATAAAGAATTAAATCAATAAAAACCCCACTTGCCATTAAGTTCAAAAACAGTAAAAGCATTTTATTAACTGTGTTGTTTTAAATTCAACAATATGTGTTCCCCTTGGTTGTTTTGTCCTCTCCCTTACATTTCTCACCAATTTGCTGAGGTTTTTTTTTTTTTTTGGTCCTGAATGTGGGCTTTAAAAATTGCAAATATGTGTAACAGACATGTACATAATCAAATCAAGAGTAAAACCGTCGTGGAGTAGGATACTCAACTATGCTGGTCAGTTCCAACACATATGAACCAGTGCGGCTGCTATCACAGGAACAATTAGAAGGATACGTACTGTGTGCGCACTTCGCCTGGTATAGTTCTGGGGATACACCATGACATTCCAACCAGTAAGCCCACAATAACCAATGGCTGCTTCTGCTCTTTACACGTCTATTATAGAGAAATGAAGGTACCTCCCTCAGATGGCAAATATTTGGTCCAAAAATGAAGTAGCTGTTTGTAATACAGTGCAATCTAATGTAAAACTCTGGAATTCATTCATTCATTCTGTTAGTCATTAATAAATGGCTCTGCTGGGTGCTGAGTGGACAGTGATACATAAAGGTGTGGGGCTTAAGACAGCGTAGGAGACAGACAAACACGCTTTCAAATAAGTCTGTAATAAGGAAGTGTGACAAGAGCTATCAATGTAATTATTTTAAGGTTACAAAAGAATCATGGAGAAAACCAAGGCAGGAAGCTCAGAAGCAGGGCCGAGGTAGTAGGTAGAGGCTGATGGGTAGGGGATGGGGGACAAGGGGAACCAGGGAAGAGCCCTGCAGCAGAGGGAAGAGCAAGTGGGGAGGGCTGGGCCCTGGATGCAGGTGGCCCTGTCCAAATGGATTGAAAAAGTCATGGGGAAGGTGCCAAATGTTTTCTTCTTGCTGCTTCAGCTTTTTCCTGAGGGGGCTAGTTCTGGTTCTCAGCTTTGTACCCAGATGCCCTCTTTGCCCATCTCCTGGAATCAGTGCCCCAGTGTGATAGTCCAGTCAGCTTGGCTACCTATCTCTGCCCATATGCTGCAGGTTCCATCCACAGTGCCAAGCATCACTGCTGGCCTCAGGGATATGATCCCCTGGCACTTGATTATTATGCAGCCTCTAATCAGAGTCTGGATTCAGAGCCTGAGGACCCAGCCTGAAAATGAAAGAATTCCAAACAGGTAAGGCAGCCTGATCAAAGGGAGCTTCATACTCAACCAGAAGCTCTTCCCTGGTAGGGGTGGGGAGGGGGGAGCATAAAAATACATCAGTGAGAACAACATGTTTTATTTGTAGAGTATTTATTATGTTCCAGGTACTAAGCTATATGCTTCATTTATTACTCTGTTGTAGTCCCATGAGATCAGATTCATTAGTATCCCATTTTACAGATATGTAAATTAAGGCTTAAGGCAGTGGAATGACTTGCCCAGGGTTCCACAGTGAAGAGGTGATAGGGTCAGGCAATCTGATCCCAGAGACTTAGCCCTTAATCTTTCTGCTGTGCTGACCTACCAACCTCACCTCATGCCATTACTGGGTGCACCGCGTGACTTGCACTTTGGTTTTCTTCAAGCACTGCTATAGTCAAGCAGTGTCTCTAGGGGTCAGAGTTCAGCTCTCCTATAGCTAACACAATCTCACTTGTTAAACTTAAGGAAAGGCAAATTCTCAGATAAGAACTGTGAAGGCTGCTGGACAGCAGGTTGGGAGAACAGCTTAGCTTCTGACTCTTTATACAACCCCCCAAATCCAGGGATCTGCACACACTTTCCATGGCAGAGTAGTTAAGATGGCTTCTGATGGCCCAAGATCTAGACAAGGAGTTGTCCCCACTGCAGTGCAGAACTCTGTGGACTCTCAGCCTGGTCCCTGAAAGGCACTGGGAGTGTTGTCTATCCACTTGGGACCAGACTGGCACAGGAAGAAGTCACTATAATAGAGGTAACAGGGATAGGCAAGAAGGTAACCTGGGGACATGCGAGTCCCCAACTCCAGGCTGCCTTCTCCACCGGGAGGTTTTCCTTTCCTGTGCCAACCCACAAAATGAGGTCAGGGGTCTAACTCTCTCTTGCCCCATCCCTCGTGGCTACACATATTTCACAATTGCAGGGGTAGAGTTCACGGGCTATATTATGTCTGCTTCCTGAAGGCTGCCAAGCAGTCAGAGATGCCTGTGAAACCAGAGGAGGCAGAAGGGAAGAAGACAGTCCTACTATTGCCGTTGTCTCTCAAGCTCTAGTGTGAACAGGAGGTCTGTTTCAGGCAGCAGGATAAGGTCACATTCTGAAGAGGCATTTTTGGATGAGGTCTGTCCTGGTCTTTCTGGAACATGTATCCATTTCAGGGCCTAGCAGAGAAAAGGGGCTGGGAAGGGAAGGCGAAATGTGATAAAGCTGTGAAATGTGATAAAGCTGGTTTAGTCCAGGACACCCACACTTTGCGGCACCTGCCAATCTGTTACACTGATGCTGTTACACAATTGTCTGGGAATTCATCTGTGTCCTTGAGCATGCAAGAGTGCCAACTTACCCCAAAGTGAGTGGGCACAGGGATGGAAGGGATGGACCAGCTTGAATTCCTCCTCTTTGGCTCTGCAGAACCACCAAGTCCACCAAATGACAGGCTAGTAGAAATGACCAGCACAAATTTGAGGCTGTTGACTTCCTGAGTAGTTAGCTCGACCTCTGGGAAGATCCCAGATCATTGAGGGTCTTCCTCTGTTCTTGTCATCTTCACAGAAAACCTTAGCCAATTTTGAATCTCAGGAGAGGAAGTTCTTAAATTTATTTTAGTATTTAAAGTTTATGAGGAAATAATTCAAATGAACAGGTGGATGGATAAAGAAATTATAGCATCCACAGGATGGATTGTAACTCAGTAGTAATGAGGAAGGAACCACTGATAGTTGGAAGAATATGGGTGAATCGCAAAAGCATCTTGCTAAGTGAAAGAAGCCATACTCAAAAGGCTGCATGCTGTAGACACCATATGTATTACATCATGGAAAAGGCAAAGCTATTTGGAGAAAATACCAACAGCACATAGTTTTCAATCTCAGGAGAGTCTTGGGGACCATTATAGGGATACAGTAAAGGAGTATTGGGAGGAATATGAGCCTTTGCTTTATTCAGAGTAGCTTTACTTCTATGTATTTTATACAGTAAAATTTGGTTTCTTTGAAAAAATTGTCCTAAACATGGGGAAAAATGAATGTTAAACTCAAGGAAATGTTAGAGTCCCAGCAAGGAGGTATTATATTTCTTCTACTCCTTGTTCAGCCTGGACTTCAGAAATTCTGAGATGAATAAATCTGGTTCATTTTGTGCTCTCTTTTCCTAGAGAAATGCACATAAGCCTAGGAACTCACAATTTTGCATAATGTTTCAAGGAAAGTCATAGGCCTCCTGAAGTTCAACCTCAGAGCCTCTAGAAGCCCATGGATCTCCAGGTCAATACTTCTTTGGAGAGGGGGAACCATAGTTTTCTTTCTTAAAACAGTCTCATATCATCCATCCCAAATGTATCTGTTACCTGCTGCTATGTAATAAGAAACTTCAATGCTTAATAACTGAAATAATCTAGTTTGTCATTTATCACAATTCTTTGTGATAGGTGGACTCATTTGAGAGGTCCTTCAGTTCCATGTGGTGTTGGTTGGAGTCACTCATAGGTTGCATTCACCTGGGAGCTCATCTGAGTACTCTGCTGGGGTTGAAAGGTCCAAGTTGACTTCACCCACATGTCTGGGGACTTGGAAGGAATTGTCAACTGGCATTTTAGTTCTGTTTCACAAAGTTTGTTTCTCTTTCTGTGTGTCTCTTTTGAGTCAAGTCTCTCAGGAATGGCTGCCTTTCAGACAGGAACTGGAAGCTACCAGGCCTCTAAGGGATAGACTCAGGACTGGCACTGTTACCTCTACCACACTTGATTGACCATAGCAAGTCACAGAGCCAGCTCAGATTCCAATGATTTTACCTCTGGATTGAAAGAACCCTATCACACATACAGGGATGACAGGATTGCTGATGACCATCTTTGCAGACAATCTACCACACTGTGTCCTTGAAAAATGCAAGGGGAGATCATCAGTGTTGAGAACAACCACAGTGTATCACTCAGAGCAATGAGTTCTTGGGGCATAATCTGGGAATCCACATACATTTTCCCCTTGAGTCTATTTATTTCTTCTCTTGTGTTACCATGAAGATAATCGAAAGGTAGTTACGCTCTTGTTCCTCAAAACTTATATTATTTTTCTTCAGCCTCACCATTCTGCCAGTTTTCTGTGATATGCCTGTATCACCTACAAACTACCAAATATTGTGAGCTTCATTTTGCATTTTTCTTTTTCTAGAAATATATGCCTGTTTTCATTTCTATTTCAGGAAGCTGGTATGATTCTAAATGGAAACAACCACTTGAGTGACCTGTTAGAAGTGTGGTAGTTGTGTGACATCATCATACCCTAATGCTGCCTCTTCCATCTGACAGATGATAAGGTGGACAGGCTTTGGCTTCCAAGCACATCTAAGGATATGACCTATCTTGCTGCTTTCCAAATGGACTTACATTTTTATTATCCTGTCTGCTCCTTGTGACTTCATAAGAAATCAGTTCCCATTGGTTGGGGTAGGAGGTAATGAAAACCAGTCCCACAGCAAACATTCCTGGGAAGCACTGGTCTATTGTCAATGCACAATGTAGAGTCTAATGTTCTACTACTGGAAAGCCACTTTTGTTTCTTCGTGAAGTCCCTGGTCCTTTTCTAAAACTTGTTTTCCACTCTTATTCCAATGTTCCAATTTGACCCATGTAGTTCCCAGGGGTCTTAGAATTCTCTAGCAGCCATAGGTTCTCAGGACCATAGTACCACAGAACAAGAGAGATGGAGAGCATTTCTGAACTTCCAGTTTTGATACCCTCTCCCAAGTACTGAAGTCCAAGGAGGGATCTCAGGTGCATGGAAGTCTGGGGGGGTGGGGGGGGAGAGCGGGGAGTGGTTTCTATAAGTCAAGTTCTGAACTTTATACTCCCATTTCAACTTGAAGTTTTATCTATAATTTGCTTAATCTTGACCTTCCATAGAAGATATTTTGTAATTAAAAAAAAACGATTTCATGTTTGAAGCAAAAATAAAAAATACAAATGTCATGCAACTCTCTTTTCTAAAGACTAACTGACTCAGACCTGGAATAAGCTGCACAACATTTACTTGAGTAGCTGATCGTAGGCATTGAACTTGTCTCCCGATCTTGGCTGACTGCTGTTACCATTCTTAGATCACTTGAATAAGGGCAGGATTCATCGAGGCCAAAGAATGAGAAGAAAAGTCCCGAGACTGCTCTGCTTTGTCTTAAGAAATCTTTTATTTGACTGGGATCCTGCCTCTGCTTTGCCGAAACTGTCTGTGCTACGATTATTGCAGGATTATCCTGGGCTGCATGACTGTCTCTAGAGCCTGCTGGGAGCGTGTTTTGCTAGCTCAGCTGTTTCTCAGCTTGCTCTGCCTGATGATGTCAGCTGTGATGTTCTTTCACTCAAGAATCCCCCCTCCCGCTGCTCACCGCCTCAGCCTCTCTTTTGGTCCAGCTAGCGATGTCTTCATCTTCCCCCTTTTTTCCTGTTCTCTCCACTTTTGACATCCTTGAGGCTGATAGTGTTTGTCAGGTCTGTCTTTAACTCTGGGGAAAGAGCTGGTGGAGCCATCTGTGGGTTTTGGAGAGCATCCCTGCTTGTAATTATTTTTCCTGGAGTCACTCTTGATGAGGTGAAGAGTGTTATTACCAGTTGTCGTCTGGGCTTTCTCATCATACAGTGTGTCTTGGGGTGGGGACAACAATGGCACGATGAGTCTTAGAAGGACAATAGTTGTTGATTTCTTCACAGACAATTGAATGAAGGAGTTGATTCCCAGGACAATGCTTGGTTTGATCCCTCACACCATTTGGCTGCAGTGTTCCCCACAGTGGGGGTAAGATTTTCGTCACTTCTCTTCATCTCAAATGTCAGGGAGCCATCAGAAGCTGGGCAAAAATGGAAGATGGGCACTTTCTCCACATGAGCAGGAAGTCTTTGTCCAAGAATAATGAGCGAAGATGAAATCATCATAAACCCTCTAAATCCTTGATAATTTTGGCTAATTATCTCAAAGGACAGTGTGAATTACTGAAAGGGCTAAATTAAATTAAACCCAGCTCAGGAATTAGAAGCAGATTTGATTTTACCAGAGCATTAGACAAGGAGTTACAATCCAAATTATAGCCCAGATTTTGCCATTAACACACTGAGTGATGTTAGGTGGATTATTGTCCACTTTGTGTCTAAGTTTTCTCACTTACAAAATGTGGTTTTGAATATATTACGTGTAAAGACCCTTCCACACTTTGTAGTGTATTATTGGAATATTTGTTAAGTACCAACCTTGGTCAGGGCAGTGTTCTGGTCCTGTAAGAGATGCAAAGAAATATTTTGGATCTAGTCTACACCATCAGATTTTTTAATTTTTATTTTTTGTAAAGACCTGCTATTGCATTTGATTCAAGCAGAAGCAGTCATATATTAGGCTAACAAATCATTGCCAAAAGGAGCTGGCTTTATATGAATAGAATGTTCATAATTAGAACATTAATTGTTTAAATGTAAATGATTGCTTATAAAGTGCTTGAAAGGACTACTTCTGTTAAATAAGTTGAGCAATCCTCTTGCAATTGCATTTATCCTTTTAAGTTGTTTAGCTGGTGCTTTTTTCATAGACGGTTATTATAACTATTATGATTTATGCTCTGCCTTCTCCAAAAAGGATTTGAGGCAGCTGAAAGCAGAAAACACATACAAACCATGATAATTAAAATTCTAAAAAGAAAAACAAATGACAACAGAAAGCAATTATAAAAGGGGGGAGTTAGGCTTTCCAAATAACCTGGGATACGTTCATTTCTGTACTTGTTCCCTGGTTAACTGAACTACCCTTGTAAGCACAAAGGTAGCTAAGAAGGAGACAGAGTATAGAATTCAGTAAGTATAATCAAGCACGTACTATGTACCCTGTCCTATGCAAAGCTGGAATTTAAGGACAATGGAGAAGATGGACTGCAGATAAATTCTTAGGATACTATGTGACTAGTGTGTGTTTGTATTGGTTTCCAAATTATTTTGATTATGAACCTCTATCAGAAAAATATCTGAGGCATGTACCTCTCTGATGTGTATATTCATTTACATATAAATTCTATTTGTGAATTACTGTTGTAAGATGTTGTATATATCATGAAACATTCAAAAAAGAAATATGTTTGAGATAAAAATAAATATGAAGAGTACTTTTTATTTATTTATTTATTTATTTATTTTTGATATTGGAGAATGAACCCAGGGACATTTTATGACTGGCTTGCTTCCCTACCTCTTTTTATTTTAAATTTAAGACAGGATCTTGCCAAGTTGCTTAAGACCTCACTAAATTGCCAAGGCTCCCTCAAATGTGTGCTCCTCCTACCTCAGCCTCCCAAATCACTGGGATTATAGGTATGCACCCCCATGCCTGGTGAATAGTTCTAACATTTTCTTTCCACGTTCCAATAAAGTGGTTTTATTTGGATGAAATGATTATTAATAGAAATGTAGTTGTTAAAATGTTAATAAATGAATGGATTAATGAATGTGTACAAAGTGCTTAAAAGGAATGTCAAAGGAAGTAGGCCAAGCAATTCATTTGTAATTGCATTTACTTAAATGTCCTTTCCTTTCTTCCTTTCCTTTCCTTTCCTCCTTCCTTCCTTCCTTCCTTCCTTCCTTCCTTCCTCCTTCCTCTCTCCCTCCCTCCCTTCCTCTCTCTCCGTCTCTCTCCTTCCTTCCTTCCTTCCTTCCTTCCTTCCTTCCTTCCTTCCTTCCTTCCTTCCTTCCTTCCTTCCTTCCTTCCTAGCATTGTAGATTGAATTCAGGGCCAGACACATGTGCTGACCTATCACCCCGCAGCAGCCTGGACTGCACACAGTGTGAATGCCCTTTGAAGAAGTATGCACCCCACAGTGCTGTAGCTCCAGACACCCACCACACACACACACTAAGCATGTGCAATTCAATGATTTCAACTTCCTGCTTCCTGAAGCAGGGAGAAAATTGAAATGGGAAAGATCTGAATGGAAGTTGGGACTCAAGAGTTGACCAATACTGTTAGTACTTTTCCAAACTCTAATTAGCATAATTTTGAACCACTAATATTAGTACTTTTTCCAATCCTGATTAGCATAAGTTTGGACCAATAGTGTTAACTCAAGTGCTATATAAACCCTTAAACTAGCACACAGAGATGGCTACCCCTGTCACGTCCCCTCTCATCCTGCAGGAGATGGGTTTCTATGCACACTTGAATATTCTACTCTTACACTCACTCATCCTAGTCTCTGGATTTCATTCCTCAAATTCAAGAGACAAGAATCCAGAAAGAAGAAATTGATGGTGAGCTGCTGGGCTCTGTAACAACACTGGAGGGCATGGCCTAGCATTTACAGCTGCGACACTACTCAGCTGCTGAGGACTATACCTCACACAGACCCCACGGATCAGCAGAAATAGAGCAACTCAGTTGCCAGTAGAAGTGAGGAGTGAAGTTTCATCTCAAAACTTTTTCTAATACTACAAGGAGTACATATACACCTTTCATTCATCTTCCCCTAATGCTAACATCCACCGATTTTTTTCCCATAGATTATCACCTTGAGCACCCTGTGATATCTGTACTCCACCCCTCCTTGGGGACCATTAAAGATCATCAGTTTGTTTTCCTACATTTTTATATAAATGTTTAACCAAAATATAATATTCACACAGCAAAATTAAAGAATCTTTCTCCCAAAGCAAAGATTATATCTCAGGGACGCATCTCCCAGAAGTACCTACTGATGCCCTGAGTAGGCTCTTTGCTTCCTGAGGACCATACCACTTGGATTGTAGCCTCAGCAGTGAGGTTCTGATTCCCTTGTTCACGGCTGTACCTCCAGGACTGAGAAAAAAGTACAGTGTGAAAAAGGCACTTAATACTGAATGACAGGAAATAACATTTTCCCTAAACATTTTAGAAAGCAGAGAGGGACTGTAAATTATTTCTTTGTTGTTAAATGTTCAAATGAAAAAGCCACAGAAGATGAGTCAAGACCAAGGGAAATTTTGCCATTTTTTTTTTCTTTTTGTCAGGATTGCACATCATTGGTGCCATAGTTCCAACTTATTCCAGTGATGGTTTAGTGCTCTGTATAAATGAGTACCCCTAGCAGATAACTACCTGGCTCATCTGGCCCATCTCATAACCCAGGTCCACACAGGACTAGCATGGGCTTGTTTCTGTCAGGCCTTAGCTTCCACAGGAAAGCCTTTCCTTATCTACACTTGTCTTTCCCTCTCTGAACTTGCCACAGAACGTCCCATCTCTCCTGGTTCTCCCATAATTGCACTGTGTTCTTTCTTTCTTTCTTTTTTTTTTTTTTTTTTGGTACTGGGGATTGAACTCAGGGGTACTCAACCACTGAGCCACATCCTCAGCTCTATTTTTTTGTGTTGTATGTGGAGACAGAGTCTCACTGAGTTGCTTAGCGCCTTGCCATTGCTGAGGCTGGCTTTGAACTTGCGATTCTCCTGTCTCAGCCTCCCAAAGTGCTGGGATTACAGTCATGCGCCACTGTGCCCAGCTAATTGCACTGTCTTCTATTGCCCCTAAAACACCTCGATTATTTAGTGGGTGAGTCTGGGCTAACTGAATTTGTTTCTTGTGTGCAATCTCTGCATAATGGACTAGATTGTGATCTCCTTGAGTCTAGGCCAGTGTCTTCTCATTGCTTGTGTCTTACAGATATTATAACATGACAGGATCAAATTAACATGGAAGATTTCTCAAATGTTGAGCAACTGTTACCCAGGGAGGCATCATGGCATGGCCATTCAATAAATTTTGACAGATATGAATTGAGCACCTACAATGTTAGAGAAAGAGAGAAAGAAAGAGAGAGAGAGAGAGAGGAGGGGGGAGAGATAGAGTGATCAGGGAAGGTTTTTCTGACAAACTAACATGTAAGAAGAGACCTGAATGCAATGAGAGAATGAGGCATGAGAGCAGCTGCAGAGAAGTAGTCAAGGCAGAAGGAACTGCAAGTGCAAATGTCCTGGGGTGAAGAAGCTAAATACTGGGCCATTATTAACACCTTCCCTTGATTTTCATGTTTAGAATAGCTTTAATCAATTTCTTTGGGGCCTGAAAGAACACTTTATCTCTTTGCACTAGGGAGCCCTCACTAGTCCATTAGGTGTGTGAATTGGATCAGGTTTCCAAACTAACATTTGTGTGACTTTCTGGAAAAACAATTCTGTAATGGAGAAAACATTTTCTTTCGGGCAGCTGAAACAAGCCCTCTCTTCTCACATACTTTACTGCCTCTCACACCCCCAGCCCCTCACATTCACACACACTCCACTTGTCTTTATTTTAGAAACATGCTAAGGAACATTTTGTTAATGCAACTTTGGGGTCAGGGTTATGCATTAGCAATTGCTCAGGTGGTCTGTGTGAACAATGCTCGGCGTGCTCCACCCTACTACGACATGCACACCCTGGAGGGCCTGAGGTTTCTTTCTTTCTTTTCTTTTTTTTTTTTTGGTACTGGGGATTGAACTCAGGGGCACTCGACCACTGAGCCACATCCCCAGCCCTATTTTGTGTTTTATGTAGAGACAGGGTCTCACTGAGTTGCTTACTGCCTCGCCAGTAAGGCTGAGGCTGGCTTTGGACTTGGAATTCTCCTGTCTCAGCCTCCCAAAGTGCTGGGATGACAGGCGCGCAACCACCGTTCCATGCTCCTGAGGTTTCTAAAGGAGCAGGTGCTAGTGTGGCCACTTCACTTGGTGTCCTGTTTTAAGCATCCCTTTCCCAAGATTGCCCGGCTGTGGGCTTGGCAGAGATACCTGGGGAAGTGGCCTTTCTACCACATCCTGGAAGGCACGAGGTATCACTGGAGGTTTTTGGTTTTTGTATCATTCTAGCCTCGGGTATGATTTCCTTTCGTTGAAATACTCTGTTCTTGTATTAAAATGTAACATGGAGTTTGGGTTTTTGTTTACTCATAGCAGTCAATGAGCATGAAGAAGACCTCCCTTTCACCTCCAGGAACTTTTGGAAGTGTGTTTCTCACAATAGAAACTTGCCCTACACTAACCCTGAGCCTCCCACGTCTCCTAAAGTGGGGTGCTGATGGCACTGGGGAAACCGTGGCTGGCAGCGTTTTTTGAGATGACATCTTGGCACAAATGTCCTGCCTCTGTGCATCCAGCTCACAGACTTGCCTTAGGACAAGAGTGAAAGGCAAGTCAAAGACAATAAGCCATGTCCTTCTGTTTCCTGGAAGTGCTGGGTTATCTGTTATTTTGCCTGTAGTCAGGTGTATTAAGAAAATTCCTCTTTTTTAGAATGGCTAAAGCTTAATTTGTACTTTCTTTATGCATCTGTTAAACTAGGATGATATCGTCTACCCTCAAAGAGGAGTAGGCCAGCTTCCCATTGAACTTGGCCTTGGGACCAGCCTGAGTGGCATTGAGCCACCAGAGTCCCCTCCAACTTCTTCCTGGAATATACCAGTTCAGTATTCTCTCTCCCTGACAGCTGACATCATTTCTCTGTACTGACTTTGGAGTTTTCTCTTCTTTTGATAATAGTTCTCAAACTTCCAGGACTCATGGATTCCTGGACCATCTCATAAAAATTCCCCACATTTAAAATTTTATGGTTTTATGGGATTATGAAGATTCTTGAGATCTCATCTCTGGACTCTGGATTCCAGGATGAGTTCCCCTAAAATTGGCCTTGTTTTCTACGTTTGCAGATTCCACCGTACCTCAGGAAGAAGAAAACCATCCCACGTCTGCCCCACGTACACACCCCACCATCCCACAGCAGATGTTATTTGTATTAGTGTCCTTTTGCTGCTGTAATAAATCATTATAGACCTGGTGGCTGAAAACACAAATATGCTCTTATTGTTCTGAGGTTAGAAGTCCTAAAACCAAGTGCTAGCAAGTCTGTTTCCTTTTTAGAAGCTCTAAGGGAGAATCTGTCTCCCTGTCTTTTCCTGTCCCAGGAGGCCACCTACATTCCTTGGCTTTTTCCTTCTCCCTCCATCCTCAAAGACAGCAACAAAACATCCTCAAATCTCTCTCTCTCTCTCTCTTCTCTCTCTCTCTCTCTTTGTCAAATCTCTTTCTAAGACTTTGACTCTCCTGCCTCCCTCTTTCCCTTAAGAGGTCTCTTTTGACTACATTGAGATCACCGGGATAATCCAGGATCATCTTCCCATCTCAAGATCCTTAAGTCAGTCTCATCTGCAAAGTCAGGTTATGGGGACAAGGACATGGAGTTCTTTTTCAGGGGTCATCATTCTGTCTACTGCACTATCCTTAAGCCTCGTCTCCCAGGAACTCTCCTTAGACTACCTAAAATCCAGAGTGAGAGATACCGAGTTACCTTCTTCCCTGCTCAGGCCCTATTTCCTCTCTGAGGAGTTGCCTCTTGCCCTGGTGAATGGTCTCCCTCCCTGAATACTCCTGCTTCCCACAGAGATAGCGGCCCCTGCATGTTTCCATGGGATAACTGCATGCACACTTCATTGGTGAGAACAACATCTGACCAGTAGGAACATGCACATGGCAAACAATGTGTATTTCATCTCACAAGTTAAGATTGCAGCAAAGGGGAAAAGAAGAGGGACTGATCATTCTGTACTCCAAATAAATTAGCCATCTATTGACCATTGGCCATTTCTTGGAGTCCCATCTAGAAAGTATGGGAAGAAATGTTGGTGTTACTATACAATTCTTTCACATCAGTACAACTTTCTTTTCCTCTTCATTCCCTTAGCTTTCTTTTTCTCATCCAACTCAGTATTTTCAGGGCCAAGAACTATAATGTCAGAATGAGGAATGATTGCTAAGCAAGAAATTTTCACTGTACCTTTGAAGCTCTGAATCAGAATTCCTAATGGGGTACATTGTGCCTTCACCCCATCTGGCAAAATTGGCCTTGACAGTGAATGTGGTTATATTGACTCATGGTCAAGACAGCCCACTAGTTTTGAAGCTATGTAAGCCCACCCTGTTGAATGAAAGTGGATCAAGGGGGAGGCACCTACTAGACCAGTATTGCTGTTGGAAATATGTGCCATAAAGAAGTAAAAACTAACATTCTTTCAAGATGTGAAGAAGTCTGAGTAAAACCCAAAGATAAATGGAGAGAAGGAAGATTAGTAGGTGAGGGTAAATGAATGAATCAATGTTATGCAGTTAAACAAATTCAATATTACACTGATGGCTTGATAGAGATGTTGTCTTTTAGCTCAGTGATGAAGATATTTGAAAGGTGAACCCATGAACTTGTCCGACCATTCCTGCTTTCTGGAACTTGAAAAGGTTGAATGGATGTCTGTAAACCCAACCATTGCTCTGGCAGATGTTTTGATCACACAGTGTAATGACGAACTGGACCAAACTGTTAATGACTAAGTGGGACCCTAGTAGTATGCCAATATCCCTGACTCTTTTCTTTTCAGGTTACATCTACTCCCATACTGAGGTGGTGCAACACGGCATTGTTGGTAAGATTCCACTATTTTATGGGAGTAAGTCTTAAGACAATACTGATATCAATGAATCCAATTATTGGGAGACTGAAATATATCTCCTCAGGATATAAAAATGATGGAAATGACTGGCTTGAGAGAGTGGGATTTAGCTAATAATCAGTTAATTTATATGCTGCATAGTTCCACACAAGTTTATCATGAGGTCCAAGTTATGGTAAATAGGTCATCAAATTAGGAGAAAAAATATGCAAATATATGTAATGACTTCATAGAATGAATTCATTTTTTACTTTTAAATTAAATTTTATTTTTAAATTAGCAAATAAAAATGTATATATTTGCATAAAGCATGATGTTTAAAATACATATGCATTATGGAATGATTTCATAGTGCTAATTAATATATGTATTACCTCACATAAGCATCATTTTCTTGTATTGAGATCACTTAAAATCTACACTCAGAGACTTCAAAATAATATATTGTTATTAACTACAATTAATAACAATGTATTGTTGTTATTACCCAGTTGTATAATGTATCTCTTGATCTTATTTCTTCTATCTAACTGAAGTGGTTTTTAAAACTCTATTCTTACCTCACACTGTTGCTTCAAATGTTAGGATATTATTGCAGTTTCTCTGATACAAATGCTATATTAAATGTAGAAGCTCAGGCAAATATGATCATTTTCTATAATATACCCCTGACGAAAGGTCAAGGGAAGCCTCTGTGACAAAGAACTAACCTTACCCAAGGGAGATCTGGCCTTTGCCCTCAGCTCCTGAGAGGTGATTGCTAAGCCTGAGAAAATGCCCATCTTGTCCTCTCTTTGCTTATTTGGGGCTTGGGGCCACACTGGATAGTCTTACACAATGTGACTTTTGATGAGGACTATAGTGTGGACCATCCCAGGCAGGACTAAGTGAGATGGTGTAAGAGTTTATCATGCTACTCAGAATATTCTGCAATTTAATACTTATAAATTATTTCTGGAACTTTTCATTTGATATTTTCAGACCACATTTGACCATGGATGGTGGAAACCCCAGCGGGCCAAACCATGGATAAGAGGGTCTACTGTATTTGTCTACATTTGGCTATTTGGCTATGCTTGGCCATGAAAGATACAGCATACTTGGACTTTACATAATGACTGTCACCAATGTCATCCAAGCAGATGGAGCCTAAGGGCAAAAACATTACCTAATATCTTTGTTTGGTCTTGTTAACTTTTAAAACACTTTTTAGGGCTGGGATTGTAGCTCAGTGGTAGAGTGCTTGCCTCATATGTGTGAGTCACTGGGTTCGATCCTCAGCACCACATAAAAATAAACAAATAAAGATATTGTGTCCCTCTACAACTAAAAAAATTTTAAAAACACTTTTACACATTAAGTGGGGCAAATTGATTAGCTCAGATACTCATGGACAATACTAAACATGTCCTGACATTTATAATGGTAGTGGCTGCATTCATAGAGCATTCATTATGCGTCAGTCACCCAACACAGTTTCCTCACTTTATCATTACAACAATCCTTCTAGTGTACATTACTCTTAGCTTTCTTTCTCAGAGGGGAAAGGGAAGCAGGGGAAGCTTTACTAACTAGCCCAAGGGTCTATGCCCAAACTGGCATCCATAAGCCCTCTGACCCCTGTCTACCTACACTGTGCTGCCTCCTGTATTGCTTTTGGCTAGAGCAATTGCAGTTGACTAGAGCCGAGAAAGGTACCCGGATGTCCACAAGCCACTCAATCTATTCTGCATTAAAATCAGGAAATAAATATCTATTGATTGATTGACATGAGGAGCAGAGCCCCTACCCTGGAGGGTAGGGAGATCAAGTCTCTTAGAACTTATTCAATGCCAGGCTCTTGACATAGAGGATTTGCTTAATCTTTGTAATCCTAGGAAGGATTATTAACTCTGTTCTACAGATGAGGTAAAGTAAACCTCAAGTTACAAATCTCTGTATAATTAAAGCTATACTATGAGTAAAAGTGTGTCCTTTCAAATTCATCTGTTGAAATCCTAATCCCCTTGTACCCCAGAATGTGACTGTACTTGAAGACAGGGTCTTTAAAGAGGCAATTATGGTAACACAAAGTTATATGGGTGGGAGAGAGGGTCAAGAAGGCCTCGTGGTTGAGGTGAGCATTGGGATAGGTAGGAGCATTCCAGAAAGATGCAGATGGGCAGAGGGGAGGGAGAAGGTCATTCCAGGCCACTGGGCAACTGATTTTGCTGGATCTCAGAATCACCATCCCTGCTGTCTGGCTGGACATTTGGCCAGCCAAGCACACATGTGGACATAGCAAGGAGGAATGTTGGCACCAACGGAACAGGAGATGGCCTGTAAATCAGGAGCTTCTCTTATGGACAATTTCTCTCGCTCTGTGCTACCTACCCTCTGCCAACATAGAGGATGACCAAGAATAAAGAAATCAACAGCTTCTTGCATTGAATATAGGCAGAATGTGAGACTTGAGGCATGGGCAGAAAAAGGACAGTTAACCCTAGAATTTGGCCCAGCAACAGGGTTGCACACCAAAAATGGGGGCGAGTGAGGGGAGGGGTCCCCAGTCTGACACGCAATGGATCAAATATAATAAGTCCTGGAAGGCCAATCAAATCCCCTGTCACCCCAACCCCATACCATGCCAAATAGTAAAAGCAGATGTTTTGCAAACTGGTAACAACTCAGAAGCCTTTTCTTCCAATTGGCAAGGGACTCAGGGAGACTGCAGAGGACAGTAGGGAGAGAAGGCTTTTGGGGAAAGATCCAAATAGTAGCACACTGAAAACATTACCCCAAGCTTTTCCAGAACAGAAAAAGAGAGATCCAATTTAGCATGGGCAAAGAGAGAAGATCGATTGTAACACAGAAGAAATTCAAATATGATACATAGTAGAACAAAGAGGCTCTTCAAATTGCTGAGATACATTCAGCTCCATTTTCTGATCCACTTTCAAATACCAAGCCAACAGAGCCAATTGCAATATTTCATTGAGCAGGTGGAGGACAGAGGATTGTAGAGGAGAAGCTCCTGCTTTGCCTTAGGAAAGAGTCTCTCCACACTTCTTCCTGAGCCTTTGAACATCCACTCCTTGGCTGGAGAAAGCAACCTTGGTTCCCACCACGTTCTTGGTGAAGATCCTCCTCAGCAGGACTTTCCAATGCACCCATGGCATTATCTTCAGCCTACAACACCATCCACAGAACAGTCCTTGTCTCGTCCATCTGGCGACCTTGCAAGGAGGTACTGACACACAGGTACTGCTCAAGGCCTGGCCAGTAAGAGAGCCTAAAGCTCTGGAAAGATTTCAAATGGGGATCAGGTGGTTTAGGCATAGACTTTTGGCAACTCATGAACCTTCTCTGCTTTGTTTTCCTGAATTCTCCAATGGGGAAGACATTAGAGAGCCCTGTGTTCCTTATAGAATTGCTCCTTCCTGCATTCATCCATCCACTTACGTAGTGGGGAGGGGAAGCACAGAGTCCCTGAATCTTTGAGTGGTGGGGATGGAGGGACATGATGGCGAAAGGAATGCACCATGTGGTTGTGGTGAGGGCAGAATGAAGTTGCAGCTCTGGAGCATATCTGAACGGATCAGGGGCATGACTATACCAGGGCCAATGCTGCCCCGTTGGATTAGGAAATCCTTTGACTTCTACTAGGCAGAAATGAACTGCACGATATGCTCTTGATAAAGGCAAAGAGAACAGTTGTAAGTAAAATGATCATACCAGTTCTGTCCTGGGTTCTGTTCTGATTATTGATTCTTAAAATGATTTGGGGAAGTGCACACTGTTTCAACATTCATGACATTATAACCATCCATGTGCCAGCTACAGGGTCTCACAGGTCTATCATCCTAATTGTTGCTTGAGAGCTGAGCTCCAATCTCTACCCTATCATTCTTTTCCTTCTTTCCTTCCTTCCTTCCTTCCTTCTTCCCTTAGTTTCATTCTTAGTGATGAGAAAGGAAGTAACATTTTTTAGTTGTCTTCCAAGCTGCTATGTGACCATAAATATGAATTTTTCTTATGTAATGTCACTTAATCCTCACCTCAACCCTATAAGATTGATAATTCCTACACAATTTTTGAGTGAGGAATAGTCAGTATTTGTCCAGAATTATGCAGTTACTAAGTGGTAGAGTTGATATTTGAATCCTAGTGTCCCTCTTAGTAAAACCCTCACTCACTTGAAAGGAGGCTGAGAATTGAATGGTAGTCCAAGGGAAATAACTTTTTCATTTGTTTTTACTTCTGGTTTGATGGTATCTAGTTTGCCATCATTAACATTGCTTTTATTTCCATTGATTTCTGCTTTTTCAAGTTACCAGGTTCCAGAGAATTGCCAACATTTCTCATTTTGAAAGATCTTAATATGGAAAGCTATTGTCCTATAGAAACCTCAAGTTATTTATAACGATGACCCCTGTTGGCAAATGCTGAGCTTAAAGTAGGCAAAATAACCTGAGTTCTTAGAAAGTGGATTCATGATGAAAGTGAGGAAAAAATGCCAGGCAAGTCTCGTTTCTTTTCTGTGGAAATTATTAAACTCAAAAGGATTTATACAAAGGGGGACAGTTGTAGAAAAGATATTTGAATTTTAGCAAGTTGTTGACAAAACCTTCCAGAATAATGGCCACATATTTGGAAAATGGAAGTTCTTATCCCCCGAAGTTAAATGTCTTCCTTTAACCCTGGCATCTTAACTCCCTCCTTGCATTCATTGCCAATTTTCTTAAAAATAGCTGATATTTGTAATATCAGAATTTTCAGTGGTTTTCTCTTCGACTTATAGCAATTGGACCTTTGTCGCACAACTTTGTCACTAAGATGCCCCATAACCAAGGATCAAAGTAAGACAAGTCTTTGCAGACTCTGTCCTGTGATCTTCCTGGAGGTCAGTGACATTGGTGATACACCCATACTTCCAAAATCTTTATCTTTCATCCCTCAAACCTTCCACTTCTGTGTCACCTGGGTGACTACTAGTGATCCTCCCTTTATACGGCTTTAACATACAGGAATTGTAGTTTCACCATTTAGTTAAATAACACCTGTTCCCAATAACATGGTTCACATTTTAGTTACCACAGTGCATAAACTGGGAATGGCTGCAGAAAGCACAGACTTTATTGTTAGCTCTTTAGTCTCCCAATCATTACATAAACATAGATAGGTCTCATGGTTTCAAAGTCTGGGTGATTGGTCGCTGAACTTCCATTATTCCATTCACACACAGACAGCAAAGCATGTATCAGTGTTGCCTCCCTGTGTCCTGCTGATAAACTTGAGCACTATTTTACAAAAATGGACAACTGAAAGAGGAAATTGGCCAACAGAGATGAAAGTGCAGCAAATAAATAAATAAAGAGAGAAAACCCAAAATGTGACGATAATACTGACAGTGCAATTTGAATGAAATACGAATGTGCTACAGGAGAAATAGTTTAACACAGGTAGATTGACATGTGACTTGATGATGGATTTAGAGGGGTAGCGGGAGGGACTTGGTGAAGATGAACTTATTGACATGAATGAGGAAAGTGGTTGTCATGACAAGGGTGAAGACGTCCCCAAGGAAATGACACCAGCAAAATGTTTCATATTCAAAGAACTCTCTGATATTTTTTGACACGGAAAACACATAGGATAGGGTTGGAAGCTGATTCAAACTTAGAAAGAACCTTGAAAATTTGCCAAGGCTTGGAAAAGATGCTCCCTCTGGGTCCAATCAGACAACTAGAAGGCAAGCACTCTTGACAAAGAACTAAACCACTTTAATTTTAAATGTTTTAAATCACACTGTATTCAATAAGTATTGGTTTTACTATTTCTCATTTTCCTGTACATTTGTAGGTGACAGCAAAAAGTTTTTAATGTTTTGACAAATATTTTAAAGGTCATGGAACAATTGTAATTTCTTTTCATTGATTATTTCTAAGGTCATTTTACATGGTTTCAGCTTGCTCACTGATCTCCACAGTCCTGTGAAATCATGTAAAGCAAAGGCTGCCTGCATCAGTCACCTCCAAGTTAACATGGCTGTAATTTTATACATGATTTTAACCCCAAACCACCTCCTTCTTCTTGCTTTCTTGAGGCCAGTTATAGGGAATGGGACATAGAAAGTGGCCAATAAACGTGTACCTCCTTTGCTATCTGCTCCATGTTTTAAACCACCCTCATGCTTGCTTCTGATTAGCCCCATGCCCTGACCAGTCTGTCTACTGAACTTGGCTTGAATCTGATCCTCCTCTCTATTGCCACTGTTTGGCAGTAAGTCCGTATTGCCACTCTCCTACAATCACTTTCTAATTGTTTTTATATCCACCAATCTCCACTTGAATTATAGTACCCTGTTCACACAAACGTCAGAGTTATTGGTCTAGAAAAAGAAAGCTGGTCACATCAATCCACTTTGCAAAAACTGTTATTGACAGCCTGTTGTTCTTAATGAACTGAACTTCTCAATATTCTTAGAGATCCCTTCACCCTTTGGGCTTCTGTGTCTTTTCTTGCAATGACCCCTCCTTCTGAGCTGCCTCCTCCTTCTTTTCTGGGCTAGCTCCACTTAAACTGTTAGGTCCATTACAAGCATTTCCTACCCAAGCAAAAGCCTTTCAGTGTCCTCAATTTTAGTAACTGCCTTTTCTGTGTTTCCATAATGTCTTAGAATTCTATGGCAAGGGTGAAGAGTATTATATTTATTTATCACTCATATTTCCAAGTAAACTATAAATCCCTGGGGTTAGAACCTCGTCATATTCTAATTCAGTGCAAAAAAAAAACAATAGCAATGACATCGATGTGGACAACATTCTTTCTAATTAAAGAGAGGGAATTTTCAATGGAGCAATAATAAGATAATAGATGCTATGCATGACCTTGGTGGAGTGAATGATTTTAATAAAGATATGCTAGAAAACTTCAACTTAGGTATGTATCTACTAAACTGCTAATCAGTGATGGACATCCTCTATGTGATGAATTTGGCTGAAGGGCGAAAGCACCTATCTAAAGGTATTGTTTAGAATTCCAAAGTTGAAAAGGCTTACTTTGAACATCAGTAATTGAAATAGATGAATGTAACTACACATGTTTTTACAAAACAATTAAATATTGTGTTTACTAAGAGGCACACCTGATAATCACTATATTTAACATACCTCTTTAGAATCAGTTGAGCTATTCTCTTTTCCTTGGAAGATTCACCAATGTCACTGGCTGCGACCCCCTCTTCCAGAAAATTCTCCCTTGGGAAGTCCTCTATGAATAAGGTCTGACCCAAGGCTTCTGCCCAGGGAGTGTCCCAGGACATGTTTATGTGGTACAGGCAAAGGAAAAGCAGAGGAACGCATTCCTGTCTGTTGCTCAGAATATAAATCTGTCGCAGGAGTCCTCCAAAGACAGTTTGCCCAAGGAGTAATGAAGTGAGGGAAACCGTAGGTGACCAGGGATGACACAGTAAACTCTATTATCATTCAATATGATTAGGGAATTAGCAAGGACCAAGGAGAGTGGTGAGAAGAGGTGCGTAAATTTTCCCTGGCGTAAATGAGCCGTGGATCAGTGTATGTAGGGGAAGGAGACAGCCATTCCTGGAAGCTGGCTCAGGTTTTTCAAGTGATGCATTTCTGCACAAATCCAAGGGATTGGCTTTGAAGATGAAATCAGCTTTGACAAAGAAGAAGGGAGTCGACAGACTCAGGAAGGGTCCTTTCTGCAGATTGGCTAGGAGCATCTGTGAGGCTGCCTCCCAAGCCATTGGCTGGAGGAGCAGGAGCAAGGATTGACTTGGTGGCTGTATTTGCATTCTCTGAGTACTCCTCCAGGAATCCAAGATCCTCTCACCACATGTGACACACTAACCTTTACATTGTGGGGTTTCTTTTCTGGGACCAAATCACCAAAAATATTTTTTGTCATATTGATAATATTAATAGGAGCACTTGGAGAGAAAAAGTTTTGTTTGTAGAGTTTTGTTGTAGAGCTTTGTTGTAGAGTTTTCATGCATATTTATCTCATTGGACTCTCACAAAAACCCGGAAAAATAACAGGAAGATATGATCAGCACTAGCCCTAAGACTTACAATTTGTACTTACCTAGGTCTGGTGGTACACACCTGTAATCCCAGTGACTCAGGAGGCTGAGGTAGGAGAATTGCAAGTTAAAGGCCAGCCACAGCAATTTAGTGATACCCTGCCTCAAAATAAAAATTAAAAAGAGGGCCGGGAATGTAGCTCACCTCTAGAGCTTGTAGGTGATGTGTATGTGTCCAGGCCCAGGTAAATTATATCCCAACATGGCAGAAAAATCTAAACACACAATTTATCACACTGTCTGTCACACTTGAAAACTTTGAAGAATATTTGATATGGGTGAGTTATATGCTTATTTTTAAAAAATGGGACCAAAAATGGTTTCAAGAAACTTTATACTAGCAGAGTTGTTTGAGCCTTGGTTAATGTCAGAATATTGCGTACTGTTAATAGGTGGTTTGTTGGCATTTAGAAAATCATATTGTGACTTCTGGTTATCTGTACAGGTTTACTAACACATCACACCAAACAAACCTCATTTCCTCTTCATTCAGAAATGAAGGTACAGAGACCAGCAGTTGGAGGATTCTAATTTCAGGAAAGCATCGGATAGAGCATTTTGGGTCGTCCTTGTATATAAGAGACAAACTGGTAAATGTCAGCTGATGTGATACTAAAGGGAAGTCAGGAAGCAAGAGATGAGGCTATGAGAACAATATAGTTGCAAACTTAGACTGTTTTACTAGATGTTAGACTGACTAGATGTTGCATTGTGTTACTCGCTCTCCTTAAGGGTGAGCTGATTATCTTGTGCTTAATGTGGTCAGAGCGCACCTGAAAGAGTGAATTTTACTGTAGTTACCACCTTGGAGAGGTAATGCAGTTGTACCAGTGCTCAGAAATGAAGACTCAAGATGCAGCACCATATATGAAAGGTATTAGGGTTGTGCCTGCCTATTATACAGAAAATACTGCCAGACTTTGAGTTTTGAGTTTTTGTGTCAACATATGAATTGATGTTTTTCATCAGCTGCAAAAAAATTCTCAATCACTTGTGTCTTTAAATGTTGCTTCCGTCCCTTTTTTACTCTTCTCTCCTTCTGGGACTCCTATGACTGGGCTTTTTGGCTACTAAGACCATCCATTTATGTTTTTATTGTGTGGTTTTGCAGTTATAGAACTTCCATTCGATTTTATGTTAGTTTTTATATTTTCACTTCTCTGATGAAATTTTTAATTTTGTCTTTTATCTTTCTGAGCATAGAAAACAAAGTTATTTGAAAGTCTATGCGATAACTTGAATAACCTTACAGATCCAATCATGTGTTGTTTTTATTAGTTATTGATCATTTTGTCTTATATACTTTTAATTTTTATTTTTTGTGGTACTAGGGATTGAACGTAGGGATGCTAAATCATTGAGCTTGATCCCCAGTTTTCTTATTTTATTTTTTATTTTGAGATAGAGTCTCACTAAATTGCCCAGGGTGAACTGGAACTTGTGATCCTCCTGCCTCGGCTTCCTGAGTCTCTGGGATTACAGGCATGCACTATTGTTCCTTGCATCTTTTTTATACCTGATGTTCTTTGAATGTGTTTGATATAATACTAAAAAATTGATGTGGAAAAAATGCTGAGAACAATGATGATGTTATCTTCTTCCACAAAGGATTTTTGTTCTTTCTGCCAGACACCAGAGGGACTAGCAATTAGGAATCATCTTAACCCAACCTTATGGTTTGAGATATTAGGGATATTCAGATGATTTGAAGCTGTTGACATCTGGGGCTGGTTTACTTTTGAAATGTCTTTATTTCTAGGGTAAAGTTCTTTAGGGTCATGACCCTAAAATGTAGAGTTTATTAGCTCCCCCTCCTTTCCCATTGGCTGGTTCTGAAGCACAATTCTTACCTCCTTAGCCTGATGAGGCTGGAATACCAATCAACTCCTCCACCCCTCTTCCAGAATCATCATCTACTCCTGGAGAAAAAGTAACCCCTACCAGAATCACCTCTCTAGATTCACATTTTCTTTTGGATCTTGGTGTGAGACTTTATTACCCCAGGAGGTTTTTAAAACACTTCCTCTGGCTCTTCTACATATTTCTAAGGGGAAAGTTGATCTTAATTTCCCAGTGCATCATTGCTAGACGCCATTAAAATGAGAAAATAGATTTTTTCTCTTATCCAGTAGTTAAATGAAGTGTAATGGGTAGAATTTTAAAAAAAGTCAATTCTTACTAAATCAATGCAATGACTTGCTAGCAATTATCCCAGTGAATAATGAAAAGGGCTGCCTGTAAAATTGGGAACTCTACCTTCTGCCTAAGTTAAAATATGCTTTTCCAAACATTTCTTCTGGAGGACCCTTCATGACAGAAGAAAGGGAACTTCTGTACCTGGGAGTGTGCAGGTGTGGCACATCTGAGAGGTTTTTGAGGTCTCCTAAACCCAAGAGGCATCCCAACTTAATCTGGCCCAAACATAGCTCTAGATCTCTCTCCTGTAACTAAGAGCATTACTAGACCCAAATATTCAGGCCTTTAACCTAGGACTAGCTTTCATTATGCTTTTTCTCTCACATACCCCACATTTAATCTATTAAAGAGACCTGTCCATTCTCCTCCAGAATATACCCTGGACCTGACTGTTTAACTTCTCATTGTCTTGAGGACCACAATCCTAGTCTAAGATACTGTTAGTTTGCTTGGGTTGCCAAAACAAAGGACTACAGATTGGGTGGTTTAAACAACAGAAATGTGTTTTCTCACAATTCTGGAGGTCAAAAGTTCAAGGTCAAGGTGCTTACAGTGTTGCTCTCCCCTGAGGCTTTGCTCCTTGGCTTGTAGATGGCTGCCTTCTCGCTGGATCTCACATGGTCTTTTCTCTGTACATGTATACATCCAAATTTCTTTCTTTCTTTTGGTAAGAATACTTTTCATATTGGATTAGGGCTCCCCCTTTTGACTTGATGAATGTGGGGGGCGGATGGCCACCATCTTTTCTTGCTCTGACTACAGCAGCAATCCCCTTCATTTTCTTTTAGTCTGCTTCCCTCACAGTCTCAAAGCCTGTCTTTGTATGATTTCTCTGCTAAAAATACTACAAAAGCAATCAGAATAAACCTCACTTGAGGGTGCATGGGTCCAGCTGGATCTCTCCCTTACCCTTCTTTCCAGTATCACCCTCCACGTAGCAGTCATTCTCCATCAGCTATCCAGGCCCTCTGTCAGTCAAGTTTGTTCTCAGGAATTTTGGCTCTCCTTCCTGCTATCTGCTGTCTTTTTTTTTTTTTTTTTCCACTATTCAAGTTTCAATTCATTTTTCTTCTCCCTTAGTGGCTTCTCTCCATTCTCCAGTTAAAAGAACAATTCTATTTCCATTTCCTTTGACCACCTAATCCACCTTTCCTCTGTTCATATTACTTCTACAAATCTGAGAATACCGTGTTTACTCATGTACATGCTTATTGTCTGCCTCACGCTATAGAATGAAAGTACCTGAGTCCAGGAACCTGCTTGTCTCATGTTCTCTGCCCCCATGCCTGATGCAGCTCCTGCTGTGGTGGACACTAGTTCATAATTGCTCACTTGCTGATTATAGAGACTCAAGAAATCTGTCTACTGCCCCCCAGCATTTTAGTAAAATTAATTACTATAAGCCTTTTTTCTTCCTCCTATAAATTCACATGCTTCCTGGCATAAACTACATATGCCCTGGGGGCTAAATAAACTCCCTTTTTAAAAAAGTAGAGAATTAGGCTAGATGTGAAGTGGCAAGTAGATTTCTTCTTAAGTATCAACACTGAATCATTTGGAAGTAGTTGAGAAGGTTTTTGAGGCTCTACCTGCATTGCTTCCAAGTGCTATGATTGATTAGCAATGACTGTCATTGGCACACCATGGGAAAGCATGGGCTCATCTGCTGAATGCCTGCTGCTTTAATCAAACACCATCCACACCAACCATTAATGCACCGTGAGCTTTTCCTATATTCAGTCTTTAATGGTGCTTCAGTCAAAAAAACCCTGCAAGTATAGATTTATATAATCATAGAATTCATTTTAAATAATGTTAGTTGGGAACAAAACTTTGAGACAACTTGATATACCTAGCCCCCTACATAGATCAATAGGCATTCAGGATGAATGATCCAGAATTCAAAAATATTTCCAAGAATAGTTTTTTCCAACTTTTCTAGTCATCCCACTTATATTTTCTATCATTATTTGTCTCTTACTTCACCAAGTGAAGAGAGAAAACATATAAAAACCATTTTGTACTTGAGAGACCAAAATCACTTTTTAACTTAAGCACGTACTCTCTTGTATAATTTTTAATAAAAATACAGTTTCTCCTCTTCATTCATGAATTCCAGAGTTGGCGCACATCCCCCGAGCATCCACTTGCGGGCACATTAGGGCTGTGGAGGTGAAAGAACATTGCAGAACTTTCCACAAGCTCCCTGTCCAATGGTGAAAAGAAATTACAGCATCCTGTGGTAACTTCTGTGCTTTGCTGGAGGTTACAGATACTGTTGAACTTGGAAACAGAACCCGGTTGCTCCCTAGTCTTTTGTTTTGCAGGCGAAATAGCCCCATTTCCTCCACCCTTGCTTCAACATCACATCAGCATAATTGCCTTAAACAGATCCCATGGTGGACTCCAGCCCTGATGATATTTAACCACACCACTGGGCACATCCAGCTTCAGAGACACGGAGCCAACCACAGTCCCACGAGTTCTGACCAAGCCTAAGTATTTTTACCAAAAGAAATTCCTAAGACTGATTGAATGCTCAAATCTCAAGGCAGCCCTTCAAGATCTTTTGCCACCAAAGATTATATTTGGAGACCAATCAGCAAAATGTAGAATGAGATTATCCTGTTGGTGGTTTGGATAAGGAAAAGCACATTCCTTACTCTGTAGATGAAAGTTGAGAAAACGGTTGAGTGGGGTGTTCCCATTCTGGAATTCTCTGGATCCTATAATTAAGGATACCTGGGAGTTTTGGAATGTTCGACACCAGTTAACAGATGCAAACATTTTATGGAGTGGGGGAAACCTCCCACGTTTTTCTAATTATTTAGCAAAGCATGGCTCTCAGCCTCTTTTTATGAGCAAGATTGTCAAAGGGTAATCAAGACAGTCACTTTCTACCCTTTTATGTGCTTAGAGCAGTCATTGATGGGGGTGTGCTATCTAGTGACAAGACAGCAGCTGGCTTTTAGTTTCCAAGGATCAGGGTGGAAGCAACCTAGTTTGGGCCTCCTGATCAAAACAACCAGGACTCTTTTCCAAAAATCAAGGGAGCCTTTCCACAAGTAAAACCTATTGCTATCCTGCATCTGTGAATTTGCCTAACAGGCTGTAGTGTAAGTTTCCACGTTTGAGGATGACATTCTTGAGTGATATCTTTTTATTTTTTTTTTTAGGTATCGAGAATTAAACTCAGGGGTACTGGACCACTGAGCCACATCCTCAGCCCTATTTTTTGGGTTTTATGTAGAGACAGGGTCTCACTGAGTTGCTTAGCGCCTCGCTGTTGCTAAGGCTGGCTTTGAACTTGCGATTCTCCTGTCTCAGCCTCTCAAAGTGCTGGGATTATAGGCGTGCGCCACCGCCTAGCTTGAGTGATATCTTAAAAAAAAAAAAAATCAAATAAATAAATAAAAACTTAAAACCATCTATTTGAATTTACAGCTATATGCATGTTAATATATTCATTATGCTTGATCTTTTATACCCCATTTATCTTGTGTGTTCATATGTGAATTACGTTCATATGTGTGTGTTTGCACATATGTGCATATTTGAATTTACATATCAGATACAAAAATGCATTTGAATATAGAGGAAATTGCAGTTGCTTTAGCAAATCAGAAAAATGGCCAGGGTTGGTCCTTTGCATTCCTCTGGGTTTCCTCTCTGTGGCCTGCCTGTACTCTCTGTCCTTAACTGAGAGGCTGCTAGGGGCATATTTTAGGATATGCCCCTAGGATTCTGCCATAAACAGAATGTTTGTGTACCCACAAAATTTGCATCTGAAATCTACCCCCCTCAAGGTGATAGTATTTGAAGGTAGAACCAGATTACGGGGCAAAGCTCTCATGAATAGGATTAATGCCCTTATAAAAGAAACTCCAGAGAGCTTCTCCCACCAGGTGAGGATAGAGCAAAAAAGCACCTTCTCCAATTACGAAGCCATCTCTCACCAGACACTAAATTCTGCTTGCACTTTGCTCTTGGACTTGTCAGCCTCCAGAACTGTAAGGAATAAATTCCATTGTTTAGAAGCCACCCAGTCAGAGGCATTTTGTTGTAGCAGCCAGAATAGACTAAGACAGTTCCCATGGGAATATTATTTTATCTAGTCTTCCTGACCACTACCTACAGGTAAGAAAACAGAGATGAGGTGAGAAGCTGAGTCCATCCTAGAGGTCAGTGCGCGCAGGAAAAAATGTGTACAGCTGATAGCATTGGGTGTAAGAGCACTGGCTCCATCCCCGCAGGATCTTTGCATATGCCATTTCTTTGGCCCACGATGATGCCCTCCTCCAATTGCTCACGGGGATTCTTGTTATCTCTTTGTCTTAACTACCAGTAATCAGAGATGCCCTCCATGACGATAATGTTCAGATTCTCTTGTTGGTTCTGTTGGTTTCTCAAAACTCTTATCATAGTTGATGAGTATTTTACAGTTGTGTTTGGTCCTTTGACCACTGTTTGTGTGTCTCTCTCTCATGAGAGAATAAGTTCCAGGTGCCCAGGGTCCTGCCTCTCATCACCCATCACAGAATGTTTACTGCCTCTGTGCCCCACCATGCTGCCCCCTCTGTCACTGCTACCTTAATGGTCTTGTCCCTCTGTTCTTGGTGATATCATCTACAGCCTCCTCTATATTGCTACTCAGTATGAGATGCTCTGATAAAAAAGAAGACCTTGGCTGAACTGTGCCTGAGGAATTGTGGTTTTATTCACTTGTTTAATCACTTCCTCACCCGTCAGCCCAGTGCAGCACAGAAAAGACTCTAATATGAATGTATGGTTTCTGTCTTCAATAAATCCAGGGGCTAGTGGGGGAGAGAACAGTGAGCCAACAAATTGCTCAAATAAAGGCAGCCACAAGGTAACATGTGTGCTTAGAGGATATGCCCTAACCCAGCCTGTATGGAGACAGGAAATGTTCCTGAGCAGGGGTGCTGGGGATAACTTTAAAGGAGCTGGGATAACCAATAAGAGTTAGGCAAAGTGGTGGCCTAGAGAGAAATGCAGAAGGGTCTAGACAAGGGAGCTCCATGTTGTGCAAGGGCAGCAGGGTGGCTCAGGAGCTCATTGGGTATGGAGGGTGCATTGTGTAAGTATAAGACAAGTGGGACCTGGGCAACCAGTGTTTTATGAGATTGTCTAAACAATTTAGAATCCATCCTAATCACCATGGGTGGTCATAGAAAGACTTGAACCAGAGAGAGATGTGATTGCATTTGTTTTTTTTTTTTAAAGATCACTCTGATTATAGGACAGACAGGTCACCAAGGGCTAAGTTCAGTGTTCATTCATTCCGTCATCCATCTAGCTATTAAAAAATCTTATTTAGTACCTACCATGGAACAGGCATTGTCCTAGGCACTGGGAATGAACAATGGTGAGCAAAACAGTCCCCGAGTCTTAAAAACATCTGCTCTAGTAAGAAATAAAATTATAGCACCAGAAATAAATAGGAATCACTATTTATTCACTAGGCTATGAAGGTGGGGGTGGGGCTCATTACAGCATCCAGGTAACTACAAGGAAGTAGCAAAGCTAGGGAGGTGAAATTAATAGAACTGGAAGATATTTGGAGTGGGAGATGGGAGATAAAATAGAAGCAGAGAAAACCAAATGAGGAGTGGTCCAGTTGTGTAGCTTGGGCCCACAGGGTTGTGGGGCAGTCATCATTGTAACCCCAAACACAGAAAGGCAGAGACTGAACTTGTCATATATTCCAAGCCCTTCTCTTATAGACTATCTGATTTGATTTATAACATCCTTGTTGAGATCCCCTATCTATTAAGTGCCCTCTATCTTCAGGTTCTGTCCTAAGTGTCTTGCATGTATTGGTCCTTATACTAATCAGATGAAGTAGGAGCTCTTAACATATCAGGGTTCAGAGAGGCAAAGTTACTTGATTGGATTTGCGTCCACATCGGCTGCTCTCCAGATTGAGTGGTTTGGAGCACTCAGTAGCGTGTTTGGGATACCCATCGACATGTGCTGCCCTCCCACATTCTCATTTCATTATCCCTCTTAGTGCCTTTACTGAAAAAGTCACCATCTAGTGCTGATGCCTCACAACTGGCGAGCACTGGTGAGCCTTAGTTGTCAGCCCTTAAATGGCATCATTTGAGTAGAACCCTGAGTTCTCCCTGAGCTAATAGGACTTGCTAACAATGAAATGCTAAGGTGGAGATGAAAACACAGCTGACTACCAATTCCCAGGCCAGCTGACACTGTCAGTTGGCCAATCAGAAGTCCCCAAGGCTCCAGCAGGATAGAGACTGATAGCTTGCAGATGGCAGGAGCCTCCCAGACAAGCCTAAAGTGCTGCATCTGCACTCATCTTCTGGGCATTCCTCTGCCATGTTATTCTCATTTCACTACTAAGGAAAATCCAGTGGAGACCGACTACAATCTTGGTAACTACGTGGTTTGTAAGTCACTAGGCAGTCAGAACTTGAATGCAAACCTTCCTGCGTCCCTTACTGCACTGGAAATGAGGTGCAAAGGTGGAAGGAACTAGGAGAGCTTGGCTGCGAAAGGAGGACCACGAGGCTTTCAGGTGATGTAGACTGTAGATACCGCCTCTCCGCGGCAGAATTAGAACCTCAGAGCAGAATTTGGTTTCAGCCAGCAAACAGTAACCCTGCTGAGTGCCGGGCTGCCCTTGTGCTGAGTGTAGGAGCAGTTGGAATAAAGACACCATCCTTCATCTCTTGTAGCTCACAGTCTGGTAGGATAGGTAATAGGTGATAAAACAAGTAATAGGTGAATGAAAGCTTCTTATGCAAGCCCTAAGCGCTTAGTGTCATGGCAGATGAGGGAGATCAAGAAGAAAACCTGATTGCTAGTGACCACTGAGGATAGATGATCTCTTCTAAATAGGGCTTCTGTGAATAAGCAGGGTCTTGAAAAATACGGTAGGGGAGGACAGGGGACGGGGACAGCAGGAACAAAGCCACTGAAGCATGCCACCTGAACAGGGTGTCTGGGAGGAGTGAGTGATGGGGATGATTAGCAGGTGGGTTCTCTCCAAGAAATGCAGCAATGACCCTGAAAATCTAGCCTAAAGTCAGACTGTGGGGGGCCTTGTACATCAGGCTTCCTGAAGGAAGAGGTGTCTTGCTTTAGGCAGAGTTGAAAGAGGAACATCTAGATTTACACCAGATATTCACTGTTGACCGCAGCTTTTTAAGATGTTCCTGATAAAGTGATTGTTGCTGTAACTCAGGATTTGCTACCAGACTTGAAAAATACTCCCAGCTCCCATCTCTCGCAAAGAACTTGTGGCTCTCTGGTTGTGCTCAGCCCCAATTACTATGCTTTTAACCCAAGTCTGAGATGGAAACTGTCCCAAAGTGATTTGAAAGTATCCCCCACCACGGAGGACTGCCAGCTGAGTGAGGTGACAACTGGGTCAGGAGGAAAGGGGAACTTAGGGAATCTGATTCCACAGGAATGCCCTGGGAACCCCAGACCATTTGGTTTTAGCTAGATGTGAGAGAGTAAAATGAATGATACCCTAACATTTCCTTTTTGATGACTATCTTGCCCTGTGTATTTATGGAGAAACAAGCACTAACATGTTTTGGCATTTTTTCAAATATTTTACCTTTGATTGCAAAAAAAAAAGAAAAAAAAAAAGAAATTGTAATAAGCCTCTTAACTGCTTAGTTAACTTCCTTAGACAGACTGAAGGTTTTTAGAATTATTATTTTTTACCATTTTCCTCCAACCCAACTCTGTAGTGTTTTTCAAATAGTTAAAAAAAGACAATTGCTAGTCTTTAAATTGAAGTGCATGCAAGAATGTCTTGGGAGAAACAGCATTTAAGAGGTGAAAGATTACCATATACTTAAGTGTTTGAGACCATCCATCTTTTAAGGCAGAAGTCTTTAATCAGGACCAGTGATTACAGGGATAATGGCAAGATAAAAATCATATGCATTCTAGCATTTTAAAAAATTCTCTGCCTTAAGTCACTAATGGTAGCTTACATTATTAGCACAGAGATCATTCTTGGGCTTTAATGGGTCCTCCTGGTTGCTCTCTCTGGCAGGCCTTGGGCGCTGGGCTTACCTTTGTAATTTCACCTTTGGTTTGGAGTCTGACTGTGTCTCTGCAGGCACTTGGATTTGGAAGCATCCACCAAATTCATTGCTAGAAGCGGCTGTTACTAAGACATGACATGCTGGTTGTTTTGAAGATAACCTATTGGTTAACCAAGGTCAGAAGTTGAAGCAAGTGAGTTAAACTTGTAGCTAAAACTTGTTTCTCTCAGATTTGTATATCTTGTTTTAGCATCTGCGCTTCTTTGCTATTTACAGAAGCATTTTTGCACGTTCTTGTCTTTATTCAGCCAATGAGCATTTGTTCTGAGGTTGTCATGTTGTGGTTCTGTACTGGATGCTGGTGATACATAAGTGAACAAGAGGGTCAGAATCCCTTCCCATGAAGCTGAGTGAAGTCATTCATTCAGTCATCATTTGTTCCAACTGCTTATGTTTTATTAATGCCATTGATTCTAGTGCTGGGTCTGCAGCAGGGCAGAATCTCCACTTTAGACTGCTTGCATTCCTAAAAGAGGTATTGAAAACCAACTTTATGTAAAATGGTGATGAAAGCTAAGGAAGAAAAATAAAATTGGAGATACATACATTCTTAATTAAATGATCATATTTTTTATCTCCTCTGAGGATATTAATAAATCTTTTTTAAGGATGTAGATAGCAAGACTCAGGATGCACACAATATACCCAGGCTCTTCAGTGGCCCACAGATGCCAAATCACCTGGTCCTCTCTATTTGTGGCCTGAAGTTCTGGTGTTTTTTGTTTTTCTGTTTTTGTTTTTCTTTTTTCTTTTTTCCTGGTACCAGGAATTGAACTCAAGGGTGTTTAACTACTGAGCCACACCCCAGCTCTTTTTTATTTTTTTATTTTGAGATAAGTTCTCACTAAGTTGCTTAGGGCCTTGCTAAGTTGCTGAGGCTGGCCTTGAACTTGGGGTCCTCGTGCCTCAGCCTCCAGAGTCTTTGGGATTACAGGCCTGTGCCACTACACCCAGTTCTGCCCTGAAGTTCTCTATACTGATGTGATACCTTTTACTGCACTTGGCTCCCTTTGTGTGGACTTCTTCTCAGATGAAGGAAGGTTCGGGCTATCTCAGGTTTAAAGACCATCTCCTGCCTCATAGTAATTCCTCCAGACTTTGACTTTATTTCAAGGATTTTGTTTATTTTTCTAGAAAGGATGACTTTAAAGTGTCACTTCTGCTCTTAGTTTCACTATCCTTCTCTCTGCCAGGAGGGAAACCATTAGCACAAAGCTCCGAAGAATTGCAACAGATGAATTTGCTCTGACCTTAGAGCCATCTGATCTGCCTGGGAGGTTTGCTGCTCCCTCCTCATGTGGCTCATGGGAGTCCTTGGGGCCCCTCCATTTCTTCATCTGGAGAAGGGAACAATGGTCCTAGTCCCTGTCACAGGTTGACAGGATGACATGAGACAGCTTGTATGGAAGCACCTGCTAACTTCAAGTAAATGTTTTCCCTCCCTCCTCTCTCCTTCCTTCACTTCTTTCCATTTCCAGAATCCCTCTTTCTGTATGAATCTGTAGTCATTATAGCATCCTCTCCCTCCCCCTTGGTATGGCAAAGACTGTTAAAGGTAGCAACTGCAAGAGTCCTGGGTGAATAAGGCCCCAGGTATGTGACCAAGGAAGAGCATGGTAGTGAGGTATAGTGGGGATAGCATAAACCCCAGTGTTCAGGGTCCCAGTGGGAGCCCAGGACACCTACTTGGTGAACTTGAGTAGGCCACGTACTTTTCTAAGTCTGTTTGTTCCTAGTGTGGATTTGGCAAAGGCCAGCCACCTTGCTTTGGGGAATGGGGACAACAATGCTTGCACCATGAGATTGAGATTTAATAAAACGGTGACATAAAATGACTGGTCCTATGCTCAGCTCCTGTTTCCTAAACACCATGCATTCATGAGCACCATTATAATCTTGGCCATGCAGCACTTAAATTATTTGCATTTACTTGTGTACTTTAGCCAGAGCTAAACAGCAAGGGCTGCCAATCACATGTTTTATTTCATGAATATTTTAATATACATTAGAATGAGCATATAATAATTAAAATGTGAAATTCCTTGATTTCTCATGGGCAACCCCACCCTCCATCCCTGGGCCAGGCTAGCAACTGTCAGCTGCCAGAAGTACCCTCCCCTGACCTCCTTGAATGGGCTTGACAGTATTTTCGTGGAACTGTAAAAATCTCGTGTTGTCCTTTATCAGATGTCATCTCATTTGATCTTATGATATTTCTAGCTGAGACCAAGTCCTGCATTATTGTCTGTATGAAATAAAAAGCTCAGAGAGAGGAAATAATTCGCCCTGAGTCACGCAGCTCATTTGGGTGAGAGCCCTTACAAGGAGAACCCAGGCTTCAAGGACTCCCAGTCTCAAGTGCTCCCTGCTCTTTGCTTGGGACATCCTCATTCATCTCAGAACCCCGGGCCACCCACCACTGCTGGCTCCCCCTTCTCAGACCTGGCGGAGGCCTCGGAAGACTGTCTGGACTCTCAGAGCTCTGCTGTAAATACTGGAGAAGGGTTTTCTTATCTCAGAGTCACTTCTCACTCACCCAGCTGCCAGCAGCCTAAACATCCATCAACTTGCAGATTGCAAATCAATGCCAAACCCGACAGCAAATCCACGAGTCTGAGCTGGAGCCCCAACAGGCATCAGCCCCTTGCCTGGGAATTACAGAAAGAAGTTTGGGGCTGAGCCTAGTCAAGAGCCACTCTGTTTAAAGGGATGTTCTGGACCCAGACAGATGGTCCTGTTTTTGTAGGGAAAGGTCACAAGGAGGGAGCCAGGAGCTGTACCAAGTCACACTGGGCAGGTAAGAGAGGGGATACGGGGTCAAGTTTGATGCTCTACCTACCTGAGCATAGGAGCTTTGCCTCTGGGGAAATCATTCGAAGGCTGATGCAGACACTAGCTCCAAAATTCTGGGTCTATCTGACTGCTACTCCCTCAAACCACTCTCAACCACCAAACCCCACTTGGAAATCCTATCCCCCTCCTTGTGTTTTCCAACCCGCCTCCCCCGTGCTTCCTCCCAGGAAGGCTCAATGTGCTTGACCTCTAGGTCTCTGCACTGAGCACTCCTTCTGCCAGGGACACTTTTGTACCTCTTTCCACTTCATGCTTACCCACCCTTCAAGACCCTACAGCTTCACCTGTGCATGGATTAATTCAACCAATGATGACATCTAACTCCAAAATAAGCCTAGAAGCAGGAAAGTGGTGGCTATGGAAGACACCTCAATGGGGTCAGGTAGAGAGGCCACAGCCAGGGCCTTGACACCTCACAGAATGATCCTTGCTTTTCCTGGCACACCCTATCCCATCTGCCAACTTGATTCCATAGTTTGTGCTGGTCTACCTTTCTCCCTACACCACCAGATCTTGCTGAGTCTTTGGGGCCCTCTCCTTCCAGGATCCCACCCCCCATTCATATTCTAGACTCACTAAGGGAGATGATTGTTGCACTTCAAAATGCCCGTTTACATCTTGCAATGGTTGTTCTTATACATTCTTGTTTGTCTTCCCAAATAGACTCCAAGTTGCTTTCAACCCATCCTGTCCTTTGACCACCCCTTGCCCCCATCCCAAGCCCTGCCATCCTGTACCCAGACATAAATGGCCACAGAGCAAGGTTGACAGTGTGTGCTAGCTGGCCCATTTTTCTCCAGGGATGATGGCAGCACTTGTTTAATATGAAGGCCCATTGTGTCTATAATTTTTTCAAACAATGAGGTGCATTAAATAGCAGTCTTTTTTTTTTTTTTGGTCCCAGGGATTGAACCCAGTGGTACTCGACCACTGAGCCACATCCTCAGCCCTATTTTGTGTTTTATGTAGAGACAGGGTCTCACTGAGTTGCTCAATGCCTCACCGTTGCTGAGGCTGGCTCTGAACTCGGATTCTCCTGTCTCAGCCTCCCAAAGTGCTGAGATTACAGGTGTATGCCACCACACTTGGCTTAAATAGCAGTCTTTTAAGCAATTTAAAATACCTCAAGTTCACCTGATAGCATTGGGGAATGTGTAGCAAGCACTACAATGGTAAATATAAAAAGTCCTTTTTGTCATTTGTCTTAGAGCCATTTAATGGCTCACCCTGCAGTTGGCCACAAAAGGGTTAATCTTCACTACTGAGAAAGAATAGCTCAGGCACTGACCTAGGGAAGAGGTAACAAGAACTCTAGCTGGAAGTCTGTGTCTGGTGGGTGGGGTGGCAGGTGAATTTCAGAGAGATGGGTCACCTTCCGCACCTCTAACATCTGACAGTCATCACGGCTGACGATTCTGGATGGCTGAACAATTTACAATCTTTTCCATCTTATACCATTCAGTTGTTCTTGTCGGCAATTATTGCTGGTGGCTGGCAGAATGGAGCCTTCATGCTGGGCAGAGGGGTTTTGAGTTTTATGTCCCAATATGACTTTGATGGATTCAGACAAATTTCTCAGGCTTGGTGGACCCTCGCCCAGGCTGGAAATCTTCCCTGGGCAGCAGGAAACATCTGAGACACCCAGATCACAAATGGGGTGTTTGACTCTGCTAATTCCCAGATCTTAGTAGACTACAGCCAAGGCCAGAGCTTGAGGAAGCCAGAGCTGGGGGTCTGCCCCCAGGGACATAAGTAATAGCACTGGAGATCCTCAATTTAGAGAATCAGGATGTGGTTTCCTGGCCCTTTGCTAGGTTGGACCACACCCAGGAGCAGCTTCCTTAGGCTGAGGAAATACATAGATAGGCTAGCCTGGGCTGTGCTACTGGCATAGGTCTAACCTGGACATGAGATTTTAGAGAAAGTCCTCATTGTCTGAAATTAGAAGAGGGATAGATTTGGAAGAAACACAAGAATGTAAATCACAGGGAGAAGCTGGAATCAGGAGGCAGAACTAAAGGAATCTAGAAAATTCTTCTAGTGATTCCAGAGTCACGGAAAAGCAGAAAAGTCTGGAAGTCAATGCCATGAAGGCCACTTATGAACCACTGTCACCATGTTTTATGTGTGCCTGGAACAACAGAGTGCTGAACCTGGACTCTGGCTGGCCCAGCAGAGTCTTGACTGTGCAAGCAAGACCCCAGCCTGCACATGGCCTGCAGAACTTGGAAATGAGTGTCTCAGAGAAGCATTTCACATTGCCAGATGTCACGTTGTGCTCTAGCCAGTCACCCCTGATTGGATGTTAGGGAAGCCCATGTAGCCCTAAGTAGAGACGTGCAATAGAACATTTTTCTTCCCTGGTCTTTGGGCAGTCAAACCCCTCAGAAGACTCATGCCAATGGAATCTGCTGCAGGCCAAGGATGCAAGCTGTTATTCAGTATGCTATGTGTCGGGCCTTGTGCCATGCTTTGGGTTCCAAATATTACATAAAAATAGACTTATAGCCTAACAGATGGAAGACAGACCTCTTTGTGGACTTTATATTCACATGTATGCAAAATTCTGAAGGGATCCAGAGAAAACACTATTCAGGGATATGCACAGGGGAGCTAAAACCTGGATGGGGCTTTGAAGGATGAATAGGAGTTCTCGAGGGAAAGTGAGACAAACAGAAGAGACAGATTATACAAAAATACAGAAGCATGAAGCTGCTTCAAGGAATTGCAGGTGGGGTAAGTCCTTTTTTACCTTGGTAAGGATTTTGTATTGGATCTTGTAGGTGGTGGGAACCACTGAGGGGTTTTGGTCAGAGTGCTTACACAGTGATACAGATAGTAAGGAAAGCTTGAAATGAGGAAACTTTCTTAAGAGGAACACTACTAGACCAGGAAGAGGCAGACTCTGGACTCATTCAGGCCATTAGTGATCTGACCTGCAGGCATTTATTTCTCTTCTGAATGTCTCCTGCCAAATTCCTTCTCAAATATACTTGCAGTACTTATATAAGTAGAACTTCCAAAGAAGGTTATGGATCTAAAGATACTTGGGGAGTAAAAGGGATATAAGTGCAAGACGCAGTCATTCAATTATGATTTTCTTTCAGAATGCTTGCAAAGGTAGCAAACCTATGAGCTCCAAGAGCCCACCCCGCACCCAGAGAGGCAGAGGCCCCTGCTTCTCAAGACACGCCGTGGAAAATGGGGAGCAAAGTCAGCTGTTCACAGTGTGCCAAATTGGTTCAGCCGGGGTGTTGGACTGTCTGGTGCCCTCGCCAGCTGGGGGGAGGCTTTGTTGGGACTTTGAGAAGGTCGTTCTCCTCCCAGGACCCACCCCCCAGCACAGCACAAGGAGTCAGTGATGATCCGAGCTTGGAAACCAAATCCACCTGTGCCGGCTGGCTAATCTCCCGGAGGCTCCGGTGACGGATGAATTGATCACTGACTGACAGGTCCCCAGGCCGGCTTGTACTGCCTGCTTGGGGTGAATTGGCAGCACTTTCCACTTGCTGGAGTTCATGGGAACGTGCTGTTCTTGTACAAACTGCCTGGCAGGCGTGCAACCTGGAGAGGCCGGGGCTCCGGAGCACTCGGATGCCTTGAAAAACCCTCAGAGTGCCTGAAAGAACAGGGGCTGCACTCAGGTGGCACTTTTCTTGGTATTCTCAGGCTCGCAACCCCCCTGGAAAACTGTGTCTTTATTTTCAGTTGCTACCAGCTAAGCAGTTTGGGCAGAGTTTGGACAGTGGATTCTGTCACCAGCAAGCTGTGTGACTACAGCGCAATTCACTTTCTCAAAATCTCCATTTCCTCATCTGTAAAACAAGAATAGGGGCTGGGGACATAGCTCAGTTGGTAGAGTGCTTTCCTTGCATGCACAAGGCCCTGGGTTCAATCTCCAGCACCAAAAAACAAAACACAACAAAACAAGAATAGGTCATTTCAGAGATTTCTGGCATCAAGAGGGTGGTGGAAGGGGAAGAACCAGGCTTTGAAGTCAGCGGATTTAACCTTAGCTCTGTGGGATTTGAACCCAGCTCTGTGGCTCCCTCGTAGTGTAGTCTTAGGCTATTTCCCCTCTTTGAAATTCTCTGCCTCATCTACCATGGTGCCTGACATTGTGTGGTGGCTCTATAACAAATATTAATAGCTTTTACTTAGGCATAGCTGTGTTTCTAAAGGCCTGTACTAACTCTCAGCATGAGCACATCATTAGGACGATTTTAAGGCCATGTGCTTCAAGTCATAAAGATCTTGTGACAATGCTCTGTGGCCATGGCTTGAAGGCCAGTTTTGCCATCAGAGAGGGTAGGCACATCTCAGGTGCTAGCCCCAGGGCCCATCCCATCAAAAGCCACTGAGCTCTGCCAAGGTTTCCTCTAACAAAGTAGAAGCAAAATATTTCCTTGGGTCTCTGGATTGGGATGCAGGGGCCATCTGACTGGGATCAACTCACTAAAGTGTCAGAGGACAAACCTGAGATCTTGTTTTAAGACTAAGCAGGACTCTGGCCAGGGAGCACAGGTTGGAGGCCCCAGCCCAACAGGCTCACAGGTGGGGCTCAGGTGAAGTCCTCATCTTTGGGGGCAGGGCTGCCCTCCCTGCAGTGGACATGCCTGGCACATGCTCTCAGACCAGGAGCTCAAGCATCCCAGGGGAACCCCATTAGGACAGACAGGTCCTGTGCATTGGCCCCAACCTCAGCTTTCTATAGAGCAGATAAGGGAAGCAATTGGCTGACTGTTTGAACATACACACTAAGCACTTTCTCTTGTATTAGGAGTCCTGAAAAAGAAATAGTAAAAACAGAAACAAAAACAGAAAAGGAAAAAAGAACAATATCAAAAATTGACAATAATAAGGCAATGAAGGCAGGTGCCCACTTAATAGGACACTGTGCAGCTTTGCAAAGTGGCACACTTTGAAAAGTATGTTTGTGAGGGGCTGTTGCTATAGTCTGAAAGCATGGTGGGATCAAAACTGCTGTACTTATTTGATTTCAAATAAGTAAACTATACGGCTTTGGAAAATTAGTCCTTAAAGGAGATCAATCATTTGATGCTAGGTGGTCCTTGTTGACTTTCTGTATTGATAGATTTTCAAATGTCCTACGGGGTGCATATGTTATTTTTAAAATAGAAAAAGAATCATGTCTTTTTTTCAAAAGCAGAATTTGCTTGCCATCATCTTGAGACAGGCAAGCTGGAGTGCCTTATCTGCAAGTTTAAACTATAGAGCAGCTTGATCATTTCAACACGATGGCAGAAGATTCTGAACCATGCAAATGCCAGGAGAAGAGCCAAAAGACAAAAATCTCCATGCCACTGTGAGCACTGGGCGTCACACAAATGCCTTTAATTCCCAGAGCCTCCAGTGAAAGCACAAACAACAACCAAAATTCAAATATGTAAATTAAGAATATAAATTAACGTGATTTACTTTTTCTTTTTTTTTTACAAATACACAAGAATTTTTGTATCTTTTCAAATACATATTGCCCCTGCAAAAATAATAAAATAAAATTTTAAAAGTCATTTACATGAGTAGTGAATTTATTCCCACAACTGATGTTATGGCCCCCAAAAATCTCAGTCTCTTTGAAAATTGTCCCCTGGGTCCATATCACTGGCTTGTGGATTTGGTCAGTATTGCCAAATCTTTGCCTTTTGAGACAGATTATGATTTTTCCAAAAGCCATTTGAGAACTTTGTCTGTCCTTAAACTGGACACTTGCTTTGGGAAACATTTTCGGGCAAAAATAAAATGTGACTGAAAAGATCAGAGGTTAATGATCCCACAGAGCTAAGAAAGCAGCCAGGAAGATTCTGCAAACAAGCTGGGCACCAGGATCTCCCATGGTGCCACATCTTTGAAATGACTTAGCATATCCACTGGGGACTTTTTCAGGGGATGGTACTCATTGTTATGTATTAAGTTGTGCATGAGTGCAGAAAAAATTAAATCTTTAAATACTGATGGAGAAGCTTGGGATGTAGCTCAGTGGCAGAGCGCTTGCCTACCATGCCTGAGACCCCAGTTCGATCCCCAGTACCACAAAATAAATTAAATAAAAAATAAAAATAAATACAGATGGAGCATTTACCCCATGGAAATCACTCAACTAGGAAAAGGAAAGAATAAAGTACAACCTCTGCCTGCCTTCAAGGAGCTCCCCAAGCCAACCTTTACCACCACATAGCATTTTCTGGTTCACATTTCCCAATACTGGTATCCAGAGGATGCACAGGAAACAGCCATGTCCCAGCACATCCGCATTTTTATAGTGAGCGGGGCAAGGTCCCCAGGGCAAAAGGTCGACTTTTGGACAAGAGGAAGATGAATCTGTTCTCCTTGTGCCTCTGCTGCCTGATCACCTGAAGCAGACAGACCTGGACTTTGTTACAGGTAAATAATTACAGTTGTATCTGCCATAAATATCTCGCTGAAGGGGCCATTGCAAAAATTGAGATTGTATCTCCAAGCAACTGTCAAATGGCTAGAATAAATTCAGAGGACTTGAAATACTGATGTACATTTTCTATCATAGATATCTCTCGGTCTAGACTTCCAGACTGCATCTTGACAGAACACCTAGGATGGCTGAGAAATTAAGGAGTCAGGAACAAAAAAATTACATAGTGTTGGTGTTCTGTGGTTTGTGTCTTCTTTATCTGTGGTCCTGGCAAACAGGAAGTCCTTGTGAATTGGGGGGCTTGAGCCGAAACGTTAAAGGCACAGACAGATCCCTGGGAATTTAAAAAGCCAAGGAGGTAATAAATCTCGCACCCAAATGGAAAGCCTGAAGAGGTCAGTGAGCTACAGCCAACCTAATATCTGTACTTCTCAGGGCCGCCATAAATCTGACACTCTCTCTTGGCTCAGCTGGCTCCTGTGCAGCCGGCAGATCAAAAGCCTCTCCGGGTCCTCTCTGCCATCGCCTGTTTCTCATTGGGCGTGTTGGGCGAGGCAGGCAGGATGGGGAGGGTAGGATGGGGCTGTCCTCTCCTCCCTGGCACCATCTGGGGGCCATATTTAAACACCCGCAGCCTGAGGTTTAGAAAGAAGACTGGGGGAACTAGAAGGAGCCATCTCAAAGTTCATATAAGTGAAGCATCTCCGGTGGGTAGGATTAGCAGTGAAGCCACAAGATTTCCTACTTGGGGGGTTAGGGCAGAGAGGTGCTACCTTTTGTTGTATTTTGTTTTGCAGGGCTGGAGGTTGAGCCCAGGGACTCTGGCAAGTTAGGCAAGTGCTCACACTGAGCTACACACCCAGCCCTTAGGAGATGCTGTTTTATCTTGGTCAGAAGTCAGATTATTCCTTGAGGTTTGTGACTTCGGAAGAGATCACCCATTTGTCAATCACAATTCAGCTGGTTCTTTCCCAGATTATTATTTCTTCCCCCTGAATATTCATCAAACAGCCCATTTATTTATTATCTAATTTTTTATGCCAAGAACAAGTTATTTATGCCAGGCATTACCCATCTTGTCACTAACTCCCCAAAAAGCCCTGCAAAGGAAATATTGTTATTCTCTTTCTTCAGTGAAGAAACTGGTTGGGGATGGTCCAAAGACTTGGTTGTAGTCATGAAACTAGTGGGTAGCAGCAAAGTGAGGATTTGAATCCAAGCCTTGGAGACTAAAAGTTCCATGCAGATCCTACTGTGACACAGTAAACCCACTGTGATTAGTGAGGGTACCACTGAATCCTGCAGTGAATGTAAAAATAAATCAGAAGAGGATCTTAGTTTTTAAAAAAATGTTCTGAAAGTTGAGATTTGACATATCTATAAATAATAGCGATAAAAAGTAGAATGTGATAAATGCTTCCAGAGAGGCACAGATAAAATATGAAGGGGTTTGGAGGAGGCAGCAATTGTTTCTGGGTGTCACGGGCATTCACGATGGGTCTGGAAGCATCAGGAGGATTTGGGTCTCTGGGTCCAAAGGGAAAGAAATTTGCAGTGGAGAAATGGCTTGTTTAAAGTCCCCAGCTAGCAAGGCATGAGTTACATTGGAGAGACTTCAATAGCTGAGTTTGGAATCAGCTAACCAAACAGGGGTGCTGGGAAATAAATTTGGAAAGTAAAGCTCATAGTTTAAGATGTGAATATCTTCTGATACCTGCTGAAAAGTTTGAACTCTATTTTTTCCCCTGTAAGCAACGGAGAGTTATTGGAGATTTCTGAGCATATGATTCACAAAGCTTATTTTTGTGGCAGCGAGGAGGATAAATGGGAGAAGACGAGGAGGCAGAGGGACGAGCTTGGATGCTGTTGTGATCATCTTCCTTGCAGACGCTGTCTCACTTCTGTACAGACTTCTTTTGGTCTTGCTGTTGAAGGTAGAGAAACTTCTTAAGGTTTCTTAACAGAACTGTCTGAAGTCCTAGGCATTCTACGTCAGCGATCAGAAGTGTTCTCTAGATCCTAGCAAGCTTCCGAGGACTGAATGATACTAACTACGCAGGAGGTGACCAGGCTGTGAATGAAGCCAGAGTCCCTCCTACTTTTGTCCAGCAGCTTATCCAGGGATCCTGCCATTTCTACACCAGCTCCAAGAACCAGCCCACTCCTCTTAAGGATGAAGAATATCTCTCTAAAAGAGTGGTCATGCTGTGGAGAGAGAAGCAGAAGATGCATAGAAAGCAGAGAGGCTGGGTGACAGCATCACATTCTAGGCTGTGCCCTGGCTTTAGACTGCTTGAAGGACAAACCTTTTTGGATTCAGTGGTGCAATTTCCCCAACACAGAGTGTGTACTTCTTGGTTCCCCTAAATCCAGGTGAAGTTGTGCAGTGCAGCCTAATGGATAGTGTACATTATCTGGGGCATCCATGTACAGATTCGGCTTAAAAGCTGCAGACTTCTTTGCAGATGCTTTAGGGACGCTTTGTGAATAAGAACTGTCTGAGAAGATCCCCTTTAATCCACTGCATTTAGACTCTGTGGGCTTCTGCTGCAAATGGTAATGGATGGATGATGACTATGTAAACCACCAGGGATGTGTAAAGAGATTCAACTGGAGATCAGAAGATATAAGCAAGAGTCCTGGATCTGTCCTAACTGGTTGTGAGATCTCCAGCAAGTCATTTATTCTCACCTTGAGCCTCTGCTTTTTTATCTGTCATATGCTTGCTTTTGAATAGATGATCTGTGTCCCTTCCAGGGATGAGGCTATATTTCTCCATTACATTCTCCATTATAGGAATATAAATAAAATGTATTGTGACAATGCTTTAGCTAATGCTTAGAAAGCAAAAGCCTATATCACATCAGCTATGCAGACTATAACCAGGTACAAGGAGTCAAGCCTTGGAGTTATCGGGACAGGTATGAAACCCAGTGAAAATGAATGCACTTTGCTCTTAGGAGGTCACCCAAGCCCTCACTCGGAGTTCACCAACTCAGTTTATGCACAATTCTAACCTGGTGGGTTGGCTGTTTGGTGTGATACTCTGTGATACACAAACCTGTAGCACGAAAACACAGCTAGGGCAGAAACTTGTGAAGCAGCACAAGTCGGTGTGACACCAAGCTAGTGAGATGGAAAAGGTGAAAAGCATTAAGAATTAAGGAGTTGGCATAAGAATTTAAAACGCACTCCAGGATAGGGACCATTGACCACAGGGGCAAATATATTTACACGTCTTGTTATATCCATCTCCTTCTCTGGCAGGAGTTTAGCTCATGTGAAATCCAGAGGAATTCAAGACAGTTAAAAAATTGGCTCCTGAGCTAGAATGGATGGGTTAGCCAAGAAGCACTGCAAGGGATACAGCAAATATTTGTTTCAAGAAGCCAACTTGTCAAAGCTGAGGTCTGAGAGAAAAACTGACTTCGGAAAAGACAAAGTAAAGAGCACACAAGGGCCAAGGCACCAACATTCACAAGATTGCTCAAGTGGTTCCATCAGACATGCTAATTGATGTTCCAGTAATGACCCTGTGTCATTATGATAAAAATAAATCACTTTGCATAGCTTCTTACTGAAGGAAGCTGGGGAGCGCATGCCCTACCTGGGAAACTTTCTAAACAAAGAAAGAGAATTTCGGGGTGGGGGCAAGCTTTGGTTCTTAAAGATCTAGCAGTTATCTGTAAAATCTATTTATCTAAATCCCCCCAAATGTCAGAACCTTCCATGGCAGCTTTCCTTCCTCTAGAGGGTTCTAGCTCTGGCACCACTACATGGTGCTCTGAAGAGCCTGGCCTCTGCAAGGGACTTCTGCGCTGTCAAGCATATCATCCTTCTCTGTTTTTTGCTGCCTCGGAAGATCCACGGAGAGAAAGCTATAGAGAACCCCCAATACCTGATGTAAACAGTGTCTACTTGCTTCCCTTCCCCACCACTCGGCTCCAGCCTTCAGTTTGCAATAAAACTTGTGGATTTAATTACTAGTGGGGATTGCTGGAGGGTTGGGGTGGGAATGAATTTGGGCCTGAAAACCTCAGAAGGCCCAAGAAACACCCATTTAGATTCTTGTTCCTTGTGGTAATGCTTCTTCCAGGAGTGTTTGTGAAAGCAGAGAGGCATCCAGGAGGAAGTCCAGGACCATTTCACAGAGGCAGTGCTGGGATAGAGCAATGGGAAGACTCTTCAGGGAAAACGTGGGCTGATGTTGCCACATGAGCATCCAGGGTGCTGGAAATGTCACAAGGTAAGCAAGCCTGGGAACCTTGCCTCCTGTGGAGGATTCACTCCACAACCCCCTGTGCTGTGATGGAAGGGTGCCTGGCCAAAGCAAAGAGGAGAATGGGGTTAAAAGGTTTGGAGCACCATGCTAAGCCTTTCTCCTACATGTGCTGTGAGTCCTGGGACCAGCTCTATGGCATTGGTATGACCAGATCCGTTTCATAGACAGTTACACTGAGGCTCAGAATGGTTAAGCACTGCTCACAAGTTCTCTGAGTATTTTGCTTTGGCCCTGGATCAAGCTGCATCTCTGGCCCCTTCCTGGAGCCTGAAAGTGAATGTGAGTTTTAATAGGATTCCTAGGGGCCAAGGACACATCAAAATTAGCACCAGGAGCTCTGTTGGTTGAAGGTGTTTCCAAATCCATCTTTTAGTCCAAGAGCTAAGCTGCTACCAGATTCTCCCCACATTCAAGGAATAGACTGACACCACCCTATGCTGAGCATAGAGGTAGGGGAGGGCTAGACTGTGAATGGCCAGGTCAGGCCCAGGGTTTCATGTTCTACCTACTGGAGGCCGGAAGACCTGTTAGCTCATTGGAATACACAGGGCAGGGTGGAGCACGCCTGTAATCCGAGTGGCTTGGGAGGCTGAGACAGGAGGATTGTGAGTTTAAGGCCAACCTCAGGGACTTAGTGAAGCACTCAGCAACTTAGTGAGACCTTGTCTCTAAATAAAACATATAAACATGGGCTGAGGATGTGGCTCAGTGGTTAAGTGCCCCTGGAGTCAATCCCTAGTACAAAAAAAAAAAAAAAAAAAAAAAAAAAACCACACACAGGGCTCTCTGAAGTCTTGTCCTATGCTTCCTGGAGGTTGGGGATGCAAAAGCTTTCTCCTCCCTTATTTCATTTTGAAATAATTATACAATTAAACAGAAAATTTTCAAGTATGATACGAAACAAAGAATTTCTTTTCTTGAACCATTTGAGAATGTGTTATTGACCCAATATCCTATTACCTCTGAGTATGTTAAGAGTCATTTCCTCCCGACAAGCACATTTTCTTATGTAATCACAGTACAACTTCCTACATTGACAATTAACATTTTCTACTGTTGAATCCTCAGACTTTTCCAACTTTTACCCATTTTCTCAATGATGCTCTTGAGAGCAAGAGGATCCAGTCTGAAATCACCTGTTCGATTTATTTATCATGTCTCTTTAGTCACCTTTTTTGGGGAAGGATCTTTCTGTTTTTGCTTATCTGAGGATCCAGACCAGCTGTTTTGTGGAAAGATCCTCAATTTGAGGTTCTCCAGGGTTCCCTTGTGCTTAGATATAGGTCATGCTGGTTTGGCAGGAATAACCCCAGAAGGGATGCTGGCTTCTAAGCGCATTCCTGCATGTGCCACATGAATTAAATTGTTCCATTCTTCTTGATGTTCACTTTAATCACCAGAGTAAGGTGGTGACTGCTTGGCTCCTTTACTGTAAAGTGACTTGTTTTCTTTTTAGGGTTAATTAATGTTTTCTCAGGAGAACTTCTGAAGCTAGGTAAATACTCCATTTCTCATCAGATTGTTTAATGTATTCCTCTTACAGATTTCCTAGTATTTTTAAGTTTTATTCAATGTGTAATATTCCATTACAATCATTATTTATTTTGCTGCTAAGATTGCCCTGATTTGCCCAAAAAAAGCCCTTTCTAGCTGGCTCTGTGTCCTGTGGACCTGTGTGCATCACTCTGAGCTATTTGCTTTCTGCCGCCATGAAACAGATGTTCCTGACTTATCTTTTACATTCCCCATCTTAGTCCTGGGTCCAACTGCTTCTCTAAGGATCCATGATTGTTTTAGTGGAGGATAATATTTACACATGCAATATGCACACACACATTTATATTTATGCTTATATCTACACAATTCTGGACAACACATTCACAATGGTATTTTCAATTCCAACCCAACACTTCATGGTCACTCTGGTTTTCTCCCTCTCTCTATTTTTTCATTCCCTTTCCTGACAATAGGGAGCTAATATCCTATTATCCCAACTATGTTTACTTGTTTGTAATAAGTAAATATTATATATTTACTATTCGTGCATATAATCAATCTCCCATTTGACAGTCACCCGTTTCTTCAAAGATGCCCTCCAAATCCTTCCAGACTTTGAAGTTGGTCTATTTCACATGAGGCTGCTCAACCCCACACCTGCTCCCCTTTGTATAATCTCTCTCTGTCTCACTCAGGTCACCCACCTTGGGTTCTGACTCCCCAAGCATGCCCTGAGTGATGACTTCCTCTTCCTGCGGGACTCTGCCTCCTACTCTGAGCCTTGCAGGAACCCCTGTCCCCCGCACACCCCAGCATGGAAACTGACCTTGTTCTGCCCAACCTGAAGTTTTTAGAGTTGAAATGTTTAGGAAGTAAAGAAAAAGGAAGAAGGGGAGACTAAATTGCATTGGAACATTCTAGTAAACTTTCTTGAATGAAATGACCTTCCTTGTTTCCTACTGTTTAATTTGATAATTCACTGTCATGGAAATCTATCTGATCCAAGGGACCCTGGAATGTCATCCTGAAAAAGAAGAAAAACATGGTGTGAGGTTCTGGACTTGATAAAGAGTGTGTGTGAGGGTGTGAGTGGGGCCAAAATCCATCTTGGAACTCCTTTGTTTTTCTGGGGAACTTTGTTAAATTTGGATCTTCTGATAGTTGGATATCAAGATGGGATTAGAAATGCAATAAGCCTTAGAGGGAAGAGGAAATGACCACAAGAGGAAACAGAAAAGGAGAAGTTGGAAGAGCCATTAGATATCACAGCCTGCTGCAGATCTGCCCTGGAGGAAAGGAGACAGGGAAGGAGGATGGAGGCTGGGTGAAAGCAGCTCAGACCTCTGTGTGGTTCTAAGGAAAGTTTGGCAAGATTTTCATAGAGTTCCAAGCCACAGTGGCCTGTCTGAGGAGTGCTCTGTCCCCAGGAATGGGCCTGTTTTAGTACCCTGCCATGCTCAGTTGCTAGCTGGGAGAAGCCATGGGAAGAAGGGTCTCTGCACAAATGTCATGGTGGATTCCAGAGCACAGCTGCTGGGCCATGGGTTAGTTATAGTTTCTAAAGTCGGAGGAAACTTCTGGCTACCGCATGAATAGAAAGGATAAGGATAGCCTTTGGAAAGGTAAGACTAAATCGTAACTTGTTCCTGCACAGGAAAACCAATTAGCAGAGAGCTGACATCTTTTTCTGTGAACAGATACACAGAGAAAATGGGAGAAAGATTAGCAAGGGGGAAGAACCCTTCTGATGCAGCTGGCTTTGTGTTTTGGGACTGTCAAGTAGGGTGTGCCACCCATATACCCTTTTGACTAGAGCATAGGAAAGCCGGGCACTTGCAAAGCCAGGTGAGACTCCCATGGGCCACTGGTCCAGCACTCCCCACTCTTGATCCTTGAGTCTTTCATCCCTTGATTTCATTTACATTTTAACTATCTCTGAGTGCCCTGGGCTCTCCCTCTTGGCCAACAACACACCATATTCCCTGGTGACAACACATATCATATGCAAGTCGAGTGACTTCAACACTTCTGATTTTGAGCATGGCATGCTCCTTGAGCTCAGTGGCACTCGCTGCTGCAGCCAGGAACCATTATTTCTTCTACACAGCAGAGCCCACCAGCCAAGCTAGATCACTGACCTACACTTCCCCATGTTACCAGCAAATCAGGGACAATGGGAGCCATGTGCTCTCAGGGTGCTTGGGTTCCAGAGATGACACTAGAAGAGAATAGGATAATCCATAGTCCTAGCTTCCTGGGTTCAATTGGACTATATTCTTCTTCATTTGAAATTGCCTAGTCTTCCAGCTTCCATTGATATTATACAATAATAATCTCAATTCTTATATTTGAATAGTAATTATGCATCATTTGGGGAAATTTGTCAACAATGCTAAGAAGTATGTGATAGCATTGAATAGGTGAGAAAGTGAATGCCCAGAGAGGGTGAAATAATATGCTTAAGATCACACAGCTAGGGTAGACTGAAGTGCAATGGTTTGATGCTCAGCTAAAGCTCCTCAAAATGAGCCTCTCTCCTTTCTATCTACCCTGCACCCCTCGCCCATGCATTCTTGCTCAGCTTTCCTGAGAGGCTGCTGCATTAATTCAGACTCCCTCCCCCAGCCTCAGCAACCTTATGAAATAACTTGCTCTACTGAATCATTGCTTTACCTACAAGATATAATTTTATTCTACTGCCTCTGATTTCATTATCTCTGTTTTGTCACTCGATCTCGCTTTTTTCTAGGGGTTCCAAAGGATTTACAATGAATGATAAGAATGGAATTATAAGCACCAAAAAATAGAGAATAATTAAATGTCAGTCATGGCCGTGATAGAGTGAATGGAATTCTGTATCTCACTATTTGGGGCGCTGACTAGGGTGATACTCATTAACTGTTTTTATTCTTAAGGCTGTGAGTTTGGCTGGGAATCCAGCCCTCGTGATGGATCGTGCTTACCTTGCCCTTCCCCCAACCCACGCGCCTCCTCTGGCAGAAGATAAGCATCTTTGGGAGCGAGAATTTTTAAATGAGATTGTTTATGCATCAAGGAGTAAGTATTAATAGCTAAAGTGCATTCATATGGTGATTGTTTTCTGGTGATGAGAATGGGAAATGTTATTTCTCTATTAAATTATGGAGGCCACTGGATTATGCATGCCACGCTGATATGCCAGCTCGTCTTTCTCTACTCACTGTGATGCTAAGAGTTTCATTTTCAAATCAGATACCTCTGTAAATTGGCCTGAATGGTCTGCGTGTAGCTGGGCCTGGGTGCTGAGTAAAAACTAGTGGCTCAAGAAGCAGGTTTCACGTCTCCTGGGTCTGCATTATGGGTAGGGGCAGGCTCACCTCGGCCAAGGTGTGTTCTGGAGCCTGAACCTTGCCTGCCCATCCCCCCTCAGGGACACTGCCAATGCAGGGAGGAGGGGAAAGGTCCATAAAGCCAGTCATAGAAAGAGAAGCTAGAGAAACTGAGGCTATTAGTTTGAGGAGGCAAAGGCCAGAATTCACATGAGACTTGTCCTCAAATACCTTAAGAGAAGAGATCCTTGTGGGAGTTTGAGTTGTATTGTTCCAGAACACAAAATTCAGATCCAAAGGGTGATGATTTCTGGTTCCATAAAATAATACAAGATTACACTTTTACAATGCCTAAGTACTCACCAAGTCCTTTCAAAAACATTGTCACTAGAACATAATCTCCATGACAAGAGGGATTGTGTCTGATTTTTGTCATATTTGATTAGTACCTGCAGCTCTTGTGAGGATGCTTGGTAACAGTAGGTGCTTAGTGGCTCAGTGCACATGAACTTAACAAGTGAATGAAGCAGTTGGCTCCCATGAAGGTTGATGACATCAGCCCATTTCAAAGATGACAGAGCTGAGGCTCAGACATACAGTGGTTTCCTGAGCTTGCAAAAGCTATTAATGTTTCTTGAATCCTGGTACACTGAAAAGATCCACTGCCTTACTCTAGGCTTGTGAGGCTGGCTTTCTACCACAAAGTAAGGCATCTGGTGTGGGAGTCAGTGAGCTCCTGGCAGAGTCTGAACGGGCCTGTTTGTGTCTTCCCTGCAGTTATGACCCCGCATCCTCTGGACAGTCCAATTGAAAGGGGCCAGATGGGACACAGGATGATGGCTATTTTTGTCATCAAGGTGACAATATGGCTTTTCACACTTCTGTCCTCCCCCGCTGTATGTTTCCTGCTCCCCCCCGCCCCCAGCTCTGGACTCTTCTGTCCTATAGCTCTCTCTATCCCTCCAGTTGGGACACAAGCTGCGCTGATTGACCACTAACACTTCAGTGAGTACTAGTTCAGTTCATTACCCTTCTCAGAGTTATTTGCTTTTTCAAAACATCCACTACAGGGAGAAAAGCAAAGGAATGAATCTGTAACAGTTGAATTCCAGGCACCATGCACCTTGGAGAATGAGCTCATCTTAGATGGAGATAGTTGTACGGAGTACCTATCCAGTGACCCTGGAATCCCAGCCATCATACCTCTTTTACAAAAGCCCACCTCTGCCTGTGGCATCTCTGTGCCCCACTGAAGTCCATCATCCTTCCTCATGACAGGACCTCCGATGTTCCTCGCAGACCCCTATCTTTCCCACAAATCTTAATAGGACTTCCTAGCTGGAAAGGCAATGAGTGTTTTGCCATGGAAGAGAAAAGACCCAGGAAGAGAAATGGCTGAAGAGAAATATCTATAAAAATGGTGAAAGGGTGGGGAATTTTAAGTGTGAGGTAAAATAAATCAATGGCAAGTGAATCTATGGCACTTTCATTTCCATAAAGATGTTCAAAAAGCCTGGTTCTTTTGTACACCCTTTTGTATGAATCCAGAGCCCCCAAATATGCTCACAGGGTAGCATTATTTCCCTACTAGAGGTATCCCAGCTCAAGAAGAGCCGCAGGTTCCACACAGAGGAGCTCAGGAAACTGCACTGCATTCCTTCCCCGTCCCAAGGATAAGAAACGATGGGAATTTTAAGAAGCACCCAGCAACGAGACCATAGTTAATGGGACCACTAATAAGAAAGCAAACCTTCTACAGAAAATCTGTCTGCGCTACTTTCCCCTTATCAATATTGCTCTGAAAGTCAATTTGTCACCGTACAGTCAGAAAGCTCACCCCCGTCTCCTTTAATGTTTCACGCTAGGTTTGTCCAGCAAGAGTAATAAAAATAATGACACCATTATTCCTCTTCTCTCTTTGTTTTCAGTGCACCACTTGCAGATTTGAATAATGAATTATGCTCACATTTTCTGTACTCGCTTGCTCTTGACTTCCTCTACTGGCTGAAAGTGAAGCTATTATCCGATTGTCAAAGACTAAGGAGTCTTGCCTCGTGTAGTCAGTGATCCTGTGATGTAGATACACTATGGGGTGAAATTATTGAGAGTACAATTTCAAGCTATCTAAGAGAAAATTACCAGCCAATGTGGAAATGAATCCAGAACCTGGTGAAATATTAAATATTTCATTAGTAATCCTTTTGGAACAAAAATAAGTAGACAACAGAATTAGTTGTGAGTTGGGCATAAAAGGCTAATTAATGTTATTGTATATGGCTGATTGACTTCAAGGCTATTAAATCATTATTTTATTGTTCAGATCTCTGCCTTTTCCAGGCTAAAGACGCTATTTCATCAGAAAAACTGTGTTCTCCCTCCTCCTTCCCTCCCTCCCCCTCTTTCTCTTTTTCTTTCTTTCTTTCTTTATTTCTTCCGTTTTTAAAACTTCTGCTGCTTCTAAGAAGACCACTCATGTGCTCAAACTTGGTTTCTTACATATGAGTTTGCCTCCTTGGAAAGATCTTTTGATGCATTTTAGAAGATGGATAGTCTACATCTGCCATTAGGAACAAATTGAACATAAACATGGCGTCTACCTGGAGACACCAGCACCCACATCTGGAAGGTACCACACAGGTCACATTGGACAATCCTTTGTGCCAATTGGGGGAGGGGCAGTGTCTTCTTTACTGACTTTCCCATCTTCATTGTCTATGTCTCCTTCTGCTTCATGCAGAAATCCAGTCCACAGTCCACCATTCATAGAACCAAATGAAATAAATCTCTCTTTTTGCTCTTGTACAAGCTCATGCAAAACCATATTTCAAACTATTCGCGATAACTAATTCTAAGTCTTTATTCCCAATTTTACAGGTGCCATTTAACAAAACCTAATATTAAAGTCAACCTAAGTATCCATAAGGAGTTACTCATGTCCTACCCTGGCCCTGTGTAGGTGCCCATTGGTTCATAATTCACCTCTAAGTGAACTGAAAAAAGGCTCCCCCCCTTCATGCCATCACAGCCTCCCACTAGGCATATAGCTAGGCAAGCAAAGTATAGTGTTGAACTCCAGCAATAGTTGTTCCCTTGGATAGACACCCTTGAACAGTGAACAACTTGAACAATCATACACAGTAGACCCAGGATGGATTCTCTTTCATCAGAGCTGACTCTCAACAAATATATAAAGTGGGCATGCCTATCTCTAGGGGCTTCCATCTTTGCCTTCCTATCCCTTCTTTTCCTGGTTGTCTTGCCTGATAAGAAGCCAGGGTTTATTCTTCAATCCCCAAAGTTCCATTCTAGTAGTGATTCCTTAAGAACAGGAAGACTTTGAGGTACAAAGGGAGGAATTTCAATGGTGCCATTGCAGGTACCCCAAAGTCGGTGAAGGTTTTCTGATATATAAATTGATGGATTTTCTATTGTATGATTTTTGAGGGTCCATGGAATAGGTCTCACCTGGTTTGCTGGAGACCAACTGGCTTGAGTATTATGGCCATTTTTAAAAAGACAGAAGCTAGGTGAAGGAGTGAGGCCAGGCATGAAAATCACTGGAGACTGGCTGTGGTGACCTGGTTAGAACTTTAAATAAGTTGTTCTTGGCTTTTGCAGAGAAGAAGGGGGGTGGGCCATCCCTGTACCTAAATAATTCAGACACCAGCCGAGCCAAAATAAGCAACAAGAGCCCGCATGGTGACATAGTCTGATCCTGTTGCCTCAATGTCACTCTGGAATAGCTCATCTTTCCACACAGTGTGGACACAGTCTAACCTTCATTCTTACCACTCTTCCCTTTTTATTCTGGAAAAAAAGAAGGAGGAAAAAGAGAAGGAGGACGAGGAGAAGGAGGGAGGAGGAGGAAGGAGAGTTGAAAGGGATTGCCTGTTTTAGTGGCCATGGTGGCTTGGAACCAGGTAGAAAGTTTCATTTCTTATATTTTTAAAATCAGTAACTTTATTCTTTCTGGATAAAAGAGAGATATGATATCTGAATATCATATGAGTGGATATGAAACTGGGTTAGTAATTTGGAAAGAAATTATACAAAACTAGTGGATACATGGCCTGGACCTTTGCTTTGCTTATAACATCAGTTTCCTAAAGACAGGGATGTGGTTGGGGAAAGGAGCCTTCCATGGGGTTTGTGGGTAGATGTCACAGTGGGTTAGGAAGGGGAGGGAAGAAATTGGTAGGGATTTGGGTGTTTCCCCAGATATAATAGAGAGCCCTGGCTCCCCGATGCAGTGGATTTCTACCAAGGAAAAACCACATTGGCTGTGCTCCGAGTACTGGGTTCTCCTAGCTGGGAGGGATGCCTCTTGCAACAACTTCCTTGGAAATCAGTTATGCTCTGGAGGCAAGTGAACTCTGTGGCTTCAAACCTGCTAAGGAGGTCACTGTTTTATGTCTCTATCATCACCCTATCTCAGTTCAGCCTGACACTTTGTCCCTGACCCACGTAAGGGTGCTGCTGGCACCAGGACAAGATGGGCACTTCTACGAAATCACTGGCACACCTGGGAAAGCAGTAAAAGCATAATTTCACACCTGTTTTCTGAGCTTCTGATACTTCTCAGAGTTTATTGGAGTGCAGGGGAGGACTCCTATCATCTTTGTGGAAGCAGCTAGAAGAGTCAGTCTCACCTTGGAAGCAGTGTGGGATTCCTTCTGAAATGTGACTCTTGCAATCCACATATGTTCATTCATCTTGATGGGTCAGTTAAGCCTGTAAGAGAACACAACATAGAGAAAAAAGAAATCTTGGTCTTATTCTATTTCTCTCAGGAATCTCTGTCAGCTCTACTTAGAGTATAATATAGCTGCTTCAAGACGGCTGCACCCATCTGCATTTGTATGTGGTTTGGTAAATGCTGGGATTGGCTCTCTCAACCTCCATTTCTTCCCTATTTTGTTTGGAAAACTTGGGAAACGAAAATCTACACTGTACAGAAGCCCTGGCAGCTATGATTCGGGATGTAAATTAGGTTCTGCAGATCTAATGTGTTGGGGAGGAGATTTGAAAGACTTTGGGCAGTAGCATCTTGGCTGTTGTCAAGGAAGGCTGTGTAGAGGTGAGAACACACAGTGGCCAGATTCTGCATTCCAGCATCCCACAGCAGTGCCATGCAGTGAAAGTCAGCCCTAGTGACAGCAACAGTATGCAGGATTCCTGACCTCTGACCCACAGTCCGGGTGGCGTGACCTTGGAACAGATAGTTTCATAGTTTTTCCTAAGAACTGTTTCTCCAGTCCTTCCAAATATTTCACAAACAACTGCTTCATGATATTATCTTTTCTGCTCAAAATATCCCAAGGGGTTTCTTTTCTACACTGAATCCTGACAGATAGACACGGCCAGCAGCCTCCCTGGTCAGGATCTGTGTCCCAAAGGGGTCAGTTAACTTCAGTTCGCCACTTGTGTCTATACTAGATTCTGCTTCTCTTGGCCCATAACTCAAGTTCACCCTTGGATGCATTTCTTTCCACTTTCCTAGAGTGTATTGTATTCTGTAGGTGCCACATCCCATCCTCCAGGGCCAATCTGAATTCTCTGACAGGACAGCTGTGGAGGGGACTTCTGAGCAGGGTGACACCATGTGCAAGAGCAGCCCTGAAGCCAGATGTGGTGATTCACACCTGTAATCCTACCGGCTGAGGGGGCTGAGGCAGGAGAATTGAGAGTTCAAAGCCATCTTCAGCAATTTAGCAAGGCCCTAAGCAATTCAGTGAGATCCTGGTTCTAAAAAATATATATCAAAAGGGCTGGGGGTGTGGTTCCGTGGTTAAGCACCCTTGGGTTCAATCTCCGTTACCAAAAAAAAAAAAAAAAAGAGTAGTCCTGAGGGTGAGGGAGCTTGCATCATTGGGCAAATAGACAGAGCAGCCTTTAATACATGAGGGGTTGGAGTCAGTGGGTGGATGCACAGGCCTCCGGCTCCATCTTCTTGTAGAGCATTTCTGAGACTCTACATTGGTTCTTAGAGTGCCCTGGATGAGACTGAATTATGCAGCCCCTGGCAGAAACCAGCTTGCTGACTTCCTCTTTTTTCTTCTGTACTCCACAATTTCCCATTTAGATTTTCTGCAATTACCTTGCAGAAATAAACTTCCTGCACCCAAGTCCTTCTCTTGGGGTTTGCTTTTGGGGGAATCCACACTGCCATAAAGGGTAAGCCTGCCACTCATTCCATATTATGTCCTAGATTTTCTCACTGCATCCTCAGGTCTGCTGGGGACCATCTCAGCTTCTGTACTGAAAGTCCCTTTGTCTTGGGCAAACAGGATAGTGGGTCTCTCTAGCATGGTTTGGCAAATGGAAATAGGACATGCTACATTTTATGACCTATCTCATATCCCTTGCTCAAATGAGGATCTAGAAAAATCCCTGAGAGTGTGGAAACTAATATTTAGATGCTAAAAAGGGCCTTGGTTAATGTAAGGTAGAAAACAGCCTTTTTGTAATTAATTTTCACATCCCCTCTCTAGAAGCACAAGGCAGTTCCTACCCCAGGGGGTTCCTCTCCCAATCTTCCACCTGGGAAACAAATAGTTTTCACACCCCAGTCCCTGCCCCAGGGGGTTCCGCTCCGGAATCTTCCACCTGGAAAAACAAGGCCTAACCGAAGGCCG
>CM053402.1:68894672-68925672 GCA_028644305.1 Xerus rutilus
AAGAGCCCCCAATTTTAAAATGACCAATCCCTAGCTCGCCATGCGGTTTTGTAGTGGGCTCTATAAAATCCCTCCCGCGCGTCCCCTCTCTCTCTCTTTTCCTCTTCGCCCAGGCGCCCACTCCCCTGAATAAAGGATTTCCTGGCTGTATGAGGTGTTCGTGTCTGGCTGGCCGTTACCCTAACAGTTTTCTTCATAATAAATTGCATTAAATTCCTGTCTTGATTTTGGTCTCCATCTCTGGAAGGGCCACAGCCAGGAGAACTACTGTTTGGAGATGTTGGATCCTTGGCATGAAGGCCCTTGTGGCATTGGCAGCATCCCCTCTGAGGCAGACTGGGCTGCAGCCTCCCAGGACTTGTGAAATGGGTAAACTTCATCTGCTACCACCTGCGGACTTTGCTCACTTCCCTCAAGATACACCCAGAACACTTGTGAGTACCCTGTGGGCCCCCAGTCTCCTCTAGGCATAGTGACAAATAGGGAGAAGGGTCTAGGAGGGCAGAAGAACAAATGTCCATGTGCCCTTGGTTGTCAGTCCCACTCCAACATCTGTCTCACCCTTAGTAAGTGCCACAGCTCTGCTAGATGCTAGAGGACATAACTGGATAAGCTGGTTAGTTGTTTTGGGAAAGTGAGCATGAATCAAATAACCACACAAGTAATGCACTAAATGTGTGGTGTCACTGTGGACGACTGCAGGGAGCTCTGGGAATATAAATACAAAATGGGCCCCACACTCAGCCTAGGGGATTAGGGAAGTGACATTAAAGGTGGAAACTGAAAAAAAAAAAAGTCAAAGCTAAGTTAAGGGGAAATTGTGGGAGGGCTAGGAGAAAAGAATGGAGATGTAAAATGTTCTAGGTCTGGAGAGGCAAGTGCTTCTCGGGTCTCAGGCCTTATGTGCAGATGTGTGGTTCAAGTGCAAGCACAGAGGAGTGCTGAGGGAGCAGCTGCAGAGGTTGTGGGGCCAGGTTAGGCCCTCGGAGGTGGCTTTGGGCCTTTTCCATGTCCTAAGAGCCATGGGGTAGACGTGAGGCAACACGGAACATGGTTCACAGTGCCGGTGACGAGGTGCTCAGAGAGGGATCAGGAGGCTGCAAGGGGAGGGCCTTCCAGGAGGTGAGAGAGCTACACTGTCTTTGCAAGGATAGGGCTGGGTCGGGGGAGGTGTGCTTGGCCTGAGAAACTGATGGAAATTGCATTTTAGAGATGGACCCACACCAGTGCATCCACAGGGGTGGGCATCCCATGAGTCTGTGCATGCTGGGGGAGCTGCAGAAACCTGGTCAGTCTCCAGTCCTTCCACCCTCCACTTGGTGCCCTTGACAAGTTGCTTTACCTCTCTGAATTTTATTTTAATAAAATAATATATGTGTAAACATATTGTGGGCTATGAAAGATATCACAATACAAACCAGCCTGGTCAATAGAATAATTAAGTCAGAAGGCTCTTTAGTGATACAACATTCATTTTACTCAAGAAAAAAAAAATGGAGGCATCGACGTTTGCCCAGAATCATTTTGTAAGCTAGAAGCAGAGTCTGGCAGAGGCTGGTACCCTTTTGTCCCACCACTTTCCAGCCTACAAGTCTACCTGGGCTGCCCACTCTAAATAAAATATAAAGTTCACAAAAAGTCCCCAGTTTAGATTTGAGTCACCAAAACCAACGTTTAAATCCATTTACCATAATCTAGCTGGCCTTTGGGGCAGGCCTACTCTTCCTTTTCCAACCTGCAGCCAGCACTTCTCCCAAAACATCTTCAAGTGTGGAAAGGGGCTGAGTTGGTCAATGAAACCAAAGGACTCACAAGTTTTCATGAATTAGATGCTTGGTTCATTTTTCAAAGTCTCCTTTGCAGGGAACAGAGGAGCCCTGAAGCTGCTGTGTAGAATCAAAGGGGGAAACTCAAGATTGAGGACAGGAGAGGAAATACCTGCATTGAAGCAGTGTGGACGGGATAGAATTGTTGACTATGGCCCACTTCTAGCTGGAGAAGGGCTGGGGTTGCAAAATACCTGTAAGTGTTTGAAATATGCATGTATCTATGTGCTGCATGTAGGCCCCCAACTCAGAGCTTCTGTAAAGGACTCAGCAAATTGGGACAAAACTGTAATGCACAATTGCAAAGAGGGACAAAGAGGGTGAAATAGGAAATGAAGGGTTTTGGAGGTAGCCAACCTTGTGGTCAGACTCCAGCTGTACCCAATAATGATGCTGTTCTGGGAGAATTGATTAATGAAGATAATAATTGTATCTCATGGAGCAGTTGTAAGAATTAAAATGGACAAATCAACTTGCTGGTAGTAGATGCTCAGTAATGCAAGTTCCATCTTAAAGCACGATCTGTATTTTTATACCCAAAAACTCCTCTAGGCCCAACATTTTCCTTACATACATTTTCTTTTTTCATTTTTTCTTTTTTTGGTACCAGGGATTAAACTCAGGAATACTCGAGCCACATCCCCATCCCCATTTTATTTAGAGACAGGGTCTCACTGAGTTGCTTAGCGCCTCACCGTTTCTGAGGCTGGCTTCGAACTCGCGATTCTCCTGTCTCAGCCTCCCAAAGTGCTAGGATTTCAGGTGTGCGCCACTGCGCCTGGCTCTTACATACATTTTTATTCACACTTATCCAACTGTTTCCCTTTGATTATGAATTGAACAGCAACATAGGAGACTGAACTGCCAAGAGCAATCATCCTGATTATTGGGGTTCTGGGAATAAAAAGAAGGGCTCCTCCCAGAGCCCTGCCACCTCAGATGTACAGTCAGATGGCATATGCTATCTTGGGTCCATGTCTTGCTTTCTGGGCATGATCAGAGAATGACTACCACAGGCCTCTTCCTGGCACCTATGTGCGCCCATATCCAGTCTTCCCTGTACATTGCCACATGCCTGCCTGTGACCATGTTTGCTGAAGTTTTCCACAAAGCATAACTCCAGGTTGGAATGTTAGTCTCTGCTGAATGAAGCACATTTGAATTTCATAGGAGGCTGTCTCAAACCGGGCTGGGGCCCTGGACTATAAAATTGACGAAGGCATACTCTGAATTAATCAGCAAATATATACTAATTCACGCTGACCTTTTTTCAAGCCGAGCCCTTTTATCACTCACTGTAGGTTTAACATTGGCCTACCGAGTGTTATTACAAAGGACTCAATGGTTGGCCATAATTATATAATGCAAATGACATTTGCTGTTTTGTTTGAGCTTATTCCCTCAGATGTTTCCTTCTTTTATCACACGCCTCACACATCTGTGTCCCCGCAATGGCTCCCAAGCTCCTCCTCTTCCAGTCCCCAAGTTGCTAGTGCTGTCTGTCCCGACTGTCACACAGACACGGCCCGCTGTGAAGATTCGGCGGGTGTGACGCGTGCTCTGACACAGGTTATGTTGACAGCTGGTCGGAACAGGTGTACACTGATTCTACCATCAAATGGCAACACACATTTGGCTCCTTCCCAACGCACAGGCATGAAAAACCTGTTCTCTTCACATTTCTTTGGAGATTGATTGACTGTTCTTTGACACGACACACTGTGACTGTTTGTAAGTTCCCTGGTCCTTCGGCCGCTCAGATGTGTTCCAGAGAAGTCTCAGAGAAGACCTCCATGTGGTGCCATGAATTATTCATCTGCTTCTCCAGGAGGGAGGGAGGAATGGAAGCTCCCCTCTGTTCCCCTCCCCTCTGAGACCTGGAAGACACAGTGAGACATGTTTGGGGAGTTCAAGTCAGCAAGAGGACGGCTGCTGGAGGAGAGAAGCACTGAAGAGATGCAAGAATATTCTGATTCTGAAATGGTTTAAAACGGAAGCATCGTTCTCTAAGATGAAGGACATCCTGTCAGAGAGCCTTGAGTAATTATCTAGTGGTGAAAAAAAATGCCTTAAAAATTTGGCCCAAGTAATATTGTTCATTGGGTTTTGTCTCAGTTGAACAAAAAATCTCATGTTCAATGTCTTGATTAAGTTAAAAAATAAGAAGATTCCCCCTTAAGAAGGCAGCATAGTGATTGGTGAGTGCTCTGATGGTCTCGTGAATGGGTGACATCTGGTTTGAACGCTGTGGGTGCTCTTGCCAGTCACACACAAAGGTCACATTATTGTTTTTTTAAAGGCAGGAAAGGAAAAATCCAATACTGTTACCAAGCACAAAGGGGGTCTGAGAAAATGTCACATGCACTTTTGGGCCCAGAGATGAGCAAGTCAAAAGCTTGATTCTTCCGTATCTGGGAGCATTCAGGTCCCCAGAGGAAAGGAAGGCAGATAGGGAGAAAGAGACTCACCACCAATGGCTCCCACCCCATGTTTTCTATTCCTTCCCAAGATCCCTGCGCCTGTGGCCCCAGTCTGGGTATACTCACTCTATTTAACTTCACCTTCTCTTTTTCCTTTCAAGCAGATTGTTATTATCATTCCTTATTATTATTATTATTATTTTTTCTTTTCATTTCCTTCCCTGGATGGAACAAAGGAGCTCTGAAACCAAGATGGCTGGAGCAGGGGACACATGCACATTTAAATGTGTGCTTGATGGAATTAGGTTTTTTATCTCAAATCTCTCAGAGTCCTAAAACAGAAAGCAGAAACCTGTAGGCTTATTTTGGGGATTGTTTGGAAAGTGTCATATCAACATCTAATGGCGTTTTAGGGCCATATGCTAAGAAACTGCCATTGTTACTCTGAACTGATGATGTTATATTAACACTTCACCCATTCATTTTATACTACGTACAAATCTAATAAACTCATCTCAAAAATAACCCCAACATATTCAACTGCTAATGCCTCAGACAGCCTGATATATTTGTATACAGCAGAATTCTAAATCCAGTGGAGAATTCTAAGACGGGTTTATGCGTTGCGTGCTTCTCATAAAAGCTTATTTGAACATTTGATTCCAGTTTACATTTTATTAGTAAAGCTCTCATTTTTCACTCAGAATGAAGAAGCGGAGGGGAGGAGAAGTACATTCCTGAAACTTCAATTCTGTGTCCAAATAACTTACAAGACAGACACAAAATGGACAAGACTATAACTGTCCTGAAGACAATTACAAAAAATACTTAATTAGGATGCAATGCAGGTTATTTTAAGCCATACAAAAGAGTTCTGTACATAATAGAGTGGCTGTTTCATGCAGCTCATATGATAAAATTCTCACCAGTCTTAAAATGACAGATGTAATATTACCTTTAATAAGTGTCTACCGATGCATGCAAATTGAATTAGATAGTGGGAGTACAAATTTGTCCGATAATTAAGATAAAATTTCATGTCAGCTTAAACCCTGGTGTATATTAGTAACTCTGTATATTTCTTTTCTCTGTTCTCTACCAATTATTTTTTAGTGTGGCTTCTTGATTACTGGAATAGTTAGGTTAAAGGGGGTAAAAACATGACCCTCAAAACACATTATTATAAATAGGAACAAATCATACTCCTGATTACTACTTGGTTTATGCTAAGTTTAAAATACTAAGCACAATTCAAATAACATTGGATAAATTCAGCTATGTATTAACTTAGCATTTCTGGGGCCTCATGAGGTATTACTGTGCCCTTAAGTCTAATGCTGAGCTAATGCCATTTAGGAGAAATAAAAACACAGAATTTGGAAGTTAATAACCTTGTCCATTTAGGAAATCCAAGTTTCGAACTGATTCTTCAGTGCTTTGTTTCAGCACTGCCAATGAACTGGGTGCTCAATGTAATATTCTGTTTACAAAAAACAAAAATCTCAGAAGGCCAAGAGAATGCACACACGTAGACACACATGCATGCACATCCCTTGTGTGCACACAGGCAAAGCACTGTGCCCACATACACACAGCTTAAAGGGTAAGTGTTCTGCATGGCATTCAGCTCCATTTTAATACCCTTCACTGCTGTGATCACCATCCCTCGAGGGACGCAAATATTCTGAGCATTATTAAAAGTGGGATTATCCAATCTAATACTGAAGATTTGGGAACCAGCCAAGAGGAGTCATAAGCAGGAGGGGAAAACAAAGAGGACTTATCGGGGCGCAGACCACCGGGTTTGCCATCTCCGAGCTTGTGCCTGGTTGCTATGATTGGCATCACCTGACAGGTGACTGTCACTTGACCAAAAAATTAACATGCTTAGGTGTCGGTAGAGTTTGCCTGCCACACTGTCCCATCTATGAAACTGAGCACGTAGAAGACACGTTTCCTGTTGACCAGCTGCAGGATCCTAGTAGAGTGGGCACTATCCTCTAATTTCTGCCTCATGACAGTGCTTGGAGGTTTTTACTAGGATGATCATTCCTGTCTTTCTGGTAGGGAAATGAGACTCAGATGGTTAAATTTGCAATGCCAATGTTAGAAGGTAAGGGGCAGAGCCAGAATCTGGACCTATTCTTTATGCTCTAAAGACCGCTCTTCAAGAAACCAGGTTATCGTCCAGGCTTGATTCTGCAATTTATTACTGGTTCCATTGCAGAATCCAGATCCAGACTTAAGGGTCTGAGACATTAGAGATTGTGGAAAATTGGAGAGTGCATGCCCCTTAAGGAAGATCAGTCCCTACTCTGCTTCACTCAGTTACTACCATGAAGAATGCAGCATTTACCACTGTTCACCCAGGTCCCTCACTTTAATACTCTTTCTGGTGGTTATTGACATTTCTTTACACACACGGCCATGTTTCCTTCCTCTGCCTTAATGTGCATTGTTGTGTCTTATGATAATCAGATGTTATTTATATCACTCTTTAATAGATGTAATACATTTTCACACTGCAACCTGCCCCTTTAAAACTCATTCTCATAACTCTTTTTTCTAACCCTAGTAACAAAATTCCTCACAACAGATATTTTTGGAGAAATTGCTTTGGCAGTCTCAGCATGTATTATCTCTTTTCCTTTAGCAGCAAAACCCTGATTTTTTAACTGGATAACTGGATATCTATGTACTACACGGAGAGACTACATATCCCAGACTACCTTGCCTCTCTGTATGGCCACATGATTGTTTCGGCCAATAAGTGTTGTTTTGAACACTTTCTTGTTGTTTGTGGCACTTTCTTGAGGTCTCCTTAAAGTGACAGAGGTCCTTATCAGATCTCAATTCCTGTTGTGGATCTTGGACATAAGTGGACAAGAGGACTTGCATCCATTTATAATCATGAGAAGATTCTAATATTTAAATTGCTTCCACTTCTGATAATGGCATACCTGGTTTTACTTCACCAATCTGCTTTTTAAGAACTAGAAAAGGTGAGATTTTTCTTTTTAACTAAATATCTAATTGAAAGTACTGGGAGCTATCAAGGCAGCAAAGATTGAAGGAATCAATGGTCAAAATGGAAGGAATATTGCTTCCTTCCATTAGTCAGAGGGTCTAGTGAGAAAAAAACATTGGGATTTCAAAGCCTTTCAGAGCCCAAGCCTCTAGATATCTATGACCTTTCTGCTGAATGCTTCCCAAGGTCAAGAATGGAGAGCAGAAAGTGTCTGTCTTCTCAATGTTGCCAGCCTTAAGTACAGTGATCTGGCTGTGCTTAGAAAGATCAGAAGAGCTGGGAGTATGCATGGGTAACCTCACCACCTCCCACACAACGGGCATGAGGCTCATTAGGGAATTCTTCATAATATCCTGAACATTTCACTCACTGCATCCATGTAAGTCCATGTTCATGAGATTCTTAGAGAATGGAAGGAAAATTCACTGGCTCTTCATTACCACCTCTCAAAGCATTTGTTTCCTCCAATGTGGTGATTGAGAGTCTGAGAAACAGTAGAAAGCCTTGATGAATACTGAGAGCAGAAGGGAGCTTCCAGCAGTCTTGAAAGGTTGAGGGATATGATCAACCCTTGCAGTTTAAGCCCATCAAGACAGAGAGGCCATGACAGCCTAGGAGTGATAGTGAAATAGTTTAGATCTTAGGAAAATGGAAGTACAACTTCAATTCAGACCATTCATGATTGGATTAAGGTAAAGAGCCCCTGCTGTAATCACTGCTTGCCAAAAAGGGAAGTACATCTTCTTTGGAAGAAGATATCATCACTTTGGATTTCAAATTTGTTCCATGATAGTTTACCAGGCATACTAGAAACCAAGGACCATATAACTAAAGCCAAGAGAAAAATACCAACTATAGAGACACATTCATGGAACAAATATCTTAGTTAGAACAGAATTTTAAAGTAAATGTGATTACTATGTTACAAAAATTCAACAATAAGGTGGGAAATTCTAGCAACAATTAGAAAACATATAGAAGTGTTAAAGGGAAATTGTAGCACTGAAAAGTAAAATAACTGAAATAAAAATGTAATAAAAAGTTTGAACAGCAGATTCGACACAACTGTGAAAGAGGTGAAATAGACATAGGTCAAGAGAATGTATTCAGACTGATGTTACTGAGAAAGAAACGTGTAGATAATATAAAAAAAGAGTGTAAGACAAATGAGCATTATAGGCGAGAGGATCATGGCAAAAATGTCTAACATGCAGGTAATTAGTGTCACAGGAAGAACAGAGAGAATGAGACAGAAGAATGTCTGGATGGAGAATGACAAAGAGCAGAAGGAACATATTGAAGACAGTATATAGATAAGAGCCTTCAGGGTCTTAGATGACACAGCACTGTCATACCATTCCCTGCCTGAGCAGCTCTGGATTTCTTTTTCATGGTAGAGAAATAATCCCCACCTTGATTTAGCAAGTATTTTTTAGGCCCTTGCTACTCATAAACCAAATCCTCTTCCTCATGAATGGAGATATATCAATATTAATGTTAGCACAAATGTCGTGTCCTTTCCTGTGCTATGCATTTTTCAAATGTGAAGAATGTTCATCAGGAAGAAAGGCTACCCTTATCCAATGTGGCCCTGAATACAAAATAAGACCTATTAAGAGAAAGGAGGTAGTGAAGGGCATATTTCCCTTCAGTACAAATTCTACATTCTTTGGTCCAACAAATGTTTTTTGAACAACTTCTTTATATAGGACATCATCCTAGATAGAAGGACTGAAAAGGCAGTATGAGAAGTCTGGCAGGGACATGACTAACAGTATAAATTAAGAGTCACAAAGTCAAATGCCAGTGGGGACCTTCCATGGGTGAGGTAGCCTGGGAAGGGGTAGGGACTGGGTGACCTAGAGAGCCTGGTCTTTCCTGAAAGGATTTAACCTCTTCTCAGGTGCATGAGGAAGGCAGATCTAGTGTGGCCAGATCTTCTGAGTCTAGAAATCCAGGTACTAGATAAAGTGTCCACAATAAAAAAAAAAAAAATGCAAGAAAAGACACAAGTATCTGTGGGCTGCTTTTAACCTAAGGGTGACCGTTTTGGTAACTCTAGTGTAGTGGGTTAAATGGTAGCTCCCCAAAAGATGTGTGCTTATCCTAACCCTAGAACATAACTTTATTTGGAAGAAGGATCTTTATAGATATAATTAAGTTAAAGATCTTGAAGATGAAGACACCTGGATTGCCCAGATGATAATTAAAATGATCAGTGTCTTTATAAGAGATGAGAGAGAGAAGGCGATGAGAAGACAGGCAGAAACTGGGATGATGGGATCAAGGAAACCAAAAAGTGCCCACAGTCACCAGAGGCTGGCAGAGACAAGCGAGATGCTACCGTTTGAATGTGTTCCTTCTAAAATTCAGGCGTTGCCAATAATAGTGAGACACTGAAGAGGTGATAAGGCCATGGAGGTTCCTCCTTCATGGATGGGATTAGGTTGGTTCTTTCTTGCTCTACTGCCTTCCATATATGAGGCCAATTTAATTAGACTCTCACCAATTACTGGTGCCTTGACCTTGGACTTCTCACACTCCAGCACGGTGAGAAAATTAACTGCTGTTCTTTGTAAATAACCCAGTCTCTGGTATTCTATTATAGCAGTACAGTGGACTAAGACAGAAGGATGCTTCCTGAGAGCCTTTCACAGGAGCACAGCCCAACTGACACCTAGAGTTTGGACCTCTGGCTTCCAGAACTGTGAGAAACGTGAGCCACATTTCTGTGGCTGGAAGCCACCCTGTGTTGTGGTGACTTGTTATACCAGTCTTGGGAAACTGATGGTTTAAATGCATCATCATGGTAGGCAAAAGTGCTGTGGGATCATAGGGAAGGTCTCCAACAGGCAGGGGTCAGCGGTTGGAGGAGGAAGAGTCAGGGTAGTCTTGCTGATGGAGTTGAGTGGGGCAGCAATTGCTACATGAGACCAGTGTGTTTTTGTGTGGAGTGGGAAAGGGAGGGCAAGTACATTCTAAGCAGGGAGTGTGAGTTGTTCAACAGTGAGGGTGTTTCATGAGATAGTTCCCTGTCCATTCAAGTGTTTAAGGATACATAAACTGCTTGCTGGGAGATTATAAAGACAATGTGTTCACAAAATTAGCAGGGCTGGACAAAACCTTCTGTGCTTGAGATTTGAACTGCTCTGTCCTTTCTCATCTTATTTTATCTCCCCCTGCTGGCTGGGCTGACTGCCATGAGGTATGCTTGTAAACTGCAATGATTCAAGGACACCAGGCTGAGTTTATGGGGCCAGGTCCCTGCTGCTTCCAGTCCGTCTATCCCATGGTGCAGAATGCTGCACCTGCCAGAAAATAAATGACCAAATACCCTCATTCTGGGATCCCGACTGCATCTCTTGACCAGTCAAACAAAATCACCTCTCCTCCATGCACTGGTCTTTCTTAAAGAACAATGGGATGAGTCAGGACCATAAAATTGATGCAGAATTCAAATGATCTGAAATTTCAGGAATCAGAAATGATTGTGCCTCAATTTGAAAATTATGAATTATAAACTAAGAGGAGGACATTGACAAAGTGCATTCTAGGAAGTGTTTTGGGCTAATATCCTCATTCAAATTGACAGAACCAAGAGGAGGTGACAAGTGACAGGTCGCAAACCCTTTCAGAGCTGTGTTCCTTCTCTCTCCTTGCACTGGGGTTTCTCAGTCCATAGCATTTGTATTCTGGGGCTAGGTAGAGATGTGCCAGGGGAAATGTAAAGTTAGAGAATAAACATGCCATGTCTTCTTATACCAGGGATTCCCAAACTTTTTGGTCTTAGAGCCCCTTTATATTCTAAGTTATTGAGCTTTATTTATGTGAGTTATATCTATTAATATTTACCCTTTTACAACTTAGGACAGGAAATTTCAAAATACAAGAATACACTGGACATATTTTATTAGCCATCTTACCAACAGTATCAACATATGTCATGTAGCTTCTGGAAAAAACCCATTGGGCAACTATGAGAGAATGACAGTGTATTGTTATTACAGTCTATTAATATTAGTATTAAAATAGTTTTGACCTGAATGGATCTTGAGAACCCACAGAATGCCTGGGCCTGGACCATTCTTTGAGAACCACTATCCCAGACTAAGTTTTCCTCAAATTTTAAGAGAAAAGCACATTTTTTTTGAAATCTCAAACGTGTATAGTATTGGGAAGGGAGAACTTTAGAGGCTAGATACAAATCCCAGAAATCATAAAAGGAAAGAAAGGGATGATTTAACCAAGTAAAAGATAGCTTGTGAGTGGCAGGTCCCACTACAGTTTTGCAATTCAATATGCAAAGGTCAATTTCTCTAATAGATCACAGTCAATAAGAAAATCTAAATAATCCAGAAGAAGTGGCAAAGAATATGACTAGGAAATTCACAAAAGAAATATAAATGAGAAATATATCAAAAATTAACTCCTCCTATTTATGCAATTTAGGGCAATAATGGAACATTTTTCATGAGAACTTCCAAACTGTTGAAACATGTAATTTCACTCAATAACATATAATACTGATAAAGGGTGCAAGAAAATGAACAGTCTCATATTTTTCTAGTGAAAGTAAAAAGTAGGACACTTTTTCACAGTGATTTGGCACATCCATTATGATTTTACTTTGAGAACATACCCTAAGAACTAACAATATTTCATATGAGAATTGATTCTACAAAAAGTATAATAAAATAATGAAGATATGTGTATAAGAAGTTTTACCACTGCATTGTTTGAAATAACAAAAAGTTGACACCAAACATTCTAACTATGCATTAATAGGGGAATAAATACATTGATTGCAGTATATTGACTCAAATAATGAAAAACAATGCAATCATAAATAAGAACATAAAGGATCTTCACATATCAATAGAGAAAAATATCTATTATATGTATGGAAATTTGAAAACAACTTGCATAATGATAAGTATGACATCATCTTGCTTTTTGAAGAAAAAGAATTTTATGTTTATATAAGCATTTAATTTATAAAGATTTCTTATATATACAAATATATGTAAAATTTTATATAAATATACTCAATTGTATAAGATAGTCCCTCTCTCTCTCTCTCTCTCCACACACACACACACACACACACACACATATAGAGAGAGCAGCACAGGAAACCTTAGAAAAAGTTACATAGCAAATTGTCATATGTAAGAAATGGGATGAAGACTGGAGTTTTATTTCTTAATGCAAATAACTTAAAAAGGTGTGGAATTCTGAAAGATTCTTTTTTGCATGCTTTCTTAGTACATTTTAGAGAAAAAATTAGAGTTGCTTTTTAATAATAAAATTTAATACTTCAAACACAATTTCTTTTAGCTTCACCCTGGGAATCATTCTCCCCTCTAGTTAGTAAATTCAAGTGCAAACGATGGAGATGTAGTGGACCTGAGACACGGCTGCTTCACCAGTGACCAAAGGGCAGGAGAGACGCTGAATTCAATGAAGTGACAATGGATGCATGTGACCCTGGGATAGTTAGTTACTGGGATAGTGGCACAGTTAAGGTGGGACATCATTTTGGTTCTTCTCTAATTGCACCTGCTTTTTGCACCACAGAGGCCCAGGTACCTTCCTCACAGTGTATCAAAACTATTATGGATGTGATTTCTAGAGATTCTTGGTGACAAAAATCCAATTCACCAGCAGCTGCCGATGGTCATAATCACATTTCTTGCACATTTACTGGAGCCATGGCTTGGGGCTGTTCCACTTCCTTCTAGCACCTAGTCCTGGCCTTTGTGTGTTTGCTACTGCTGTCTGTTCAGAACAGAGCGCTAGTTATAAACAACCTATCCCACCAGGAAGTTGAGTGAGATAAACAAAGGTGCTCAATTAATACTAGCTGAATGAATGGATGAATTCCCCCCCAAGGTTTCAATCATAATTGTTGCTTTATGCCTTTGCAGAAGATTAGAAAGTTCCAGCAGTTTTCTGGGGCAGCAGGGCAGGCTGACCAGACCTAGTTGGATCTTTTGGTTTTAATTTCAGTTTGATCAAATAATTCCACAAGGAAACAGTGCAAATTTGAAGGTTTGAGCTTAAGGCCCCAAAAGAAATCACTTCTTTATTACATTGCTAGTTAATATTTTCTTTCCATGTGCAGTTTGCCTATATAAGCAAAATTATCATTTGCACTGCTTTTCAAGAAAGAAAAATTTAATATAAGATACCCAAACTCATAACCATATTCAAATTGAAGCAAATTAAATTGGATATTCAGGTCAAAGTCTGCCAAAGTTTCAAATTATATATCTACATACACACACACACACATACACACACACATATGCTTTCTCTCATGCATATCTGTGTATTTTCACAGCTTGCAACTTATTTTCTGTTCACAAATATTAAGAAGATTTTTTCATATAAGTAAATCCAAATTTACTGAACTAATAACCCCTGCTGAATTTTTAGTTTGTTTCCATAATTTTGTTTCTAAGAAACAATATTGTGTTGAGCATTCTTATCATCTACAAATGTGAAAAATCACATTTGTTTTCAATTTTTAAAATAGTACTTCATGAACAATCTGCTAAGAATACATCTATGTATTTCTGTAAGTATTCCTAGAAAAAATTTCTAGTGTTTGGGTTATTGGGTTAGAGGACAATGTACTTTTTAATGATTGATGGTTTATCAAATTGCTTTTTAGTAGTATAACAACTTATATGTCTGTCAGTAAAACATGAATATACCTTTACATACTCATCAGCATTGGGTGTCACTATTTTCAAATTTTTCTAATTTGTTAAGTGACAATGGTGTATTTTAAATCATTTTTATTGTTTTCAATTTATTTTCTCAATTGTGAAGTCTTTATATTTATTGGTTGTTTTTCTTTTTTAGTGAGTAGTTTATACTTCAGCACATATTTTCTTTCCTATTGGAGAAGCTTTGTATGTTTTTAGTTTGTGGTTTGTTTTGGACATTTTTATCCTACTTTTAATGATTATATAATTAAATCCTTCACTTTCCTTGCTTTATGGCTTTTGTTTTGATGTCACATGCAGGAAATCCTTCCATCTCTCAAAATTTTAACAGCAGCTACCTTCACGACTTTTGTGACTTCATATTTTATACTTTTATGTTTAAAGAATTTAAGTTTTTAGAATGTACAAATTCATAATCTAATCATCTCTCCAAAACATTGGTCAACTTTTTATAAAATTAATGACTAATACTAATGATCCAATCATTATTATCACCTGCATCATTCGAAGTACCATTTTATTATATGCTATGTTCTTATACACATGACTGTGTTTCTGTTCTTCTCCATTGTTTTCCTCTCTATTCAGGTGTAGCCTCCACATGGTGCTAATAATTATAGGTTTGTAATGTATTTCAAAACTAACAGAGCAAGGAGCTTTCTATCACTCTTTGTTGTTGTTTTTTTGAGAATATATTTTATTTTTTTAATATTTTATTTTTATTATTTGTTTTGTTCTTTTAGTTATATATGACAATGGAGTATAATTTGTCTTTTTTATACAAATATGGAGTACATCTTATTTAATTAGGGTCCCAGTCTTGTGGTTGTACATGATGTAGAGATTCACTGTGGTGTACTTGTATATGTACATAGGAAAATTAAGTCAGATTCATTCTACTGCATTTCCTATTCCTGTCCCACCTCTCTTCCCTTCATTCTACTTTATCTAATCCACTGAACTTCTATTTTTTCCCCACCTTGTTGTGTGTTAGCATCCACATAACAGAGATAACATTCAACCTTTGGCTTTTGGGGATTGGCTTATTTTGCTTAGCATGATAGTCTCCAAATCCATCCATTTTCTGACAAATGTCATAAAGTTATTATTTTTTATGGCTGAATCATATTCCACTGTGTACATATACCACATTTTTTTTATCCATTCATCTGTTGGAGGGCACCTATGTTGGTTCCATAGCTTAGCTATTGAGAATTGAGCCACTATAAACATGGATGTGGCAGCGTCACTGTCATATGATGTCTTTAAGTCCCTTGGGTATATACTGAGGACTGGTTTTATAGAAATTTTCTGCATAGTTTTATTTGTTTATTCTTCCAAATCAGCTTCAGAAGCATTTTGTGAAGCTCACATCCAAACCCAGACATATTCCATTAAAACTGATGTAAAACTGCGTTAAATTTATGAGTTAATTTGAAGATAACTGACATCTTAACAATACTGACTTCCCAATAAGGGGCCTTACATGACTATCTGTTTGAGATTTTAAAATGCTTTTTGGCATCATTTAGGAAGACCACACTACCCAAAATGACTCCTGGCCTGCCAAAAGCCTGCCCAGGATCTGTAGACTAGGGGTCTTGAATTCACTTCCATGCCCAGATAACTTTCATCAAATGAGTACAGTGCAGTTAACTTCAGAAACTGAAAGATAGGTATGAAGGCAACTTTATGGATCACCCTAAAAAACATAATTTTGCCCAATATTGCAGGGAAAGCTGTCTTTCTTTTAATCTAGGGCACCAATTTATAAGAAAGGATGGTGGTATTAAATCTTCCCTTCCCCAGTCTCATCTGCATTTCATCCACCCTCCAAAAAAAAGTCCTCTGCAGTCACATTAGGCGGTGACAACCTTTGAAAATGAGAATTCTCAGTGGCTCTCTGACAAGCCCAGGCTGCCTACCCCAGAGCCAAGACCGGATGTGCTATCATGCACTCTAGAATGTCATGTAATATGTCCCCGATAGCCGCTGGAATGAGGAGAATCGATGATAAGGACGCAGGACTTCACTGAAGTCGACTCTGCCATTCTCAAAATTGAGGGAGGGGAAGAGGTGACTGCTCTCCAAATTAATCCGCACGGCTGTTCAGGACTCTAAATGACTATTTAATTTCCAACCAGATAGAGGAACCAGGCCGTACCCCCAATTGAGGGCACACGGACAAAATGGCCAAGTGTGATCCTTAATTTGTCAATAATGATTTTAGGCCGTGACCCTTAATAGGACCCTGTCACTGGTGAGGTGATTTATGCCTCCTGCGATGACATCAGTACCAATAGTGCTGATAAAAGAACACTTATATTGGAGCAAACAGGATGATGAATGGAATCCGGGTCTCCTTAGTCATCTCATTACTGCCTCTGCTGTTCACCACGAAGCTAATGTAGCGAGTCATGGGGCGCCTAGGGACTAGTTTGGAGGCTGAATATAATAGTGAAAGTGCAGGAAATGTACTGTAGCCCTGGGTCAGGAGTGGCGGAAGGTACATTTTAAGTCTGAGTGTATGAGAAGAAGCAATCGCATCGAATATTAGCGCACTTGTGTGCAGCCTAAGGCCGCAGCGGGCCCTTGTCTCATGGGATGGGCTAGTAGCCTTAAATGTTTCCAAAGTGTCACTCCCAAAATTCACTGCGTCTTTTATCTTCAAGACCACAAAGGTCTTTCTCTTGCATATTCTCATCCTCCCCTACTCCAGGGTTCTGAATGCAGATTCACATAATCAGTGGTGGTAGAAAGGGGCAGAGGCCCCCCTCCAGACAAGTGGGCAAAGACTAGAGGTCAGGAGGCTGGCCTCTTCTCAGAGCATCAGCACTTGCTAGCTGAATGACCTTGAGCAAGTCATTTAACTTCTCTGGAGCTTAATAATTTTATTTTTTGGAAAAAGGTGGCCTGAGTGCATTTCCAAGATATTTTCCTGTTTCAAAACACAAGCCTTTTGAAAAGTGTATGCTGTGAGATACGTGAATACCAACCATTAACCCAATCTTACTCTGAGAATACAAATTCTGGGTAATATCCATGACGGAAGAGCTTTGCACATAAGGAGGAGGAATGCATCCCCATGGACTATTCAAAGGATCTGCATGTCACCCATAATTTGGCTAGCTCTTGAGTGTAGTGGCTGCCCTGGTAGAAGGGGACTAGATGCAGTTTTATTAGTGCAGTTTTATTGCCCTCACCAGCTGCACTCTTTTCTCTATAAAAGGTAATTACTTCCAATAGTAACAAGCTAATTGATTGCTAATTAAATCAATTGGCACACTAACCGCTGTCAGAAAGTGACAGATTAGCGGGTCATGTGATGGCGTGTTAGTAATGAAAAGTGGACATGGTCTGAGGGTGATTGACACATGAGATGAAAAGCGATTTGGGATCTCTGAGGTGGTCAGAGAGAGGGCAGGGAGAACATGATTGATTCAATGGTGACTGTCAGAGAGGAAATGAGAATTGAATGGAATTCAGGATCTGCCTGAACCCTCACCACATGATGCTCCAAGTTTTTTCACATGTAAATAAGGGAGATGGAGACTTCTTGCAAATGAAATGCCAAAATAGAAAGGACAAAAAGGGAGGGGCTACAGAGAGTGAAAGTAGATGAGCCTTAAAGGAACATTTTTTTTTCTATTTAGAAACTTGTGAAAGTATAATAAGAATAATAAATATTGCTCAAATTTGCCTATGAATCTTGGCATGTGGTCTTATCATCTTTGAATGCTATTTAGAAGGCCTGTGTGCTGTTTTCATCAAAGCAGGAAAGTATTTGTTATGAGCATTTGCAGTGCATCATGGCCTGATTAGGACACTGAATCAGGAGTAAATTTTGAATATAGTAGCAGTATACAGTGTCTGCTGCAGAGTTAGAAATGTTTCAAAATCAGTGATACAGTCAGATTGTTGTCATTTCAAATGCTTACTGCCTTGTCTGCAGCAGGCTCAGAGTTCTTAAGTCACTTTGAAGTTTGGAGCAACCTGTGTGCAGGGCCAGAGTAAGAAATCACCCATGGTGTGATCTGAGGTCAATGGAAAAGCCCTATTCTTTCTGAAGTTAGAAATCCTATCATGAGTTCCACATCACTTTAGGATTTGAAATCTCCTGAATCCCTTCTTGGAGAAACAGGGGAATGACGGACCTGGGGGTAAATTCTGGCTCAGCATTTACCTGCTGTGGGCCATCAAAAAGGCAGGCTTATTCTTCTGAGCCTGTTTCTCTGTCTGTGAAATGGGAAGACTATTATATGTGTTCCAGGAATAATTCACTCATGACACCTAGTAGAACACTTGATTAACAGGCACTAATAATGTTAACATTAGCAGTATATAAATTATGAAGCATCAACAGATTTTGGGCACAGCCTAGCATAGAGGAAAGACTAGATACTGGAGTCAGAAAGAGGTGGAGTCAACAGGAATTCTGTAACTTTTACTTCATTGGGAAATGTACCTAATTCTTCACATCCTTGGATTAATATTTATAAAATAGATTAAAAATGACTTTTTTTTTTTTTTAGGATTGTAGCTATTTGAGGATTAAATAACTGAATGCATGGAAGTTTCTACCAGATGGTGGGAATTATTAGTTCTGCTGCACACTGGACACTTTAAAGATTGGGCAAAATTACTTCTCTACTGGATTCTTGGAAAGCTGGTTTTTCTGGAAAGTAGGAGAATGAGAAACTTGAGATATCTCTGGCCATCAATGTCCTCCACAATTCACTCTTCTGTGTGCCTGTACCATTTGAAATGTTTCTGGGCACTCTGGCAGTGATTTCAGTATCCAATTTTTGGGCCATTTGGTCCCGTAACAATTTGACCCAGCCAGAGAAAGTATATATGGGGCTTATAGATAAGTGGGCCAGGGCTTCCTGGTTCCATTTTGTTTTAATAGTGGTAGCAGTGCCCATCATACTCAAAGAACACCTACAGCTCTCCTGATGCTACTGAAGACCAGTCTCTTGGAAGCCAACAATTTCTCAGAAGTATAGATCTTCTGGGGTATCCTGACGCCTTGCTGAGGCAAGACTCTGTGCCCCTTTATGAGGGCACACACTCATATGCATCCTACTCTGGTTCTGCTCCGAGGAGAACTGACCAAATATTCTCCAAAGGGAAGTAATCTCACATGACAGAGAAGGATCTGTCAGTCTACAACTGAACAAGACAAGGACTCTAGAAAGTAGATGGTACAGGTTCTCATAAAGCTTCCTAGATCTTGGTCTAGTGGTTTTCAACTTTGGCTGTACGTGGAAATCACCTGGAGGCTTCAAAATAAATAAATAAATATTTAAAAAAAAATACAGATGCTTGGGTCCTTGCCCACACATCCTGAATTAGGTAGGTGATTCTATGACAGCTAAAGTGAGAATGATTACAAGTTAGCAGGAAGAACACCATGTGAAGCAAGTAGTGCCCAAGGAATGGAGAGCATGCTTCTCAGATATGGGGAATGAGCCCCGACTGCTGGGTTCCTGTGAGAGATCATTGTACCAAAAGGTGCTAGAGATACTTTCTGTTGTTCTGGCTCCAGTCTTGTTGCCAGCCTGGGCCAATGTTTTGGGACTCTGGACAATTGCCCACCTCTCTGCTTTTCACATTCATCTGCAAAGTCATGTCCCCCCACAGATACCATGGACAGAGCACATGCTCTTTCTCCTGGACCTTCTAAGTACAGACTCTAGTGGAGAAGGTCCTTTGCTGAACTTGCAGATATTCAGAATTTGGGGCATCTTCCTGTTCAATGATTGAAGTATGTGGTAGTTCTCCAGGAGACTTGCCAGGTTTCACAGTCAAGATAATTTTAGCAACTTCCATGAAAATGTAAGGACTATTTATGGTTTGGACAATGGAGGAGTTCCTCTCTAGCCCACCAAGGGAATTACTATTATTTAATACCATCTACTCACAAAAGCTACCCCTTCACCCAGATTTTCATCCAGTCATAGAACCATGTTTCTTCCCAACCTAATTTTTCCTCTTGGCAAGTGGAACAGGCTCAGTTAGTATAATGGTTATACTTAGTATAATGGTTAAGAGCAGAATCTAGAGCCATGTTGCTAGAGATCAAAGACTGCCCCCACCACTGTCAGCCATGTGATTGTGTACAGGATACTTGAGCTGCCAGTGCCTAGTTCTTCATCTGTAAAGTGAGGATAATTGCATGTATGTACCTCATAGGGTTCTCTTCTTACATACATATGTAAGAGAATAAGCTAATATTATAACAGCATGAAAAGTATTAGGAAGAGAACATTAAGAGAGAACACCTTATAATATGAACTAACTAAATAAAAATTTTAAAAAGACTTCTCTTTTTCCTCATTTTAAGTGGAGGTTGATGCTTTCCAGAAATAATTAGAAACACACACATACACACACAGGTCTTCCTAAAATTAGTAGTTGTTTTGCTGCTATTGAAAAGTCTGAATTAGATAACTTCAGATAAAGTGCATAGCTTTTCTGTTTAATTCTTTGTTCCTTGATTCAAGGAAGCAATGAATTCTAGCCTATACCACATAGTGTTTGATTGAAAAGGAATTGTATGAAGGAGATGATCAGCAGAACAAGTTTGACAAAAGCAGACTATACTATGACCCTAATCTCAGAGTCACATGTGACCAAAGGCTCATCAGTGCTATAATAATGGAGACAATCGCTGCTGCAATGAGCCAGGTATTTGCTAGATGCTCAGTTTAGGCCTTATAATTCTACACAAAGTCAGTGTTGTCAGGCTCATTTCAGAGAGAGACTTAGAGAAATTAATTAACTTGTTTCAAGTCACACGGTTGGAAAGATTTGTGTGATTTTATAGTCTGAACTATTCGAGAAAAATTGGATGGTACTATTACATTGTAAGTGAAAATTATTTATATTTAATGATATTTATACTTGTGGCAGCCAATCCCATCAGTCAGGGTTCATAGAAACAGAACTGGTAGGAGAGACACATTGAGAAATTTATTGTAAGGAATTGACTTACATGATTGTGAATCCTGAGTTTATAAATATGAAATCCTCAGAGAAGCTGCCAGGAAAGGCAGGATGGACTCCTCAGACATGGACTGAAGCTGCTGTCCACAGGTGGAACTTTTTCTTCCCCACAAAAACCTCAGCTCTTCTGATTGAATCAGGTCCACATAGTTTATCTAGGATAATCCCTCTTACTTAAAGTCAACTGATATTGGACTTAAATCACATATATAAAATAATTCACAGCAATTCCTAGATTAGTGCTTGATTATATAACTGGCAGCTGTAGCCTAGCCAAATTGACACATAAAATTAACCATCACAGTCCACCCCTTATCAACTTGGCATCCATACAGATCTTCTTAAACCATAGCTAATCTCCAAATAAAGAAAATAGCAAAGTCATACCCAACATGATACAACTATTCTGCATGCAACTAAAAACATACTAACCCTTTCCCTAGAAGGGGATACAGAGTTCTTGAATGATCTTCAGTCCTCTCCTTTGATATTCTTGAATTTAAATACTATGGCATAGCATTAATACATATCATGTCAACTGATAAAGGAATAGGAGGTAGAAGAAAATGGAAATTTTGACTAATATACGTAGGAGCATATACCTAACATAATAAGGAATAGATACTCATAATAATTACAATACTGGTTTCTGAAACTAATCATGTAGTTGGAGCTGATTTTTTTATTAGTGTATTATAGCTATATATAATATTGGGGTTCATTTTAACATAGTCATACAAGCATGGCGTATAATTTGCTCCACTTCAGTCCTCAGTATTTACTCTTTCCCTCACCTCCTCCCTCTCCCTATTTCCCCTCCTCTACACTACTGGTCTTCTTTCTATGTATTTAGAGGGTTTTTTTTAGTTATACATAAGTGTAAAATTCACTGTGGTATAATTATACATGTGGAGATTAAGGGAGAGAGAGGGTGGATGGGAGAAGAGAAGAATGGTACAATGTAGTTGACCAAACAATGTAGCAGGTGTTTATAACTACCTTATTTTCCTTTAAACACATAAAGTATGAAAAGCCCAAAGTAGGAAGGTGGAAGTCTTAATTTCCAATTTAAATGAATCATCGTGTCTCCTGATGGAAGCATTCCTCCCTTTGGAACTAAGATCTTTATGACAGCAAAACATAATGTGAGGATGAAAGCAAAATTTCGGCTAGTGAGTCACTGAGGGTCATAGAGATTGAAGCCACTCCAATTTGATCTCTTGATTCTTGGGACTGTGCATTCTGGCTATGGGAAAAACAGCACCATATATTGGATGCTGGTTTAGAGCACATACAGTTTCTTGGAAGACATTGCCTCAAGCTCGTTTTGTAGCCACCTTGCTGGTGTTGTGACTATGTCTTCATAAGGCTATTCTGCCATTCTGTCAATCTTGCCTCAGGATGATGGGAAACATGGTAAAACTAGTGAATTTCATAAGCATGGTCCAATTTCTGCACTTCATTTTCTGCAAAGTATGTTTTTTGATCAGAAATAATACTGTATGGAATACCATGATGATGGATAAGACATTGTGTCAGTTCATGGATGGTAGATTGGGAAGAAGCACTGTGTGTTAGGAAGACAAATCTATCTAGAGTAAGTCTGTATTATAATTGGAACAAAGCACTACCCCTTCCATTGGAAATGGTCCAATGTAATCAACCTGCCACCAGGCAATTGGCTAATCACCCTGGGGAATGGTGTCATATTGGGGGCTCTGTGGAGGTTTTCACTGTTGGCAGATGGAGCCCTCAGCAGCAGCCATAGCCAGATTGTCTGATGAATGAAAGTCTATGTTACCGAGCCCATGCATGACCTCCATCTCTTCTTCCACCGCCACTTTGTCATGAGCCTATTGGGAGAGGCTAGGAAAGGAAACTGACTGGTATTGACAAATAGATCATTCTATCCACTTGATATTTAAAATTCTTCTTTGCTAAGGTCACCCCTTGGTGAACCCACCAATTTTTCAATCGTATTTCTTACACATCGTTGGCCATCTATCTAGCCAAGACAAAATTGTTCACAACTCATGAATCAGTATAGAGTAGAGCCTCTTGTCCATTTCTCCTTCCCAAACCAACCAGATTCTCTGCTCAAATTTCCGCCTACTAAGAGAATTTTGCTTCATTGCTGTCTTTGAGGCATGTCCCAGAAAGTTGATATAGTGCATTAACTGTCCATTTTTAGGTAGTACCTGAGAAAGACATAGAACTACATGTTAAACAAACTGGAGTTATTTCTTCCTAAGTAAACTGCTCCTAGGAAATAGCCCATGAATGCAAGCTTGGATAGAGAAGGTAATACAGCAAGAATCATAGCATAGGCATTTGGGCCATTCCATCATGCAACTTACTTGCTCCTTCAAGAACCACTTTAGCTTGATCTCACATGTAACTCTTCCATTGGATAATTTGTGCTTCTGTGCATGGCAAATTTTATGGTTTGGTCAGTTTATCATAGGCAGCTCAAGTCACCTGATAACTGAGTGGCCCATGGTTAATTCCATCTCTTTTAAACTCCAGTAGCAAGCTAAAGGAAAAAGTCAATAGAAAAAAGTAATCATCTGCAGAGAATGGCAGGACTTTGCTCCTCAATTCTTAAAGTCTATGCTGATTTGCCTATGGTATTTATTTCTTTCATTGACACTTCAAGCTCCATAGCATCTTCTAGACCAAGTAACAGAGCAGTTTGCCCAACAGCTTGAATATACTGAAGATTCTTTTTTTATTCCAGTCCTTACTCAAAATTAGCAATGGTTCAGCGCCTTCAGTAAATGAGCTAAAACACACCAAGTACAGAATCTGTTGCCTCCAAAATCCAAAGAGATTTACTATGTATTGCACATCTTTTTTTTTTTATTATAGGAGGGATCAGATGCAACTGCTTACATTTCATCTTAGAAAGATGATCTTGATGTGTCTTCTCACCATTGGACTGCTAGAAATTTTATTGAGATGGATTTTTGTTGGATTATTTCCCATCCTCTAACATGTAAAATGTGTTAAGTAGTTGCTATTTCTGTTCAAGCAGTTCAATCAGCATGATATATTCTATGTAATGGGCCAGCATAATGTCTTGTGGATATAAAAGCTGACAAGGTCCCTATGGACTACATTATGGCATGGAACTAGCGAACTGATGTCACACCGAAGTAAGACAGTGAAGGTATATTGTTGACCTTGCCAGCTAAAAGCAAACTGCTTTTTGTGAATTGCATTAACAGGTGTTGATAAAAAAGTATTTGCCAGATCCATAGCTGCCCAACAGATATCAGTGGGTGTGTTAATCTGCCCAAGCAACAGAATTACATTAAAGAATACTATTTGCAATCAGTCACCTCCTGATTAAATTTATAATAATCCACTGTTGTTCTCCAAGATCCATCTGTTTTCTGCACAGGCCAAAGAGGTACAATGAATGGAAATGTGATGGGAATCACTACCACTGCTTCTTTCATTGATGGTGACACTAATCTCTGCAATCTCTCCAAGAATGTCGTGTTGCTTTTCCTTTACTATTTTTGTAAGTAAAGTGAGTTCTGGTGGCTTCCACTTGGCTTTTTGTGTAATCAGAGTCCTCACTCTATAGGTCAGAAAACAATTCTAGGGAAATCTACCAGTTAGTTCTGAGATACTGAGTATATCTATTTCAATTAGGTGTTCCAGAATGGTGAAATAACCACAGGGTAGATTCAGAGAATATTGGACCCACTGTAAGATGAGCCTGAGCTCAAACATCATTGATCACCTGGCATCCATAAGTCCTTCATCTGTTTGTGCTCTTATAACAAAATACCTGTCTTTGGATGGACAACAGAAATTTCTTTTTTACAGTATGGAGGCTGAAAGTCCAAGATCAAGGTGCCAACAGATCTGATGTTTCTTCACAGCCTGGTCCTTGTTTGTTGCTGTGTCCTCATATGGTGGAATGGAAAGAAGTGAAGGAAGAAAGAAAGAAGGAAGGAAAAAGAGAGAGAGAGAGAATGAGAGAGAATGAGAGAGAGAGAGAGAGAGAGAAAGAGAGAGAGATAGAAAGGGAATGAAAAACCATCCAACTAGTTTTTTCAGTTTCTCTACAAGGTTAACAAGCCCTTTCATTCATAAGGTCTGTACCTTCATGGCATAGTCACCCCATAAAAGCCCCAGTTCTTAACACTACTACGTTGGGCTTTAAGTTTCCATATGAATTTTGTAAAGAACATACACATTTAAGATATACTGCTCCTATTTTGATGCATGGACTCAGAGGTACATTACTCAGGGGCACAATGGTTGTGGAAGCTACATTGAAAAGCAAAGCCATGGTCAGGAGATCATGACCATAACCAGAGTAGAGAGAAGAACTGAGGGTCAGATACGAGGAGTGAGAAATCCAGAAAAAAGGCCACAGACTAGTGGTCTGATTAATGCAATGTGCCAGAGCAAGGGATACTGCAAAATTCCTGCACAGATGGGAGTATCCTCTAATTCAATGTCCTGCTGGGGTGTGGTATAGTGCAAAAGTTAATGAAAATAACAACGAATTGGACTGGACCTTTTGATTTGATAGTATAGTTCCCACTCTGCTCTTTTAGGATAATCTTTAGTATTGTTCAGGTCGCAGCTTTTTGACCCTTGCTTTGTAACACTGGACCTGCTCAACTCCCTTGTCCATTAGATTCTTTTTCATTAAGCTGATTGTTCCTGTGTCCTACCTATGACAAAATAAAAGGATCAGACACTATTTAGCTCAGTCATAATCAACTAGTGAGCCCTTAATTTTTTTAAGTTTATTGATTTATTAGAAAAAGCAAGAAAAAGAATTAATTTACTGTTTCTTTTCTTTTTTTGTCTTTATTGTGAGTTACATGTGGTCTTAAAAACTAAATCCTCAGCTGGGTGCAGTGTGCATTCTTGTAATCTCAGCTACTTGGGAAGCTGAGGCAGGAAGATTGCATGATCAAGGCCAACCTGGGCAACTTAGCTAGATCCTATCTCAAAAAAAAATTTTTTTTTAAAAAGGTCTGGGTTTTAACTCAGTGGTAGAGAACCCCTGGGTTCAAACTCCAGCACTGCAAAACAAAACATCCAAATCCTTCAGCTTGCTAAATCATCTTTCAACCACCCCAGGACCTCCTTCATCTCTGTTCCTCCTTCATCCATTTTAGTAAATACCTACGGTTCTGCTGTCTAGCAGGGCTGAGTTCTCTTGGGCATCATGCCACAGTTCTTTTTTTTTTTTTTTTTTTTTGTCGTGTTTCTTGACCTAAGCTGGGACTTTTAACTTCAAGGACAGCAGCCAAGTGTCAAATTTGGCCTTTCCCAAGGCTTACTTACAGAAGGCCCAGCAATTTCCTGAAGTGATTGGCGATGCTGTCCTTGGGCCAAATGCAGAAGGCAGCTGCAGATGGTGCTATGGAGAGATAGTGTGTGGAAGGTACCTCCCGCCAATCCTGGACATCCAGGCCCAGCCAAGCCACCAGACTCCTGGCTGCTGGTCAACACTCCAGCTTTGCCCATGTGGGACTGCATCCAGATACCTTAGGAGACTGTCTGGCAACCTGTTCCCCCAGCATGAGGTGCCTCCCTTCCCTGGCCTTGGAGCCAGCGAGCACCTGAGGGAAGAATGCTTGGCAGAATTAATGTCTAAGGGCCTATTTGTATCTTTGCAGCCTTTAGGAGAACCCAATTTTTCTTAGGCTTTTAGGTGAGGCTTTCTGTTCTTATGTCTACTTTGTGACACTATGTAGATCTAGGATCTGTCACTTCACTCTCGGAAACTCAGGATGGAGATCATCCATGTTTGTGGCTTTAATCTCTTCAGTGTTCACCATCCCAGTCTACTGACTGCAACATCCCAAAGTTCTTTTGTCCATGTTGATGTATTAAGGATCCTGGCTCCAGGTTTGTAAAGTACAAATTGTGACTGGTCGGCCAGCACTTGGCTTTCCACTTTCCAATTACAGGAATTGGTTCAGTGGGGAGCACGGGACTCAGACCTTACCATGAAGTGTAATTTTATTTATTGTTTCAGTGCTGATCACAAGGTTCAAATTGTTCAAATTAGAATGAGTCATGCAGGTTATGATGTAGCTACTGGAGGAAAATGCTCAATTTTTATCTGGATTTGAAGACATAGGACTAGAGATGTTGTCACATTTTGCCACCACTGAAGCCTGAGAATAAAACCAACATGGTAAGCAGAGCTGGGAAAGTGACTGGGTCCATATGACATTATTCCAATTCTGGAATCAAATATTAAATCTCATTATTTCTACCCTTGTATTTTTTTCCTCATTAGATAAGAAAAAATAACTAATTGTTTTTCTTAAGCAGTTTTATTTAAAGATCTTTAACATGCCATTGATGTCCTTTCCTACTGTACACATGATATACACAGTCTCCATTGAGGCTAGATAAACAACATTTTTCGTGGTCCAAATCAAGATTCTGGCAACTAAGTTTAGGCAAGAGAGTGAATTTGCTGAATGTAGGGGTACACAAACATTCATTATTAGTTGTTATTTCAAAAGAACTCCTGTTCAAGTGTCTGACCATTTTTTAGTGGTCTGTCTGTATTTTGTCACTGATTTATTCTAGGACCTGTTTGTAATTTGGATTATCAATCCTTTATCAGATGTGTTTTTCAAATGTCTTATTTCTAATTCTCTTTTACTGTCTAAACAGTATCTATTCATGAATAAAGATTCTCAATTTTAACAAAATTCAACTTGTTAGCATATTCCTTTATGATTTTCTTTTATATAAGTGCTATGCCAGTACTTTCCTATGTTATTGTCTAGAAACTTTGTTGTTTTACTTTACATATTTAGATCTACAACTCATCTGGAATTGATTTTTGTGTGTGGTGTGATACAGGAAGGAAGTTTGACCTTTTTCACATGGATAACAAATTGATATGACATCATTTATTAAAAAGGCCACTCTTTCTTGCTGTTTTTCAGTGGTATGTATGATAATATATATGTGGGTCTCATATTGGATTTTCTATTTTGTTCTTTTGGTCTGTTGATACTGATGCTAGTAGTGTGCCGTTTTAATTGCTATTCCTTTCTAATAAGTCTTGATATCTGTCATTATCAATCCTCAAATTCTTTTTCCTCATATCTTTCTTCTTGTTCTTGGTCCTTTGCTTTTCCTCATATATTTTAAAATAAGTTTGTCAATGTCCACAAAAAAGTTTGCTGAGTTTCTTTAAAGTGCCTTGAATAAAGACATCAATGTGGAGTGACTTGGAAGGTATAAAATATTACCCTTCCAATCTATGGACATAGCATATTCCCCCATTTATCTAAGGTATTTTTAAAATTTCTTTCAGTATGGTAATATAGTCCTTGTGTAGACATCTTGTACATCGTTGGTTAATTTTATTTCTATGCCTAAGAATAAATGATTTCATTTAAATAAAATTAAATTAATAAAATTAAAATGTAAATGGTTTTAGTGTTAAGTTTTCTTTGCTGTGACAAAATACCCAAGGTAATCAGCTTCAAGGAGAAGCAATTTATTTTGGTTCATGGTTTATGTCCATGGTCAACTGGATTCATCACTATGGGCTTATAGTTAGGCAATATATATTTTACTCATTTATATTATTAATATGGTGAATGACATTCATTTTTAAATGTTAAAAGAAGCTTGCATTTGCAATGAATTTTAATCACAGATGCTGTTAGATTTAATTGGAAAGCATTTTGTTTGGGATCTTCACATCCGTATACATGTGTAATTAAAAAAAAATGTAATGTTCTTTATAGGTTGAATCCTAAAGTTATGCTGGCTTCATAAAATGAGTTTAGAATTTGTGCTATTATCTCTTGCAGTATTGCTGGCAGCCACCTTAGCAGTCCTTAGAGTTATTTGGACTGGCATATTCCCCCACTGAGTTATGGTAAAGAAGGCTGTGTACATGTTGAAGGGTGATGGCCCAGTGTAGGGCACCATCCACTTTCATCAGAAGGCATATAAAGTTGTAGCATTACAGGATTGGCTGAAGGCTAGCACAGATTCCATGTCCATAAATTTTGGCAAAATTCAAATGACTGTCCCTGTGCAGGTCCTCACTTTAGTTCTCAATCCAAAAAACATGGTGGGCCAACAGATGAGGAGAGGCACATGGGAGAACTGGGCAGTTGACTGCTAACAAGATGGTGTGACCAATGTGTCCATTGAAGATTCTCTGGTCTCACCTGCAGGAAGGCATTCCATCATTGGCTGCATGCACAGTGGTGCCCCATGTTAAACCAGATGACTTGGGCAAAGGTGGAGATGAAGAGAGTACAAAGAGCGGAAATGCTGGAAGTCATTTGGCTTGTGGTGTAATTGGGATCTGCAGTAAACATTCCCTTCTATGTGGTCTGAGTCCCAGTAGCTCATCTGTTATCCTGCTAACTATTGAAATTTAACTTGATAAACATTAACCATAATAATCTTAAAAAAAAAAAGAGTTTAGAAGTGTTCCATTTTTTACTATATATTAGAAAAATCTTTGTGAAATTGGTATTATTTCTACTTGTATTGTTTGGGGTAGTTTAGTAGCCAGGAATGTTTAAAGGAAAAATTTTATATTAAAAATTCAATTTTTAAAATACCTATAGGATTATTTAGGTTTTGATGTTTCTTCTTGTGTCTGTTTAAAAATTGCTACCATAGAATTTGTCCATTTTGTCTTTAAAACTATCCAATTTATTGGCATGGAGTTGTTTATAATATTCTTTTATAGTTTTTAATGTTTGTAGACTCTGTAGTGATATTCAATTTTTTCCTTTATGATATTTGTTCTCATTTTGGGCAGGGTCATCTTGCTAAGGTTTATCAGTTGGGTCTTTTAGCTTAAATTTGTTGTATTCTTGATTCTATGTTTGCTTTTTATTTCACAAATTAATCTCTTCTCTTAGTATTACTTCCTATGTTCTCATTTTTGTGGTCTTCATTGCTGTACATGAATTTATACTTTCTTTTTAAACTTTTTTTTGGTTCTGAGGATTGAACTCAGGGGTACTCGACCACTAAGCCACATCCCCAGCCCTATTTTTTGTGTTTTATGTAGAGACAGGGTCTCACTGAGTTGCTTAGTGCCTCGTGAATTAACACTTTCTAGAGTGCTTAAATCACTGCTTTCATCCTCTCTTCCTTATATATGCATTTTAAGGCTGTAAAGTTCCATCTAAGTACTGTTTCAGCTTTATCCCATGCTATTGGTTAAATAATGCTTTGATTAAAACTTAATTCAGAATATTTTTAATATCTATTGTGATTTATTCACTAGTTCATGGGTTGTTTAGAAGTATATTGCTTCATTTCAAAACATTTGGAGGAATTTCATGTTATGCTTTTCTCTGATTTCTAGCTTAGATCTATTGTTGTAAGAATGTAGACTCTATGTGACTTCAGTCCTTTAATAGTTGTTGATAGTCCTTTAATAGTTTTGTGGCTGAATATATGGTCAATTTTGGTAAATATTTCACATGTACTTAAAAGAATGTTTATTCATCAGTTGTTGAGTGCAATATTCTACATGTGTTATTTAGGTATATTTGTTAATTGTGCCTTTTAAACTTTGTTACTCTCATTGACCTTTTACTTCTTTGTTTTTTGAGGTTTTGAAAGAGTTATATTCATATCTCTAGTTATGATTGTAGATTTGTCTATTTTTTCTCATAGATTTTCCTTTATATAATTTGAAACAATGTTATTATGTACATACAAATTTAGAATACCTTGTATTCTAGTTGTTCTTACCATTTTTTATTTTGAAATATCTTTCTCCTTCTGAGTGTTATGTTTGTATTAACTAATTGTCTTTTATTGGATAGAAATTTTAGAAATTGATTAAGATGTTTCCACATTCATTCTTGGCTTATTAAAGTCTATTTCACATTAGGATTTCTTGGGCAATATAAGGACTTAAGAATTCTTCACTTACTTTCCCTGACTTTTGTACTACTTTTGTACTATGCACTTTTGTGCATTTTAATTCTA
>CM053402.1:68926172-68972405 GCA_028644305.1 Xerus rutilus
TCTAGTATCTCCTATTTTTATTTTTGCATTTGTTAAAATTTCCAGAATGATATTAAAAAACAATATTTAACTTCATCTTTCCCAATTTTTGATGGAATATCTCTGGTAATTAATCATTAAATGACATTCACTATTGGTTTGAACAACATTTTCTCTATCATTTTGCAGAAATATCTATCCACCTTTATTTTGCTATCACTCTTCAGAAGTAGAAATAGAAGCAAAATTTAATCCAAGGCATTTTTGGTTATCTATGGAGAAGATCATGTAATCATATAATTTTGTTTAACACACTAATACCTTATATTATTAACACTCTGAATATTAACTTGCAGTTAGAATTTGTCATTTCAAAAGTGAATTTTTTGTTTTGTGAATTACCTGTGACAAGTTTCTAACCCCAGGCAGCCAGTCTCCATATGCCAGCATGCGGTTGGTGTCTCGGAGACCAGAGACTAATTATATATAGTGCCAGCCTAGACTGGGCACCCTTAGGAGGTCAGACCTGCCAGAAGAAATCAATTGTTGGAGATGAAACTGTTTGGATGTGTTTTGTGCCACTGCCCCCTCCAAGGTTCAAGGTCTTGCTTCCTGATGCAAAGATCATGGATGCCAGATCCTGTCACTCATACACCACTTGGCCCTGACCTTCCCTTCTGCCCCTCTTTGCCTTTCTGTTCAGCACAGAATTAATGATGAGGTGTGTGAAGGATGTGGAGATAAGTACTTCTTTTTATGAAGTTGCTGACTTCAGCCAAGAAAGCAGACTACAAATCCAATAATCCTATAGCAGAAAGCAGAGATGATACACATACATTTATTTCTTACCCTCTCATTGGAAGATGCATCATCAGGCACAAGAAGGGCTTCCTATAGGCTTCTTTCATGAATGAGTGTTTGAGCAGGTGTCCTTCCTCCATTATCCACATCTGCCCTCATATTCACATATATGCATATTAGTGTTCTCTCATAGGTTCAGAGGCAAGGAGGAGGATGTGCTCCCACAGTTTTCACACATGCACCAGTGCTCTCATGGTCCCCTCCATGCTGAGACAGTTATTTTCTGAAAGTCTAGGTAACAGTTTGGTTGCAGAAATTAAGGTTTCAACCTGAAGGATCAAAAATAGCAATCTAAAATGCATCAAGAGGATTGATTCCTTACCTCACCTAATAGTAAGTCTAGAGATAAAGCAAGTTTTGAGACTCTCATCAAGGACTCGACTTCTTCCTGTCACCCTATTGTTTGTGGAATCATCTTTGCCACAAGCCTGGTTCCCCTTATGGGTAGTGAAAGTCTCCCAGGAGTAATCATGCCATGTGTGTCCTGGTTCATATCCAGGAAGAGAAAGCAAGCAGCTTTCCTAGGCCTTCTGTGGTAATGTACAAAAGATTTGAAATCGGTATGTAGTGGAGACATCTTTACGGTCCTGTTCACTGCAGCACTGTTATGGAATCAACCATAGCCAAGTTATGGAATCAACCCTGCTGTTCATCAATGGCTTAATAAACAAAGAAAATGTGGTGTATTGCACAATGGGATGCTATCTAGACTTTAAAAAGGAAGAAATTCTATCATTTTCAACAATGTGAATGAAGTGTGAGAACATTAAATTAAGTGGAATAACCCAGGCCCAGAAAGACAAATAGAGAAATTTCTCACTCATATGTAGAATCTAAAACAATTGTAATCCTAGAATCACAGATTAGAAAAGTGGATACCAGAGGCTAGGGGTGAGAGGAATAGGGGAATGATAATTAAAGAGCACAAAGTCTCACTTAGAAGGGAAGAATGGTCTGAGTTTTTTTTTTTTTTTTTTTTTTGAGATCTTAGCACAGAGTGATGAATTTCGCTAATAGTTGAGAACTGTCCATTTCAATGTCACTGGGAAAGTGGATTTTGAATATTCTTATCCCAGAAGATGTCAAAAGTTTTAGGTGATGATTTGCTTCATTTGATCATTCTGCAATGTATTAAAAATCACAAACTCAGCCAGGCACGGTGGCTCAAGCCTGTAATCCCAGCACTTAGGGAGGCTAAGACAGGAGAATCGCGAGTTCAAAGCCAGCCTCAGCAATGGCGAGGTACTAAGCAACTCAGTGAGACCCTGGCTCTACATAAAAATCCCCAGTACCAAAAAAAAAAACAAAAAAAAATCACAAACTTATTTTGTATCACACCAATATAAGTTGTCATTATGTGTGTGTGTGTGTATTATTATTATTTTAAATAAAGAGCCAGGAAGAACTTTCCAAGATTTCCTTACACTTTTTATTCTTTTTTTCTGTACTGGAGATTGAACCCAGGGGTGATCTACCACTGAACTACATTCCAAGCTCTTTCTAATTTTTTATTTTTTTATTTATTTATTTATTTATTTTTTTTTTAAATATTTTATTTTATTTTTTTAGTTGTTGATGGATTCTTATTTTATTCATTTATTATTTGTATGTGGTGCCGAGGATCGAACCCAGGGCCTCACGCATGCTAGACAAGCGCTCTACCACTGAGCCACAGCCCCAGCCCCTTATTTTTTTATTTTTGAGACATGGTCTCATTAATTTGCCCGGGCTGGCTTTGAACTTGTGATCCTCCTGCCTCAGCCTCCTGGGTAGCTTGGATTACAGGAACTTGGCTTCCCTAGACTTTCTTAAGAAAGGATTGCACTTACAACAGGTGAGTGCAAGTTGGTATTATTTCTGCATCCATTGTGTTTTTAGTACTAGTTTCATGCATGGTAGTAGGTGGTTAGGATGCAGAGTAGAGATTTGTGAGCTCAGCAAAATCACACTACCAAGACAGTTAGCTGTCTTTCGTAGACACAAGGAAGCCAGCATTAGCTGGTACAGCTAGACCTCATTATTTCTTTCACTTCTGAGACCTGTATGTGGAAGCTGCTGGAGTGAGATCAGAATCCCACATGTACAGTGAACAAGTTCAAAGTGACACCTTACCTTCATCCATTCTTCTCCACTCCCTTCCTCTTGTTCTAGGGAAAATAAAAACAGAAAATTGTTTTGATACAGATTTATTTTTATCCCTGGCTATCTCTCAGTGCCCACCCCTTGAAGCCAACAGCCACCTCAACAGAAAGCCAGAGGCCCTGTGTCCCAGGAATTTGTGTCGGTGTGAGTAATGTTTCTATGTGCAGATGTATGTATGTATGAGTGTGGGAATGTATGAATGTGTCTATGAGTCTGTTTGGGTGTGTGTCTATAGATATATTAGAGTCTCCTGATCAAGCGCTTGGTTGGTTTGCATAAAGCACAGGATATGAAGAAACGAAGACCCTCTGAATGGCAAATAATCTAAGTAGAAGGGCCTTAGGTTTTAAATTGAGCATTTTATTGAGATGTAACTCACATGCCATACAATTCATACATTCGAAGTGTTAGGATATTCACAGAGTCGTGTATCCATCACCACACTCAATTTTAGCTTATCATTACCCCCAAAAGAAACCTCGTACCTTTAGCCTTTCTTCCTGAATGTCCCATCCCTCCCAGCTCTAGGAAACCATTAATTTACTTTCAGTTTCTATAGATTTACCTATTCTGGACATTAAATATAAGTGAAATTATTCCATATGTAGTTGGTTAAGTGGTTTCACAATATTTTCAAGGATTTTCCATGTTATAGCATGAATCACTACTTCATTCCTTTATATGGATGAAAAATAATCCTTTTGTATGAGTAAATCACATTTTATTTCTTCATTGATCAGTTGATAAACACTAGGATTGCTTTTACTTTTGGACTTTTATGAATAATACGGCTATAAAAGTTTGTGTACAAGATTTTGTGTTGGTGTATTCTTTATTCCTCTAGTACCCCAAAGTAGAATTGTTGGCTTATATGGTAACTGTGTGTGAACTATTCGAGGAACTGCCTGACTTTTCTAAAGCAGCTGCATTTAACAATCAGTAGTATATGAAGTTTCTTATTTCTCCACTTCCTCCAACGCTTATTATCATTATTATTTTCTACAGTCATCCTCCTACATGTGAAATTGTGTTTCCTTGGAGTTTTTATTTACATTTCCCTGATGGCTAATGATGCTAAACATATTTTTATGTGCTTATTGCACATGTGCATATCTCCCTTGCAGAAATGTCTATTTAGATCTTTCAGTAACTCAGCTTACATCTCCGAGACTCAGTTTCACTTAAGATGAGAATGAAGGCTGAGTGATTGTGAAGGGGCTTCCTAGTCCAGCTGCTCCTGTCTCCATGGAGTGGCTTAGGGAACCCTTCTTCCTTTGCCTTCCCCAACTCATTGGCCGGAGCGATGTCCTATTCACTGTATTTCCTGAAGAGGCCTCATCTTTGACACCAACCTAAGCTGTTCATGAAATTCAAGTGTCACCCACTTTGACTTGAGAGAAAACTTACTAATGGCAGACACATCTGCTCCCACAGTGGAAACCAAGGTCAGCCTCTGAGGTTCCAGTTATTAGAGGTTTCCCTTGGCTTAGCTATCAGGCACGATGTATGATATTTCTATTGGTCATCAATGGTTTCTCTTACCAGGTAAATGACAAGATTACCAAAAAGCATTAGTAACCTTTTTTTGTGATAATAAATGCTATTTTATTTAAACTAAGGAGAAATCTTCAATGGCCCATCTCTATAACTTGGGGGTTTTATTTAAAGGTAAAAATAAAATACAGGAATTTTATACAGAAATGAAACCTTTAATCAAACCACTATGTCTCTTGATCAGTATCATTCTAACAATTTCTTGGGTTTGTTATGTATTATGCAGCTATTCTGGGTTTTGTAAAATAAAGTCCTTTTATCTAGGAATTCTTTTTTAAATTTGGAACAAATGATAAATTCTTAGTATGTGGTTTTAACATTTTGTCTAGTATTTGTTTTTCCCCTTTATTTTTTTTTCAGCTTTGAGGAATGAAAAAAATGGGAAGAAGAAAGACTCCAAACTACTTTCTTCGAATCCCTTTAGGCAGTTGCTGATGAGGTGGCTTAATAAGAATGTGAAGGCTTTGTTAGCCTGGGTCTCCACCTATTCAATAAAGTAAACAGGAGATGAACCTGGTAGCAGGGAATATTTAATTGCTGCGGGCTCAGTTCTGAATGTTTTTCTTTAAGAAAAAAAGAAAAGCTCTCACATTTGATTTATAGACTGTTTTTTTCCCCTATCTTTCTAAAGCTTTCCCTATTAGATATACAAGTAGATAATTTGACCAAAGGGAGAAAATGTTTACCTTGCAGTGTTGCTTAGTAACAAATACTCATCCTCCTCTCTAATGACTCCCAGTCTGGGAGAGCCCTCATCCTGCTCTGTGACTTTGAGAGCACCTAGCACCTTTGGGCTTTGCTTTCTGTTTCTGTGTGCCTACTGTGTGCCAGGTGTTTTATGTGCACTCTCTCACGAAACCAAAGCTGTGAAACAAAATTTTAGGCCCTTTCTAGTTCTGCTCCCATCTTCCTCTTCCCAAAGTAGTGAATGAGATTGGTATACAACTCAATAATTAGGTTTGGATCTCAGTCTCATCAGATATTAACCCTTTGCAATACATATCTGAGTCGCAGTTTCTCCAGAAGTGCATTGCGCTGCTCCTAGCTTGAGCCTAACCCATTTTCACCTTAGGAATCAAAATGATTAGGCTATATCTAGAAGGGACTCCTGGTGCTTCTCAAATGCCAGACACTGGTCAAGGGCATCACAAATATTGACCTAATTAATGATACAAAATTTATGACATGTTACGAATTATGTAAAGTCTGAGATTTACTCCACTGGAAAGCTAACAAATTGACCTGGCACCATTTTATAGATGCTGGTAAAGACACAAAATTCCTAGATTAGAGAAAAAGGACAATGTATTATAGTAATAAAATAATTAGAGTTACAGAATTTTTGTACCAATTTCCCCAGTTCCAATTCCCAGAGTGGTGCAAAGAGGGCCAGATGATCCCTTCACACAGTGGTTGAGTTGCAGGAAACAAACTCTGATCTTTGGGAACCTGCTTTTATAATATGCAATGAGAATGTCCATCTTCTGTTTAGGAGGGAGATGGAGTCTCTGTCCTCCAAGGCTATTCATTACACAAACATTCTTGGAAGGACAGTCCAAAAAAAAAGGGGGCAATGAGTGCCTTTCTTTCAAGATGAACAGAAAGCCAAAATACCTATAAAAAATTGTCTCCCAATATCAAGTAATATTACTGTTAGTGTTCTCTTAAAAATAAGAAGTCTGGGACCCAAGATTCTATAAGTTGCTCAAGATCATAAAGCCAAGTTTGAATATCTGTTCTGCCTCTTATTTGCTATAAAACCTTGCTTAATTTTTATAAGCTACCCCTTTAATGTCTTTACAAGAGTTCATCGCTGTTGTACATATTATGTCATATGTGTGTGATTTCTTACTAGAATTACTGTGCCAGTGGGTTTTTTTTTTTTTTTTTTTTTTTTTTTTGGTACTGGGGATTGAACTCAGGGGCACTCGACACTGAGCCACATCCCCAGCCCTACTTTGTGTTTAGTGTAGAGACAGGGTCTCACTGAGTTGCTTAGCGCCTCGCCGTTGCTGAGGCTGGCTTTGAACTTGAGATTCTCCTGTCTCAGCCTCCCTAAGTGCTGGGATTACAGGCTTGCGCCACCACGCCCGACTACTGTGCCAGTTTTTGACTACCTTAATCTACTCTTTTCCAGTCTCTTACAGATTTCAAACAGGGTTTCCTTTCTAAAATACAAAATCTGATTATATGATATCCCATCCTCTAAATTCTTTAACGTCTCTCTCTTACTTTTAGTGTACAATAGTGTTATAGTTGGAATATGAGATGTTCCCCAAACTCCTGATAATCAGTTATGTTCAAAGGTGAAATGATCAGATTATGAAAGCTGTAACCTCATCAGTTCACCCTAATTTGAATGGACTGACTGAGTGGTTACTGTAGGCAGGTGAGACATGGCTGGTGGAAGTCATTAAGGGTGTACCCCAGAAAGGTGCATCTTCCCTTTTGGCCCCATCCAGTGTGTCTCTCTCTCTCCGCTTCCTGACCCAGAACCACTGTCTGAATAGCTTTCTTCTGCTATGCCTTTACCCCTTGATGAGCTGTCTCACTCTGGGCCCACAGCAATGTTGTTGGCCATTTATAGACTGAGACCTCTGAAATGGTAAGTCCCAAATAAACCTTTCCTCATGTCAAGTATTTTGGTCACAGTGACACAAAATCTAACTAAACACAGCATAAGAAATCCTTACTCACTTGACCCCTATCTACCTTTTTAATAGCTGCTCTTGCTAAAAATATTATAGTTCTTACTCTATCACGTGTTTATGTAATTGCATATTTGGTTTCTTTTGGAAAATCCTTACTGTCCCAGTGTATCTGGCAAGTTCCATCAGTTTTTAAGAATCTCACAGATGGCATTTCCTCTTTGAAGATTTATCCAAATACCTCTCCCTCATAAAACAGATTAAAACCCTTATCTTTTCTTTCCTTTCCATAACTCAGTCTTTGATTCTTTCCTTCTTTACTGTATATTAATCATTCAAATTTCACACTTTTAGCCACCTCTGTCCTACCAGTGGCGAAGACCTCTGATTCCAAGTGTCATATGTGTATTTCACTGTGGTTTCTAAAGTCCTTATCCTCCACTTCTGAAGTGTAACTTAGTCTTTCTCAAAATTAAGTGATGCTTTGACCTTTTAAGAATGCAGAAGTCACTTGTTGCCTATGGTAAGGCTTGGGGTAGGATTGACTGGGATGGGCATAAAGGAAATATTGAGTAGATGAAAATGAATTATATATTGATTATGGTGCTATAAACGGTTTTAGTCCATGAGATATAAGCTGATGTTGCAAGGCAATCCCCTTAAACAGATAGTAGCCTCAGCCAACACATGTCCCCTGCCCTTCTCTCTCTTTGCCTAGATCTTTAAAGTAATGGTGAGGGTGGAGCAGACATCTTATCACCTTGGGAGACAAGAAAATGGGAAGAAAAAAACAGAAAGAATCTTGGTCCCTGATGGCATCATGAAACATTTTACTTGCCCTGGATAGGTACCTCCAAACACCTCATTTGTGCTCAGCTCATTTAAGCCTTTGTTATGGTTTGGATATGAGGTATTCTCCAAAAGCTCCTGTACTCAAAGGTGAAATGACTGGCCTGTGAGAACTGTAACCCAATCAATTCATTCTGGTTTGAATGGGCTGACTGGATGGTAAATGTAGGCAGGTGAGATGTGGCTGGAGGAAGTGGGTCACTGGAAGTGTTTCTTGGCAGGGTTCATCTTCCTCGAAGCCCCTTCCACTCTCCTTGCTCCCGAGATGCCATGAATGAAGCAGTGTTCCTCCACCATGCTCTTCTGCCATGATATTCTGCCTGTCTTGTCTTAGACCCAAAGCAATGGAATTGGCTGATCATGGACTGAACCTCTGGAAACATGAACTAGAATCAACTTATCCTCCTCTAAAAGTTGTTCTTGTCAGATATTTTGGTCTCAGTGACACAAAATTGGATTAATTAGCCTTTTAAATTTTCTTTTCCAGTTTCCAGTCACTTATAGCTAAGTGCAATTCATAGTTGACATAATACCTTTGCAGCTGTGTTCCCACACTGGCAAAAGCTAGAAAACCAATGCGTAATGTATTCAATCAGTGTAGGTCACAAAACTGATTTGTTTTCAGTCAGAATCTCTGACTTGCCTTATCCTTTCTATAACTGCCAGAAGTTTACTTCATACCATCTCGATATTTTTTTTAAGTTTTCTTTTTTTCTGTTGGTATGGGTGCATCTTTCTTGGTCTCCGGCTTGCTGCTCAAATGGAAATCATGCCCCCCCAACTCCTCATGGTGGAACAGGTTCTAATGTAATCAGTTCAAGCCAGCCCTGGAGACTTACTCTGTTCTTTGTTTTTATATGAAAATTGGCCAACTGGAACCAAAATAAATCAATGTGGCCAAACATGGAGGTTCCTCTTTTCAAATTTGTTTGAACCCCCTCAAGAAATCTAAAACCAAGAAAGAAAGAAATTCTAATAGGAGTCTTCATTGAGCCTGAGAAGAAGATTGGGGTTGCCCTGAGGGTGGAAACAGAGGGTAGCACATCCTCTTCATTAAGCCAGGGCCTGCTTGCCTCACCACATTCACCTTGAGGCCCTGGCTCCGTCCCAGGCATGGCAGGAGGGAAGTCTTGGGCACAGCCATATTTGGCACATCCAATTTCTGTTTCTGGCTCAAAGATCCATAACTTTTACATGCTTGAGATTGGGACTAGTCTGTAGAAAATTATTTTCAAATTCTCTTTCCATTAGCAAAGGAATGGATGGAAGTGCTTTATTTAACTTTCCCCTTGGGTTTCCCACTTAAGGACCTCCTCATCTCTCTCTACTCCCCAAGGCTACTTGCATCCATTCCTTCTTCCAGCCTGACTCTGCACCGGGCACTTCACTAAGGCAGTAGACACCCAAAAGGAGAGGCTGTAGTCCCATCCTCATAGGTGCCTCTGCTGGCTACTGGAGTCTCTTGGGCAGGTGAAGGGCAGCTGCCTGGGAATAGTGTCTGGAAAACTTTATCCTGGAAGACACTGATGCTGTCAGTCTGGGAAAGTGGAAGTTGGAAGTTGAGATGTTTTGACTCCACTGCCCAATGGAAGCTGATGCAGGCTTAGGAATTACATTTCTAGTGGACACAACATCATTAGTCTGGGCAGATGGCTCCATTCACTTGCCCTTGAAACTCTATTTTTTTTTCCATTTTTAACCAATGCCTTTTTTTTGCTCCATCATTGTTATCCAACTACCATTTAATCTCTAGACCCAAATTTGGTTTTTACCATCTTCATAAAACTAAAAATGGCACCCCTGGTTTGCAAGTGTTCCTCTTTCTCTGGGCAGCTTTATACTGGATCCTTCCCTCATTTGGAGATGAGTCCACAGATCTATGATGATTTCTCCCATAATAGTATGCTTAATCTCCTCAAAGTGCAAGCCCTATAAGCTGCACCTGTCATGCACTTGGAGGAATTTCAGTGACTTGCACCATGTGTCACACAGCAGAGACCCTGGGATAGCCACTGCAGTTTTATGCTATGAATTTTGGTATCATGAAGACATGGATTCAAATCTTCACTCAGCAACACAAAGATCTATAACTTTGGTCAAATTCCTGCATCTCCTGGACCTTATCTGCCTCAGTTCTCAGGGCTTAGCACAGAATCAGGCCCCCAGCAATTGTCGACTAAATGGTAGCACTGTTAGGGTAGATTTGGTTATTTCTTTTCATTTCATTCTTTTATCTGTTCCACTCTTTGGGCAAAATTCCTACGGTTGGTGTGAAAATAATGCTAATTTTTGCTAATATGAAGCTGATATTCGACGTTGGTAGGCATATTCCAGTTGTCACAGGCCACACAACATGTTACATTTGAAAATGAGACGTGGTCATACCATGGATGTGTGCTTAGCAATAAACTTAGCACTTTAGAAGCTATTTGTTTCTATTTAGGTGCCATACATGCAGCGGGACTATGCCAATATCAAGTGAACAATGCTGATTTCTTTATAGCTTCTTTAGAAATACAAGCAAATCCATGGCAAATAGAGAAGATTATTAGCATATCACCTCCACTCAATTATGCATATAGAAAGCAAATATAAATATCTCCAAAAGCATTTAAACAGAGAAAATGAAATGTAAAGAAAAGGTCCTACAGATCTGTGCTGCTCAATGTGTGATATGAAGACTGGCCCAGGTGCATTACCTGGGAGCTTGCTATACATGCACAGTCTCAGATGCCACCCCGCACAATTGAATCAGACTTTGCATTATTACAAGATCTTCAGGTGAACTGCATGCACAGAGTTTGAAAAGGGGCTGCTACGGAGAACCTTTTAAGAAGAAGAGGTCTAAGATACAATTTAATCTCTCCCATCAACCTTAACTGCTGTCATGTCTTGAGAGCACTTTATTCCACACTCAAAAGACAGGGCTCTTTTACTTCTTGATTTGTGCTTCATGGGAATCTGGATAGGAAGTAGTATTGGTCATTGTTCACATAGTCCCGGCCACCATGCTTGCTTTAGGTAATAGATTTTCGAGGGATGAGCTTGTGACCATGTTGGGTACATTTGCATTTCTGTCTCCCCATAGTAGTTGAAACAAGTAAGCTTGCACTTCATTTATTCACCAATGTTTCTACTGAGCTTTTAGGCATTGTGCTAGGTCCTGAAGGTCAGAAGATGAACAGAAGAGGCCCTTGCTGTGATTGGTGAGGAAGGCAGGTGTAAGAAACAGACCATTATAGACCAACATGTAGGCAAAATGCTGGGGAGACAAAGAACAGGAAGTGACTTTGATCTGTGTGGAGATAATGCAGAGGGGAAGGTTGTCTTTGCCCTTCCGGCTCTGCAGAAAGGAGAGCTGGAATAAAAAGACTGTTACAGATCTGACTCACAAACTCCCCTCTCCTCTTTCTGTAGTCCTTCTCAAATAGGCACAATTGCTTCGTACATCTTTATTAACCCTTAATTCCAGGAACCAGAAGCAATGTCTTTAAATTTGTTTCCTCTTGAACTACGATCAATAGCTTGCCTTGACTTTATTCTTTCTGCAATTTCTTTCCTTAGGTTTTTTTCCCAGATATTTTACAGCATCTCTACTACAATTAGATCGAGAAACAAAGAAATATACCTTATCAGTGATTTATGCCAATATCTGGTAATACTGTGGAAGAGATGTTTTGATTAGGCAATTTTCATTACTAAAAATACTATAGCGCAATAAATTAATTCAATGTTGTGCACTTATCTATTAGACACATGACTATAGAAGTATAAAAATGTTAATTATTCATTATCATCACTCTGATTATTTGTTGTGGCTGATAATTACATTGAATATATTTTATATCAGTAATAACCTTCTGTCTACATTTACAACATGTTGTATCTTGGGGGCTTGTCAAGTTTTTTCCCCAAGCCTTTCCTTTATTAAGACACAGACCTCAGGAGTACATAACCTTTATGTTGAAGGCTGATTTTATTCTTTCATATAAAGAGCAAATATTATAGATTAATTAATCCAGGATGATTATAATTTAATCACTCTTCCTCTGGCTTCACAAGGGATTTGGCTTTTATTCAGTTGCTCATTCATATTGTTATGAAGAATAAATGCAGTCATAAAATATTTGTGTGCTATGAATTCACAGAACAACTAACCTGAGAACCTGGAGGGGATGTGTGCCAGCTGAGAGCTCACTCCAGTCCCACACCATGTGGCCTCAGCCTCCAGCGCAAACCAGTGACCCACACTGGTGAAGAAATTCAACCCGGGCAGGACGCTTTGGTCCCCAACTCACAAATAAAATGTTTCAGTCCCACAAAATTCTCCAGCCTCTACTATCTACCAGGCACTATATTAAATGCTGGAAGTAAACTATGTATGAACTGCTCGATCTTAGTGCCATTATTTAGTCTCATTGTGCCTGAGCTTCTTCCTCTGTCAAACAGGATAATAATAGAACCTATTTGCTGGGTAGTGAGGATGAAATTAGTTAATAACATACATTGAAATGCCTTGAAAGGTACCTAGCACTGGCAAGCACTCAAGATATGTGAGCTGTCATTATTATACTATTATTACCCATATGCTGTTTCTCTTGGTGAGGTAGAAACAAAGACATAGAAATGATTGACATAACTAGTTGTTCAGACATGGTGGTCAGAAGACATCAATGAAGGATATGGTCAGTCTATGTGGGGTAGGGTAGGGCAGGTTAGAAAAAACTTCACAAACTAGACCTGTGAAGCTGATTCACAACATGCATGTGCTGCATGATTCCACGATGATGGGGTAGTAGTGGCAGTAGGGGGCTTTTCCAAGAAAAGGTTGAGCTGTTGGTAAGGCTGTGCCAGTCACTGTGGAGATGCAGTGAACTGGCCAGGTTAGTGAGAACCAAGTTCTGTGGAGCCATACCTTGGAGGCTGGCAGCTTGAACCTTATCCTGTGGACATGAGAATCCATTAAGACTTTCCAGCAGGGACTGTCAAATCAGGTTAGCGCTGCAGCAGCATCCCTTCCTGCAGCAGCCTGGGGTGTGGCCCCTGGTGGGAGAGACGGTTGCCTGAGAGCCCTTAGAGGAGAAAGTCTACAGTAACCAAGGCAGAAGCTGTGAGATCTGAGCAGAGGCAAGATATGAGCAGTTGCTCATTCATATTGTTATGAAGAATGTGTGTTTGTGGTGCAAAAGTGGCATAGATGCATAATTAACTCCACAACTGGCTCAGGGATGCCTTCAGAGAGGAGGTGACTAGGCAGAGCTTTTGAGTTTTAATATCAGCTACATTATTGGTGAAGTAGAGCGGGTAAGCAGGAAGGAAGGGGGGAGAATGATGAGTGAAAGGGCACAAGTGCACTTATTATGCACTCACTGTGAATTAGGTTCTGAGAAAATGCTTTACATCTTAAATACTTGCAGTAGCTCAGTGAAGGGAAGGGTGTTGTGTTCCCTGTGTTACAGATGAAGAAACAGAAGCTCTAATTATTATTACATTAAAGGGCCATAAAGCAAGAACGTGATAGGTTTAAACTCTGTAACATTTCCACCTTGATTTTCATCATCAATGAAATTAGTGACATGCTTTCTACAAAGTTGCTGTGCTCATTCCTTGTCTTCACTGGGAGCCATCAGTGCCCTACACAGGGCTGCTCCTGTGGGCATGGCGGGAGTTGGTGGGAAAACCTATTGGGCTTTGGAGCAGCTATGGCTATATGTCAGACAGTTTAAAATGAAAGTGCTACAGAAAACAGCAGCTCCTTTGAGGTGAGTGTTCCCCTTGGACAAAGATAAGAGACCCTCAAAAGCCTGCTGCTTACAACTGTAGGAGATATCTTGGCCAGCACGACAGGTTGGGAGAGGGGGACGGTGGGGCAGATGAAGGGATACTCTCTGAGTCATGCTCAGCAAGGTCTCTGAGGAGAGTGGGTGTGATGGATGCTCCAGCTGAGGAAATGCTGTGGACTTCATAGCTCAGGACACACAAGTGACAGATTAAAGAAATGCATTTCCAAGTTCCTTACCTCTCTGGTCCTCAGTTTTCTCATATGTGAAGCAGTGTAGCTCTTCATGGGACTGTGTTAAGATAGTGGTAACACTGATTACACAGTACAGAGACAGGCTAGTTTCACTGATTTTCCTTCCTGTGCTGGGGCAGGTTGGCAGGGGATTGGGGAGAGTGCTTCTCCAGGTAATCAAGAGATGCCAAGATCCACAGTGAATACCTCAGGTTTGGCAATGCTCCCACCCAGCAATGGAGGGGCTATGACCTTGGGTTCCTAAAAAGTGAGTTGACCTTCTTCAGGCTTTGGAACAGGGTTTTGGGGGACATTTTGGGAAGATAGTTGAAAGAGATTAGTGAGCTTAAAGAATGTCTTTAATCATAAATTCTCAGCCCTGGTTACCTACTGGAATTGTCTGGGGAATGTCTAAATACCCTGGAGGCCCAGATCTTTTTGATCTCAAGTGGGCTTAGGTATGAGCATATTTTAAAGTCTTTCTGGAATATTCTCTATCCCCAGGGCTGAAACCACCAGTTCAAGCAAACAATGAAGGGTAGCTACTTCAGCTGGCACAAGCATGAGTTGCACAGATGCTTTCCAAAGCTCAGGCACTTTTACAGTCAGTTTTGTAGGAATAGCAACAAAACTTACCAGGCCAAGAAGACTCTTCAGGAGGTTCTGTCAGGCATTGTCTGCTTCCAGCAGGGAATGGAGCAATGTGCACTGTGTAGTTTGGATCACTCACAAAGTGTAGCAACACTGTGTTCAGAACCTTCCTTACCTGTCCATTCCTGAGACAGGAGATGAGTGAGAACACTCATGACAGCCCCTTTGGCCCAGCATCTCAAGTCTGTGTGACGGGTTGTGACACTGCTGTCCTTGAGTATAGGGACTTCAGTGATGCTCAGAGGCTGCACTCTTGTAGTGTAGGGCAGGTCTTGACTAGTTGGGCTTGGTCTGTGTCTGTGTAGTCAACTCTCAATTCTGTAGAAGAGGATTTTCCTGTTTATGAATTGTGTGTGGCCAACTTTTAACTCCAGCCTGGTTTTTTCCACTACTCCACAACCTCTGGGTCTTCCTCCCCATTCACTTGGAGGATCCTCAGATTCCTACAGCTTTTACCTAAGCAGCTACAACAAGGATGTGGAACTGGTTCTTAGGCTTCATTTTGGCACTGTACAGATCACAGGCACTGTCTCTTCCTTGATGGTTGCTTCCACCAGATCATGAGGCATAGCTCAAAGTGTGAGCATTAGTTTTAGATTGCCTTTTTTCCTATCTTGTGTTGATGAGCAAGAGTTGACTGTGATGCTTTATAGAATGAGTAATTGCCCTTTCTACAAATGTTCTCCAAGTCCAGAAATAGAGCACATAAGCTTTCTGTTTATTGCCAAAATAAGAGCTTTCTATGATCTTTTGTTGGTTATGTTTTAGATCCAGTATATAATCTAGCAGAATTTTCAAAATGATCCAATGTTAAGTTCATTTTTACCATCTAACCATTGAAAAACTATATTTAATAGTTACTATAGCCCTATTCAAAAATGTTTTGTAAAGTTTAAAGAGAAAAGACAAAAACAAGGCATTTTAAGACAGCAGATATCTAAACTCTGGTACTGAAATAACTCCAGAAACCCTCTTAATATAGTGAAGGGTTTGTGTGATGTATGACTAAAAGAAATGAGGATAGCCAGGCACAGTGGTGCAAGCCTGTAATCCCAGCACTTTGGGAGGCTGAGACAGGAGAATCGCAAGTTCAAAGCCAGCCTCAGCAATGGCGCGGCGCTAAGCAACTCAGTGAGACCCTGTCTCTACATAAAACACAAAATAGGGCTGGGGATGTGGCTCAGTGGTCGAGTGCCCCTGAGTTCAACCTCCAGTACCAAAAAAAAAAAAAAAATGAGGATAAGTAGCCTTGTAGAGCCAACTACTAATTTTAAAATTTATTTACATTATATCAGGTATTAAAAGTAATTTAGAGATGATTTAAAGTATATGAGAGAATATATGTTGATTCTATGCAAATACTAAGACCTTTATGTGAGACTTGAGAATCTGAAGAGTGCCCCGTATGCGTGAGATGTCATGCAATAAATCCTCAGTGGATACCGAGAGATGAATGTATTCTAGATTTCAGTTTTCAGATTGCTATTTATTCTATGAGGTGTATTTGGATTTGAAGAAGGAGGAGCCACATGGGAGAAAGTTCTTTCCTAAAAATGAAGATGCAGAATTTTGAGGTTTTTAGAATGGGCAAAATGTTACCAATTATTAGATTATATTTTTGGATCATAATCATTAGCAACATAAAAAAATTGTTGTAAAGGCTTTTCTAATTTTTGCTTTTGTGCCCTTGTTTTTATTGAATTAGTATTCTTATTGTGCTCTTCCATAGTTTGAGGCATTGTGGGAAATCTGCTACTGGTCCTACAGCTGCATCTTCTTCCAGTCTGGGTACTTAAACTACTTTGCAGTTTATGTACATTGTTCATTTGATTATGAATTAGTAGTTGTGGTAGTGTTTGTGGTGTGGTGTGTTGAAGCAGTTTTTGTGCCACTATTTTAATCTTTCCCATGGTTAATCTAACTATGTCTGTCCATACTTTATTTGTGATACTAAGTTAACATTTTAAAATGTTAAAAGTTACTTCTTTTTTACCTCCTCTGTTCTCCCTCAGAGCTGCATTTTAGGGGCAGAGTATTATATCTATTACTTTGTGGCATAAATCCATCTTCATCTTCTTTTTGATGCAGAAATGAAGAAAGATAGCACTCAGTGGTAGCTGAGTACAGCTCTGGCTGGAAGGTCTAGGTTGTACTTTCTCTTCTGAGATCTTTCTACCTGTCTTGTACCAGGTACTACTCCATTTAGCCAAGCTGCATCTCAGTCTGTGGGATGAGCATGATACCTCCTTGCCCATCTGGCAGAGAACTCTGCAAGTTCTGTTGGCACTCCCTGCTCTGGTCTGATCCTCCTTTCTCAACTGTTATTCTCAATGACTTTTCCTTTGCTTTCCTCAGAGCTGTTCCATTTGACTCTTATTTTATGATTGAAAAGTATTACTGAAATTTCTCATGATTTTTACCTTGCCCAGGTCTATTGGGGGACATGGAGAAAATATTAGAAACAGACATGATAACCACTGCTTGCCATAAACAATCTTCTCTTGCCTTTGTCTCCATTTTTGCCAAAGCCAGAGTCCTTGTTGGGAGTTGAACATAAATCCCAGTGTGCAGGTGAGCCAGAGTAATCTTTTCAGGTAATTGGAGAAAAGGTAAGTGGTAAATAATTATAATACCAAAAAAAAAAAATCGATGGATATTCAACTTGAATTTAGGTATTTGCAGTTATTTAAAATACTCTAAATTATTAAGTTTGCCATTTCAAAGTAGGAATTAAGGCTTAGTTAATATTCATGCTCTCATCTTTATAAAAATATATTTTAATGAGAAGCATGTGTTTACATACTCTTTAATTTTGCTTTCTCTACATTACCAGAAGTGAATCTAATTTGCTTATGAGACTAAAGTCAGCTACCACCTTGCAGAAGTTAACTGAATTGCAAGAATATTATAAAGGATATTTCTCATCTTCAGTGGTACTTGGTGAGTTTCTAAAGAGTTCTATGACCTGGGTCCCAAGTCCTTTGATACTGATTTAATTGGTCTGAGATGTGATCAGTCTTTTCCAAAGTCAGTCAGGTGAATCTTGAACTCCTGCCCACCTGTCTCTTTTTTCATTGTCCCTGGCTCATCCTCTCAAACTAGCCTCATCGCCCAGTCCTCCAGGCTGTCTTTCTAAGCAAGACCACCTAAAACAGTTCAAGTTCAGTTTTCTTTCCCCAATCAAAATTATCATTTTCTTCCAATTTATGAGTAAAAATCTAAATTAATCTAATCTGCTAGCTGGGTGTGGTGGCGCACACCTATAATCTCAGCACTTTGGGAGGCTGAGACAGGAGGATCGCCAAGTTCAAAGCCAGCCTCAGTAATGGCAAAGTGCTAAGCAACTCAGTGAGATCCTGACTCTACATAAAACACAAATTGAGCTGAGAATGTGGCTCAGTGGTCAAGTATCCCTGAGTTCAATTTCTGGTACCAAAAAATAAAAAGAAAAAAAAATATTAATCTGCTGCTTAAGTCCTAGACCAGAGGAGCCTGACTGTGAGTAGCCCCAACAAATCAGATCTGCCACTCACTCCAGAAATCAAATGGAAAAAGTAACAGTCAAGGGCAGGAAAGGAATCTATTTGATATAGCTATATCTGGAAGACAAGGGTGATCAAGGGTCCTCAACCCTGTCTTGAGGAGTACTGACATGAACTCACAGGTTATATAGAAGAGGGAGTGGCAGAGGTATATATGGTCAAGCAGTGTGGTCAAACTGTAGTTTGGGTTATCTCAGGATCAGCCACGCAGAGCCTTGTTGGCAGTGATAAGAAAGTTACTGTTGCCTGGGGGGAAGTTTTGACTCATCACAAGGTGTTTATTAATCAGATCTGTCATTCTCGGAATCCAAGATTATTGCAAGAGAGAATGAATGACATGGAGAAAAGAACAGGTCAGAAAAGCAAGATGGCACTAGTTCCTTCAGATTTAGGCAATGACTGGAGACTCTTAGGCATCACTCACTGGTCTAAAACAGGACATTGTAAAAGCTGGTAATTGACAAATCTAATGATTATTATGTCTCTGCAAGTCTCAAAAATGTCTTAGTTACTCTTATCTTGGTGTCTTTAGCCTTAAAGGGGGAGGATTAACAGCTTTATCCAAGGCTTAGCAAAGAAGACAGATGCAAAATAAAGGCAGAGATGCCAAGTTTTCATCCCACTTTTAGTTACCCATTGGACATCTTCAGACTCAAGAGAAGGGTCAGAACTTTTAGCCAAAGCATCCTCTCAGTCCTTGTTACATATCTAGGATTATTGCCTTTTCAGTGAGGATACCCAAGAAAAATGCCTTATGCCATCCCCCAGTTACTAATCTGTGATGATCATTTTGGCTGGTACAGAGGACTCCATGCCATCCAGACAGGGATCCCTATACCTACAAGCCAACCTTTTCCCAGTCTTCTGTTGTCTACTCAGTGTCTCCTTAAGTTTGCTCACGTTACAGAATTTTCATTAAAGAATCAGTGTGTCCACCTGAGAAGTCCTATAGTGCAAAGAAAAATTTTAAAAACCCTTATTTATTTTACCCACCACGTTTCTATATTATAGCTGCAGAACCTTTCTTTTCCACTGCATCTGTTAACACCATGATGAGAAACTTTCACAGGTAAGAAATGCAGCTCTGGGTCTTTCCTTTACGGAGGTCCACTCCTCACTGAAAGCAGAAAGCAATGCTTTCAGTGGAATTGAGGATGCCTTCTGTTCTCTTTTTCCCTCCTCCACAATAGCCTTGAACATTTACAGGCCTTTCCCCGTCAGATATTTTAAATCTTGATTAGTATTTTCCTGGACCAGGAAAATCTTATCAAATGTATTTTATAATCCAATTGACAGGAATTCAAGCATTTCTATTTTGAGAAAAATGATTGCTTCATTTGGTGTCATCACTGGGCATTGATAATTGAGATCTGAATGATACAAACTGTATGACTCACCATGATGCACCTCTGCATTTTCCCAAATAGCTGCCAAGTGTTTGCAAAGGAGGAACAGCTGAAGTTGAGAGTATACCAAGGCATTCTCATTCTTCCTTATTTTTTGTGTCATTCTTTATATCAAAAAAAAGATTAAATGGAGTAGTATTGATTGATTCAGAGCACTTAAAATGGAGTCAGGAGGTCATTGCTACTCAGGTCTTACATGCACTGCACTGCAGATATGCCCACCCTTGGATGTGTGTTGACCTTTGAACCATTGTTAACCTCTGATGACCTTCTGAACAAGGGATCCCTTCCCTCAAACTACTGAGACCACATCCAGTTCCCTTCTTACAAGATAACTTTACTTCTTTCAGCACCCATCAAAACTTCTTATTAATAGGTGACTCATTTCTAACTCCCCTTGCAGTTTAAAACTATAAACACAGCCACCATTTTGCAAAACCTCAGAATATAATTTTAGGACTACTCAAGTCTGTGTTTTCCTGGAATGCAATCCTAATGAGCCTCAAATAAATGTAATTTTATTTATTTTCAAAGACATTAATCTATTTTCTGTTGACTCGTGGGAGAGGAGCTCACACCTGCTCTTTTTCTTTCATCCTTCTCTGAACTGCTTTCTCACAACGAAAGGCAGAGGGCCTGTGTACAGGTGCACAGTGATTCCTCTTCTTCTAAACCCATCTTTCTCCCTTTTTCATCTTTCCTGCCTTCCTTCTCCCTTGTCATCAACACCAGCACTGGATTCCCAAACAGACAACACAACATATATTTAGAAACAAAGATAGTGACATCAAAAGTTGAATTGGATTTTTTTTTTGAGTGTGGAAGTGAATTTTGAAAGCAGAACTGTATTGGCTTTCTAAACCCATATTTTAGAAAATGGTATAGTTCTCTGTTGAAATTACTTATGTGGGGCATTATAACCTTTTTCTGTTTTGGTCACCAAGAAGTTTAACACTATCTACCATGGTAGTGGCACAAGTTACTCAGAGAAGGGAAACATAAAAAGGAACAAGTATACCTGAAAAGGATCCTGAGAGAAGAAGAGATTGATCAGAGCCTAGAGGGGTGTGCTGAGTTTAGATAGAGCCTGAGGGATCCAAATATGAAGTCTGTCTTCTAACCACTTTCGTTCCCTTGGCTCTAAATACAGCTGGAGTAAAAGAGGAAAGTCCTTAACCCTGGGACTTGATCCTCTGGCAGATATCACTGCTGTTCTGAGAAGCCCCCAAGGTCTATGACATCTCTCTGGAACATAGAGAAACACCTGGTCTGGCTGAATTCACATCCAGAAGAATTCCTTGCAAAGCCCTTGTGGAGTCAAAGCAGAAACCACTCTGAGGCTAATGCATGGTTTGCTTTCAAATCATTAATAAAAATGACAATGCTAATAGCCTTAGTGTGTGGAGGGGGAGTGGAAAGAATGGCCGTGTTTTCGGGTTAGGTCTTCTAATCTGTCATGTGGATCCTTCCTGCTATACATCCCATGGGGATGCTTTTCCAGCTGTTTTCTCACCCTTGCAACCCAGATACAAGTGTAGAGATGATGGGCATGACTGCGGTTGGGTTGTGGTACCTGGGCCTCATATACCAGAGCATTGCCTGAAGACCACAAAAATCAGGAGGGGAAGGGAGCAGGGGTGGAGCAGGGGGAATGCCACAGCATGGGCACAGAGACCGAGCAGAGGGACTGACCCCCAGGCTGGTGTGGAAGGGCCATCAGCCCCTTGACGTGATTGCTTGTTGGAATGGCTAATCCAAGCCAATTATCATATGCATTATCTCACATTCAGATGCTCCTGGATTTATGATAATAGGGTTGCTTACCTAAAGTTGAAAATATGGAGTCGAAAATGCATTTAACACACTCATATTAGGCTATACTTGGGCAAAATCATCTAGCATAAAGCCTTTTGAATAATAGAGTATATCTCATGTAATTTATTGAACACAGTACACTGTAGTGTGTCCATTACTCTCCTTGTCATCTTGTAGCTGACCAAGAGCTGCAGCTTGCTGCCACTTCCCAGCGCTACCAGAGAGTATCACACTACATGTAACTGACTAGCTTTGGAACGGATGTAAAGCAGTATTTCTATTCAATGCATAACACTTTTGCATCAAATTAAAATCAAAGAATTGTTAAGTTGAAGCTGTTGAAAGTCAGAGACTGTCTGTAGTGTGTGTGTGTGTGTGTATGTGTGTGTGTGTGTGTGTGATTTGAGCACTAAAATATACTCTCCTAGCGATTTCCATGTTTATACAATGCTATCACCTATAGTTAGTCATCATGATGTACAACGGATCTCTTGAACCTATTCCTCCTTTCTTACTAAAGTTCTTTGATAACATCACCCTACCCCCAGCCTCTGGTAACTATCATCTCACTCTGCTTCTATGAATTTGAGTTTTATATGTATATTAAAATACCGTGGGGCTGGTAGAGCGCTTGCCTAGCATGCGTGAGGCACTGGGTTTGAGCCTCAGCACCACATATAAATAATAAATGAATAAAATTTTAAAAAGTCCACCAACAACTAAAAAAAAAAAATACCGTGTTATACACAATAAATACATACAATCTAATTTGTCAATTTAAAGCATAAAGAAAAAAAGAAGCATTCACATTTTTTAAAAAAGATGATTATTTTGGGCCAAATCATAGACAGGCTACCTAGCCACTTTGCTCAGGTGCAAGATTACCCTATACTAGGTGGTTCTTTAGCACAGTCCTCAGACTGATCTGCACTTCAGCTCCATATTCCACACCCCTTCTGTGGTGTACCCATTCCTGGTTTCTTAGATTCCGAGCTTGGGAGAGTCCTTTAGGTCAGGGAGTTAAAACCTCGCATTTGTAGCTGGGAAGAACCTCAACCAGAACCACTCTGCTCAGTAGGGCCACACCAGGATTTCTCATCTCCAATTCTTTTCCACCATGTCAATTCTACTTTGATTCTTTTCCTCTTCTATTAGCTATTATTGGAGGAGGATTTTTAAGTCTTTCACTTTAAAGTATAATGCACTAGGTGCTTAAAGTGGCAGCTTCTAAGAACCTTACCTGAAAGGAATTTAGAGGTTCCTATTATGAAATAAGAGGAAACTTCTGAAGGAAAGTGGTTCTTTTTTAGGGGGCAGGTGGTACCTGGGATTGAACTCAGGGGCACTCGACCACTGAGCCACATCCCCAGCCCTATTTTGTATTTAATTTAGAGACAGAGTCTCACTGAGTTGCTTAGCGCCTTGCTTTTGCTGAAGCTGGCTTTGAACTCGTGATTCTCCTACCTTAGCCTCCCAAGCCATTGGGATTACAAGCATGCACCACGGTGCCCGGTGGGAAGGTAGTTCTTGACCTACATGTTTAAGAGGGTAGGACCCTAATAACAAGTGTCAGGGGATACATTGCAGACAAGTGAGAGAACTGAGTAAAGAGAGACAAGCAAGAGAGGAACTGTGATAGAGACCCTGAAGAGAACCAAGCCTGGCTTGCTTGAGACATGGGGGTGGCAGAAATAGAAGAAACTAGGAAATCTGGGACCTGATTCTTGCTAACACGTTCTGTCATACCTGGGAGCATTTAGACTTTAAGGGTTCCTCTGAAGGGCCATCTACAGAGGCCAAAGCTCTAATGGTGGCAATCCCAGCTCAATAGCTGACCAGTGAAGAAGGTGGGTTGGATGAACCCCATCCAGCCTGTCACAAAGTTCCCTCTCGACCTCTCTTGGCTGGAATATTTTATCCCAGACCAATCATCCTGAGGCACTTGAATATCTTGGCATGTGGGGATGTCTCAGAAGCTTTCCTGGGTAGGTGAATTCTAGGAGATATGGTAAGATTGTGGTTAAAAATACACTCTAAGGCCAAATGGCCTGGGTTCAGATTCCAACTCTGGAACCCTGGGAAGTCACTCAACTGTGTGTCTCCATTTCTACATCTATAAAGTGGTGATCAAACTCAGTGCCTAGCCCCTTGAGTCATCGAGGAGATGTTCAGCATTGTGGGTGGTACATAATTAGTGCTAAGTGTGAGCTGCCATTGTGATTATGATTAGTGTGTTTGCTGTTGTTGAAGATGTTATTCTCATTCTTCTCAGTCCTTTTACTCTTCTATGCAGAGTAAATAAATAATACTCCTTTTTGAACAACACCTTATAGTTTACAAATGCTTTTATATACATGAGCTCCTTTGATCATTAGCAGCAGTGTTAACACTTTCCATAAATGAAGATGAGTAAAACACCACAAAGTAATAATAAACAGATTTACTGTAGGTCACCAGGATAGCAAATCACAAATGAACCAGATCTGGCTTTAGAAATTATATGCTCATTCATTCATGTGTTATTCAGTTGCATAGAGTTTCTGAGCACTTGCTTTCTGCCAAATCTTACACCTATATTACCAGTGATTTGTCTAATTGACACTCCATCTCATTTTCCAGGCCCATGGTCAGCAGGGAGCAGGAAGTAATGTAGACAGTATGTTGCTGCAAGTGGAAGAGAACAGGTTACCCAAGAAAACATGAAGGGGCTGGGAGACAGGTCAATAGAGGTTTTAGAGAAATAGGGCCCGAGGTGAGACTGGAAAGAGAAGAGAGAATCATCCAGCACAGAAAAGAGGAAAAGAAAGCCACATCTTCCTACTCGTTCCCCCAACACACACTATATTAAGTTGGCAAATTTCTTGAGCTAAAACAAAACAATTCCCAGTATTGTTGAGAATAAGTCTACAAGGAGATCACCATCCAACTCAGGAGCCGAGACGTAAGCAGGACAAATGATGAGAAAACAAGGGCACTCGGGATGCTGCATGTATGATGTAGCCCCTAAGTGTGACTGGCCCCAGGTGACACACACAGACGTTCAAAGGGTATCAGCTGAAAGATATGTCTCTCGCGTGTTCCAGCCACCCATTATACTACATCAGCCCATTTTACACTCCACATACTATGCAGAAAGGATTTATGGAGACTGCTTAAAAAACTCGGAATGGAACCACCATTTGACCCAGCTATCCCACTCCTTGGCCTATACCCTAAAGACTTAAAAACAGCACACTACAGTAAAGCAGCCACTTCAATGTTTATAGCAGCACAATTCACAATTGCAAAACTGTGGAAGCAACCCAGATGTCCTTCAATGGATGAATGGATAAAGAAACTGTGGTACATATACACAATGGAATATTATTCAGCAATAAAAGAGAATAAATCCATTGTGTCTTTTATCTTACCTGTCAACCCTTGAGAGTAGACTCTGTAGAGAATTAGGAAATGGAAACTAAAAGGGTAAATAACTTGCCCAACATGGCTAAGGTAGTTATCTATTGCACTGCAATAGATTACCCCAAAACTTAGTATCCTTACACAACCACTCACAGTCTCTGTGGGCCAGGTATTTAGATGGGGCACAGTAGAAATGGCTTATTTCTATCCCACAGCAACTAGGGCCTTAGCTGGACAAGTCAAAGGCAACGAACTGAAATCATCTGTAGGCTTGTTCAGTCCTGTTAGAAGTTTGACACTGGCTGTCTCCTTGTCCCTTAGTTGGAACTGTTGATTAGAATATCTGTGTGGTATCTTTCCATGTGGCCTGAGCTCCTTACACTAATGGCAGGAGTCCTAGAGCAAGCCTCCAAAGAAAGATCTAGGCAAAATATAATACCTGCTACAGCCTTACTCAGAGATCATGGAGTCTTACATCCACCATATTCTATTCTTTGATGCACTTGGAAATGTCTATTCAGATTTAAGGGAAGAAAACATAGACTTCCACTCCTCAAAGAACAATATCAATGTCACATTAAATAAGAGCATGTGGTTTGGAGTATATGTTGGACATCTTTGTAAAAAAACAAAAGAGTTTCCCACAGTGACACAGCTGCCAAATGACAGAATTGGGACCCAATACTTGGTATGACTACACCGAAACACCTGTCTTTTCATAGCAAAATCAGCTCCCATTCTGTGAGGAAGATATGGTTGTCCTTGGATGTCTGAGTGCCCAAAAGCACACTGTACAGGGCCCAGAGCTGGATGACTTTCCCCTGACTTGAAGAAGGTGGCCATTCTCTGAGCCTTGCCTTCTTTTGACTTCCTTGCCCTCCGAGCTTTTGACCACAGCTTACAAGAAGTATGAACTGTGGAACCCTGAGAATGAGCTCAGAAGACTGAGCTCCAGGTCATGCACCAAACAAGCTTGACTTTCTGCCTCAGTGTTTTTGGAGGACATCCCTAATCTTATTTCCAGCTGTTTCTGCATTTTTATGCTGCCTATCACCTTTAAACCCAGATGAAATATGAGTTATTCATTTGATTTGGGGCAGGTGCACCCATTTCCTCCCAGGATTCCAGGAGCAGGCATAGGAAATTAATTCACAATGTCTGTAGCTGAAGTCACTTGCAATTTCCATACCAAGGAAAAATAAAGTGAAGATATGGGACTTGTGAAAGCTCAAAGGTGTTAAGAATAGTCATTGGCAACCCTTTATTGCCTCTGAAGAGCCCTCCACCCACCCCAAATAAAAGAGCACAGATTCCCACATTTGTGTTTATGTTAGTTGTCAAGAAAAGGCTCCTCAGTCCTGGAGGTTGCAAGACCCCATAAAATAGTGACTGGGGAGGGATCACAGTTCTTCCCTGGGCATCTTAAGACAATGACACAGAACTGCCTGGATGTGGGGGATGTATCTGTTGAATTTTTAAGTCCCCTCTCTCCCACCAACCAGATTTGGCTATTATTAACAGAATATCACAGGAGTTGGGGCTCTAACCCTGAAGGAGGATGACTTGGTGTTATGTGAACCCAAAGGGTGAGACTCAGAGATGAGCACTGACTGCACCCCAGGTTGAGGACCATCAGCACACTCTGGATCTCCTAAGAGCCATTTAATATGATGTGCTCTCTTCTCAGACATTAGAACTGTTGTGACCTTCAGCCTTCGTTGAAGTCAACTTTGCCTTATTAGAAATTTCAAAATATTCCCTAACAGTGCTGAAACCCAACCAGGGAAGTATCTAAACGGGACGGATTGTACTTAAAATAATTGGACACTATTAGACCTGGAGAGGAGAGGAAGGAATTTTATGATGGTCTCCACTGAGTTCTAAGGGTTTATCTGAGTTTCTGTAAGGTCCCTTGGGTGGAGGGCATGACCGCGAGTAAATGGACCCCAGCAACCTCCATCCCAGATCTAACTAGAGTAACTTATGTCTTTGTTTTATCTAAATTGGGAGTTTCATTAAAAAAAAATTTAGCAAACACTGGTCCATATCTCTTGATTTATGGAAGGTGAGCTGGATGCCAAAAAAGGACCTTTTCTTACCCACAATAACATTTAATGACTTTTACACCAACAGAATTATCTAGAACTAAAACTCCAACTCAAGCAATTTACCTTCAAGAAAAGTCACCTTCACACTGAGTATTTTGACTGCACACCATGCAGTTTTTCCATGACTCAATAGCCATTGTTTGTTGGGGAGCTATGGAAACAGGTTTACAAGGTGCTAAACTGCCTTCCCAGAAGTACCTTGATAGGAAGGCTCTTTTCTATTTCTTCTGTTTTGCATCCATTTGTGTTATTTCAGTAATTGCTCTACTTGGACTCTTGGGACAGTGAGGCACCTGGCTGATTTGATTCTTTTCACACTTCAATTTGAAAAGAGTCTCATGCCATAAAATACATGTATTCTGCTTCTTTTCTTCACTGCCATTTTATTTGGGAACTGTTTGGCCTTAGCAACCCCTAGTGATTGATAAGTGGGAGCTACAAGGAAGCCATGTAACTACAATTCTAAGTGGTTATGGTTATTTGTGGCATGAAATTTAGCATATGCATCTTGCTGCTAGAAATACTTGATTTACAAAATTTCCAGAAAACAAATGTCCTCTTAACGTTGAGGGTTGATTTTTGTTACTTTTTTTTTATTAGTATGAGAATTCCCAACACAATAACACATATGGTTATTAATGATTGCTATAATTTTAATTATTAAAATACTGTTGTAGTAGAAATTGGGATATGCAACATAATTAAATTTTCCTGGTAAAAATAATAATAATAAATCCCTTTCTATGCAAAATTTCTTCTTTATATCATAACTTTCATCTTAATCTATATAATCAATTCCATTTTTTTCTAAATGAATAAACTGAGGCTTTATCATGCTTGGTCACATGTTCAGTGGTCCATAGGTAGGGAATGAGTTGTGCACTTGGACCTGGCTTTGTCTGACTCCAAGGCCCATGTTCTTTGTCAATCCACTGGACCAGCTATGCCTTAAGAGTCCCTCCCACTCTGGAAATCCACATCCTTTTCTTCTAAAGACATGTTAATAACATCATTTAAGCTTTTCTTGGTAACTCTGGGCTATCATTAAGAATTTTAAGCTGGGGATAGTAGCGTTCACCTGTAATCCTAGTGGCTTAGGAGGCTGAGGCAGGAGGTTCACGAGTTCAAAGCCAACCTCAGCAAAGGTGAAATGCTAAGCAACTCAGTGAGACCCTGTCTCTAAATAAAACACAAAATAGGACTGGGATGTGGCTTAGTGGTTGAGTGCCCCTGAGTTCAATCCCCAGTACTCATAATAATAATAATAATAATTTCAAGTTGTTTAAAGATTAAAAGATAACATTTAAGGATGATGATAATTTGAAAGGAAATGTACCTCTAAGTTAAATATTTTTTAGTGTGTATACCTTTTTATTTTTAGTAGCTTTCCTGCATTCTTTCTTACTTTCTCATCTCTATTCTGGTTTGGGAAAATACATCACCATTCATGTTATGATTAGGTTCAAAGTAAGAGCTCATAGATTGAAGTGGGGACCATGGAGCTCTACTGTATGAGCACTCAGATACTGATATCAGCCACTTATGATTTCTTGTTTCCTCTTGGGTTCCCCGCTGCATCTTGGATCCCTGGACACAAGACAATTGACTATGGGTTAAGGATATTTCACTGTGATTATTATGACCTTCTGCCATTACAACTACAAGAATCCTCTTTCTATCATTGTCAAATATTGAGGGACTTTAAAGGAATGTTGCAAAAGCCAAAAGGTTCGGTTACCTGGTAGGCTCATTTATAGAGTAAGTAGTCCCAATTTGGACATGGGACTACATGATTTTGTGATGTTATATTAATTTGTTAATTGCACTAGTTCCATGCAATTACTAGTTGGCTGACTTATCAAATTTAATTGCATACCTACTTGGTGCTAAGTAGTGTTCTAGGGCCTGAAAATATTGTAGTGGACAAAACGAAGCCCCTGCCTTCATGAAATTTATACTCAGACTTTCTATTTGGATTGCAACTTAAAAGTACTTGCAGAGTTCTGTCATATTCATCATCAGTGACCTTCAAAAAACTTGGGAAAGTAGGCAGGGCCTCTCTCGGTCTTTCCCTTTCACAGATGGAAAAATTAATCTGAATTTTCTTCTTTCCCTTTGGCAGGACACAGGAGGGCCAAATTTAGTGAATTTTGTTAGGAAAGAAAAAAGGGTTGAGTGTGCGAGGAACTGCCTCACACCTGTGGAGATCTCTACACTGTGAAGCCTGAGGACCCCAAGCTGAGCTGGATATAGCTTCTACCTCTTTGGAGCATCATCTTTCTCTCTCCCATGTCATCTTCTCTCTGGCCTCTCACTTCCGTGGGAATTTGTGTTGGACACCGAGGAGGTTTCTGCTGGGCCTAGGTGTGACTTCCACAGCTATCATGCATAGCAGACCCAGAGCACCTGCAAGTGGGAGCATTTCTCCTGTGTGTGTGGAGAGGGGCTTCACATGAGAGCAAAGTGGTGACGCTTCCACTTACAAGAAAGGACATGCTTGTCACAAACAGGATGTTATGCCTCTACAGAGACTCACTAAAAATGCATTTACCACGAGACGTGAATCACATACGTCCCTTGTCAGGAAGCACTACCTCTGTGTTCAGATGCCCATTAAATTTCCCAGCTGGTAGAAGGTATGCTGGAAGGAGCATGAAGGAGTTGCAGACTGACCTTGCCCCCAATCCTTGGTGTTCAGCTTCCATATTGACCCCACCTTCAAAGGCAATGGAAATAATCCCCCCAATCCATGAAGAGGGCAGAGTTGGGGAACTTCAGGATATCCCAGAAGCAGAAACCAGGGAAGAAGCTAAGAAAATCCAGCAAAGTCCACCCATAGCAACCATGATTCCTCACCTACTTAGGCTGACAACCCTGTCACACTGCTTCCCACTCCACCCAGGCCATTTCAACATTTCCTCTTGAGAATACTCCAGAATGTTCATGCATGAAATATATTTTACTTTCATGGCTTCTCATGGTCTCAGTTCTCAAATGTAAACCACTGTGCTACCTGCCCAGGAGGATCTGAAGACCGAAAAAAATCAAGGGAGAACTCTACTCCCAGTGGCTTATCGCCACTGAAACTGAACTCTGCCGTTAGATGTATAGATTTCAGATCTTTGGTTTTATCCACAGACCCTGTGGATTAAAGATAAGTTTGCATAGCACACTAGACATCTGAAAGAGCAATTGCTTACGTTGTTTCATTAGATTACTGTGGTTTTTTAATGAAAAAGGGGTATTTATTTCTTTAGACCCGCTCACCCAACCAATCAGAAATTTTTCTGATCAGAACATTTGATCATGAATTAACTTAATGTAAAAGCAATACACTAGGTTTGTCCTTCAGTAATCCAAAGGGAAGAGTCTGTGATATTATAACCATTTGATGGTCAAGGAACTGAGGGCCGAGGTAGGCGGTGACAGGCTGGCTGATCACAGGATAGTCCTTTTCCTGGCCTGAGGTCTGGTCTGGCAGATGCACCACCTAACTGCTTCCTTCGGCAGCCTTCTGCTGAGTTTGTTGGATAGGTTCTCTTTGATGTAAAACAAAACAAAAACATTCCCTCCCCCATACCCAAAACAAACAAAAAATAAGAATTCATCTCATCTGAGGGCTTCCCTTTGATGAGAAGTTTTATAAAGGTGGCTGGCTCACAGCTCAGGTAGTGGGACCAATGGGGAAGAGGGCAGCAGTGGTGGAAGATCCAAGCTTGCGAAGAGGAAGCTGGTGACAACCTGCTACCCAATGGGGTTGTTAGACACTGTTCATGACCACCCATAACTTAGTCCCTGAGAGAGAGCACTTGGGAAGAACATCTGACAGTTGAACGGTAGACAGAACACAGGAAAGATTAATTTTGTGTTTGTTCAAAACTGTTTTGGGTTTGCTCTCTGGGTCTGGAGATCAGGGCTAGCAGAGGGGGGTCCTACTGAAGAGCAAAGCCTTCCTGAGAAGACCCCTTGGGCTGGTGTCAGGATGCAGGGTGGAGATAGCAAGCATGAAAGTCTGTATTACTCAAAAGCCTATTTTTTTTTTTGTCAGCTATCATTTGAATCTTATTGGTTCTGATTTGTTTAAAAGGGGGAGGAGTAGAAACACCCAATACCATCTGCTTCATTGTTTTCTGGGAAAATATATTCAGTTAAAGGGGGGAAACATTATTTGCCCAGTCTGAAGCTTTTGGTGCTCCCTTGCAACTATTTGACCTGAATATATTAAATATTGTAATGTTTTGTTACATGTCCCAAGGCAAAAAAAAATAAAATCAGGCTATCACTTATTAGCTTTCTGTTCCTGGATCCTTCTACAGTTGATTCGATAGCGCAAAAGATAGTGGGAAATCCAAAGGTAAAGGTTAGACTCTGTTTTATTATGTTTACAGGATTTAAAGGGTAAGTCAGGAAGTGCTTACATAACATCAAGTGAAAGTGGTGGATTAGTAACCAGAGCGGGACTTAAAAGCAGCCTTAATCCTCCGAATCTCCAGGGGTGAAAGGTCAACCTCTAACACCAGGTTGTGTAAAGAATGGAGAAGGCACAGCTTCTGTTTCATCGTGGCCCTGCTAATCCACTGAGGAAATGAGCAGCCTGGGGTTTGGGGAGAGGTAAACGCCTCCTTCAAGGAAAGCCACCTGTGAATTCAGCCAAGTAGGACGTAATTAAACTCAGAAGGGCCCAGTGCAAAGGGTAGGCGGGTGGAACCACACAGCTCCCAGCTGCAACGTTTGAAGGCCGGGGCTTCAGAACTTCTGCCGAGTCAACCACACAGGGTCCCCAGACAAAACCTGTGAATGGACCACTGCTTTTTCCCAGCAGGCTTTTGCCATTCTGCAAAGTATGCTGGCAGACCAACGACCAGCACATGTGTGCACACATACACACATGTGTGCATGGACACATACATGCATAGCCTAATCAGTGATCAGGGCGGGGTCAGTTGACTACTCAAAGATTCAGCTGTCAAGACCAGGGCCTCAAATAAATATTCCTACATCAGGTCCTCCTCTTTTGCTCTTTTTTTTTTTTTCTTGCTTGCTCATCAAAAGTGGGTGAAAAAACTTTTCTTACAAATTTAAGATTAAAATAGATCAGCTACAATTATAGTCAGCCTTGTCCCTTAGGATTTTAAATACTTCTGGAAATAACTCCCTATAATACATGGAAATGTGTTTATCTGGCTCCCCGAAGCTCTGGCTGTTTGCTCGTGTGTCCATCTCACTGTCCAGCTACTTTATGACTGAATGTGTGTAACATTTTAAGGTTCCACAGTGAACCCAAGTGCAGATGGAACTTCAGAGGGACATAGCACTTTTTATAAGAAGCCCAAGATCAGGGACAGAAAATCCATGATAAAGATTCCTTTTTTCCCTCTGCCACTCTTGATAACTATTCCAGGCCCCCAAAAGTTGAATCAACTGTCAGATCCCCAGTCCCTGGCTTTGCCAAGGAAGCATCTTACCCTACATCCTCCATAAAACCACAGTGTGTTACATGGAACATTCACAGTCCATGACTTAGTAAACATCTTTCCTCCATGCATGGACAAATTGGAACTTTGGATACAATCAATTTATGAAGGAAGTTCCAACACATTTTAGCACAGAGCTAAAAAAGCTTTCAGAGTAGCCGTTCCATATTTATTCTGAGCTGGCCTTTATTAAATCACTGGTGAAAAACACAGAGATTCGTCTCAGCTGTAGTTTCATCATCTTAAAACAGCAGAGGCATTTATCTTATGAAATCGCAGAAGTCTAGCCCTGTGCAGACTGATGGCTCCAAGGTACGTTTGGCATTAGTTTCTGATTGTCTCGCCTAAGGTGTTTATGACGCGTACAGCTGCTAATAGCTTATGCTGTTCATTTTTTACAGAATTTGTGGTTTAAGCATTATGCTTAGAATATCTAAAATGTTTCTTTCCTTCTTTTAAAAAAATGGTATCCAAGTGCTTAATGTGAAATATGGAAAGTGCTTAGTTGCATATGCTTGCTTCTTGCCACTTTTTTTAGCCCCCTTCAGAGTCCTCAGCTCTTTCCTTGGGGTTTCAGAGCCTGCCTCATTCCCACTAACTATTTTCTTCATTAAGTCAAAACTAATAACCTAACTGCATTTGGAAAAGGAAGGGGAAGATTGTTTGCTTCCCTCGGGATATGAGTTTTAAAAAATAGATCGCACACAGGATTTGGGTGCATGCTATGAAGAGAGTCTGAGCCTGTTTAGAACTTAAGCTGGACCATTAGAAAACACTATTCAAACACCAATGCTTCAGAACCCCAGCAAAAATAGGTGTATCATTTTTACACTAACCTGTCTCTGTAAAGGGTCAATGTTGCCCCTTGATTCAATCATTTGGGACAAATTTGTTGCTCCAGTGGTTTCTGTCAATAACAGGCAATACCCCTTGCCCCAGTAATTTTACTTTAAAAACAAAGTTGAAGTCAAAGCAACATTTAAACTGGAAATTCTACTCACAAGGAAACTTGTTTGGGAAGAAACTCCACTGAGGAACCTGAGGAAAGAAACTGGTTATGATAAATGGGCACAGGGTCAGTAGCCGGTAGAATGATTTATTTAAGAAGAAACAGTTTCTAAGTTATTGCCCCCAAACTAACTCTAAGTCAGAGAGAATGAGGCACCCAAAACGGAAGTCATGTCCAGTGTATTTATGGGACAGAAATCGTGGGAGATTTCAGGACCCTGGCTGGCAAACCCAACCCGGAAACCCATATGGATGGCCTATTGAAAAAGAACAGAGGAGACTTATGTGCACCCTGGGGAACTGAAACAAGGATTATTTCCTCCTAATTCGAAACCTTTCAAACCTTTTTTCCCGTCTCTAGATTTGGTCTCTGGTGTTAAAAAGAGGGCAAGCCTGAAGGGAGAGAATTTGCATATTTTCATTTTGCCTAACTGTGATTGAATGGATTTGAAGAGAAAATAGCTTCATCCTATTATATCCCCCATTTGAGGCAAATGTCAGGGAAGCCCAAGCAGAAAACAATGTCTCAGACCAAAGAGCTCTATATGCACATTTTGAGGCTGTCACAAATACAAGGAACATGCTAGACAGAACTGATAACAGAATCCAAGAAAACAAGACCAAGTCTGTTTCCTTGTCTAACGGATCAACTAGGCATCTTGTTCAAAGTCATTCAGGTAGATGCTGACAGGGCCAAGGCTCTAGTGCAGCACTCTGTCTGGGGCTGAAGCTCATATGTAGTTTCTCTCTCTTAGAAAGGAGGAAGACAGCAGAAATCAGGTAATGGCTCTGAGTTCTTGAATCATTCAGAGGCTGGGAGAGATCTCAGGTTAAATACTATCTCTGACCCTTGGTGAAGGTACAAACCTATACAGAGCACTTTGCCTTGTGAGTCTCTGAGAAATGGGGGAAACAATGGCCTCTCCAAAGATTGCTACAGAGGATTTAAAGGCGGTAATGTGTGCAAAGCACTTAACGTGGGGTCTAGCACAAAGCAAACCCTCCATAATGACAGCTGTTATTCATCAGGCTGGCAGGCCAGGCAAGAAGCAGCTTTACTAAACCCACAGAAGTCTCTAAGTACTGGAGTCCTCTGCTCAGGGAGGAGTTGTGTTACCTGAGCACACAGGCCAACTACCTGCCACAGACCTAAGTCATGCTTTCGGTCCCTCTGTAAATGTCCCTCTAAGGTGATGGAGTACAACTCTGCCCCTCCACTTGGCCTATTATCTGCGGCTTCCAGCCTCTGAATGGAGAAGGTTGCAACTGATAACTTTCCAGATATTTAGCAAGCGTCCAGGTACTAGCATAATGTGAATATTTTAGAAAAGGGGGTTAGAAGAGGAACAACAAATAGGACTCTTGTTTTTTTTTACATATACTTTTATGTATCAATTAAAATACAATTTAAATACATTTTTAAAACTTTTTATTTGTTTTAATTAGTTATACATGACAGTAGAATGCACTTTGATACATCATATATAATGGAGCATATTCTCATTCTTCTGGTTGTACATGATCCCACCAGTCGTATAGTTATATATGTACATAGGGTAATAATGTCTGATTCATTCTGCTAGGACTCTCACTTTTATAAAGCAGTTTTCTTCTTTTGAAACAGTAGAATGACACAACATACAGGAAATAAAGATGTATCCCTGCATCCTTTCTAATATGGATGTAAATTACATACAGGTGCAGCTTTATGCAGGATGCTTATTGGTTGTGTAGAACCAAGATCCAGTTTCTTCAGGAGGAAAATCCAGAAGATTCTATCAGAGTTAGCGCTAATACAGGAAATGACTGCTTTCTTGTTATACTTGTGACAATGACTCCAATCCCCCCTCTACAAGCCGTTTCTGCCTCTTTACAGAGAGATTCAGGATGAAACAAATATTTTCCAAGCAAACAATTTCAATTCCAAAGCCTTGCTTGCAAACTACTGGCAGTAATGATTGTTAAAAAACCTAGAGAACAAATTGACAGTGATTTGTTGTCACCTGTACAGACCCTAACAGGTGACCCATGGTTATTCTGACATCCACATCCTGGCACTGGTGGTCGGTGCTGAAAACTTTTTTCCTGCTATGAATAACATTCATTTGCATTTATCAGAGAAGAATGAATGCTTTCTATGCCACAAGTGCTGTTCTAAATACTTCACGTGCATGGGCTACCTTCGTCTTTGGATAACCCTGAGGGGTAGGTGCCACCTCAGAGTTGGCTCTGGCACACCCCCTCCTTTTTTCCCTGCCCCCCCCCCCAGGGCTCCTGTCCAGACCTCCGAGTATGAGTCCTAGCTCTGTCACTAACAACAGGTGGCTCTGAAAAGTTGTTAGAGCCCCTGGACTTTAGTTTACTCATCAGATAAACAAAAGACAGGAAGCCTATGACTTCTACTGTCCTTTTGAATTCAGGATATTTATTACTTTCATAGAATCTCAAAGCCAGGAGCTTTAAAAAAGTGAATGTGTATTTCTACAATTAAGTCCTGACTTGACTATCTTATCCGTTGGAGAGTAAGTACTGCTCCAGTGATTTGGGGACTGGGTGGGGCTCCTTGCAAACTAGTCTGCTGAGAGAGAAAGCAAAGAAGAGCAAGAAAAAGAAAAGGCAGCTTGGAAAACTCTGCTTGCCAAAATCTGATTTTATCACATGTGGCTCCAGTTACCTGAAGGAGTGTCAAGAGAATTTCAAAGTCAAATTAATTCATTCACATTTTAAAAGCGGGGGTGAACCCTCACAAAGCTGTCAGAAACCCTAGGAGAGAGAGAGAGGGCCCCTGAAAAAGTAGAGATAGTGTCACAGCCTCAATAGTATAAATATTTCTGCTTTTAAACTGCCATCTGTCTTTGCATCTAATAAATTTATGGAGCTAAACATCAACTCTTTGAAGAACTAATCAGTCAGTAACTCATCATAGACAGACCTCTGAACTATAATTCTGAGCATAAACCCTTTGAGATCATGAGATTTTGCAGACAGAATTCTAGTTTGTCCCAGTGTAGGTACTAAAACTTGGGAAATGAACAGGCACAAAACTAGAAATGGGGTGGTTTTCTGGACGGTTGTAGCAGTGTAATGGCAGAGGAGGGAAAAACCACAGACTCTACGCACACAAAACCCTTCTCTCACTACTAGTCAGCTTCTCTTGGGTAGGCTGCTTCCTTCTTCTAATCCTCTAATCTTCTAATGCCTCTCATGTGAAAAAGTTAGTGCCTGCATCAGCAGGTTTCTGTAAAAATCAAATGTGAGCCCATGTGTACAAAGTGTTTAATGCAAACACAAAGCTGTTCAATGACTTATTTTGGTGTCCTCTTCCCTTAAAGTTAAAAAAAAAAGTGCATTTGAGATTTTTAAATGGTAGATCCAAATTCCTCAAGGTGGAGACTATTCCTAAGTTAAAAGATGTAGGTTTCTGTACAAATCAAAAGTGCCTAAAGGCATTTGTGCCAAGTTTTGGCACAAATAATGGACCATTCACTTACTAGATTTGCTTTCTTTCTCTTAAAAAAGGAAAGTGTATTTCAAAAATTTTAAAGGTAGAGAAAAAATAAATGTGGCAGAAACTATCCCTTTGCTGTGTGACGTACTTCTAAGAAGTTGGGAACAAGACGGTGAGGAATGTGGGGGATCCTAATGTACAGAAAGTCAAAAAGCCAAGCGCTATCATTGGGACTGGAATGTTCCCTATAGCCCCATGTGTTAAAGGCTGGATCTCCAGGTTGGTACTATTAGGAGGTTGTGGAATCTTTAAGAGGTGGGGATTCTGGGGAGGTCTTTAGGTTATTGATGGTGCATCCTCAAAGGGGATTATGAAACTCCAGTATTTTTCTATTTTGAATCACACATTCCCACCTTGACAGGCTGCCTTGTCATAGACCCAAAAGTAATGGAGCCAACTGAGCATAGTCTGAAACCTCCAAAACTGTGAGTCAAAATAAACCTTTTCTAAGGCTTATTATCTTAGGTATTTGTTATGGTGACAGAAAGCTAACCCACCATGTTCTCCCTAATAGGCAACATAAAAGTAAGTATCTGATCCTCTTTATTAAAGTCATATCTGCATTGTTGTTGAAGTTTTTTTAATTTTTACTCTTTCAACATGTTGTTCACCTAAGCTCTTAAAAAAAAATAGGGATGTTATGTATCTTCATAATGGCCTAGGAAGAAAATTATATCCAAGAAGCTTTATAGCTCTTAAAGTATGTCTCCTCTTCTGTACCACACCCTCATAGTGAGGACAATAATTTACTCATAAAGATTGATAGTTGGCATTTGTATGGAAGTTATTCAGCTATTGCATGAGAATTAAAATAAAATTATCTTCTCACCAAAGGAGTTAGTAATCACCCCAGGCTAAGGCTGAGGTGGAGTTCAGAGGAATCTGGGTTCTGAGGATCTTTATTTCTCTATGAAATTAGTGACTTCCTTGCACATTAAATGAATTACATGCAACCTTAAATACCTATTTTCAAAACACAGTCCCGCCCAGCCAGATCTAAAAATAGAGCTTTCTTCTCAAAAATCAGCTCATTTTGACCACTTTCGGCTTTTGTCATTGTCTGAAACACTACCCCAAAGTTCCGATTGCCTATTTCCAGCCAGCAAAAGCAAAAACAAAAGGGGTGGTGTCTTCCTTCTTTTTATTTATTTATTTATTTATTTATTTACATTTTTTGCTGCAGCAGCCCCTGGGGCTGGACAACTCATGTCAGTCAGGGAAGAGTCAGGAGAAAAAGGGATGAAAAGGGGTGTGTGTGTGTGTGTGTGTGTGTGTGTGCGTGTAACTGGCACCCTTGTGATGCAGGTGTCTGTCTGTCTGTGTGTATATGGCAGAGAGAGAGAGAGAGAAAGTAAGGAACTCACAAATAGTTTCTATTGTCCCATTTTTTCCTGAAGCCCTCAGTCCATTACAGACAGAGGATGTGATTTTTTTAGGCTGTCCTAGCTTCTTAGTCTATAACACGCCTTTGAACTTGCTAGTACACACTAGGGGTCTGCCCCTCTCTATTCCCAGCTATCTGTCCATCATCTACCATATTTACCATGTTCTTATCTAACCTATACATAGAGTCCATAAGGATATGTCATCATCAAATACTCATGGTAAAGAATATTTGTAGAGATTCATATACACACATTCTCCAACATCATATATATATATGTGTGTATATATATATATATATACACATATATATATATACACACACATACACACACATACATGTTCAGTGTCTTCTGAATTATCAAAATCAGGAAGGGGAAAGGAGGATCAACTATGGCAAATATACTAGAGTACATTAGTAAACTCCAGAAATCATCGCTTATTTCTACAGAATACTTTAATCTGTGGAGATATATCATACAATACAATTTGTTTTTCCAAGATAAAGATTACTATGGTTATAGAAATTTTGCAAGAAAAATAGAACAAAGAAAAAAAAAACATTCACAAAACTAGGATTTAGAGAAAGCCTCTTCTGTCAACAATCTAGTAAATTTCCTCCTGGTCTTTATATATGGCTTTCAGAGATCATTTTAGGGTTGGTGGAATCTTCTATCATCATCTTTTTCACTAAAAAGAAGACACATGCATTTTTATTTGCTGTAAGTTCTTTGTGGGCCTAATTGTAAATAAACAGAATATCATTCTTTACATAATCATTTTCTTCTTGTGAGATATATAATTTCTTTCCAATATTTTGTCAACAAAGCTTTTGTCACCTGTCCCCTGCTTGCAGTCTTTTTGGTTTTGTCTCTGTCTGCCTAAAACATATTTTTCTTCTTCCCCAATCTATGCCATTTTCTAACTCTCTTCAGAAAATTTTCCCATATTTGCCGATAAACCATGTATAGCATCATCTCACTTGGGTCCAATCAGAATGGCAGTCCATTGGGCCAGAGAGCGTCCCACTATGCTTCTCTGATCTCTCTGCAGCACTTAGCTTAGGGCTGTGCAAACTGTGCACATGTAGTACACGGTAAGTGTAAACAGAGCCTCGTTCCCTTTGTCTGGATCAACCTCCCTGTTTGCTGTTCTCTAGTTTGATATTTGTTCCCTTCTCTTCACATTTGCTGAGAACTTAGTACATTCCAGGCTGTATGCTAGGCACTAGGTGGGGCAGCGGATCAACATTCTATTTAATATCTTTGACCTAGTTCCTCATCTAGGAGGGGAGATAAACCAGGTTCAATTACAACTATAATATCAGATAGACTTCATCAAGCCATAAGATAAGAAAACAAGTGCTTACTGTGTTCTGTGAAAGCTACAGAACCTTACGCTCCTACAGAGAAGTTTTCAACCCCTTTCTCGGTGGCAAAATTGATGTCCAGGCTTCAGGAACAGCCCACATGAAAGGCCAAGACAGCACAGAGGCAAGAAACACTACTTAAGATGGGAGGGACCTGGTTAAGAGTTCACAGACTGAATACTGTATGGACTGGCAGTCAGAGGCTTCCCAGTTTCTGGAAACCTGGATACAAAGGGAAAGGCATCTCAGGCACAAGAAACCTTATGAATAAAGACTGAGAGTCAGAAATCTCATGGGCATTTTGGGAATGGTGGTCCTGCAGGAGCCTAACACAAAGGTAGGCTTGGTGGCACCAGAAGAAAGTGGCAGGGGACATTTGAACATCATCATTGCTCATATTCATTTAGCCCCTCAAACCCCATGGGGCAAAGATTTGCTCTGATTTGGATAAGGTTTGAGTGTATCCCACACAGATTCATGTGCTGGAAGGTTGGTCGCACTGTGGCGGTGTTGAGGTGTAGAATCTCTAAGTGGTGGAACCTGGTATGAAGTAATTAGGTCACAGGGAGTGCTGCCCCTGGAAAGGCTAATGGAGTTCTTATGGGATCCCAGTTAATTCCCTCAAGAGTGAGTTATTTAGACAGAATAAACCTGGCCCCTGGATCCCTCTGGCTTCCAGTCTCATCATGTGACTACTCTCTCCTTTTTGCACGAGCTCCCACTATAATGCCATTGGCCAATCTGTGATGTAGCAAAGGGGGCCCTCAATAGAGGCCAAACTCATAATGGAGCTGTCCATTCAAGTTATCAACCTCAGTCTACGGGAAGAACTCAGTGGTAGAGCACTCGCCTAGCATATGTGAGGCCCTGGGTTCAATTCCTAGCATTGCAAAAATTAAAAAATAAATTAAAATATTAAAATAAATTAAGATTAAAACAAAAACTATTAACCTCCAAAATTGTAAGCAAAGTAAATCTCTCTTTGTTTTATAGTACCTAGACACTGGTATTTTGTCATAGAAAATAGACTAATATAGTATTATTTTCATTATCTTCCTTGTTTCTCAGTTCTTCGTCTATGAAGTGGCCATGACAGTGGTAACTTCTGAACAAAGACTAAAGGAGTCATACATTAAAGTTGGTAACACAATGTGTGTAGTAGATGAAATGCCTGCTCTGCACTTGGCACATCTCATCTGACTTACCACCCATCATGTCTTACATCCTTGACCATAGTAGGGTCATCTCATCTCCCTGTCTGATCATGATTGACTTATTACTAGTTGTACCCAATATCTGGGTCTTTTCTTCCTTCAATTCTTTTGAACTCTTATGAAGCACTAGAAGGTCAATGATTTCTCTTATGCTCCAAAACATACTACCACAGTAGTCTGATATTGCACAGGTACAAGTAAGAATTCATGTTCATGGATTAATTTCCATTTCCCAAGTTCTTTGGTACAGAAGGGTGCAGAGGATCTAGTGTAAGAAGAGGGTGGAAAATCTCTTTCATCATTTCTCAAGCCAAGTCTCAAGTCTTAAGATAGCTTGTGGATAGGCTGGTAGGCTGGTGGATGGGAAGGTGGCTGAGAAGCTGGGCATCTGGGCCCTGTTGAGGTCTAAGTCAGATCTAGAGGAGATGGTGTCAATATCAGGCTCCTCTCAGAGGCCCACAGAGAGACAGGTGATGACAAAGAAAGCTCCTGCCTGGGGCAGCACAGCTGGAACCAGGTGTGAGATCCAAGCTGGGAGAGGTGGAAACAACTGCGCAAAGAGACGGACTACATGTCGCCAACATGGGCCTTCTGCCAGCAGAGACTGCATTAGCTACTGGCTATGCTGGGCTCACCTCCAACCACAGGGACTTTCAGCCTCTGTTTTGGGGAACCCAAGCTCACAGTTGCTGATGTTATTTATGTGTTGTACATCCTCCCTCTGTTGCTCACCAGAGGCTTGTATGTTTTGGTGTGTGTGGTTCATTTCAGTGTTTTTAGCAGTTCTATTTTTCTGTTCTTAAATTTCATTTTCTGACTTTATTTCATTATTGCCTTCTACTTGCTTTCCTTGGGTTGGTTGTGTGTGTGCATTTTTAATTTTGCTATTTTACAATCCTTCTATTGAATTTTGCCACTGAAAATAGTTTAAAGATATTTATATAGTACTTATTATGTGCCAAGCCTTAAATAGTATTTTGTACACATTAATTATAGTGGTCCTTTGGTATCCTGAGGGTGTTGGTTCCAGGACTTCCTGGAACCAACTAAAATCGATGGATGCTCAAGTTCCTCATGTAAAATAGCATATTATTTACGTAGAACCTATGCACATCCTCCCATACACTTTAAGTTATATTAGGATTAATTATAAGACCAAAGGTAATGTAAATGCTTTACAAATAGCTGTTATACTGTGCTTGTTTAGGAAATAATGATGAAGAAAAAAGACTGCCCATGTTCAGCACAGACAAAACCATGATAATTCCAAAAGTACATAATTCAAGGTTGGTTGAATTTCAAGATGCACAACTCAGGAATATGGAGGATGGACTGTAATTTAATTGTCACAACTATACAAGGTAAGTGCCATTATCAGTCCCATTTTCCAGATTAATATATTAGGGCACAAGAGGTTAGACGACCAGACAGATACTGCAACTAGTGAAAAAAGCAGCTTGGATTTCAACTTCAGTCACTCTTCCCTTGAGCGTCACCACTAACTATGCTGTCAACCCATAAAAGTAACAGGCACCATCACTCGTGGGCTTACTGTGTGCTTAGCCCTTGCTTAGTGTTTTGCATTCATTGCATGATTTCATCCTGACGTAGGGAATGTTGTGATCCCAGCTCACAGTATAAGGAGCCAGAGCTGAAGATCCAGATCCTGGCTCTGCTTCCCCACGGCAGATGAGGTCTGGTCCAGGTATGTCCACTGATGTCACCCTCCTGCAGGTCATCTTCATTTTCTTCACATATTTTTGGAGCACAGTCTTTAAAACTATGAATTTACTTGAGTCATCTTGAAGGAGAATTGCAAAATTCCCAGGGAAAGAAAATACAAGCTAAATTCCCTTACTGGCAGATAAAGGCAATAAGATCTTGCTGTGCACTTCTGGTAGGAGAATCAGAATAGGAACCACAGACTGTCTCCTCCTTCATGAGGTTGAGGCTGGAGGTGCTTTCATAGAGAGTTAGAGCCTTAGGTTTCCAGGCTCCAGACCCATTGAGGAATTGGAACTCTACCCACCAGGTTTGATTGAACTTTAATGGCTCTTTTCTGTTTGGATGCCCACACCCAGAGACCTCTAGGTCATAGGCGTGTGTCTTGTAAATCAAGAGATGAAGAAATAGGGATTGCCAAAGAGTAGACTCACCCAGGAGAGCCCCAGGGAGCCCGTCAGACACCAGGATTGCAAAGCTCCCCGAGGTTGGGCACCTCATCAAGGAAGGATGGGTAAGGAATTAACTCTTCTGCAGCTGGTGGAGGTGAGGCTGAAAACTGTTGCTGCTGAGCCCTATAATAATTCAAGTGTCAAATCAGGAGGTGACACAGCAATAGCTTCCCTTCCCCTCTCCCCACCAACATAAGGAAAGGAAAATAAAAAGCAGAGGAAAATTAGTATTTCTTGATCACTTTCAGAGAACCTTTATTGTTTAATTTAATGCCCTCAGCAGTGTAAGGAGGAAGGTGTTACTATACCCATCTTTTTTTTTTTTTTTGGTACTGGAGATTGAACTCAGGGGCACTTGACCACTGAGCAACATCCCCAGCCCTATTTTGTGTTGTATGTAGAGACAGGGTCTCACTGAGTTGCTTAGTGCCTCGCTGTTGCTGAGGCTGGCTTTGAACTTGCGATTCTCCTGTCTCAGCCTCCCAAAGTGCAGGGATTACAGGCTTACGCCACCGCGCCCGGCTACCATACCCATCTTATAGCTGGAGCTACTGAGGCCTGCAGAAGTGAGGCAGTGCCATCAGTCTGCAAGGGGGTCTGCAGACTAAAGTTGACAGTGGATCCTCCCCACTTCTGAGTCACCATGCTGCCTGCCTCAGAAGACATTAAGGGGTGTGCAGGGCTGCTTACTCAGAGAGAGCAGGCCTGGAGCAGGCCGGAGCAGTTGTACTAAGAAAGGGCGCCCAGCAGACAGGCAGAGGCAAGTGATTGAAGCCATGGCTGGGTCCAGTTAACCCGCTCACAGCAGTTCCCCATTCGTGCTGGGACCCCGGCTGAGGGAGGGAACCAGAGATAATGACAGACTCAGAGTAGCACCACCAGGCAGGAAAAGAAGGGAATCAGGAGTGTGGTAGCATCTGGGTGGTAAAGAATGAGGAAACTACTTCTGAGAGCATCGTGTTGCCTGCTGCCATGGTGCTGTGTCTTAAGACCATTTACCCAGGACAGCTGTGGGGGGAATGAAATTGACCAAATCCTGTTGTGTTCATGTGCGACTATGTAACAACAAATTGCACTATTACATACAATACAATGCACCAATAAAGAGAGAGTGGTTGTTTTTTAAAGAAAAACAAAAGAACAATTTTTTAAAAGGAAACCAAAAATAACTTTTTATCCCACAGGCCCAAATAAGTTCAGTTATAGGGGGCATATGGAAAGCAGTACAGATGCAGGCTTAGGAAAATCAAAGTGTGGAGAATGGTAGATAATGGAGCAATCTGCCCCCATCTCTTTCCTCAGTGGGAGTAGTAGGAACAGTTTTTGTTATTAAAAAATGTATGCATGTATCATTATTTAAGGTTCTTTCTATATATAGAATATACATATATACATATTATATATGTTATATATTTTTGCCAACATGTTGTATGTATATTATGCAAATGTAATACATGTACATTATTTTTGCACAAGAGACTATAACAGTGCATGCCTCCTAGATTCTTCTTTATACTGCTTGCGTACTGGCTCATCATGTGAATACATCATAGAAGTTTTAGTGAGTCTTCTGTTATGGACACCTTATTTCCACTTCATTCCACTAAAATTACAAATAATACTGCAGTGAATAAACTTGTACATGTATTCTGAAATCGTTTATGAAAATACACACATATCCCCAAAATAAATTCCTCAAAGTGCTTTTATCAGTCAGAGGAAGCAAGCATGCATTTGTAGTTGTGGTGGATATTACCACACTAGCTTTTGAAAGGTTACACTAACTTACATACTTACTAGTGGTACCTAAGCCAAATTCCCCACTCAATTGCCAGCCCCTGACGCCATTAGAACTGTTAAGTTTTGCCCACTAATAAATTATGAAAGTTACTTCTGCTTTTATTAAAATATGCCAGAAATTACTTTTTTCTATTCACTGCCTATTCACAAGCTTCACTTTTTTTCTATAGTACTGTTTTTCTTTTTTATTCATTTGTATGAGCCCTTTGTTAATTAAAAAGCTTAAATCTTTGGGGCTGGGGTGTGGCTCAGTGGTAGAGCGCTTGCCTAGCATGCCTGCAGCACTGGGTTGGATTCTCAGCACCACATATAAATAAATAAAGTAAAGGTCCATTGACAACTAAAAAAAAAATTTAAAAAAAAGCTTAAATCTTTGTGATACATGCAACAAATATTTTTCTCAATTTTTTGGTCTTTTTGCTTTCTGTGTATAATTTTGTTTTACTGATACTTTAAATTTTTAAATCACTAATATTATCATTTTATTCTTTTATGGTCTCTGAATTTATATCTGCTTTATAAAGGCTTTTTATACTTTTGGTTTCCTGAAATTTATGTGGCTTTGTATGTTAAAATATTTGGTCCAATTGTAATATGTTTTCTTCAAAGTTATAATCCAGCTTATTTTTCCTATATTCTCCCCAAACCATTTTTTAAAAAGTAATCTCTTTCTTCCACTGATTTTAAATATTATTTTACCTTATTTTTACTACTCACATGTATTTGTGCTTATTCTGTTCTCTCCATTCTATTTCATTGATTTTTTTTCCTTCTGAATTTATTTTCTAAAGCCCCAAAGTATTTTATTTATTGTAACTGCTTAATACATTTTAATACCTGGTAAAATAATCTCCTCACATTTTTATTCTTTTTCAGAAATTTTGAATGTTTATATTTGCAGAGGAATTTTGCATAACATTTCCAAGTTCCAAAAAATCCCAACAACAAAAATAAATTGGTCTGGAGTTTTAATTGTTTGCATTTAGAGATTAATTTTTTAAAAAATCAATGGTTTTATAAAATTCAGACTGAGAGTTCAGTGCGCCTTTTGTTCTTACAAAACTATGTGATTCTCAAGTTTAAAGCTTTTATTTAGGACTTGCACATGTATGCTCATTAAGTATATATGTTGATAGAGTATCTTTGGTTGTCGTTGTTAAAGAGACTTGTATTCTCTTTTTTTTTTTTTCACTGAAAACATTTGTTGAGGCAAATAGAAAAAAATTGTTACAATCATAATTTTTCTAACTTTGCACAAAATTATAAGCAGATTACATTCTTCATATTAAACATCTTTATATGCACTTTCAATGAACAGTATATATATATATAT
>CM053402.1:68972505-69072308 GCA_028644305.1 Xerus rutilus
AAGTTGACTTTGATTTGCTATGGCATATAAATATAGTATCAGGGGATAACACACTGGCCATCTCCTTTTACGTATTTATATCTATTATTTCTTTCCTTTGCCCAATTATAATGGTTAAAGCATCTAGTATAGTATTAAATAATAATTGTGATAATAAACTTTCTTGTTTCATTCCTGGCTTTAAAGAAAACATTTCTGCTATACCTGTAAGCATGATTCTGACTTTTTATTGAGGATACACACAGCACATGCACACACACACACACACACACACACACACACACAGCGGAAATGTTTATCTGTTCCTAATTTCCAAAACATTTTTGTTGTTATTCTCAAAATTAGAAATGAATGCTATTTCTATATTGTATCACACTAAGAATTGTATATATATTCTTGACTTTGCTAAATATTTTTAAATCAGCAATGAACAATTACTTGGTTGAGATCCTTTTCCATATATGTTGAAATGTCAATTTTTTATTGACATAATATTGTGATGTAGACACTCAGTGGATATTAGAATTTTGAACTGTCTCTTGCCTTTCAGGGTCAATACTAACTGGCTGAAGCCAATTGCTCTTTTTCTTTTTTTGGTAGTTGGGATACTTTGTAACATGCTAAGATTTGATTTGTTCACATTTGAACTTATATTCATATCATAAATGAGATTCATTTATAATTTGTGTCTGTACATGTATGAATATTTGGGTGAATGTGTGTGAGAGTTGTAAGTATCAGGTTGTGTATTTATTTGTTCTTTACCAGTCTCCACTTTCACTAACCTTTGATGCCCTTCAGGGGAAAGTGTGTGTCTGATTCATGCTTGACTCCTCCAAACCTCACACAATACTTAGCATTGAGATGTGCTCAATATTTATTTATAATGTTGAGTCAATAGTAAGTTTGCCCAGTCATGTTTTAGTGTGTATCTATTCTTAAAATTGTAAGGGGCATACTTTTCACTGAACAATTACGTATTCTGAAGTTAATATTTAACTGACTGACCTGTACTTTTATTTGCTAAATCTGACAACTCTAATTTTTGGAATTGAGAAATTGAGTGATGTGGTCAATATAATACAACAAAATGATAATGACTAATGCTGTCAATCACACTCATCTCTCAGGAGGACTATGAAGAGTGAAGTGATAAAAGTTTCCCAGACCTGGTATCTTCTGTACTGAATGTGGAGTGGGTTGTTTGTGGAGTTTTAACCAACATCTCTGGAATATATGTTACAGATCTGTCTCATGTTTTGAGTGCTTACCTGGCTTTGGAATATTACAATCATAAAATGGAGAAAAAAAAAAAAAAGTAGACCACGCTGGGTTTATAGCAATGAGTAATGCCATAGAGTAGAAAAACAAGTAAATGGGCATGTTTAGTGAAAGAAAGTAGTGATTTTTTTTTTTTTTAATTTTGCCTTTGGCTCTTGGCTGAGACAACCAGAATAAAGCTCCTAGGCCTTGTCACGCTCAGTGGGAACAATAGCAGGCCAATAAAGACTTAAGTGTAGGCTTATAGACATCAAGTCATCCTTAATTAGGCCGGGAGAAAACCATTTGCTGGGTGAGCCTGGTGGAGACCAGTGCTGATGGCTGCCCTCCCCTTGCCAAGCCCCAGCCTGGGGAGACACAGGGAGCTGCAACGCCATTTGTGGTTCCCTCCCACATGTTGACAGAGCAGTCTGCAGAGAGGAGCAGGAGCACTGGGCTGGTGCGTGTGTGAAGACATTTCATGGAAGGGGATTTCCCAAGGAAGAAAATTTGGGAACCTCAGGGATGGGAAAGAAGTAATGATGCCGAAGCTTCCTGTTGGCTGGGGCCATTTGGAGATGTGAAGGCCTTGATCTCATTAGCTTGGTTTTATACCTGGAAGAAATCCATATTTCTTAGCCCTTCGTAAAGTACCCCTCCTACCTCTCAGGCTCATCTCAGCATTAACCATGTTCTCACCTCTAGACCCTGGGGAGTGCTCTGGCTGTTAGAAGGCTCTTCAAGCCAGCAATGTCTATAACGATCTCCTCTTCAGAGAGACCTCCCCTGACCCTATCTCTGCAGTGACATGGATGTGCCTCGGTGCTCTGACAGTGAAGACTGTGTCCCCAATCCAGCTCTTAGTGCATACTCTGCATTGTAATTGCTTAGATGTCCATTTCTCCAACTACTCTACGACCTTGTTAAAGGCAATGACTATGTCTCAGTTTCTTCATACCCCCAAGTCAATCCTTGGCATAAGGGAACCCCAATAAATGACACATTTTAAGAGTTCAATGAATAGTGGCTCAGGTTTTCCTCAAAAGACAAGCAAGTAAGGAAGGATTCCAAGTGATGGGGCACAACCCTAAACTGAGTGAGGTCATCTACAATGGTGGACATTTCATTCCATGTCCCTTTGAGCAACTGTGAGAAACTACAGTGGACTCAGCCCTGTGCAGATTGCCATGTGACATAAGAAGAGAAGAGACATACCTCAACTCAGCACATTGCCATCTACAGTCCAGCAGAGTGTTCATAAACACGGAAAACAGCTAAGTTTAATACCCAGGTCACCTCCTTTAAAAACTTACAATGCATTTATCCAGTCATTGATCCATTTTTAAAAATTTAGTAAAATAGCTATTTTTAAGATGAGAATAGTGCTGTTATGGTCTGGATGTGAAGTGTCCCCTAAATGCTCAAGTGTGAGACATGCAAGAAGGCTTAGAGGAGAAATGATTGAGTTATGAGAGCATTAACCCAATGAGTGAAATAATCTCTGATGGGGTTAACTGAGTGGTAACTGGAGGCAGGTGGGGTGTGGCTGGAGGAGGTGGGCATTAGGGGCATGGCTTTGGAGTATGTATTTTGTATCTGGTGAATGGAGTCTCTCTGCCCTCTGATCATCATGTGAGCTGCTTCCCTCTGCCACACTCTTCCACCATGATGTTCTGCCTCACCTCAAGCCTCAAGGAATGGAGCCAGCTTTCTATGGATTGAGACCTCTGAAACCATGAGCCCCCAAATAAACTTTTTCTTCTCTATAGCTATTCTGGTCAGGTATTTTAGTTCCAGCAGTAAAAAAGCTGATTTAAGTGCATAGAAAAGAAAACCAGATTTAGGTTTGAATACAGGATCTGCTACGAGTAAGTTATGTGACTTTGGACATGTTAAGAAAACTCAATTGGTTCTCTGCTTCCTAATACATAAAACAAATATAATAATAAAAGATGAGGATCAAGTAAGATTATCTATAGAAAGCACTTACCATCATCCCTGTCACTAATATGTTAAGAAGTAGCAGCTGATCCGTTATTCTATTGGATGTCCAATCTTGGGATATTTGTGAACCCTCAGATATTTGATGTTACTTAAATGAAAACAATAGAATATTTGTATTTTCTATTTTCTCTGGTAGTGTGCTTTCTTTGTAGGGACAATGTGTACTGGCACCATGTTCTTCATGAAGGCAGACGGCTATTTTTCATACCCACTCCTGCAGGAGTAAACACACAGGTAAGAACGGCCTTGTCTGAGTTCCCAGGGGGCCAATCCAAGGCAATGCATGTCTGGAGCAATGTTACCAGCAGCCAGGTTCAGGTTTCTACAGGTCTTGTATGCTTCACACTTGCTCATCCACTGTCCTCTTGGTGGGAAGGTAGGTGTGAGGAAGGGAGGCAGGGAGATTTGGTTTTCTGAAGAAGATCCAAACCTCTGAGTTACCCAGCCTTGCTTGCCACCGTAGACATAGATTCTCTCCACAGATCCACAATTCCTTCTCGCACTGTGACAGAAAGGCTGTGTTCTTTGTCTGGCTTCAGGGAAACCATGAAGGAAGCAGCAAGCTCTGCATGTTCTGGGTGAGAAATGCGTCCCTCAGCATTCATGGGTGTACCCATCAAGTCCTCCTCCAAGGGGGCACTCTGGTTGCCTCCTATTCTTCTTCCTCATTTTCTTGTCCATTTTTCCCAAGGGTGTGATCCCTTCAATGACAGGGACAGAGTCTCTCTCACCTGTAATCCCAGCACCTTGCATAGGACCTAGCACACAGGAAACACTCAATATGTATCTGATAAATAAATGAAAAGCATGAATAAATCAAGCACTAAAGAAATATAACTTTTTTCCCCAAAAGTTGCATTTTAATACATGTTATCGAACATAACAGAAAAAAACAAATTTTCAGAAGCTGTACACACTATTCACTGAAAACATTTGTTGAGGCAAATAGAAAAAAAATTGTTACCCCTATCTCTCACCATGCACAAAACTCAACTCAAAGTGGATCAAAGACCTAGGAATTAGACCAGAGACCCTGCGGCTAATTGAGGAGAAAGTAGGTCCAAATCTTCATCACGTGGGATTAGGCCCCCGAATTCCTTAACAAGACACCTATAGCACAAGAAATAAAAGCAAGAATCAGTAAATGGGATGGACTTAAATTTGAAGAAATAGAACTTTTAAAGCTTGTTTTTATTCTCTTTCTGGGAGGCAATTTCCATGTGGAAACAGACAAACTAGGATATTTTCCATTTCATTTTTTTGCAGGGGGAGGCAGTTACCAGGGATTGAACTTGGGCACTCTGCCACTGAGCCACACCCCCAGCCCTATTTTTTTGTATTTTATTTAGAGATAGGGTCTCACTGAGTTGCTTAACACCTTGATTTTTGCTGAGGCTGCCTCAGCCTCCTACGTTGCTGGAATTACAGGCGGAGGCACCATTCCCAGCAATATTCCCCATTTCTGTCTGTTAGGATGCTTTTGAAGACTTAGGTCAAGTCTCTTATCTGAAATGATTGGGATCAGCAGTATCTCAGATTTCTAATTTTTTCATAATTTGGAATATTTGCATATACCTCCAAGTCTAAACAAAATTCATTTATGTTTCAGATACCTTATACATACATCCTGGAGTTAATTTTATCCTACCTTTCTCTGTCTGTCTCTCTCTAAACACACACACATGCACACACACACACACAGCCAGGATCTCATGCATGCTAGCAAATGCTCTAACACTTAGGTATATCACCAGCTTTTTTTATTTTATTATTTTTTAAAAATTTTGAGGTTGGCCTTAAAATTGTGATCTTCCCCCCAAATAGCTGGGATTACAGGTGTGTACCACCACACCCTGCCAACTCTACGCTATATGTGTGTGTTTGTGTATATGTGTGTATATATATGTTGTTTTATGTCATGCCTTGTGTGGGTTTGTCAATGAGTTGGGGGTCCCGTGGGACGAGGGTACCGAGGGGTTCTTAGGAAGAACGGAATGGGGTCCCACAGGATGAGAGTATGGGGTGGTTGGTCTGCAGAGTCACTTCATCCAGACTGGGCTGGTAAAACTGCTCTGCCGGAGTGAGATGCAGAACCCCTTTATTCCATAAAGTACCACAGCTTATGTACAGTCCTTTGACCAATCATGGCCCCAAAGTTACAAACAATGGGGTACCACTCTGTCAGGTGCACAGTCCATCAGCATAGAATGAGGAAAGAAGGAGGGGAGAGGTTGAAGGTATGAGGAGTACTCCTACATATATACATATACATGTGTGCATATGTACGTATATATATATACTTTTTCTTTTTTCCTCTTTTTTAATTGGTGCATTATTGTACATATTGATGGGATTTGTTGTTATGTATTTGTATATGCACACAATATAATAATAAGTTTGACCTATGTCATGCCCCAGTATTTCCTCCCTCCCAATCTTCCACCCCTTGGTCCCTTTTCTCTAATAATCTCCCTTTGATTTTGAAGAGATCTGCCTCTGCCTTGTTTTTCTTCTCTAGTTTCCGCATATAAGAGAAAACATATGACCCTTAGGTATCTGAGTTTGACTTATTTTGCCTAACATTATAGTCTCTTGTTCTATCCATTTTCCTGCATAATGCCATAATTTCATTTTTCTTTATAGCTGAATAAAACTCCATTTTCTACACAATAAGTTTAATAATTTTGTGCATGAAGCAAAATTTTAGGATGTGACATCATAGAAGTGCTGAAAAAGTTTCAGATTTTGTAGCATTTCAGATTTCACATGTTCCGCTTAGGGATGCTAAATCTGACTGTTTAAATAAATATTAGATCCAGTCTACACAAAGTTCACATGGAATTTCTGAAGCATTTCCATGCTCACACCCAGGCTAGCTCTCTTCAGCCAGGCAGTGGGGAGGAGCTGGTAGAGCAGAGCCCCCAGCCCTCCCGACCCTGTGACTCTCAGAACTTGGACACACCTCCAGATGGAAGTGCCCTCCAGGTGCACACCTGGCTTCCACCTGCCCTGGCCTCAGGTGGATTCTCCCTGACTTCACCAATTTCATGGCATCTCCACCCATGGCTGAATGTACCAGATGCTGTCTGATATTCCAGGTCAGAACTCTTACCCTTCCTCATCTTTTCCCTTTAGAATCCTCCTCCTAGGTCTTTTTCCTTCTGCCTGTCATCATCTCCCAGCACCCCAGGACATCCTCATGGGTCTTACAAACACTCTGCTCTGAGAAGTCCCTCCTCATGTTCACTTTTGTCCCATTGAAACCAGGGTTGAATTCACTTTATCCAAGGTATTATAGCTATTAGACTTTTCAAAAAGAAAATCCAAAAAGATTTTTGACTATAACAAAACATGGTTTTCCCAAAAGACACTAGCAATAGCATTTCAGACTAGTCAAGAAAACAGGGGACACTTTTTAGCAAAGCACCATGAGAAATTTCTGAATGGAGGTTTCCAAGGGTCTGTCTGCCTGTGTGCCAAGGGGATGCATCCTGATCACAGGCTGAGCTCCCTAAGTGCCTGAACGCTCAACAGATAAAAGGCAAGTAATCCAAGGACAGATGAAATAATTAAGATTATCTGAAAGTTTTTGTATGTGTGTCATTTATTTCCATGCTGGGGATCAAACTCTGGGCATTGCACATGCTAGGCAAGTCCTTGACCACTGAGCCACACCCCAGCCCCTTGAGTATTTTTATCAGTTGGCTAAGGACATGAAGAAATCCAATCATACCTGAGGAGACTATGGCTTTTTATCTATTGAAGACAGTGAGGAGAAAGATCTGGTCTAATGTAATATGTAATATGTATGTGTAATATGATGATATGTAATGAACAATGTCACGGGTTCAGAGAACACAGAGACTATTTAAATATTGTTTTCTTTGTACAGAAATTCTGTGGCAAGTCTGCTAATTACCCATTTTTTGGTGGAAGTTAGAACTACATTCTAAAAAGGTAAGTGACCCAGCCTGCTTGTGACATGAAAAGCTCTTGAGTACACAAAGGGACAGTAGGAGGTGGTATCTAGTGAGTCCAAAGGAAGATTATGTCCACTAGCTATTTAAAGCCAAAAAACCTTGGCTAAAAACAAAACAAAACAAAACAAAAACAAACAAAAAAAAACTCAAGTTTAACTTTTGGAGGAAATTGCTTTGTAACATGAGGCTTTGAACAAGGCCATCTGTTCTTAACTCAAATACATACTTAAGCTGTATATAAGATAAAAATCAAAAAGGCATTACTATGCTCAAAAACATAATGGGTAGCTCCATAGAACAATAAAAGAACAGATAGATGAGAAAATAAGAAGTGGAGCAGAGGATCTATGGAACCTCAGTTCTAGAATAACGTAAAAGTGGTAAGAAATTCATATCCTGTGGCTTACGGACTGAAAATACCTTCCTTCTGCCACACGTTCACATGAAACAGGATAACAGAGCTAAGCTCCCTGGCTAGAAGCAGATTATACCTCCCATAACAGAAAGCTGGGGAAATTGTCCACATTGTCCAAGGGCTGGAGAGAAAGTTTATAATCAAGGCTTAGTACAATCATTCTACTGGCTCATTATTACCAGAGAAAGGGGAACTCCAAACCACCATCGGTCCTTTTCTGGGAGATTCTCAGAGGGAAACAGGAGTTAACTACCAAACCACGAGAGGGTGGGGGGGGGGAGAAAGAAGAAAAATTTTTATTCAAGATGAAACCTCAAACTAAAAATTCAAAGGACACGAAGAAAACTAATGATACAAATAACAAGTAAAAAATCATTTTCTACTCCAAATAATATCAAAATAAGAGAGAAATCTGAAAATTACTTTAAATGATAATGATTCTATGAAGATTGTAATAGGATTGTAATAGATGGTTGCAGATCACCAGTTTCATTTCAACAAATAAAAAGCCAGATGAATTGAAAAATGGTGATTTTAGAGATATCTCAGAGTACTGTGGACATGAAGAGAACTGAATGAACTGAACTTCCAGAAAAGAGCTTTCTGGCGAGAATACTCAAGTTATTGAATGCTTTTTCCCTCTGGGTTCATTTGATGATTTTGGATTGGGTTTATGATCAGATTCAGCAAACACAAGGGATTTGTTAAAGGAGAGAGAAATAAGCAAAGCTTTTGAAAGTTATATGAGGCTGACATGAAAATTTGGAAACCTCAGGAGCCATTAGTGCACAACTAGATTTCCTTACGGTTCATTTTCAAAATTTTAGGGCTATGTAAATACTATGGAACTTTGACAAAATTGGATGAAATCTCCATTGGTCTCACAATATTTAGAAAAATTTTTCTTGCTTGAAGAGTTTGGCCCACCTCAAACACATGCCTGTTCTCCTCCTCAGAACATTTTCCCAATTGGGAAGGGGCAGAACTCCAAACCTCTGAAGGCGGAGACTGAATTTTCCACAGTGTTTTAAAATTGAGAAGATAGAAACCTGCCAACCTGTCAATCAAAAGTTCAGGAGCAATTCATCCAGGAAATGGAAGGGAAACAGAGGTGAAAGGATTGAATCTTACTACAACTGCAACCCAACCTCATCCCAGCTCTGGTTAGATCAAGGTGGTGAGCACTTGCTGATCTGCCTAACATGGCCAGGTGCTCTTGCTAGCGGAAGATATCATCTGAAGTCTCATGGTTCCTTTACATAAAATGCCTGGCATATAATAAAAATTACTAGACATGTGAATCTATAAAATGCAACAAATAAACATGCCAGAACTATAAAATACAATATCCAAAGTTAGTAATTTTGTATAGGAATTTAAAGATAAATGACTAGAAAATGTCCAAACTGAAGCTTAGGGAGAAAATGGATGGAGAATCAAGGTAGAGCATAAAAAGCATGTCAAAAACTGGAATCCTACAAGTAGAGGATAGAGGAAAATAAGGATAGGTACTATTTGTAGAGAAAATCTTACAACATTTTACAAAAGTATGAAAGATACCGAACCACAAATTCAGAATCCCTAAGCAATATAGACTCAATGAAAATTAAGCTTATCATAGTCAAACAGTTGCAAAGCAAGGACAGAAAGAAAACTATCAAGGCATACAGAAGGGGCCCGGAAAAAGCATGTCGTTTTCAAATGATCAGCAATAAAACTGAAGGCACCCTTTTCCATAGAACCTGTGGAAGTGAGTAAACAACAAAATAACATCTTTAAAATGCTGTAAAAAATATTCCAACCTAGAAATTTCTTTCCAATAAAAATATTTTTCACAAATTTAGGTTAAAAACAAACTAATTGGAAATCTTGGTGATTAAATGTAGTCATGCAAATATAATACTTAGTAGACAAGACTTTAAGATAAAATGTGTTAAACACAAATAGCAAATTGTAAAAGGCAGATCTCAGGAGTTAGCCCAGATTCAGCACAGGAAGATAAAAATATTCAATATTGTATTATAAGCTTTAGCTTACAAGGAACTTTAAAGCTTGAAATATGCTCATGGAAAAATTGTAAGTGTTCAGTTCAAAAATGAGGAAAGAAATAACAACAAAGTAGAATGAAGTAATTAATGGTGATTTGAACAGATACTAATGAACTAAAAAAAAGACAGTGATAAATCAAACAGATCAGCAAAACCAAAAGCTGTTTCTCTTAATGGAGACAATTTTATTAAGCTCAATCAAGAAAATAGTAGAAAATACAAGGAAACACCATTAGGGACTATGAAGAAAACAAAACTATAGACACAATGGAGATTTTCTGTTTGTGCATGTTTCTATTTGTACTATTTATTTACTTATTTATAGTCATACATATGTATGTATATTCATTTTTGCACATAATTAATATGAATATTTTTCAAGTAAATTTAAAGTCTTAGAATGGTCAACTGTTGGGAAAGCATTAACTACAAAAATTATCTAAGGGAGAAATAGAAAAATATTAATAGTGATAATAATTAAAGTCATGAAATCTGTAATAATATATTATGCCCTTAAAAATACTAATGTATGAATTTAGTTGGAGTTTTATAAACCTTCAAGGAACAGATAATTTTACACATTATTTCACAGAAACTAAGGAGCAGGAAAGTGCACCACCACATTTTATGAGGTGGCTCAAATTTTACACCAAACTGGACAAACATGGGTGAGAAAATAATACTGGCCAATCTCACTTATGAACATTGGCACAAATATATTCTTAATAAAACTGTAGCATATCAAGCTCATAATGTTAAAAACAAAAATGTTTCAAGAGTGATAAGTTTATCTAAAAAACACAAGGGTATTTAGGACATTAGAATATATATATGCTAATATACTTAAATATATGTATATGTATGTGTTCATGTATATATAATCTTTAACAGAAGAAATGTAAACTTGCTGAGTTGCAATATATGTGTATATAAATATATAGATGTATGTAGATATATACATACACATATAGAGAGAGATAAATATTAGTTATAAGTTTCAGCATTAATTCCTGGATTAAGAAATAAATTGTTAGAGATCTAGGTACCTCTTTAACTTGATAGACTTTAGCTACCATTAGAAAGATGGGAAAAAAGGGAGGGAGGGAGGAAGAAAAGGAAAACAGAAAGGGAGGGCAAAAGGGAAGCCCCGTGGAACACTGGCAGCACTTTAATGTTTAGAGTCAGTTGGGAACAACAAAAGGATGCCCGTCATTACCTGATCTTACATAGGTATCATTAATACAGAAATTAGAAGAAAAAGAATAATTAGTACAGGAGTTCTTTTCAAGATTTTGAATGATAGGTGACATAAAATAAGCTTCACCTATTTAAATGTACAACTTGTTAAGTTTTGACATGTGTACACCCATGGAACCATCACCACAATAAAATGAATGAACATATTTATATCTCCCCAAAGTTTCCTCATATCCCTTTGCAATCCCCCACTTTTGCCTTTTCTGGCCTAAACTCCAGCCCAACGTATCCACTTTATTTCACTGTTTATAGAATTTATTAGGTAATTAGGTTGCAGTTTCTAAAATGTTATATAAATGGAATCATATACCACATACTCTTTTCTTGGTGTGGTGGGGTCTGGCTTCTTTAACTCAGCATAACAATTTTGAGATTCATCTATGATTTTGCATTTATCAATAGTTTATTTCCTTTCATTGCTTAGTTACCATCCATCAAATGCATATACATAAATTGTTTATTCATTAAATTGTTATAGATATTTGAATTGTTTCTACTTTGGGAGTCTTATAGGAAAAATAACTACTATGATCTATATATGAATTATATATTAATATATATATGTATGTATATATGTGTGTGTGTGTGTATATATATATATATATATACACACACACTTCTCATTATATACTATAGTTCAGCTGTGGAATGTCCTCTAAAACCCCATGTGTCAGAGTCTTGTTCCCTATGATGATGTCACTGGGAGCTGGTGGGGCCTAATGGAGGCCTCCTATAGGAGGTGGGACCTAATGGGAGCCCCTTCGGTAATTGTGGGTGTGCCCTCAAGGAATTTGTGGAACTTGATCTCTTCCTCTTTCCCTTTTGTTTCTTTGCTTCCTGGCTGTGAGATGAGCAGTTTGCTGGCCATGGGCTTCCCCCCATTGCCATCCGACACCCCACCACAGGCCTAAAGCAATGAGTATACCCAACTATGGCCTGGAACCTCTAAAACTATGAGCCAAAATAACCTTTTTCTTTTTATAAGTTAATTGTCTCAGAATGTTTTAAAATGAAATCTCTGTCCATCCAAAGATTAGTACACAAGTCATCATCACAATAGCTTCACTTGCAATAACCAAACACTGTAGGAATTTGGGAGTAATAAATGGCGCTTGTAGTTGTATGGAAAGTATCTAGTTGGAAAATTCAAGCACAATTTTGAGGCTATGTGATATGAGGATTCATAAAGATTTCCAGATTGACACACAAAAATCAGTATTATTTCTATAGATCAAAAAATTAATTAGATGATATTATAGAAAACAGGTAATATTCTGAATGTTATCAAAATTATCACTCATTTAGGGATAATTCAAACATATGATATTTTCTATAATTTTAATGGAGAAAAATTACAAAATATTATTAATGGAATAATAAGTGGTCTATACAAATCGAGATATGAAGTATGTTAAACAATTTCAAAAGTTTAAAAAGATGGCAATTCCAGTCAAATTAGTCCATAAATTTAATATATTTCCACTCAAATATCAAAAGAATTTTTATGGAGTTAAAACATGTTAAAACTCACATAGAGGAATATAGAACTAAGAGTAGCTAATTATGCAGAAGAGTAAGACAGAAAATTTGCCCTTCCCGATATTAAAACAAATATAAAACCATAGTGATTAAAACAGTATGATTTTGGCTCAGAGTTAAACAAAAAGGCCAATAGAAGGGAATAGAAATCTTAGAGTACTATGCATAGATTAAAAACTGTAAACTATAGAAGTGGCATAGCAAATAAAGGAGAAAAGGAGGGACTATATAATAAATGTTCTAGAACTTTGGGGAAATTTTAATTGTAATTACTACTTATGTACATACTGGAGAAAATATTTGCTATTCACCTTGTATACAGATGGTTGATATACAGAAAATATGAAATTTTTTTCAAATTACCAAAAAAACACCAACTAATAGAAAAATAGACCAAAAATATGAACAGTCATTTCATATACAAGGAAGTCTAATTGAGCAATTATGTGGAAAGCAATGTTCAATTTTATTAATGACTATGGAAATAAAATTTTAAATAATTTTACATTTATCAGATTAGCCAAAAAAAAAAAAAACCAAAAAGTAAGTTTCACAATTCTCAGTGTTATCAGGCATGTGGGGACTTGGGAACTCCCACTCACTGATCTTGGGAAGGGCGATTGGTGTAACCAAATGGGGAGCAACTTGGCATGTGGAGCAAAGCTGAAGATGTTCACGTCCATCCCCTGGGACATGAGTCATAGACTTGAGGTTGCAAGAATTTCTGATCTGCTGGAGGGGATCAGTTTGGCACATTGCTAACTTCATACTTTAATTTCTTTCCAAAAACATTTCTAAAAAGGAAGGCAGGAAAGAAAGCAAGGAAACAAAATGAAATTTTAGTAAAGGAAAGAAAATAAAACTTGGGTTCTTTCACATATAAATACTATAATCTACTGTTTTCAAACTTTTGGTCTCAACTCAATAGTGTGTCCAAGAGAAATTGAACATGCTACAACTAGCATTTTTTAAAAGTTTTGTTTGTTGGGGACTGGTTTTGTTGTTGTTGTTTGTTTGGTTTGATTTTGTCCTGTTGTATTTGTTATTACTTTACCTTTTATCACACATAGCAAAAGAATTATTTTGAGATTTTGGTTTCGGATGCATGTGTGTTTATATAGATTTGCAACGTAAAATATATTTCTGTGAGTTGCAGAGAAAGAAGTTTGGAATACATTGCTATAAGATGCCACTGTGAGTCATTTGCTTATAGAAAGAATGGTGTTTGCCAACATTTGTCATTCCTTTGCAAAGCAGCAAACCCATATGGAGGAGAAACCTCAGCCAGTGGATTCCCATCTGCACTATGCTCTCAGACACCCAGATAAGTAAACAGTACCAAACTAGAGGACCCATCTGAGAGGGAGGAGTGGTCGACAGAAGAAGGTCTCCCAGTGCTGGGTAAGTGAGCAAGCAGATGTTCAACTGACGCCAGCACGGGAGGGATGCTATCTGGAAGGTGACGAACTCTGAAGCCATCTGTATTCAGGAGGTAATCAACATCAGTAATTTATTCCTTGATGCCATCAGTCCACCGTGCTGTTACAGCAAAGAGAGGCAACACATCCTAACAAGAACAACAATTACACTTTCCAGTTCTGTACCATTTTCACAGAGATCAAAATAAAGCAAAGAAAAGGAGTTGTCCTTTCCTCACTCTCAGCCAGCGGTCTGTCTAGACTGGCAATGTTGCGTATAGTTCTGTGAGTGGTGTTAAGAAAAAGTGGGATAAAAGTGAGAGGTGATGAGGAGACACAACAAGGTCAGGACATTGTCATGTGAGTTCTGATTAAAGTGCATGAACTTTTTCACTCTGAGAGTGTAGGCTGAAGGATTAAATGGCATTTATAAAATTCAAGACTTGGTCACTCACTCCTATAGTTCTAGAATCACAATCCTTCCCAACATCATCCCAGGGAAAGTAAAGACTCACCTGATCAACGTGGGCTGAACGAATGGAACCTCATCTCCAAGATGATACAGAAAGTGTACTATTTCAAAAAGGCCCTGGGTAAGCTCCCGAGTGATAAATGTACCCTTGGTTAATAAAGAAAACTAAAGCTACTTGACGTCCCTAAACTGACGTCAGGAGAGATGTCCATTTTTCCTTGGTGACCTGCATCCTGGCTGGCTGAACCCTGAAACTGACCTAATGAGACACTTTGAAGGCCCTCCATGTCTGACAAGAGAAACCATTCAGACCCACAAGAACAAACCAGGAAGCAGTCAAAATGCACGGCTGTTCAAGAAGTGGAAGAATGGCGATCTCGTCTTCCTCAGTCGGGACTCCAGCAGCACCGAAAGCCCTTTTCACTGCTCCTTTTTCCTTTCCCCAACAAATCCCCCAAGGCCCACCAAGACCAGATGTGAAAAGAGGTGAGACACAGATGCAAACATAAATTCTTCCCTCTGCGACAGTGATTGCTCGGCCATGCGCGCCCCCACCCATGTCAAATGCATGGTTCACTCAGAAAAATCAAGTACACATGGTAGTGACATTGCTGGGATTTCCAGAGATGAAGCCGAGATAGCAGGCGGGGTGTGTGTGTGTGTGCGCGTGTGCACACACACGCACACGCACATGTGCACGCACATGGGTCAGAATGCTTGCTCAGGTGGAATAGCTCAAGGAGCAAATAGGCTTAATTGTGTGACTTCATGAAATGAATTTTAACTTATAACCAGTGTCAGAGTTGAAGACAAAAGGAGGCGAGGGTTATTTTAAAAGGGAAATCATGAAAATCAAGAACAGTAATAATGCTGGCCTGCGAGTCAAAAAGATGTGAATGAGATCACAGACCAATCTTTTCAAAGTTGCATGGCTTGAGGTCAGCCACCTGACTTCCTTAGACCTCACCCTCCTGTGCTGTTAAAGGTTAGAATGGGAAGGTTCTGACCACCATGTGACATTATGGTTTAGCACATATTTAGCATCACAAGAAGCCTACATGATGCTGAAGTGCACAAGCCAGTGTGCATACCCACCCTGGCTAAATCATTCCTAGAAAGGAGACGTACCTTCCAGAAAAAATTACTGGATGTCTCTAACAGATGCTACTGAGGCTTGCGTCTCGTTGAACAGCTCCTGTTAGCTTGCTTATTTTCCTGATCTTCATCCTGCTCCACACTCTACAACCAAACTGGTCTCCCAGATCAGTGACCTCCCAGATCACACTTAGCTGTCCCCTGAAAGTAGTGATCCTCATGCTACTTTCTACCCTATCTCCCCTTTTGTTCCTGCCTCGTCTAGTGTTGAGTTAGAGGCTGAACTTTGAGAGAGCGAACCTATGCATAGACATGAGAGAAGAATTTATGCCCCATCTTAGGCCCCATATTAGTAACAAAAAGATTAGTCTTCTCTCTTTTCAGGGCAAACTTGACTAGTTTTCAAATAACTTTTTCCCAGATTTTCACTATATGATAAAGAAAAACCAAATTGCTTTCAGGATTTAATATTGGCAAAACTGGTTTCTTAGCCCAAATTAAGATGGCTAGAATGAGTGCTGTTTATGATTATCATGCCCTGGTCCCTCTTTTTCTGATAATGTAAATGTCACACACCAAACTGCCAGTCAACAGCAGAATTTCACGATGAAGTTTCAATGATGGTGCTGATGATGTCATTTATTGAGCAATTACCATATACTTTTTAAAGTATTTTATATGTACTAATCCATTTATTTACTTCTCAGCCCTAAAATGTCTGTTCTCATTATGATGATGATGATATAATAACATTATAAAAATAATAATAAAGTTTGGGGCACAGAGAGGTTAAGTAACTTGTTTAAGACCCCATAGCTAGTAAGTGGTAAAGCCAAGTTTCTAGAATAGACAGATGACTCCAGGAAGCTTCTAGGCTTTGATAGTTTTATTTCATGTACCTATTAATCAAATATTTATTGAGCTCTTACTATGTTCTAATTAGTGGGTTATTGACCTTTAAAGCATTTTGTCTGAAAGTTAAGCAAATGATTACATAAACATTTGAATTATGATTGTAATTAGTGGTATAAAGAAGCTGAGTACTTCCTGAGAAATTATAATGGAAGAAATGGATCCCTGCCAGGGGTCAAGGAGGGCTCCCTGAGAAAGAGATATTTAAGCAATGAGTTGAAGAGTGAGAAGGAGGAAGGAAACATGTATCACACCAAAGGAATAGCACGTGCAAAGGCCCTGAGTCAGGAGCTCACTCAGTGTTTGGAAACCAAAATGGGATGAAGGAGTCAGTAAGAAAAAACTGAGAGGAGAGAAGGGCAGCAGATCAGTTACGTAGATCTTTGTGAGCCAAAATAAATCTTGGGCCCTTTATCCTAACAACTATTAGCAGTGCTGTTCATTATTTTTCATTTGCCCTTTCAAATCCATTCTCCATGCTTCCCCATTCTGCTCTGAGCTGGGGAGGCTGACCTGGATGGTCCCCCCAATCCTCTCACTTCTAGCTGGGCTGAGCCCAGGTGAGTGCATTCAGATCATCATTGGACAGACAAGGAGGGAGGTCAGGGTGTCTATTTCCCAAGCCCCCTCCCAAGGACTCTGGCTGTGTTCCTCTACATGAGGCCACAGATTTCATTAGGTCACACATCCTTCAGCTAACGCACTGCATTGTTTCCACTCTTGCCCCCTCAAGGGACCTTGCAAGACATTTTGTTTCCCTTATTGATCCCCAATGAAATTTGGTTTATGTACTCTGTGTATGTCTATGTGGCACACACACACAGTTTCCACAGTGCCCTAACTGATGTGCCCCTACAGAGATGCTAGAGTTACAGCTGCTCCCTCACCTAGATCCTGCCTTGCTCCTGCTGTCTAGGGGTGGTGATGGCTCTCACTGTTGGTGGGCTGGAGGAGCCCCAGTTCTTGCTGGTTCCTCTTAGCCCTGACCACACTTAAATAATTCCTTGATAGAACTCTCTTGATAACTAGTTGAGTAAATCATTCTCTCTCTTGCCAGAATGCTGGTTGCCACAGCTGCCATTGACAGTCCTAAGAAGAACAACATTGTCAGATTTGCATTTGTAAATAGCGTTAGCATTGTATGAAGAGTACACCGAGGTGAGGCAGGAGTTGGTGACAGACAGATTCCAAGGCCTTTAATAAAGGGTCGGCTACAGACAACGGTATTCTAGGTATTAGAATACACCGTTCAATCTTTATTCAAATGACTAGTGTCACTATATTAAACTCAAATCTCTGTGTCAGTATTATCAGTAATGGTGGGGTGTGTGTGTGTGTGTGTGCATGTTGAGATTGAAGATTTAACCTAAGGGTGTTCCACCATTGAACTACAATCCCAATCCTTTTTCATTTTTATTTTGAAACAGGGACTCACTAAGTTGCTGAGGCTAGCCTCAAACTTGAGATCCTTTGAGGGCCTGCCTCTCAACTTTCTGGGATTATAGGCATGCACCACCATGGCTGGCTAGTAGTGATCTCTTGGAGGAAAGGTACAGAGAACCCTATAAAGTACATTGTCATATGAGCCTTTGTGAAACTGAGCAAGAAAGCAGGTAAAGTTTCCTAAGTATTCTAGAGCCATACTCAAAGAGAAAAAGGCTTAATCTACATTTTATTTGTAAGGAGGATCATGAATCAAATATATTCTCAAGCCCTTCAGTGCACAAAGCAAGTTCTAGTAGAAGACACCATTAATTGAATGCCCCAGGTACTCTATTAGGAAATAATTTATATATATAAATACATATATTTATATATACATTTATATATATAAATGTATAATCTCATTAATCACCTCAATAGCAATGCAGGATTTGTCATGATTTTCTCCACTTCAGAGATAAGTAAACCAATGTTCAAGGAAATTAAGAAATGTTCCAAAAGTCAAACATGAATCTATCAATGGTATGTCATTTGAAAGTCAAACCCATCTGATGTATTAATACTAAATTCAACATAATCCTGTCTATATAAAGAGCATAACTAAAAAATAAGTTTCATTTCTCATTCCAATTCCTTATGATTAGAAATGACTGCCTGAAGAATCATGTTGAAAATAATTCTAAAACTGAACCAGACAAAGTGGGAAAACTTGCTGTAATTAGTTAGTGATGTCTGTCACAGACAAAAAGTAATAAATGGGAGTATCCATACAACTTATTTTCCATTCTGCATAAAACTGTGCTACCTAAAGAAATATAAAACCCAAAAGCTCTTACCTCATGCTTACCTCTGGCCTGACTGCAGCTTGTACAGACTATTCCATTGATGCTAAATATACCTGGAAATGTCACACTTTATTTTCAAACAGGATTGACTTCTGTGATTATACAACCTGAGCCAATGAGTCCATAAAAATTATGTAGGAGAAATCTTCTTTTATTGCCTGTCATGCACATAGGGTGCTGACATTTCCAGACTCAAGGAACTATTTTCACATCATATCACTTAACCAAGAAGATATGAACTGAATGCTCTAGCATCTGCCCTCCCACTCTCCATTGGACAAGTTCTTTCAGGAGTAGAAACTAGAAAGAGAGACACTCAAATGGCACTATTATCAAAACAAGCACCCCTGGATTCTGGGGGCAGTGGTGTTTTTTCTGGTAGTCATAAAACAACTGACAACATAAAGCAGATCCACCAGCTCCCCCAGAAGGGGAAGACAATAGAGAATGAGATCACAAATATTTGCCTTTAGCTAAACATGAATAAATCTAGTAAGTCATGAATATTCTCTGGCATACTCTTTATTCATTCATCAAGGGAAGAAAATGTAAAATGAAGAATGTTTTACCCTGGTTCCAACTGGACCACAGGTCGTCCACAAACAGAATGGATGCAAGAACAGATACAAAAGCAAAGGCATGACCATACTATGCCCCGGCCACTTGAGTTACAGTAATCACCTTAAGAGGTACATATTTGTGGGAGGATGGGATTGCTGCAGCCCTGTGGATCACAGGGACTTCACAGAGGGAGCAGGGCTTCTCTGAGCTCAGGGGGTGAAGAGACATTGTTCTGTTAAGACAGTTTCACTAAGAGATGTTTCCCCAAAATCACAATGTATCCTGTGTGCAGCAAACTCACAGGGGTCAACCACTGCCTAAAACATCAGAGTTCATAGTAATTTCACAATAAAATAAGGAGATCCAAGTATTCACCTCTGGAGCTGTTGTAAATGGCGAGAGGTGCTCATACAGAGCCTTATAGATGGTAAGCACTCAATAAACATTAGCTATTATTAGTATTAACAATCCTGTTATTATTTCTGATATCATATATGTGGCATGTGGTGTTCATAGATGGATGATTACCTGATTCCTAATGATATTAAAAAATACTGGGGCAGTTATTGTCTCAGTAATTCAAATGACTAAATATCTTGCGTCTTCAGCCAGGCGTGGTGTAATCCCAGCACTTTTGGAGGCTGAGACAGGAGAATCACCAGTTCAAAGCCAGCCTCAGCAACTGTGAGTTGCTAAGCAACTCAGTGAGACCCTGTCTCTACATAAAACACAAAATAGGGCTGGGGTGTGGCTCAGTGGTTGAGTACCCCTGAGTTCAATCCCCAATACCAAAAAAAAGAGAGAAGAAAAAGAAAAAAAAATTTGTATCTTCAATTGCATTTTCTTGCTTCATCCGCAGAACATCTCTATGCCAACAGGAATTACTATTCCCGGTCCACAGGTGAGAAAAGTGAAATTCCAAGAGTTCAAGTGGACTCTAGTCTGGGTCACTCAGCCCTACCCCCATAGCCTACTGTGTTAATAATCATTTGAAGAAAAAGCAAGGCATGATTAACTAGGCACCTCCAGCCCAGACCCTCACAGGTGGAGGATTTCTCCACAGTGTTTAGATTTCATCCATGATAGCTCCATCAGGATTCAGAGCTTAAAACTTCCCAATTCAATTCTGCTTTCGTCCTGACTTCTAGCAGTCTCCTTGGTGGTCGGGAACAGTGCAGAAGACCCCCCAGTTCAAGTCCTACCCCAAGTGTGAATGTGGGCAACTTGCCGAATAGGTCATTGTCCGCATTTCCTCATCTCTGAAATGAAAAGAGCGATGAAGGCTCCTCCGTCACCGGTCATCGTGAGGAGGGATGAGGTGTTCTGTGGAAAAGAATTTTGAACCATGTCTGGCTCCTATGGAACTCTTCCCTACACAGCGAGCCGCTCAGCGCACCTTTGCTTCTCACCCACGGTGTCCCGCATCCCTCTTACCCAGGCGCTTACCCAGGCGCTTTCGTTGAACTCCCACGGCAGCTCTGGACTCCCTCAGGCACCGCGGACCTCTGTGCTTCCTCCCCAACCCGCCACGCTTATCCCCCCGACTCTTTTTTTATCCACTAAGGCTGGAAAAGTCTAGGACAGTCATAACAGCAGGCGTAAAATCACTCCCCAAGGTTGCATTCTTTACCTCCTTTTCTTTCCTCTGTGACTCTGAGATTTGGATTGAGGTCACTCCCTTGGCCCCTTGAACTGCATTACATTTCTATCACCCAGTTCAGTGGGGCTCCTTTCCTCTGAGATGGTGATGGTGCCTTCCCCTAGGCTCTGCTCAACCCTCTCTCCTTCAGACTTTGTCTCTCTGACTGTGGACTTGATGCCTACAGGGCAGGTTGGCGACAAGCTGCTCCACAGGGAGGGCTGGGGGTGCAGAATTACAATTTTTGATATTTATATGACTGTGTTCAGGGGACTCTCTCTACTGTCAGCCTAGGGAGGACAGCCACACAAGTGCAAGATCAGGTATTGCCTTTAGGAAGACTTTTAATAATGTGTTCATCATGAATTATTTTGCTTTAATGATTATTTGTGTGTGTGTGTGTGTGTGTGGTGCTAGAGATTGAACCCAGGGCCTTGTGCACGTGAGGCAAGCGCTCTACCAAATGAGCTATATGATTTTTTAAATTCTCATGTTAAAGTATCATCTGTCTGGATTACTCAGTTTGGGGTTACCTCATTACATTTTATACCTGAAGCAGGTGGCACATTTGCCTCGCCAAGTCCTCCTGGCACTACTAGCTTTGTGAGCACCAAGTGATTAATATCTCTGCCCTTCAGTTTCCCCATCCATAAAATGGATATCATATACCCTCCAATGATCCAATGATTAGTCTTAGAGCTAAATGAGAGAACACATCTAAAAAGCTGAGCAGAGTACTCAGATATTGTCTGCACTCAAAAAATTGTATGGGTATTATCAAATGCAGAAACACAACCAGTGAGGCCCAGGTTCAGCCTCATGTATCAGTTTTATGACTCCCTTTCCAATCTTCTCTCTCCTTCCTCCAACTTCCATTCCAAGAAAATTCTCCCAAAAAACTACCCCAGTGTCCTACCAACTTACCAACAAAACTAAAGATTCTGCCAATAAAATTTCTAGACTTTAAACATCAACCAAAATTGTCATGCAAATAATACGTATGTGCAGGCCTACAACGGTACACAGAAAAGGACATGCTCCCACTTTAAACATGATGCATTTAAAAAAAATCCTTATCTTGAAAAAAGCCAGACACTGACATTAAAGTTACTTTGTCAAAAAATCCACTGAAACTAAAAAGGTAATAGTGTTAACAGCAGCCAAGGGGTGGTCCTAAGAGGACAATGAAAAAGACCTACCTTGCAGTTGGAAAATGGAGGTGGAGTGGAGGTGAACGGTTGCAGGAGGGGTGGGAAGTGAATCCTAGAACACGTATCATCCTGGGAATGATAAAGGTCATTTTGACTATAAGCTTTCAATGCAACCATCCTCCAAAATTGGAGAGAGGCCATCACAAGAACATCTTTCACCTGACAATCAGCTGAGGTATTTTTCAACTAAGCCCGCATTAGAATCATCCAAGACCCCAGTTAACAACCATTGTTTTGGACTATTTTATCCATTTGAATGGGAAGTTTGATCCTCGTGTTTCTGATTCATTTACACCTAAGCCATCACAAGATTACCCTGAGATAGCTTTGGGAGAATCAGGAAAATTCCAATCCTTTTGTTTTCCTGTTCTGCTTCCTCAATTCCCACCTCCCTCTCTTTGTGGCTCTAGAGTCTTCCTTTGGCCAGACATAAACACCTCCACCTCGAAGGCTACAGTCGAATTCCCTGTTCCCAGCCCAGGATATTTCTTTGGGTTTGCAATTTGGCAAACACAGGTTCTTTCATCCCTATAAAATGAAAATCTAAACATGTCTTTTGCAGGAACCCTCACCTATAGATGCCCCCCACTACTCCCTGCTCAGCTACAGCCATCAGACTTTAATGAAATAAAACAGATGTGCTCAGAAATGTGTCATTTTGACTTTCCCTTTCCTACCCAGCCACTTCCAGCACCCATTGCCAGCCCAGTGACTCCCACAATGCGAATCAGCAAATATACCAGCTCAGGGCTTCTCTATTATTGCTTGCTGCTGAAAGGCCACTGGCTTGCATGATGCTTTGCCTTATATATATCAGGGTCAAATGAAAGTGCTGAGAAGTTGAAAAACACTGAGACCCCAAACTCGTCAAGTAGATGGCATAGGTGAATCAAAGGTAGAGGAATACAGGAACATTAAAATGGATATTTTAATGCCTGTGATTTGTGACAGAGCTCATCCACTCAGCAAATGTCTTATTTAAAACTAGTTGACTGTGTATGTGTGTGTGTGCATGCATGTGTCTTAGTTGGTTTTAAATCCTGTTCTCAAAGACCCATTAACATATCATGTGCACACCCTTCCAGGAGTAAGTTATCAGTTTCATGGTCTGACCATTAAACCGAGAAAAACAAGTCATTTGTAAACCCAATACAATTCATAAGTTCCCAGTTATAAAGTAATCCCTGATATCCACTCCAAATCCCCAGGGACAGCTCAACACAACCACTTTTTGGTGATCTGGTGATGAAAGATATATTATTGAAATCCAGGAAACCTTGGGAAAAAATGTATAGCAAAACTATCTAAATTGAAATGAAATGCAGATCACTTGGCTGCCAGGAAAACTTTCTTCCTTACTTCCTTTCTTCCCCCTCCTCCCCAAACATTTCAGCATACATGTCTTGAGGCTTAGGGCATGCAATTAAAAGATTTATATGTATCCTGGAAGCAAAACAATTGCACGGATTTCAGGATCTGTGGCAATTTCAGAATAAATTGGAGAGGGTTGTGGAGGACACAGACTGACATATGACCCATTCGCTCTGCCCTATCAGCCCAGCAGCTCTCCTGGTGCCATTTCTTCAAGCTGTCTAAGCCTGTCCTGTTCTCCCCTATGACTAGAATTACTAAAATGCCTACCAGGTATGATGGTTGGTCAAAGCTTCCTTGTCCTGAGTCGCATTTTTCATTAAGCACCACCATTTGAGACCTATTTGGGGAAAGCAATCCTATGGGGAAACCCAGATAGTTTAAGAAGACAAAGACACTCTGTCTGGCACTGTGGATGCAGATATTGCAAGATTTCACACTTTCAGCTCAATTCTCAAGTCTTTCTGCAAGCTGGATTTAGAATCACAGCCTGACTGTCCCCCTTCCAACTTAAACAGGAAGGTCTCCAGATTTGGGAGTGATTTCACTCATAATCCCAGCACTTTTACCCCTGAAAGCCACACAGACTCGTATCTAATGGACACAGGAGCAGACAATACTATTCATTAAGATCATCAAGCTGGCAACAAGATCAGTGGTTTCTACCTAATTGCTTTCTTTGCTCACCTGCCAGACATAGAATTTCAAATACACGAGTGTTTGCTCCCTGGCTGTTCTTTCCCTCAATGCTGCCTCCATTATCAACAACTTCCAGGTTTCAGTAATGAAACCCTGGTGTGGAGTAGATTTCTTCTGAAAGGAGATGTTATTAACAGAGAAATGTACCTTGACTGGTTCGGTGTCTACAGAAAGAAAAGTCGGATGTGATTCAGTGGCCATGTTTTCAGAACACTCTGTCAATGACAGTTGGAAACATATGTTTTTTATAAATTTCTCATTCCAAAACAAAGACTGACAGTAAAGCCCAGGGCTTTGATATTTATATAAATTGTTAAGTGGTTCACTGGGGAAAGTACATTTCAATTAGCATGTCACTGCTCATCATGCCGGCTTCAGGAGAGGCCTTCTGATTAAGTAGGTTGTTGCAGTCCATCAAAAGTTGGGGTTTATCAAAGAGCTGTTCTCTTCAAGGCCACTGGTGTCACCTGATGCCTGGCTGAACTTTCTAGCTTTTATTTAAAAATCAAATGAGACATTCAAAATCCCAGTTTAAACTGCATCAATTAAAAAAAAACACTCCACTTCAGCTCAGTAAACATGAGCCAAACAACTGCTAGGTGAAAGGCTAAGCGGGGTGAAAACAGATCCCTGTGGAAGATGGGGTAGGTCCTGCCTCCTCAGAGCTTAGGATCTGGGATGGTTCTTGATGTGAACAGTGTTGCTCATCAATTTTTTTTAAAGCTATTTCTGCCTATAAGCTCTTCTAAGGGAGAAGATATGAGCTATAGTCAAAATCAAATGAAAATCAACTTTGCCTTGGCGTGTGACTTTACAAAACTACAATTCTACCTGTTTCAAACAAGAGATTTCTTTTTCCGGGGTCTGTTCCCATTCATCCTTTTTAGGTTGAGATTATGTTCATAAACTGTAGATAAACCAACAACTCATCACTCAAAAGTCTTGCTGTGAGCTGTTTCTTCCCCTCTCTTTTATGTACTCTGCTGCCGCCCTTAGGACAACATTATAAGTTAGGAGGTTTTCTGTTGGATTCTGGTTTTGATGCGTCACTGTTTGCATGTAATTAGCTCATGCAGCCCTCCTTGAGATTGACAGTACAATTTTGTGCAATTCAATCCAGGGGAACATTCCAATCTCCCAGCCTGAAGAGCCCAAGAAAGACAAGGACACCAAATTTGTTCCCCTTATCTACCCAATTTAGTAGTTATTTGTCACCGTCAATTAGTCAAGGGTAAAATAATTACCCATGGTTTGAGTTAGGGAACAAAGTTGACAGAGGGGAAAAAAAAGAACAATTGGTTGGTATGAGAAAGAAATTTAAGAGGAGAGGTGGTGTGTTAGAGGACACAAGTGGCCTATACCCGAAATATCTCTGACTCATGGTTGAAATTCTGCCATTTGTGATTCATCCCTTTGTATTGAGCATGGCTTTGTTCCTGGAACTGTTTTAAAGTATCCAAAGTCCAAGAAAGAGTAACAATAATCAGTCTCTTATTCAATCACTGTACATTTGTTGAGCCTGGTCTATGACTCAACCGTGACATTTCAAAAAGAAATAAGATGTGGGCATTGCCTTCCGGGAGCTCACTGTTCACAAAAGTTTCCCACTTCAGGAGGCAAACTCACCTCCCTTGACACCTCACCCTTTTAATTACTGCTGTCCTCACTCCTGAATTTCTTACTTCAACCTCTGGAGAGTTTGCTTTCTCTAATTCTATCCCAATGCATTCACTTATTTCCCCATCTCCCGTTGCCTGCCACCGCCAGTCCTGTGGATGGGTTCACCAAGAACCTCCTCATTATGGGCAAGGATGGTTTTGTTTTTTCTTTTTCTTACATAACCTCAAGAGAAAGAATGAATGGTTTCAGACATTTCTGTCTTGGAACTCTCCTTTCTTGATTCTTCACCAAATCTTCTTTGAGGTTCAGTCCTTTGACCTCTTGCTCTTATTCTATTGGATTCTCATCTAGGTGCCATTGTGCCCCCATGGACATTTTGCAACATCACCTGGAGACATTTTTGGTTGTCACAACTGAGGAAGGAGCATACCACTTATGCCTGATGAGTTGCATCACCAGGGGTATAGCTAATCTTCCTGCAATGCATAGGATAGTCTCCCACAACAAAAGCTGTCCCATCCAAAATGTCAAAAGTGTCAAGAGTGAGAAAACACATTCTGTACCATTCCTGAATGGCATCACTCACACTGTGGATATTACCCCAATCACTACGTTTTAAAAAGATGGAGAGAACAGAAGCCCAGAGCCACACATCCAGGGGGCCATAGTTGTCTCTACTCATGGGTCTTACAAGTCCCCAGAAGTGAACAGAGCCACACCTGAGCTCATCTTCTTACAAAACAATCTCATAGTTGATGACACCGTCCACTCTCCCAGGCATGAATCCTGGGAGTTTAACTCACCTATTCCGTTTCCCCATCCCAAGTCCTTCTGGTTCTACTGGCCAAGGATCTCTCAACCCATCCAGTTCTCACTGCCTCCATGGCTGCTTCCTTGGTTCTTGCTGGATTTGAAAGGGACCCATCTGTGGATTAGCACCTCTGCATTCATCCCTTAAACACATGCCAAAAAGCATTTCTTTACTCCAACCCTTCATCACCATCCCACACCATCTTCACATCCAGCTCATTGTAACAGCAAAGATGCCTAATATATATAGAGCATTGTTCTAGGTGCTTTATATGAACTCTGCATTTATCTCACCTACAGAATGGGATTGTTATCATGCCCATTTTATAGATGGCCAAGTTGAAATGGGAAAAATAACTATACTCACTTAGCTAAAAGGGATGGTGCAGATATCTAAGCCTGAGTGTCTGATTCCAAACCTCAAATTTGTAAAAAAACACAGTCTATTCTCCTTACTGTCTTTATACTGGATATATTCTCCTGTAATAGAGTAACTCAATATATATATAAGGGAGGGCTAACTTAACATACATTAATTTATTCTATTAATTAAATAGTTCTTGTTCAGATCTCTGTTGCAGTCCCATATTTTGTGTTTATACAACATTTTTTGTTTACTTCAAATCAATTTCACAAATGTTTCAAAGCATATTTGATGCATAATAAATATGTGAATATAAATATGTTTTTACGAACACACATATTCCTTATTCAACACATCATGTGTACTTGACAGTATTTGACACAAAAGTATTTAACTGAAAAATTTATTTGTCCTAAATGGGGGAAGACACAAAATAGAAGTAAGCTTCATCACAGCCATTAGATATTAAAAGATCAAGAAACAAACTTTTGTGAAATTTTAGGAATAGGTAATGTGAACTATTTATACACCCTAATCCTCTACAATCTATAAATATATTTTCTTACATGGCAAAGGGACTTTGTAGATATGATTTAGGGTATTAAGTTTGAGACAGGTAATTATCCCGGGTTATCTGGAGGGACTCCAGTTAAATAAGATGAGTCCTTAAAAGCAGAGAACTTTTGCCAACCAGGTCAGAGAAATGCAATGTGAGAAGGACTCCACATGCCATTGGGTTTTGAACATGAGTGAAAGGGGCCATGAGCCAAGGAAAACAGCATCCTCTGGAACCTGAGAACTAGGTCCTCAGCTTAAAGTCAGCCAGAAAGTGGAAACCTGGATCCTATAACCATATACACCAATTTTTACCAATAACCTAAATGAGTAAGAAAATTTACCTCCCTCAGATTCCACAAAAGCAAATACAACCCTGCTGTCAACTTAATTTATGTCTAATAAAACCTGTGCCAAATTTTTTACCTATTTAACTGTAAAATAAATTTGTGTTATTTTAAGCACTCAGTTTGTGGTAACTTATTAGAACAGAATAGGAAGCTGATATAAAGGCCCTTTCATTACTGCAGCATATCTCTGCCTATACTGACTAATGCATATATTTAAAGCATTAAAACACATAGTGAATACTCAATTAACATTTTTTTATTATATGACAGTTATTTTATTATATTACATTGCTGTTTCATGCAACCAGCTTCTCATAGAAAAATCACCATAGTTTCCACTGTATAGAAGCATTTTCAGGTATTTCAGGACAATTCTAATACTTACTGAGGAGGCTATAGGCACTAAAGTTCTTCTAGAAGGGTTACACTTCCTAAATGTAAATGGAAAGAAAATACAGCAGTTCCTATCACCTCATCCACATCATTGCTGACAGATTGGAACAAGAATCTCATCTCACATCATATCAACCAAATCACCCTATGTACTCCCTCCACAGCCTCTCTCACAACAAATATCAGCAGCACTGATAATTTGGAGACCTGATATAAATAAAATAAACAGTGAATAGAGACTACAGATGGTCCCTGACTTAAGATGGTTTGACCAAAGACTTCATAATGGTGAAAAAGGCATACATATGCTGTAGGAAATATACTTAGAATTTTAAATTTTGACCTTTTCCCAAATAAGTAATATACAGTCTATCCATTCTCGTGATACTGGGCAGTAGCCGAGAGCCACAGCCCCTAGTCTGCCACACAATCACAAGAAGAAACCACCCATATCCATGTGCTGTGTTGTTAAGCTAGGATGTTTGGTAAGTAGCATATTAAATACATTTCTAACAGATACTTTCAATTTTTGATGGGTTTATTGTGATATAAGTCCAGGAATTCTGTATACAAATATCAGCTTTAACTTGGACTCACTAGGAAAAGAGTTGGATTACTCATGCAAAGTTGTATTTCTTTGAAATGTTTTTGGAGACGGATATCCAAGGGCACCAGAGAGAAGCCACAGACTGCTTCAGGGACTGGTTTCTGACAACTTCACACACCCAAGGCCCTGCTGGACCACTATGGGTGGGCCAGTAGAAGTGAGAAACATCTCACTGAAGCCAAACAATCTTTGCTACCAAAATCTGGTCCCTATCTGAGTGAGTGAAAAGAAAGACTCAACCCTGAGGAGGACTATGGGTCCTGACTTCAGGCATTACCTCTCCATGTGGTGTCCTGGTCAGAGGCACCTGAATTCTACTCCTGGCTCTGCCACTAGACTCTATGCAACTTCATTTTTGACCATAGTTTTTTCTAAATCTTAATTGATTATTGGTGAAATGGAGATACTATTAGTCTTTTTTCTAGCAGCCATACTAGCTATTGCGAGAAAGAATCCAAGGAGAAAGTTGAAGCTTGCAGTACTATGGTTTAAAACAAGACAGGGAAGAATACTGAAGTGAGGGTTAGGAGCTTTGGGCAAAGTAAGAACAAAGCCAGGCATAAGAAGGTGACCTTTTCTCTACTATCACTTCAGGACCTAGAGTGGATTTAATGTTCTCCAAATTCCTCCCTTTTCTATTGGTTGACTTGGGAGGTAGAAATCCCTTCCCCAAGATTGCACATGAAGCCTACGGAATGAATCCACCTGGGGGACAGAGTGCCAGTTATTCATTCCTGCTAAGAGGTAAATGGTAGATAGAAGTTGGCTTTCTGGAGTCAATTCTGGATAAGACTGAAGCTCCTCAAAGGGCTTGATACTTGTGAGTAGATGTTGCTGGCCAAAGAGGACAAGAAGGTGGACCTCACAGATAAGCACATTTGACTTCTCTGCTGACAGCCAGACTTGTGAGAGTATCCAGGGTGACAGCAATCAAATCGTGACAACCACCATCCCATGACAGGGCCAGCTATTAGAGGTGCCTAATTGCCCCACCTACTGTGACCATCCCTAATCTTGGCCCTTAAAAAGGTCCATAAGAGTCCTTTTTCAACTCAGAAAAATCAAGTATGTCTGATCCTCTATGAAATTTTCCAAGCTAGGTCTTAAGATTTGAGGCCATCACTAATAGGACTGAAGATTGCCCTTATAAGGTGAGGCCAAGTACTTGGGATCCTTCTCTGAATTCATTAACAGCATCTGTCACTTCCTAGAAACATCAGTTATTTCTGCAAAGAAGGTTTGAGTTCTGCCCCCACTAGTCTTCTAAGGTTTTCTCATGACTACCAAGACAATAATAAATAACCCCATGGCTTCTTATTTCTGTCCTACAACTATTCATTGAGAATCTATCATGTGGAAAAATGAGAGAGTTAGAAGAAGAAACTGTGCAATTTTTTTTTCCCTGTGGGGCCCTGCCTTTGCTGGAGAAGCAGGAATGTCCCACCAAATAACCGTGGAGAGAACACTCTGGACAAGGACACAACAGGATGAGATCGGGTCCAGGTTTGAGCCACTCAGTTCACTAATATGTACAAGGTGTCTTTTTCTAGATTAGCAGTTGCAGCAAATTCACAACTACTACACAAGAGTGATTTTTTTTTTCATGTATCTATGCCAGGAAAAAAAAAGAGAGAGAGAGAGAAACATCAAAATTTAACCGGTATTTCCCTTTTCATGGGACAATAAGAATCCTTTTTCTTCTCTTTTTTACTTTTGTGTATTTTCAAATGGTTTTTAACTACAATGGGGATATGTGTGTGTGTATATATACACACACATATATATGCACACATATACACACACACACACACACACATATACATTTTTGTTTTTAAAAGGACAAATAAAAAGCAGTTGCTTGTGTGAATGCTGAGACTTTAACGTAGCTGACCAATGTGCACTCACTGGCTATGTGCTTCATTATGTACAACTGCACAAAGCTAAATTCTGGTGTGATTCCTTTCTGAATACATATGAAGGCTTCTGAAGCATAAAGAAGTTACAACACTTGCCCAAAGCAGCATAGTTGAAAAGTAATGAGGATGAAAAGTGAAGACTGGAAGGCCAACTCTGGAATACCCCCCGCCCCCGGCAGCCATTCTGTTCTACCATATACTTTTACAATAAATAAGTGAGTGTACTTTTTTCTCCCTGAAGCCTGTGATTCCTAAAAAGTCCTCCAAATCTTACCAATACTTCTTTCAAAAGAAGAAAAGAAGGAGGAGGAGGAGGAGGAACCCACAGAGGGAGCCACTTCAGTTTCACATACTCCTCAGCCACTCTTGCTGTGGGTTGGCCTAGGACTACAGGAGAGCGTCCTGAAATGACACGGGTTCCCAGAACGTGAAATTGTGATCTAGGAGGGCCATGAACTGTGAAAGCTGGCAGGAGCTGCTGGAGCAGACATGAGCTCCCCAGGAATCCAGGCACTAAAGTCAAGGTTTATAGAAAGTGATGAATGCCAACCAGTGTTCTGACCGAAGCAAGGGCTTTTGTGAAATTCATACTCCACTGTCTTAAAATGCTTCATGCATTAAATACACATTTCCCTTATGTTATCATTATTTCTTAAAACACATGGACAAAAGGCATAAACACTTCCTCTATTTTCTATAACAGCTCTAAAAAGGGGGGTTGAGACAGTCTGATGTGGTGAAATGTTCTCATCATGCTTTTCTACCCCCCACTCCTTCTTCCCAGACACAGTGGAACATTATAGAAGGGTGAGAAAGGGAAATAAGCCTCTCTCCTCCTGTGTCTACCCTGTCTTGACATGGCCCCATTCACCAAGGGCAAGACCCGATGGGATTGTAGGGTGCAGATACTAACTCCTGTTGAACAAGTGGTTTCTTATGGGTGGCGATGGGTTGACTCTCTGAGGTAGCTAGCCATGCTGATTAGAACATAATCATAATAAGCTAGTTTTTTCTAGTTTGAGTCTTGTTTCCCACCTGGGGAATTCTCTTTTTTCTCCTGTTGAAATGTAATTGTCAATGCAGTCTCCGTCATGCCTGGGCCTTTTGGCACTGTGATACCTGCCCTCTCTCATTTCACAGCCAGTAGATATGCATGCGGTTCCTGCCAGAGCACTCCCAGCCTTGAAGGAAGGATAAGGGGGAGGAGGAGACTTCTCAATTTAATACTGAAAATGACGTGTGAGGAGGTGGGTTGCCTATTGTGAACTAATCTCCTATGTACTGAAGAGATCAATTCTCTGATGAAAGTTATGATCAGAGATGTGAAGAGAGGTCAGCTTCCCCAGAGTGCATTGGTTCACATGCCAGAGGAAACAGAAGACTGAAGGTATAAGGATCCAAGTAACTTTTTCCATAATATGAATCCTAAATTATCTAAGTGTGCAATAGAAAGAGCACCTCTGGCTAAGACAGGCTGTTTTTGTTCCCCAACTTTCTCCTAAGCCACTGAGGAATCTCTTATTCCTCCTGCCCACCCCAGCACTGATCTTGAGGGAGAGGAGAGATGTTGGTATGTTAATTCTCTTTTCCCAGGTTGGTATCTGGGTCTACTGCATAACACCCTGTGCAGAACTGAAATTAACTTCCTAAGCAGTAGGACCACCTCAAAGTAGAAGTTAGTTCAGAGATCCAGATCAGGGTTCACAAGATGGAACATGCTCACCTATGTTCATTCAGCATATAGCCAACTGTGGGGTCTCCTTCTCTAGCCTGTCATCTGCAGTGGGAGATACCTGATTATTCTTTGTTCTCCTTCACTGCTAGTGCTACCAGAAACATAAGTCTGCCCTGCTCAAGGGTGAGACAGAATAGAGCAGGGAGGCCTCCGGATGTTAACATTACTCTAGATTCTAGGTGTGGTTCCTCTGTTGGCTAGATACATTATTCTCTGTGTATTCTGGCAAATGTCTTCACTTCTCAGAGTTCAAGTTTGCTCTTTAATAAGTTGTAAGAGTTGAAGGAGGTCACCTAGAAGGATCTCTGCAGGGCCTCTGCTCTGTGAATGAAATGGTGGAGACAGCCAGCATTTACTATAATGATAAATAGATTTCTTTCTTTTCTTCAGAAGATTACAGTATTAAAGGGTTAAGATCAATGTACAGACAACTCTCTAATAAAGAAGTCTATGCTCAGGGAAAATGAGGCAGGAAAAAATGTTGGAAATGGGCAATTAAAGAGGGATTCTGGGAGAAGAAAGTACATAAGAGTAATTTCAGTGATGTCTAATTCTGGACTCTTTTTTTTTTGAGTAAGTCAATATTTCTTGATTTCTCATGCTATTGTTTTAATCACTACAATTTTAGACTAAATCATGATATGTGGTGGTATGGGAACTGCATCTTTGTTCTTGTTCATGTTTACCTTGGTTATTATTGGCCCTTTCATTTTCATACAATTTTAATATCTGCTTGTCAAGTTTATTTTTAAAAAGCAATGAAAATTTGATTTGGATTACTTTAATTTATTGATCAACTTAGGGAGATCTGACATCTTTACAATACTGAATATGAAATGTGACCTATTCTTCTAGTTATTTGAATCTTTCCTAGTCTTCCTCATTTATGGTAGTTTTTGTGCATCATTAATCTGAGTTATTTCTAGGTCTTTGGTAGATTTCTATTCTATCATATGTGGTATCTTTTAAAATTTTTATTTTCTGGTTGTTTGTTAAGTGTATGTCAAAATGCTGTGAATTTTGAAATAACGCTTCATGTCTAGCAGCTTTATAAATGACTTATCTTGCCATTTATCTGTACATTTAGGGGGGCTATTATTTATAAAATCATATCAGCTGTAGTAATGATGATTTTATTTATCTGGTTTTCATTTGGGTTAGGTTAAATTATGGCCAAAGATGTCAACTCTCAATCCTTGGAATTTGTAAATATTACTTTATTTAGAAAAAAGTCTCTTGGTAGATATGATTAAGTTTAGGTTCTTGAACTAAAAAGGATTATCCTGGATTATCTGGGTGAACCTTAAATATCATTGTGTGTCCTTATCAAAGAACGGCAAAGGGAAGTAACAGACACACAGAGGAGAAATAATACAAAGACAGAGGCAGACATGGGGTGACCCAACCACAGGGTAAAAATGCCAGGTCTGTCATCAAAATCTAGGGGAGACAGGAAATAGATTTTTTCCCTAGAGTCTTCCAATCAAGCATGGCCTGGCCCTATTTTGGACTTCTAGTCTCCAGAACAGTAAAGAGAATAAATTTCTTAATAAATTAAGCTAATAAGATCATGGTAATTTGTGACAGTAATCACAGCCCACCATTCTAATGTCTTTTATTTCCTTTTCTTGCTTTTAGGCGTTGGCTAGTATTCAAGGACAATGCTAACAAAACCTGATAACAAGTAGCCTTGTTTGTTTTGTATCTCAGTGGCAAATCATTAAATATTTCAGCATTAATTGGTTGTTGGTTGAAAGTTTTTTTTATAAGAAATATACTAATTAGATTAAGGCAATTCTTGATTATTACTGGTTTGCTATGAATTATGGGGAAACTAATGTTAAATTTGATTAAAGGATTTTTCCAAAATGATGCTACTTTGTCCCGTTATTCTACTTATGTGATACACTGGTTAATTTTTTAATGTTATATAAATATTGATTATTCCTGGAGTAAACCCAAGTTGCTCATGTCATGTTATTCTTTTACCTTTCTCTGGATTTGATTTGTTAATGTGTGTTGAAAATGTTTGTACCTTTATGATCATGAGAAAGATTAGACTACAGGTTTGCCCTCTTATAATGTGCTTGGTATTTTTATGCTGCCCTCATAATACTAGTTGGGAAGTATGTCCTCTTTTTCTATTTTCTGAAATGATTTGTGTGATATTGGTTTTATTTCTTCCAACATGTAGAAAATTCACACACGAAATTTTTTGAGCATGAAATTTTATTATAGTAGGTTCTAAATTATGGATTCAATTTAGATAACATAAATGGAATTGTTTAATTTTTTTCTTCTTGTGTCAGTTTCGTAAGTTGTATTTTCTAAGAAGTGTACCTATTATATTGTCAAATTTATAAGTTCCATATAATACTTTCTTTTAATGTTCTGTAAGATTTGTAATAATGACCTATTTCCTGATATTGAAAACCATATCTCCTATTTGTTTAGTTTTATTAGGGAGTTTTAATTAAATTAATATATCCAAGAATTTTGTCTACTGTCTACTTTTTTTTATATTTCCTTCCATTTTCTTTTATCTTCTTCCTTAATTTATTGAGATGGATACTTATATTAATAATTTTTATCTTTATTCTTTTCTAATAGATACATTTGGTTATCTATAATACATTTGGTTATCTGTTGATGTTATTGAGCTATTTCCAACTTTTGGCTATTGTAAGTAATGTTGCTATGCACATTTAAATACAAATTTATGCATGAACATATGTTCATTTCTCTTTCTCATGTACCTAGGAATAGCACTGTTGTGTCTTATGGTAACTGTATACTGAATTGTTTGAGGAATTGACAGACTGTATTCTAGAGTAGTAGGCCATTTTAGATTCCTGCGAGCAGTGTATAAGGAGTAGGATTTTTCTGCATTCTCCCAAAACTTGTTATCTAACTTTTTGATTCTAGCCATTTTAGTAGCTGTAAAATGACATCTCACTGAAGTTTTAATTTGCATTTACCTGATGACTAATGCTGATGAGCATCTTTTTATGCATTTGCAGTCTTCTTGTAGAGAAATTAAAATAAGAGAAAATATCTTTTGTATTTATCCTCATTTTTTGATGTCCAGTGTATTTCATTTCTTCATGTCGAATAAAATTTTTACCTAGAATCATTTCTTCTGTTGAAGCATTTTATTTAACATTTCTTATAATTCAGATTAGTGAGAAAAAAATTATTTCAGATTTTGTTTGTTTACATGAAATCTTTATTTTTTCTTCATTTTCGTAAAATTATTTTCATTGAATACGAAATTCATTTGTCTGGGTGTTTTTTCAGTGCTTTAAAGACATCATATCATTGTCTTCTGGTATGTATCATTCAGCATGCTTCTCTGTTGTCATTATTTGTTTCCTTATTTGTAATGTTTTATTTGTCTACCTTCAAAATTATCATGTTTACTTTGATTTATTATGATCTATTACAGTGTGTGGGTTCTGTGCGTTTGTGTGTGTGTACACATTCATCCTGCTTGGGAGTCTCTGAGCTACTTGTATCTGTAGTTTGTTGTCTTTCATCAAGGAAAACCTCTCAGCCATTAATTCTTAAAATATTTATGCACAAATATTTTTAATCATTTTTTCTTATGTGTCTCCAGTGATTCATATGTTGGACTACCAAACAATGCCCCACAATTTTTAAATGCACTGGTTTTTGTCTCATCTTTTCTCTCTCTGTTACAGTTTGGAGAATTTTCATTGACTTGTCTTCAACATCACTCCTTCTTTCCTCATGTGTGTCTTGTTCTCTTTATAAGCCCATCATGGGACTTCTTCATCTCTGATGTCCTGTGTTTGACCCTCTTTAGAATTCTCCCCTCCTCTGCTGAAGTTCCCTCCTTGTTCATGCATGTTGTTCACAATTTTTACTAGATCATTTGGTGTACATTATCAGCTATTTTAAATTCCCTGATAGTTCCAATATCTGTGTTATTGCCAAGTAGATCCTTGTTTCTTGACGAGGTATTATTGTTTTTTTAATTTTATTTTACTTTTTTCTTGTTTCTATATGTCTCACAATTTTTCATTATATTCCAGACATCATGTCAGGAAAATAACAGAGACAAAAGCAAATAATATTTTTTACTGAAAATAACCATGGTTCATTTCATATTAGACCATCTGTGTGGGATGGAGGAAGAAATGAATCTATCTATATAGTAATTGATCTGGGTTTGTTTTTTGTTATTGCAAACTAAACACAGAATTAAAGTTTCTTCCTTAATGGGCTTCTGTTAACTTGTGCTTATAATAGGATTTTAGGGTGTGGGAGTATTTTTCTCAATATCCTCGCCCTACTGTCAGCTTTCAGCAGTCTTGCACACCTGCACCTTGGTTTTGGCTTTCCCCTAGAAGTAGACTGTTGTTGCTTGTTACTCAGTGCTAAGCTAATGGTGGGAACAGAAAAATTCTTGATTCTTTTGGTCAAGCCTAGGTCTTCAAAGACTCTATGTACCTTGGCCTCAGGGGTGGTCACCCATGGCAAACTATTCCATGCAACTGTGGAAGCTCTGGATAAGAGATCATTTCTTGCTTCTCTGCCAGTGAAATCTTACTTCTGCTTTGTATCCATGCAGATCCTAGAGCAAAGAAGTATTTTTATTTCCTTTTCATGAAAAGATAGCTTTTTCTTTTACTTTATTTTCAGAAGTTCTAGATTTTCCCTTAGCCTTGGGAAGAAAGGTTTCTTAACCCTCTTACAGTGGCTTACACATTCCTATGAACCTTTTGATTCATAAAATGTTCATAGAAATGTGTGGTGTTTTGTGTCTTTCTTCCCACCCACAGCCATCAATAACTTCATGTATGCCTGCACCATGGAAGGATGTTCTCTGCTCAACGTTTGGTCTCTACCTCAATCTTCCAGTGGAGGCTCATAAAATATTGCTCATGAGTGAGTGTGTATTCTTCTGTTGGACGGCTTTTAGTTATTGTAAATTGTCTCACTAGTCCATACTTGGCCTTTATGAATTCACTAAATTTGTTGTTTTTATCTTATCTGCTTTAATAGAGGTCATCTGTTTCTCCTATGCTCTCCCCAAAATGGAACCATTTGTGTGTTTCATCTCCCTTTGAAAAGGATCATTTTCTGGAATTTAGTTAATTTTATACTTTTTAAAATCTCAAATCTATTATGGGCTCAAGGATAGTTTGATTTTGCAGATTTTCTAGCTTTCTTTATTACCAGGTTGAAAGCTCCTTTTCTTGGGGCTACGTACATCCTAAAAACATACACATACTTTGCCACTCTCTCCCAGAAAGATTGAGAAAGCCCATCCTTTGAGGAACTTATATTCTAATAAAGAGAGATAGACAATAAGCACATACACAAGTAAGTAAACAAATAGGAGATATGTGATAACATATAAATTCCAGCCAATAAAAAAGAGCTTTGAACAAGGCAATATTACTCAGCATTAAAAGAGAATAAAATTATGGCATGAGTTGTAGAATATCATGCTAAGTGAAGTAAGCCAATTCCTAAAAACCAAAGGCTGAATGTTTTCTCAGATAAGTGGATGCTGATCCATAATGGGTCCAAGGGCATGGGAGAAATGGAGAAATTTTGGACAAGGAAAAAGGAAGAGAGGGGGAAGGAGGGGCATAAGGGTAGGAAAGATAGTGGAATGAGATGGGCATCATTACCCTACGTACATGTATAATGACATGAATGTGTGACTCTATTTCATGTACAACCAGAGAAATCAAAAACTGTGCTCCATTTGTGTACTGTGAATCAAAATGCATTCTGCTGCCATGTGTAAATAATTAGAACAAATAATTTTAAAAAATAAAAAGAGCTTTGAACATGAAAGGGTGCTGTATTTTGTCAGATGCTTTTTCTGCATCAATAGATATAATCATGAGATTCTTGTCTTTAAGTCTATTGATGTGATAAATTACATACAGCACCCTTTCATGTTCAAAACACTAGAAAAACTAGGGATAGTAGGAACATACTTCAACATTTTAAAAGATATCTATGTTAAGCCCAAGGCCAATATCATTCTAAATGGGGAAAAATTGAAAGCATTCCCTCTAAAAACTGGAACAAGACAGGGATGCCTTCTTTCACCACTGCTATTCAACATAGTTCTTGAAACTCTAGCCAGAGCAATTAGACAAACAAAAGAAACTAAAGGGATACGAATAGGAAAAGAAGAACTCAAACTATCATTATTTGCCAACGATATGATTCTATACTTAGAGGATCCATAAAATTCCACCAGAAAACTTCTAGAAATAATAAATGAATTCAGCGAAGTAGCAAGATATAAAATTAATACCCATAAATCAAATGCATTTCTATACATCAGTGATGAAAACTCCAAAAGAGAAATTAGGAAAACTACTCCATTCACAATAGCCTTAAAAAATAAAATAAAATATCTGGAAATCAATTTAACAAAAGAAGTGAAAGGCCTCTATAATGAAAATTACAGAACATTAAAGAAAGGAATTGAAGAAGACCTTAGAAGATGGAAAGATCTCCCATATTCTTGGATAGGCAGAAGTAATATTGTCAAAATGCCCATACTACCCAAAGTGCTCTACAGATTCAATGTGATTTCAATTAAAATCTCAACATCATTACTTACAGAAAAGAAAAGTCAGTCATGAAATTTATTTGGAAAAATAAAAGATCTAGAACAACCAAAGAAATTCTTAGCAAGAAGAGTGAAGCAGGAGGCATCACAATGCCAGATCTTAAACTATACTACAAAGTTATAGTAACAAAAATGACATGATATTGGCACCAAAATAGACATGTAGACCAATGGTACAGAATAGAAGACGCAGAGACAAACCCACATAACTACAGTTATCCCATATGAGACAAAGGCGCCAAAAACATACACTAGAGAAAAGATAGCCTCTTCAACAAGTAGGGCTGGGAAAACTGGAAATCCATATGCAGCAAAATGAAACTAAACTCCTATCTCTCACCATGCACAAAACTCAACTCAAAGTGGATTGAGGACCTAGGAATTATATCAGAGACCCTACGCCTAATAGAAGAAAAAGTAGGCCCAAATCTTCATCATGTTGGATTAGGCATCAACTTCCTTAAAAAGACTCCTAAAGTGCAAGAAATAAAATCAAGAGTAAATAAACAGGATGGATTCAAACTAAAAAGCTTCTTCTCAGCAAAAGAGGCAATCAATGAGGTGAAGAAAGAGCCTACATTTTGGGAGCAAATTTTTGCCACACACATATCAGATAGAGCACTAATCACCAGAATATATACAGACCTCAAAAAACATAACACCAAAAAAAAAAAAAAAAAAAAAGACCCAGTCAATAAATGAGCTAAGGAGCTGAACAGACACTTCTCAGAAGAAATACAATTGATCAAGAAATATATGAAAAAATGTTCAACATCTCTAGCAATTAGAGAAATGCAAATCAAAACTACTCTAAGATTTCATCTCACTCCAGTCAGGATGGCAGTTATCAAGAATACAAGCAACAACAAAACAACAACAAGTGTTGGCGAGGATGTAGAGGAAAAGGCACACTCACACACTGCTGGTGGGACTGCACATTGGTGCAGCCAATCTGGAAAGCAGTATGGAGATTCCTTAGAAAACTTGGAATGGAGCCACCATTTGACCCAGCTATCCCACTCCTCAGTCTATACCCAAAGGACTTCAAAACAGCATACTGCAGTGATGCAGCCACATCAATGTTTATTGAAGCTCAATTCACAATAGCCGAACTGTGGAACCAACCCAGATGCCCTTCAACAGATGAATGGATAAGGAAGCTGTGGCATATATACACAATGGAATATTATTCAGCAATAAAAGAGAATAAAATTACGGCATTTGCAGGTAAATGGATGGAGTTAGAGAATATCATGCTAAGCGAAGTAAGGCAATCCCCAAAAACCAAAGGCCAAATGTTTTCTCTGATAAGTAGATGTTAATCCATGAAGAGGAGGGGCATGAGATGAGTAGAGGAACTTTGGATTAGCCAAAGGGGAGGGTGGGGAGGGAAGAAGGCATGGGGAGAGGAAAGATGATGGGATGAGATGGGCATCACTACCCTAGGTACATGTATGATTGCATGAATGGTGTGAGCCTACTTTGTGTACAACCAGAGATGTGAAAAATTGGGCTCCATTTGTGTACAGTGAATCAAAGAGCATTCTGCTGTCATGTATAACTGATTAGAAAAATTTTATAAAAAGAACCTTGAGAAAAAATGGAACACAGTGCAATAACAGAGTGACTTTGAAATGCTGCCTTCTAGTAGTTACTAACATGAGATTTGAGAATTAACCCACTATACAAAGATGTAGAAGAACATTCAAGTACAGTATACAGAAAGTAAAAAGCATATAAATAAAGTGAGGTACGGCCTTGATATTGGCAAAGAATCAACAGAACTGCTCTGGATGGAGCATAGAGAGTTATGAGAAGACTGACAGGAGATAAGATAGCAAAAACCAGTGGGGGCCGTGAGGCAGGACTTCAGAATTCATAGTAAAGAGTGTGGGTTTTATTCTAACAGTGCTAGGATTCATCAGAATGGTTAAAGCGTTAAACAATTATACCATGATGTAAATCACTTAACTAGATATAATACTCCTAACCAATCAGGATTAACATAAATTGGTTTCTAAGATTAGAATCTCTATTGTGTATTGACAATTAACTCACATACTATGCAGCATCTGGATGGACATGGAAAGGATGTTAGGGTTACCTAGTCTCACCTCAGTAGCACAGCATGTTATTGCCCCTGCTTCTGTGAGGTATACTGGCTTTTCGGCACACATGATGTGTTACACATTTCTTTGAAGAGAGAAAACAATATCAAAATTCACTCTATAATCTTAAATTCAGAATGCTTAGGTATCTGGAAGAGTCTCATATACCAAGAAGAATTGTCACATTTTTCTGATTAATGTCACAATATGGTTCCCACAAGGTTGATGCTCAAAGTTCAATGATATGTATCAAATTTTAAAAATGGTAATGCATTTGTACCCAACTCCAACCTAAAGACCTCCATTGGAATGTGCATTTTCCAGGGAATTGTCCCACTTTCCTGTCCTTTCAATGAGGAAAAAAGGCACAATTAGTATTTATAGATTTGATTTTCTCAACCTCAGAGATTCAAATGCCAGCCACCTCACCTTTTTAATGTAGCTACCATATTTTCAAAGAAGACATGCTTTTGAAATGCCACAAGACCCACTGTAGTCAGTAAAGTCCAGAGAACTTAAAACTGAGGTTTCCTTAAGAGAATGTCTCACTTGTCTGTTGGTTCACTCTTATTTATCCTCTTAGCAAGAATTTTTTGAGCCTCTGCTATGAAACCACTATTTGGTGTTCACAAAAAATGAACAACACAGTTCCTAAACTTTAAGAGTTCTAACAATCTAAAACAAGGGGTGAAACAAGCAAAATACTTATGGATCTAATAGGAACTACTTCCAAGCTGCAAAAGATTACAGAAGTGAAAGATAGTATGTAGCCTCTTGGCAGTTTACTGAAGTAAGGAGATTCAATTGTTTTGCTGGAGTTACTTCTTATTGCATGCATTTAATTGATTGATTGATTGATTTACAGCGCTAGGGATGGAAACCAGGGCCTCATGCACACTTGGTAAGCACTCTACCATTGACCTACACCCCCAACCCTGCATGAGTATTCTTAACCTGAGAGTGGTTTCCTTTAAAGGCATCATTTGCAAAGATAAGAGAATTCAAAGGGAAAAGAAGATTTTGGTAGTGTGGGAGCTGCATGCTTAGGGAACAACATATTTGCCACATTAAAGAAGCACCTGCCTTTGACCTCAGAATCATTGCTCTGACTATATAAAAAAGATGGAAAATATAGCTCTGGAATGCTGTCCACACTGGGGTAGTAATTAAAGTCATGAGGCCAGACAAGCTCTCACACAGAGAGGGTATAAAATGAAAACACTGAAGGCTGACCCTGGAGCTTTGGGGAATACCAATTCTTGCATTAAGTTTGTAGCCATGGCAGAGGCTAGCCAGTGTAGAAATCCTATCCAAAGCCCTGAAGTCATTAACACCCGTCTCCCACCAACTGTGCTCTTGCCTGGCACAGACAAGCACTGTACAAAGCAATTCTGCACCATTGACTCCAGACTGGATGTTTATGTGAAGACTAGACATAGATTCAAAGATATTTAACTTGACCTGTTGTGTTTAAAAGCACTTGTGTCAAAGGTTGACTGTTCATTTTTATTTAGCGTAAGGCAGAATCCCCATTGTAAGAACCTCTCCTTCTTATTTTTCATTCCTAGGTAACTTTATCCTCCTGGTCCTCTGGAGAATCATGCAGGTAAATTGACAAAGCACATAAACCCAAACTGCCTGAGTCAAGTTTTGGTTTCTGTTCTTTCTTCAATTATAAGTAGCGATCTCAGGGGGGCCTGGGGCTCAGAAGACAGATAGAATTTATCTAACTGCTGCCAGAATGTAATTTAAAATGAGTCCAAGAGGAAAAGAGCCTTCCCAAATATTGCCAACGTGGGACAAGGAGTGGGAGGAGGCTCGCCAGGGCCAGCCATGAGGGTGAGGAGCCTCCGTGTGGGAGGATATTTCTACTGACTGCCTTTTAGGGGGACTTTATAAAAGAAACTAAAATGACTGGCTGTCCCTTCTGCCCTTCTCTTACAAATGAGTTTATCTCCCAAAGTGAATCTATCTGATGTATATTGATCCCAGATGGTGCAGGGTCTCACAATTACAGATCCTGCATTAAGGCATGGTTATGGAGCAACTCTTTGCAAAACAGATTTGGTAAACAACGTTTCATCTTGTAAACACTTCCCAGCTGCTCTGTGACCCATTCACAGCTTGAATTTTCCTGATGCTCTCTGCAACTTAACTTGCAGTAACTTGCAGCAATTGACATAGAGCACATAAACTGCGGGTAGAAGAGTGGCTACATTGTCACTTATTTTCTATCCAGGTCACTGATGGGCTGGAGAGGGGCAACAGAAATTAGCAAGCCAAGAAGGAGGTAGAGAGGCTGAGGAGAGAACAGAAGGGGAAAGCAAGAGGGAGGAGTAATGTCTAAATGGATGAACAGTCATGGAGAAGGAACTTGAGGGTGATTATCCCTGAACATTTGTGCTCTCCACAGTAGTGAGGAATTTTTATAATCTTGGAGCAGAGGCCAGGTGATGCTACAGACCAGAAAAGAGACTCCTTCCCTTGGTTCACTGAGGAATTTATTAAGCCAAATCTGCTTAACAAGGAGGAGGAGCTGACAATGAGATTTGCCCATCTCATCTGTTTCACACTGGATGCAATCCCAAGAGGGAGGAAGGAAAAGGAAGGACATCTTAATGGCTTGCTGGAAAAGAAAAGGAGGTCAGACATCCCAACAAGCAAAATAAAACCATCACTCCAGACTTCCCTTTGAGGCTTGCAATTGTCCAAATCAGTCAAAATGGAACTCAGAGAACAAAAGAGTTTTAAAGGGGAAGTTTCCCTCGCCACCCACAAAGTGTGAGGAATGAGGTCATGCTTCAAAGTTTCCTCTGGAACCTGTAATTATGGCACATGTATCCCAGTGTACCAAGAGGGCTCCTCACAGATGCAGCTGGGCACCTGTCCCTTCCTCAAAAAGTAGGGTGATCTGGCCCAATGAGACACTAACAAGAGGAGGAAGTACAGAGAAAGCATATGTGACCAGCACAACCCCCTCCAATTCCCTTCACCTCCAAACCCACCCATCCCAAGTACGACTTTCCTCTGTCCAACAAAGCCTTCTTATTCATAGACTTCAATGAAATCCATGCATATATGATTGGGGTATGTTTCCATTACTGTAGCAAACATCTGAGATCATCAACTTAAAAAAAGACATGGTTTATTTTGGCTCTTGATAGATTACCCTATTGATTTGGGGACGGTGTTGGCATTTCCTGGCAGGAAGACAGTCGAGAAGCAGAGCTGCTCACGCATGACAGCAGGAAGTGAAAGAGGGACAGCGGAAGGCGCTGGGTCCCACTGGTGTCCTTTCCAGGGAATGCCACCAATGACCAGAAGATTTTCTTCAACATCCAGCTCTTCAAGTTTCCACCACCTCCCAGAAGCACCACATTTATATATGGGGTTTAAATTTTTAACACATGGGCTTTGGTGTGACACTTATTGAACATCAAGTGGCAACAGGACAAAGGGATGGGACATGACCTCTCATAGTGCTTTCTTATCTTTTAATTGATTGAATCCTTACATCAGATTTATGATACAATATCATATTTACTTTTTGGATGAGGAAACATAGGGTTGAAGAGACTGTCACATGGGTCATGGAGCTAGAAGTTACAGATCCAGGATTTTAGTCAGTGATCTTCCTACCTAAAGCCTGTGCTCCTCCTCCCATGAGACCTACTGTGAAATTGTCTGCCTAATTCCTGTAAGCCTTGGAATCCAGGAGCACAAAGCAACTCCCAGCCTAGAACCTGCAGGATGATCACAGAGAGACCACGCATTTTTTGCTGTGGGAGATTCAAAATGTCATTTAGTGGAGTAATCCACATCATTTCTTCTTCCCTCTTGACAAATGCCTGAGCCATATTCTTTTATTGCCATCTGCCATTCATTCATTCATTTGTTCATTCACTTAACAAACATTTATTAATCTCTTTTCATGTGCTGGGCAATAAAAACATCATCTTTAAGAACCCCATTATTTGGTTAAAAAAATAAAAGTAGATGAATTATTTCAGGATTGTAGGAGCACTCTCCATACCTTCCAACCTCTCTCTTTCATTCCTCCCCATTCTATGGTGATGAAACGCATGCCCAGCAGAGCGTGCCTCATTGGTTGTAACCTCGGGGCCGTGATTGGTCCGAGGACCCTATATAAGCCTCTGTACTTCCTGGATTAAACAGGTTCTGTGTCTCGCTCCGCAAAGCAGTGTTACCTACCCCCAGAGTCTGGGTGGAGTGACTCTGCAGACTGTCACCCCTAACCTCGTCCCATGAGACCCCACTTCATCTTCCTAGAAGACCCCTTTTCATCTCCCGGGACCCCAAAGCCTCCTCCTGTGAGACCTCACTTCGTCTTCCCCAAAAACCCTTTTCGTCTCCTGGGGCCCCAAGAGTCTCGTCCTAGGAGCCCCCACTTCATCTTCCCCGAAGACCCCTTTTCCTCTCTCAGGACCCCTACTCGTCAAGGAGACCCACAAGGCATGCCTTCAAACAATACAGGATTGGTTTCAGTTTAAAATGCTTTGAGTTAGGAGACACGCAATGATAACAGTAGTATGATAGTTAAATCTCCACAGTCTCTTCAAAATAACGAGGAGAACAATTACAGTAGCAAGAAAAAAGTTCCTGAAAACCACAGACAACAGAACAAGATGACAAAATAATAGCACAAAGTCTAGAATACAAATGAGTGGAGTTATTAAGAAAAGCTCTATGGGAACAGCAGCTATGCAAAAGCAAACACAAGAAGACAGATTTCTGATGGTACTAAAGACTAAAGAACCCAAAATCATTTTTCTCCAAGCCCCCCAAAGGACGTGTTTCTCACCCAGGGAGGAGAGCACAACTGACAGCTGAGAGCCATGGGTGGAATGGTTGAAGGGCATTTGCAGAATTCAGTTTGTGGGTAAGTCAGGGAGATTGTTGGAAGCTATGAGAGTGCTAAAGTGCCCAGAACTTTCAGTTCTCAGAAACACTCAGAGAAAAGGTAGAGCCTCACACTGGGGAGAGATTGCTAGAAACATAACATAAAGTAAATGGACTAAATAGAAGATGAACTGAGATCTCAGCTGGGGAGGAGTAGATTCAGAAATAGCGTGAGAAATCAAAGAGCCTAGGGCACAACATTTAAGGAAGAACTTATACTTGGCGTCAATCAAGTATAGTAGTCCCCTCCTTATCTGCTGGAGGTACATTCCAAGACCCTAGAATATGCCTAAAATGACAGGATTAAATCCTGCATGCAATATTTTTCCTATATATATGTAAAAAATTATTGCCTTTTCTTAACTAAGTCCTTATCACATGCTATGTCATCACTTTTGACAGCAAGATTATAATGAACTTTTTTTCCTCCATAATTTCACAGTAAAAGATTTGTTCTTACTGTAGATTTTAGCAACAATGTTTTTTTTTTCTTACTGAGAACTTTCACCTTTTTACTTAAAAGAAGTATTTTATGGCTTTTCTTTGACCTATTCGAATTCCCAGCATCACTGTTCTTATGCTTTGGTACTATTTTTTAAGGACAATAAAGGTTAGTTGAACACAGGTGCTGTGATACCATGTGATCTGATAATGGAGATGGCTAATAAGTGACTGACATGTGGGTAGCATATACAGTGTGGATACTCTGAACGAAGTGGTGATAATATCCCTGGTGGAAAAGCACAAGATTTCATCACTACTCAAAAGACTCTGAAATTTAAAACTTACAAATTATTTTTCAATTCAGGAGTCTTGCACTTAATATTTTGAATTGATGTCGATCATGGGTACTTGAAACCATGGAAAGGGAAACAAACTACAGATAAAGAGGGACTACTATACAATCACATTATGTTTTAGATACAAGGTATTCACCAATAAGCTCATATGAGATGATGCAGGAATTTTCAAAGGTGGGATGATTAGATTATGGGAGCTTGACATATCAGTGTCTTAATTCATTTGGTGAACTAATAATTTGAAAGGACATCTGTTCTGGGTGGTAACTGCAGACAGGTGGGCATGGCTTCAGAAAGTAAATCTGTGGGGGTGTGGCCTTGGGGATTATACCTTGTCTCCCTGGCTCCTCCTTACGTCTCTCTCTCTCTCTGCTCCCTGGCTGTTATGAACTGAGCAGATTTCTGCCTACGTGTTCTTTTTGCCATGATGTTCGAGCTTACCTCAGTCCCAGAGGATGGAGTTGGGTGATCACGAACTAAAACCATGAACTCGACATAGACTTTTTCTTCTCTAAGTTCACCAACACAGGTCGGCATTTGCATGACTTTGAGAGTAAGGGCTTCCTTTAGTTTTGTGCTCTAGGGTCCTCACCTGCCTCATTCTCCTTCTGCCCTTGAGTAGGGAACAAGAAGCAGCACACCTCAGAAAATACTGCAGAGGAAGCTTTATTGAGAGGCCATGGTCTGTGGGATTTTGTTTGATTTTAGTTCTGGGGATTGAAGTAGAGTCTCATGCAAGCCAAGCACGTGCTGTCTTACTGAGCTACACACAAGCAGAGGCTATCATTTTGAGGAGGGTAGCTGAGAGTCAAACTCTGCTAGGCCCCCTTATCTTCAGCTTTTCACAGAAAACTCTACCTCATTTAAACATGAACAACAGAAAAGGATTGAATTCAGATAATAATGATAAACTGAATACATTCCCTAGGGAAAATGAAAGCAAGTAAGAAAAATATGGCCATGAACAGAGAACAGCTATAAACTAATGATAAATTGAGCTAAAAGAAATAAAGGAAATGACAAGAACCAGAGTAACATAAATTGGTATTGGAAAATATTAGAAATTAGACTACTAAGCCAAAGGAAGATGTAAAAAAGATTTGGAAAAAAAACACTCAAGAAAGAATTATAAAAAATAATTTTCAAAAATAAATATTAGATCAGATGGAGCATAAACTGGAATAGATGCCAAAGAAAGTACTATATGAGACTAGAATAAAGGAAGAAAAAAATTTAAATAAGCCTGATGAAAAAGATTTTAGAGAAAAAGACTCAAGACAACTTAGTCAAAGAAGATTCAACATGCATATAAAAAAGACAGGAAAATAACAGAGTTATCATTGTCAAGGAACTAAAACGTGAGCCAAGGATTTTATATGCAGCCAAACTGATCTTCAAGTATAAATCACATGAATAGTTATTATCTGCAATAATTCAGGAAACATTGTTTCCATATATCCGAAATCTAATGGGGAGAACCCTAGGCATAAGGACTAGCAATAAGCATTGTTGGGGCAGTATCCAACCACAGAAGCAAAGCTAAATTGAAGAGGAAAATGACATAATTTATGTAATCATTATAATCTACTCTAATAGTGTAGATATAACAAGCATAAAAAATGGTTTAGATAGGGGAAAGTATGCAGAAAGTAAAATAAACTTGCTAATTGTCTTATCAATAGCAACTGGGAGTAAAATATTTGCTGAAGTGAGAGAGGGAATAAGATATAAGCTCCTACTGGCTTTTAAAAAATACTTTTCATGTATAGTATTTAATAAAAAGGAAATTTATACTGATACTTATTGAAGTGTAATGAGTAAGACAAACAAAAAAGAGCCTTCTCAAGTAGCAAGAGAAATGACAGAGAAAATAAACCACATAGTGTAAAACATGTTCACACAATCACACACACACACACACACAAAACAAAACCATATGGCAAGGCTGAGAAGAAATTTACCATTCTAATTTAATAATTGTGAATGAGTTTAGTGTATCTATTAAAATATTTTCAAATTTGCTAAGAGAAAAATCCAATTCTTGGCTTTTTATAACACTTGCCTAAAACAAAGAGATTTTGAAATATTTGAAAATATAATATGGGCAAAGACATGTCAAGAAAATGAAATTTTTTTAAAGTAGTTATAGAGATTTTGATATTTAATAAGGTAGAATGCAAGCCAAACTGCACTTTTTAAAATTATACTTTATAAAACATATAAAGGTTATAATTCACAGTAAAGACATAATTAATATCTATGCATCCGAACAATAAAAACTTGCATAAAACAAAACTATAGGAGGAGCAAGGAAAAATAGATAGAAATGCAGTAATAACAGACAGCTTTAACATGTTTTTTCATAGTCCAAGACAAATGAACAAAAATTTAGTAAAGATGGAAGACCTGAATAACCTAATAAGTATTGTAGATTTTATGGTGCATATTGAACTTGGAATTCCAGTAACAGAAAATAAACCTGACGTGCATGTGAAAAATGTCTAAATTGTAAAAGTGTGTGTGGGTACCTGAGAAGTTTAGGGTTAAATTCCCTCAGACATACTTAAATCAAGGTGCCCAAACGATGTCAAGAACCTATTTCTTTGTCATTGGGCGCTGCTCTGCTCCCTTTTGGTTTGATTCTCAGGCAGGCTTTTGCTGAAAGGTGACCAAGATGATGAGCAGCAGCTCTAACTTGCATTGCACTTATGAGGGACTCTGTCCTCTAACATCTCTATTAGTCCCTAAAAAGAACTCTGCTAGATCATTTTACTCTTACACTCATCACAGTCCAGCCGCTGTAGTGCACGTACTCTGATTGTTAACCCGGCTCACATGCCAATCTCAAAAACAAGGAGATAAATCTGAGCAATTGAAAGCCTGTCTGCCATCATTGAGGCTGAGAGAAGAGACTCCTAAAGAAAAACAAGAGCGCTCTTGTATAACAGGTCGTGGTAAGTCTTATAATAAGGATATAGGATGTTGGACTAGAACCCCTGAGGGGATTATCAATTCTATTTTTGAGAGATCCAAAGCAAACTTTAACATATAGAATAAGGACTTTGAAAAGATAATTGGAAACTCCCTATTTAGATTGAGGGCAGGATATTACAGTAGAAGGAAGAATATGTGACAATTGACCAATTTTCTCCCTCATCCGTGAAAGAAAATGACGTATCTTGGGAGTGGCTCAGTATAGCTGGGAGAAAAGGGGAAGTGGAGGGAATCGTGAAACATGGGGTGAGATGTCAGGTTAGACCAGGATGGTCTGGTATGTCACCGCGCCAGCCATTTTCTTCTTTGCTTTCAGTTGCATTTCCACCCTTTGCTCTGTAGGAAGCTATGGAGTAAGATCCTTTGCCAACTGGCTTCCCGGGAAGATCAAACAATGAAAGGCACAATCAGAAATGGACAGGTAGAAGCAGGGCAGAAGCGAGGTGTTCCTCTCGCTTGCTCTGCCTGAGTGGTGTCTCCAGCCACTCCGTACCTGAGCTGCTGACAGAGCCCTTCCCTCACTAATCTCATCTCTGCCTCCTTGTCTATCTTAGTTCTTCAATTAGCTGCTTAACTAATTCCCTCTGTAAGTTCCATTTATTTGGAATAAACTATAATAGTTTTTCTTTTCACTGGGCTGTGACTGATCTGATATTGCTATAAACTTTGGACTCTATCCTATGTACAATAAGAAAAATCTTATGCAGGGGAGTGATATGTCAGATATAGGCTTTAGAAAAAACAAACCCCAGGCAACAGTTCGGGAGAAACTGCAAGAAGGACACTGAGTCAAATGGGAAATATTATGTAAGAGGGAGATGATGAGTATCTGAGCAGGGCAGTGATTGAGAGGACGTGTTAGATTGATGATGTATTCTAGAAGATGGCACTACCAAGTTCAAATGACTAAGAGAGTGATTGCACAGAAGCATCAGTTACTTTAATATGGGGTCATTGGGAAAAGCACATTTTACCTCATCTCCAGTCTTTTTTTATTTTTTTATTTTTTGTACTTGGGATTGAACTCAAGGGCTGGAGAGGGTTGAAGGGGTGCTTAACCACTGGGTTCAAGCCACATCCCCAACTCTTTTAATTTTTTATGTTGAGGCAGTTCTCTCTGTTGCTTAGTGCCTCTCTAAGTGGCAAAGGCTGGCCTCAGACTTGCAATCCTCCTGCCTCAGTCTCCTAAGTCACTGGGATTATAGGTGTGCACCACCCCACCCAGCATCCCTTGTCTTTTAATCCACATCAATAATACAAAGTGATTTGGGTCTGGGTCCACCTAGTGTCCAAGCTGGAAGTATGATAAGTAGGAAGGTCACAGAGTCTGCCAAGGAAGGAGTTCATTCCTGATAAATACATTCCTGGATACAACATCCACAGAGGGAGTAATCAGAGGAAAGAACTGAGAGACTAATCAGAGGTGAAAATGAGGGAATCAAGAGGCCTTCAATCCCATTAGGTGGTCCTGAGTAGAACAAAGGCAGAATCGTAAAGGAAATAAACCAACAAATGTAGATTTTATCATCGCCTTTGATCAATCACAGCTACTTTGACCCTTCCACACATGAATTTACTACCATTGCCATTTTTTCTTTCCTTAAGCATAAAAACAGCAGATTCTTCTCCATGTTTCATCCAATCCAGTATTACCTCTTTGACATAAGAATCAAGATGTTTTTGATGGGAGATTGTGATCAACTCCTTGAGGCTTACATCAGAAGATTTAGCTTCGTCCTGTCATAGCTAAATCATATTCACACACCAGGCAAGAAAGATAAGGTATGACATCTAGAGATATTCTTGTTTCCATCTTGTTCTTTCTAGGATTATACTTTTGCTAAACCATGATTCCATTATATTAATCCTAATGAAAGAGCTGATCCTTAGATACCAAGCCCTTAACTCTTAGAATCTCCTACTGAGGCTTTCTCTGGCCCATGTAGCTTTGAAATGTCTCAGAGAAGATACTATTTCTATTCCACATCTAAGAATTCAACATTCCTTTTGTCATTATCTATTGCTATGTAACAAACTAACACTGGTTGTGACATTTAAATAACAGCTATCTTTTTCCCTAGAATTCTGTAGGTTGGGAAGTCAAGCAGGGCTCAGCTGGGTGATCCTTCTATGGGGCATTGGAGGAGGTCTCTTGATGGTATTCAGATGGTGCATGAGCTGGATATGGTGAATCCCAGATATCTTCACTTACATGCTGGCACCTTGGAAGGGGTGACTGAACAGCTGGGCTTAGCTGTTGACCAAACATCTTGGGTAACTTTGTAACATGGTAGTCTCAAGATAGTTATACATCTATCTGGTGGCTTAGAACTTCAAAGGTAATGTGGTAGAAATTACATGAGTAGGTCTTTCTATGACCAGAGTACATTTTTGTGGTCTTCTCTTGGGTGAAGCAGTCATAAGCCACACAGATTCAAGAAGAGTGGACATAGACTTGAAGGGAAGAATATCAAAGAATTTGAAGCCATATTTTAAAACTACTACACTCTCTTCAGACAAGAACATTGTATTTAAAATCAGTTTTATAAATACTTATTGAACATCTGTGTCAAATATACCCCTCCATGTAGTAACATGAGTTTGGCCAAATGTAGTTACATAGTGTTAGATAATTTTCTTAACTGCCCACCTCCAGGATTCTCATATCCTTTAAAAGGCTAACAAGCATTGGGAATATCCAAAAATTGTATATGGTATGTGTCATTTCCCCAACTATTTTGACATTGGAATGTTCTGGGACTAGTCTTCTGCATGAGACATCTTGAAAATGCTGACTTAGACAATAACTGATACAGAGAAAAAAGAAACACAATATTTTTTTGTATTCTAGAACTCCAAGGAGAACAGAGGCAAGAGTAATACTTGTACAAATAAAGCAGACATCGTTTTCTAAAGTGAATTGAACTGTGTGGGCAGCAATAGTGTAATCATGGGTTAAAGAGTAAGCATGTAGATGTTCCAGAGTTAATATGGATGCAAAATTAAGCCTCTGCTTCAGGAAATATTAGTCATAAACTTCCCAGAATCTTTTACTGGCTTTTCATTCTTTCTGAACATCTTAATTAAAAGTTAAAATGACTGACAATGTTGGCTTCCTTGAGAAATAAAGCAACATCCTCAGAATTCCATGGAATATGTAATGTCTTGCAATCCTTGCTGAGAGCAAAGCAACCCCATAAAACAGAAAGATATTAATTATTTATTATAGGACTATGAAAGAAGCCAAGGTATAGGGACTCCTTCACATTGGGGATTTGGGTTTGCAAGTTATAGGACAGAAGGGAAATAACTTCAAAATTACAGGAAATCAGAGACAGGAAATTTTCATTTTGGTCAAAAGCCATAAGGTCTTTTGGTGAATGCCATTTAATGAACTTCAGTGATCACTAGAGAGGGTAGGAGAGTCCATTAAGCCATTTCAAGATTCGGATATGTTCATCTGGAAAGATATATGGCTTCATATTATTTTCAGCATATTAAGGTGCCATTCACAAACAAGATGATCTATGATATTCCTCATTCACAATGCAGTCCCATGCAGATTGAGAACAGTACTCTGAGATGATTCCACCGTACAGACAAAATACAAAATACAAATACCGTGTGGGTCTGGTTTTGATTTGGAAGCAGGATGAGGCTGCAGGAAGCTGCCCCAACCTTGTGAGATCCTCTGGGCTCTGTCCACATCTTGATGAGAAGAGACATAAAGGATAAGGTAAGAGCCAGGACCATTTTGGGGGACAGGCAAGGTTGACAGGTATCATAGTGAGGCCCCCAGGCCATCATCCACCTCCTCTCTTAATGTTCCCACTCTAGCAACCAGTGGGGAAGGGAAGTAGGAGAGGGAAGATGAGGTGCCATCTGCGACCCACAAATCAAGGTCTTGGTCTCCCATTTTCCCCTATGTCAAAAGGAGTGACCTCTACATCCTTTCCTGTTTGCCATTTGTCTGTTTCCCTTCTTCCTGCTAGCCAGGTCCTCAGGATCACCTGACCAGGGTGCCCCAGGTGCAGGCAGTATCCTCAGGGCTTTGTAGGGAGGCTGTCAGTGGCAAGGCTGGAAACCACAGTGGATTGCACAACAGGAAGCAGAGCCTCTTTCCAGCACTCCTTCAATCCTCTGATCACATTGGGGAGGATGTCTGACCCTTGCTAATCCCCTTTTTGCCTGCATGTACAACTGGATCTAACCAGAACTGAAAAACATTGATGTGTTGACATTGTGTTTGTTTTTACAGTTGTCTTTAGGTTGAAAATGATGCTGACTTTCCATTTAGAGTCATAATAAAATGCCTTGTTATGAAATAAATTTAGACTTAAAAAGGAATCAGTGTAAATATAATTCACATTCTTAGCACTGTTCAGATGGATAAATACATGGCACAAATCAAGAAGGGAGGAAGCAAATGATTGAAATGGGGAATATACTAACCCAGTGTGACCCAAGTTAACATTTAGGGAAGTTGAATCCCTGAGGGCTTAGATAAACTGCACACAGACACCTAGATAAATTTTTACCTATTTGTTTGTATGTTTTAGCACAGTAAGGTCTCACCATGTGCTACACCTAGAGGTGGGTCTCAGGTCTCCTGCTTCCCTGCCCTGGCTCCTCTGCATAGAGACCCTTTATCATCCCCTCATGGAAAGATGTGAAGGATATAAGAGGGAGAGCTGCCATTGCTATCCAGAACATGCTTGTTAGAATGCCAACCACTACAAGTAGCATAATAGCCAGCTAAAATCACTTGAACAATTAGGACTATTCTTTTGTTGTCTTTCAAGAAGGCTTAAGCAAGAATTCTAGTGTAGAAAAGAGGTAAACATGGACCCAAATAAGACAATAACTTGAAAACAGACTGAAAATGACCTTCCCTGAGAGCTCCTCTGTGGCATCTCTGTGGCAAGGGGCAGATTTGGAGAGATGATGCTGGCTCAAGTCAGTGTAGACTGCCAAGCCAACAACTTGGTGGAAAGACGGAACGTGGCATGTGGCAGAGAGGATGTGGCCAGCCTGCAGTGAAGCAGCTGCTGATGGACCACTCATCAAGCCAGCAAGGACCCAGGTCCTAGCGTCAAGGCACAAGCAGGGGAAAGCACAAAATCTGGACCAGACCTCTAAGGTGCCGCCTGTCTGACTAGCCCCAGTTTTTGAACTTTTATTGAAGTAGAACCTACATAGATTAAAGAGTATAAATCCTAAGCGTATAGCTTGAATTTTCCCAGACTGAACATACCCCTGTAAAGAGCACCCAGGTTCCTGAAATAGGATACTGCCCTAGAAGCCCCTCATAACAGCATGCGCATAGGCCACCCTCCACAGGGAAGCCACGCCCCTGCATTTGTGCCTTCTGAGGACACAGTCACATTGTGTACCTGCTCTGATTTCTTTCCCCATATCTCATGGCACCAGGCTCCACTCCCCTGTTGTGTTGGCTGCAGTCCATTCATTCTCATAGCTGAGTAGTTTTCCGGTGTGAAGGTACCTAATTCATTTATCCTTTCCTCATACACAGCATTGGAGTAGTTTCCACTTTGGGGATATTACGGACACTGCAGGTGTGACTGTTTGACTACATGTTTTTGGTGCACAAGTGTGTTTTATGTGAGGCATGTCCCTAGGAGGATGAGGGTGACACACAGTGCCCATCTTATTTTAGCTACTCCCTCCCTCTACATTTTACAAGGTTTGCTATAGGCCTTCTCACGCATGCAGGCTTTCCTCTTGGAGCACTGTCCCCTTTATTCTTCACCTGCCTACTTCTCTCTTGTCACTGAGGTTTGGAATGAAATGCCACTTTGGTGGGGGGAGGTGCTTCCCTGACCTCTTGTCTGCACACTCCACTTCTCCTGTTCGGCTTCAGCATGCCTGCTCTTAGAACAGCTTTGACTGAACAGCCACTGTGTGATTTCTCCACTTGAAACTGTCTGCCTGTGCAGGATTCGCCCCTGATCTGGAGGGTACATCTCTATCTGGGACCACCAGGACCTAGAAGAGCAAGTGGCAATAAATATAAATATTCATTGGATAAGTGAGCAGCACCCAAGGCAAGTGCCTGTCTAACAACCAAGGCTTTAGCTGATGGGGCACATGTAATGAATTGTTCAAAGGAATGTTCTAGTATCCTCAAGAGGCCAAGTGCCATGTTGATGATCTAGTTGTTCAGTTTCCCCATCACAAACAGGCTTATTCCCAGGACCTGGAATTGAGCTGAGTCTGCAGACAGGAGAAGGTAGCCCTTGTGAAGGGGAGATGTGGGGAGACCTCTGGGTACATGGGTTGTACAAATAGACTTCGAAGTAAGGCCAACTTCTAAGTAAGGAAAGGTGTGTTCGCTCTAAGGGTGGGGATCTCCAGACCCTTTCCTCCACTTTTCTCTTAGGACACGTTCTTCCGATCACCCCCTCTCTGAGCTGTAACAGCTGGTTACCCACCAACTCTGCATGTAATGGAACACCCCTACCCCAAATTTTAGCCAGCTTTCATTTCTTCTGGGCATCAGGACACTAACCTGTAAAATGATGTTCATTTTTAAGAGCTCTTTTTTTTTTTTTTTTTTGGTACCAGGGATTGAACTCAGGGGCACTCGACCTCTGAGCCACATCCCCAGCCCTATTTTGTGTTTTATGTAGAGACAGGGTCTCACTGAGTTGCTTAGCAGCCTCGCCATTGCTGAGGCTGGCTTTGAACTAGCGATTCTCCTGTCTCAGCCTCCCAAAGTGCTGGGATTACAAGCCTGAGCCACCACGCCCGGCAAGAGTTCTTTTAATTAATGTTTAATAGCTCTAACAACAATTTAGCCCCATCAACTAAAGACTTGGTTCCTTGCATATAGGAACCAAATGGTGATTTCAGAAATTCTTTTTCAGAATTACAAGCCCATTTTCATTTTTATTAGTGTCAGCGATTGGTATAAACAAAAACAACAGCAATAAAAGCACACTACATGGCTAGGGATTTAGCTCAGTTGGTAGAGTGCTTGCCTCGCATGCACAAAGCCCTGGGTTCAATCCCCAGCATCACCAAAAAAAAAAAAAGAAAAGAAAAAAGTTAAAAAAAACCCCACACTACGTGATTACTAAATAAAGTGTACTTATTTGTATGCTGCATCTCCCTAGATAATCATAGTGCTCCCTCCTTTATCATAAGCTTTTCCTAAGCTACATGGGACTGACAGCACAGGAAAGCACTGGAAGAGGAAAGAAAAGTGGAAGACAGAGATTACTGGATTGAAGCTGATTGTTCTCACTCCCCAAAGCTGAAGATGTGTGGGCAGAGAGGCACTGGGAGTCAGAGTGCTGGGAAATGGGAAGTCGTGGGCTGCTCTTCATCATTTCTTTCCAACCAGCGGTTTCTATGCTTTGAAGATGCTATTCTGTTATTGACATTAACTGTAAAGAATCAGGTCATGAATTCATGGATGGTGATGAGGTCATAGTCAAAAGAAGTTTGAGGCAAGTAATACTTTTCTGTTTTATTAGCAAATATAGGGATTGAGCTAAGAAATAAAATTAAGCATTAAGAATCCATATACATATATAATGCTATTTACTGAGGTGCTGAAATTTTATTGTTTTAAAATTACATATCAACCTACCAAAGTTAATAGAATAAAGAAGTGTTTTGATTTTGAGGAATAAAGAATTTGGAACAAATCACCAAAGATATGTCTTTATATTTATAGCCCAGGAAATGTATTGTGAATGAATGATTTGCAGATTTTTTCAAAAAAATGGAAAACAGGGAGAAAAACTTTTCCTACTTCTCTATCTTGATGGGTAATAGATTCCTCTCCCAATTGTTATGAACCTATTAATCCATAATCTACTACCTACTTCATCCTACCCTTTCACAACAAAAAATTTTAAAAGCTCTTTTTATGTTATTTTTATTGACTAATAAAAATTGTGTACATTTGAGGTAAAACAGAATTATTAATACCAGCCCAAAAGTTTATTTTTAAGTCATGTCTGTGAGGTTTTATAAGTCATGTATGTAGTTTTGCAAACTACATCAAAATTTCTCATTTCCATGTGTCCCTTATAGACATAAACAAAGTTTTATACAAACTAAACTTAGGAAATTTGATAAATGTCTAATATAAGAAAAAAATAACATATCCATAAAGAGGGAAATATTCACTCACCAAGATGTGGAATTTCTTTTCACTGTTGTATATGTTTAAACAAATAATGCAGAATTTGCACATGATGGACACTTGAGAACAGTTTCTTCACATTGTACACATGTATTGAAATATTACACTCTACCCTATCAATATGTACAATTATTATGTCAATAAAAAATAAAAAATTTAAAAACACAAAAAAGCTTCTTTCTTTTCTTCTTTTATTAGTTAACACATTAATGCTTATTCGTTTCTTTATTCTTCCATTCAACATTTGTTGAGTTCTTACTGTATACCTATCAGTTGCTGTGTAAGCTTTGGAGATAAAGAATTTGAGTTTTCATCCTTAGGTTGCTTACAACTCCTTCCTCCAGATAATTATTATTTTTGCTTTGCATAAGTCATCTCCTTAAAGCAGTCAAACGGAATCAAGCTTTTCCCAATTGATAATGGTTCCATCATAATTTGAGCCTGGTCAATATATTCATCACACTCTTTTCCTCTAATATTCAAAATCAAAAGAACACACATGAAATTAAACACACAAAAGTAAATGTAAGCAATTAAAAAAGCCACAAGCAAGGATACATTCAGCCATTGAAAGGTAAGAAGAGGAGACCTTCGTTCATTCATTCATTCCACAAATGCCTATGGATCACCTACTGTGCACAAGTCAGTTGTAGGTCCTGAGGAAACAGTAATAAAAAATAGATAAAAATTCCTGCTCTTCTGGTTTTAACATCTATAACAATCCCTGAGTACATTATATTTGCTTGAAGTTTTACTCATGACTTCACCTGTGTCCCTAGCAACCTATCTGAGACTTAACGAGGTGAAGCAGTTTGCCCGAGGTGTCACAGCTGGAAGGCAGCAGAGATAGAATTGGAATCCAAAATAATGTTCTATCCATTTCACACTAATGGCTCCCAAATGATGGGGATGATTTGACAACTGCCTGGAGAGTTAGGCCAGTCCCGATCTGTTCTTCCTCCATCTCCTGCCTTTGGGATTTTTGTTAGTGAAGAAGGCTTAAAACCAAGATAGAACTGATAACTTTTGGCTCTAAGAGACATCATTAATGAATACACATTCTCTGGAGGGGCTGTGGAGATTTCCCCCTACCCTAACTGTTGGGCCAATAGGTTTCTCATAGACATGTATATGTAGGAAGCATACAGCTACTGAGCTTACCTGCCGTGGCCTGCTCTAAGAATTCATGTGCCATCCCTGTAAGCCCTCCATGCCCATCACCTCCCAGTCTAGAACATCCTCCTACATTATGCATTGTCCCACCTTCTGTGCCCATTCAATCATTCTTTAGGACCTTGCAAAGACCTTCCTTCATAAAACCTTCCACAACCACCTTCGTTATCTCTCTCACCAAGATCCTTTGCTTGGATCCCTCTCTGCAATTTAATCTTGTTTTGCAACATGCCAAGGTTGATTTCCTGTTTGTATTCCCCACTTGATTATGAGTCCCAGAGGTCAAAAACCTCTTATTTGTCTTCTTTTCCTAGATTCTGCCCTTGGGTCTGGCAGAGATTGTTTCTTAGATATATTTTTTTATTAAATGAATGTCTCCATGCATCAAGGAAGGAAGGATTTAAAAATGAATGAGTAAATAAGTGATTCAAGGAGTGAATTAGTAGTGGATAAATGCCATTTGAGGTCAGGACAAGCTGTCATGATAGTGATCTATGTCAATTTGATAGGACAGGGATGAATAATTTACCATGAATGGTCTCTTTCTAAATTCTTTCTCTTCCTATATTTTTCAAATTACTTATTTAGATAATTATTACTTTATTTATTTTTTATTGTTTGTATTTATTGATTTATCTTAGTATGTTCCAATAGTCAACTCTATCTGTCTAAAAGTACAGCAGTGGTAGGGAACCACCACTCCTTACCTGGAGTTGTAGGCCAGAAAACGTTGTCCAGATGGACAATATGGCCCCACGTCGTCTATGAAACCACTCTGGGGATACATTGATTTAATATAAAAATATGGAAATTATAAGATTTTATAGACCTGAAGACAAGTAGAATTACATCTACTGAGTTCAAAGATTGAGCTATTTTGCAGATCTATTGACCCTTATTCACAATTTCCAAAGCTCAAAACACTCTAAAAGTCAAGTTTTACCACAACTTATTTTGGTGACGTGAGTATAGTCTTTACTGACTCCACTTAGTGGGAAATAGTTTCATATTTTGCTGCAGAAATATTTCCATGTTTGATTGTGGATATTACCCAGGCCCTGGGGAAGATGTTATATAATGTAAAATATACAAACTGCATTTGTTTTCTAAAACACAGAGATGATTTCTGAAGCACATCAAGTCATAAGGATTTCATATAAGGGTCTGTAAGCCTATCTTATATTCCAGGAGCAAAGTTATCAAAGCCCAGTGGATGTTTAAAGTTAGGCAATTACCAGAAGAATAGATTAAAAATCAGGACCATCTCAAGAGATAGAAATCAGGAAAAAGAAGCTCACAAACTAGAGAGTATTGACTTCCTGGGAACCAGATCCAATCCCAGAGGACATGGGTACCTATGGGGAATTCCCCAGGGTGCTCACAAGACAAGGTTGTCCACAGACTAACTTTCAAGTGACTATCTTGGCCTGGATCCTCATATGGCCAAGCACCCTCACACTTATTTTCAAATGTTAGTTTACCATTAATGATAATGATGAAAATTGTGCCCTAATAATGCTTTGCCTGTGTGCCATGTCAAAACTATCTATGTCCTCAGTGCATAACCCAGGGCTTGGCACAGAAGAAACACTCAATAAATGGCCTCAATAAACCTTTAATGAACATGCATAATATGCCACTCTTCATAATGTGCTTTTATATGCATTATCTCATTTAATCTTTACAATGACTCAGTGATTTAATCAAGTGAAATGAGTCTCAAGGAGGTTAAGGCACTTGCTCAAGATCATGCAAGTAGAGAGTTCTGCTGGGACTTGCACCAGAATTGTCTGGTTAAAATCTTATTCTCTTTCTTTGGCACCCTCTTTCGTACCCTCTCTTCCCCCGCTTGTAGTCTGGACCTTTAGAATCAAAGATTTGCTAAAAATGTTTGGTCAAGAGAAAAGCTTTGAATTATGAAAAGCAGCTGAGGAGTTATTACCATGTCTTTCATGGATTTTAGGTAGGGTCATCTGGAGATAATGCCCTGACCTATGTCTATCCTCTTATGAGGTTAATCTAGTGAAAAGCTCAGGCCAGCTAAGAAAAGGGGTTGCCATGAATGCAGATAGGAGCCATATGAGGGCCAAAGTTTATTCTAGGGCATTCCAGGTTCCAGCACTGCTTCATCCCTTGTCTGGCCATGTCTGGAGCTGACCTTATGCCAATGACGTAATCTTTTGAAGGTTAATGGAGAAAGCAAGGACCACTTTGTGGTGAGGTCAAGTGTAAGACCAGTGCTCAGCTCAGATATTAGAAGAGGGATGGCTAAAAAAGCTCCATGAACATTTGCAGCAGATGAACCTGCCCAAGATGAGTGCCACTTCCCCTTGTGAGAACACGTCTGCAAAGGAGATTCTAACTCCACATGAATTCATTCCAACTCCCTCCCAAGGAGGGATGATTCAGCCTGGGTCCACATTCCTCCTCTATGGCCTTCTCCTGACCTCTGGAAAACAGGTGCTGGGTCAGCTGGAAGTGAGGCATGAGGACAGGGTGGGGCCCAGTGTCCAGGGATCCTGCACACCTCAGCAACAAGAAGGGTCCCAGGAGTCACTGCTTCCCCGTGATTTTCCACACCAAGGAAGACAACATGTCTCACACCCTCAATATGCCTTTATTTTCCAACAACATTAAGTGAACATCTCTTACTCTGAGCACCTTGTAACCTGGTCACAAATATGCTGTGTGAACTCTAGGTCAAGTCTCTTATCTTCAGGTGACCAGAGAAACTAGGCTAGGCCTCTATCTCCCTTCTTGGCCTGGCCCCAAACACCAGGAGATACCCCATGGATTGATCTTATTTCCTCCATTCAAGGTGTGAGCCTTCATGGAACCTAGCAAAGTAGGTATCATCTGATTTCCTTGGGCCCCATCTATACTTAATAAACCAGGATGCTGGGGTGTGAGAAGTCCAGGAATCTGCATCTTAACAAGTGCCCCTACCTGCAGATTCTGATGCAGGTGATGCACACAACATTCTCTGAGAAATGCCTCTATAGGCTTCAGGAGTCAAGCCTGAGTTCAAACACTAGCCCCATCTGGTGCCCTTGGGTGATTAGATTTGTCTCCTCTTATCTGCAGGAGATTCATTCCAAGATGTTCTCAAGAGGTCTCAAACAGCAGAAAGTACTGAACCCCATACAGGCTGTTTTTCTCATACATCCACATCCATGATAAAGTTTAATTTATAAATTAGACACAGCAAGGGATTAACAACAATAATATAAAAGACTGAATGTAACAATATACTGTAATAAAAGTTATGTAAACCATAAATTATTTATTTCTGGAATTTTCCACTTAAATCTTCCAACGCAGTTGACTGTGGGTATCTGAAACCACAGAATATGAACACTGTGGATAAGGAAGGACTGTTGCAATTCCTCTGTGCCTCAGATTTCCTGTGTAAAATGAGTCTAATAATGCCTACTTTATATGACAGTATGGATTAGAGGGAATAAATGCATAAAGCATCTGGCAGAGAGTTGGCAGTAAACAGCAGTTGTAACATTCCTGGGTTGTGGACCAGTTTGCCTGGTCCTTGGCCTTCCTTATTAGCCTCCTCCTGACAGCAACTCCTAAGGCACTGAACTGTGTTTTCAGGCTTTAACTCAGTGAGCATTGCTTGTGTATCGGTGACCGGCAGAATATTCCATAACGTCCATGTGCTTATCTTCAGAACTGTCAGGAATGAAGGTGGAAGATGAAATGATGGTTGCTAAGCAACTTACTTTAAAATAAGGAAATTATTCTAGATTATCACAAAGGCCCTTAAGAGTGGAGAAGAGAACACAAAGGGCCAACAGTGATGTGATATGGGAACTCCACCTGCTGCTGCTGCTGGCTGTGGAGATGGAGGAAAGGGACCATAAGACAAGGCGTGTGGGCAGCCTCTAGAAGCTGGAAAAGGCAGAGCAAACCAGTTCTTCTCAGAGCATTCAGAAGAGAATACCACCCTACCAACTTTAAACCAATGAGACCCATGTCAGAATTTTGAGTTATCAATTATAATTACAATAAGTGTATATTACTTTAAGCCACTAGCTTTTTGGCAATTTATTATAGCAGCAATAGGAACAAATGCAATACTGAAGACAAGGGTGCACAGTTCTGGAAGCCTCTTTCATCTACATTCTTAGAAGGCTTCATGACTCTGTGGTGACATTAGTGTTTCTGCCATCTTTAGGGCCCAAGTATCTAATACTAAGGGCAATGAATGTAGTCTCTGGATGAATTTCCATCATACCTGGTGATATTACTGTCATAACATCAAGACAGTTCAAATATATTGTTTGCTACATGCTGAGTGCTTTATATCTCATTTAATTATCAAAACCATCTACTAGATAGTTTCTATTATCAACTAAATTTTACATGGAGAAACAGGCTGGGAGTGATACCTTGCCCAAAATCACACACAGGTAAGAATCAGAGTTTGGATTTTGGTCCAGGTTTTCTTGTTCCCAGATCCAAGTTCCTAATTGCATTATTAAAAGCCTAGCTTGGTCATATGGCCAATGGAAGAGTGTTATATTTTACAGTAAATCTCAGTTCAAACCATCTGCTAAACTTACCCCTGTCTAAGAACATGCATCCCCTGGTCTGGCAGCCCATAGTCTCTAAGGTCCCATGGGTAATGTCTGGGAGGGCTAGAAAAGATAGTGCTTTCGAACCCTTCTCTTACCATGACTGGTAGCATCGCGAGAGAAAGGTTTGGAGAACTAACTTTAAAATTCCACAGCTGAGCATAAGCCATGTCAGGTTTGCCTCAACTGATGCAGTTCTGAAGACACAGGGTGAGCAAGGCTGGGGCCCACACTCTTCCTCTCCAGCAGCCATTGACATGTTGTGTGACCTTTGGTAGGACTTGACCTCCACCCATCTTGCCTGAAAATAGGACCAATTGCTCCAACACCTCCCCATCTCTCCTGGCTGGTGTGGAAATCTAATGAAATCATGTTTGTGAACATAATCTTGGGTTGCAAAAGCAACACACCCTTTGCAGAGTCAAATGATGGCTATTATTTAAATTTTTATAACTCGAGGTGAATGTGGTGCATTATTGCCATGATTAGTAATAATTATTATACTAAGCCACACCAGAGAAGAGAATGTTCTCCCACTGGCTTCTTCAGCAGGATCTGTTGTGCAAGCATTTCTCAAAAAAAAAATAAAAAAATCAACAAAGCTGTAATGTTCTAACATGTTGTGCAGAGTTATTTTTTTAATTTTGAAAAAAAGAAAATTTGAAATGGATGATATCTTGAGTGTTTGAGATCTGTGTCTGCTAAAAAATAAAGGATAATGTTAGGTAATAATGTCCTTTCCAAAATGGCTTTTCATTGGGGGCATGGGAGTAAATCAGCTGTGGCCCCACTGGTGATCCTAAAGCGAAGCGAAGGGTAGACATGTTCTAGAGATCAAGGTCAAAAGCACCTGGGAAGCACTCCAGATGGAGGAGGATGCCCCAACACCCAGAGGAAGCAGGATTATTGCTGACTGTTCACCACCAGGAGTCTCTGGGATCCAGTGCACAGCTCTAGACACAGGAGGGGCCATCATCTACACAGAGGATGGAGTCTCTCCTGGAGTCTCACTCTGCTCAAATCTGCTACCACTAGCTTCAGAACTGAGGGTTTATCATCGGCTTCTCACATGCTATACATGAAAGAGTCCACACATCAGGTCACAGTGATCTCCGAGGTCCCTGGGACAGATTATTACACCAGATTCAAGCCCATTGCTCCTTCCTTCATCCCCTCCTTCCCTCACTGCTACCCACTTTCCTTTTAGCAGTCGGAGCATGGAAGAGCCACCCTCACTCTCCAGGAGCGCACACACTAGTGTGGAGACTCTCCACACGCAACACCATTTTGTGGCTTTCTGATTGTCACAGCATTAAGCGTAAACAGGGAGAGGCTCTCACCCAGCCTGGCCATGTGGGGGCTGGGGGGCTTCAATAACATGGAGAAATAATGCATAAAACCAGAAGAAGGGCAAATGTGAGTCTCATTGAAGTCAATTCTCAGGTCTACCTATTCATCTGCTATGTGACCCTGGGCCTCAGTGACCTCAACAATAATATGAGGATAATGCTCATGTCCTGATGTGGTTGCAAGAGGCCTGGGTACAGTGCCTCATGCATTAGCAACACCCAGATAGCACCCACATAGGGACACCCAGAGGGCACACCCTGCATTCAGGCAGATTGGAAAGTCCACGACTGTGGATTGACTCAGCAGCCTGCACTGGCTTCCCCCCTTCTTTTCATATACCCCATATTGTATTGGATCAAATATTTAGGGCCTCACCTCTAGTGTTATTTCCTCTAGGAATACAAGGAACCATAGTAGAACAGCTACAAACCACCCCTGAGCCCTGTTTTCCTCAATTATTACAAACTTTTATTTGGAGAATATTGTCTCCCATTTCTCTGAACTCCATCAATACAGTGACTGGGCAACTCTTTACATGTTGTGTATGAGTCTTTGAGTATTCAAGAACCTCGTGAAAGTTTTTAATGAGCATGTGTGTGTTTCCCAAGCTTTCCTTGGGCAGTTTTGAGTGAATCATCAAGAGAATCCCATTTTGATTCAAAATAAAAGACCTAACAAGAGTTTTAAAAATTCTAAAATCTATTGTTGGTGAATGTGTGCAGAAATGAGCATCCTTGTGCACTGCTGGTGACAGCGGGTTTGGTATAACTTCTTTGTAGGGATGTTTGATGATGCCTGTTGAAAGCCTTACTAATATTTATGTTTTAAATTTAACCCAGTGAAACTACTTATAAAAGTTTATCCGAATAATCACAGAGGCAAAAAATAATTATCTTCAAGTCTACTTGTTGCATAAGGCTTTGTAACAACAAAAATTTGGAAACAACCTAAATTATAGTGCAGCCTATTGTTGAACAATAATAAGGTCTCATTAAATACATCATGATACGATCAAAAGCGGAATTTTACTTGCAATCACTAACTACCTTGTAGAGGCATATGTAACAACACAAAGTGTGATTAGAATATATTCATGGATAAAAACAGTTCAAAAATCACTTTGTATGGACTCATCTAATGTTATAAATTCTTTAAAATGCTTAAAAATGAACTAGAAATATCTAATCCAAAAAGTTAGCAGTGGTTATCTCCCAGTTGTGAGATTACTAATGAGTTGTATGCATGCATTCCTGAACTTTCCAGTGTTTGTAGAATCAATCCTTTTCTTGTGTAGTAAAAAAAAGAAGAAGAAAATCAGAAAATATTAAAGCTAAAGTTTAAAAGCCCGTGGGTTTAAATTCAAATGGGATTTACTCTGTAGAAGTTTGTCCAGGATAAACTACTTATTCACTCTGAGCCTCATCTTTTTTTCCCGTCAATAAAAGGTAGATAGTACCTACCCTATAAAGTTGTAGGAGATAATTCATGTACAGAGCTGGGCATACATCAAGAACTCAATAAATGTATGTTCCACTCACTTCATCCTGCATGAGCTCATTAACAGGAGAGATGGCATACCTAGTTAACCATAGCTGTTAACTAGGCAAGGCTTAATGCAGGAGGCAGAACTAGAACTTAGGCCTGACGCCAAACCAGGTGGGATCTGTGGTAAGTGTGAAAGGCTTCAGCAAATGTGTGGGAACACACTGTATAAGACAAGCAACCTAGGGTACTGTCACTCTGCTCTCCTTTGCTAATCCACTGGGCAGGTCTTAAGTGATATCTAAATGCTGACCTCTTACACCATCACTTCTACCAAAACACTATTTTTTTTACCACTGTATTATCAATTTGTGTAACCAATTACTTGAAGACTTGTGGCTTAGTGAATAAATAACAATCAATACTTATTATCCTGTTTAGTTTTTGTGGGTCAGGAATTTGGGAGTAGCTTAACTGGGAGGTTCTGGCTTGGGAGTCTCTCAGGAGGTTGCAGTTAAGGTTTCAGCTAAGGCCATGATCGTCTGCAGGGTTGACTTGAGCTAAGCCACTTCATTCCAAGATGACTTCCACCTTTGGTTGGCGGAAAGTTCCCCATTCCTTCCAAGTGAACCTCTACACAGAGCCGCTTGAGTATCCTCATCACATGGCAGCTGGTTTTCCCCAGAGTGAACCATCAGAGAGTAGAAGCTGCAATGCTTTCTATGACCTAGTCCCAGAAGACACTCTTCTATTTCCACAGTGTTCTCTTCATTTACAGATCAGCTCTTTTCTGTGTGGAAAGGGATGACACCGAGGAACGGATACTAGAGGTGAGAATCCTTGGAAGCCATCTTGGAGACTGACGACCACAACTGCCTTTACAGTGCCCCCTGCCCAGAATTTCTGCCTCAAAATGTCAGCCTGGCCCACATCCTCATATCTTCCAGGTCTCTGCTCAAAAGCCACCTTCTCAGGGAGGTTTTCCCTGAGCTCTCTCCCATAATGGCACCCCTCCCACTGTTCTATAATGCTCTCTCCTCTTATCGTTTCATTCTTCCCTAGAGTACTTACAAGATCTAACATGTTATGTGCTTATTTATGATCTGTTCCCACCTCTTCTGAGTACTATGAGTTACAAGAAAAGCCTGTTGTGTCCCCCACTGGTACTCAAGGGCCAGTAATTGCTAACCGAATAAGTGAATGAAACATGACATCTTCCAACACTTGTGATGCTTTCATTGAACTTGTACCTGTATTAACTATGAACTAATTAATATTTCCCACCTTGATGTTGCCACCTTTGCTTATAATTCTTTTTAAAACTGGTGGAGTTGGCCTTCTAAATATACCAGCTTCCTGCCTTACATCCTTCCCAGCCCAGCCTCATGAGTCTTCTCACCTTCCCTGGTTCTTTTAGTGCTTTGTCTTCCTAATGCAGCCTCTGCAGTCCAGGCTTCCCTCTTCCCTGGCCGCCTCTGTATGGGCTCTGTGATATCTACACTATTGAGACTTCTTTATTCTGGGCCTCCCCTCCTACCAGCCTAAGGAAAAGGATGAAAATTAAGAGGCATATATGCCCTGCTCTTCCTTCTCCTACTCATGGCAAATAATGATGAGACCAACTCTAACTCCACTGAGCCAATGAGCTACTGACACTGTACTGGGGCCAGAGACAATGCTCTCATCTGTTGCTTAACACACTGTAAATTCTAGTAGTAGACAATGTGATAGGAGAATAATGGAGATATTTGGGTGTGGCAGGAACACGAAACCATAGAGGTGATATTTACTGTATACCTACCAAATGCTAAGCATGATTTTGAGCAATTAATGTGAGCTAACACATTTATTTTTCACACTCATCTGCAAAAAAGTTACTATTATTACACTCATTTTATAGAGGAAGAGAAGAGCTCAGAGAGATAAGTACCCAGGATCACTTAGCGAAGAACTGATACTACTATTCCAAATTCAGGAAGTTGGGTTTAGAGTCTTCTCTTGAATGATAGTGTCTTAAGGTCTTCAATAACCAACTGATTCATGGAGTTTTGGGGATCACTGTCTAGTGGTTCAGACCAAGAGAAAGTTCCCAGGGAATTTCCTCTGTCTGAAGAAGATCCAGAGATCTTCTTGACTTCTGTCTAAAGAAGCACCAGAGATCCAGTTCATTTCTTACCACCTCTATGAAGTTTTATTTGATTTATTTATGCTGGGACTACTTATATATCATCCTCTTATTTTGCTTACCAACATGTATTGCAAGTTAGCATATTGTTTGTAATTCTTCATTACTTTATCACAACTGCTTTGGGAGTAAAGTCCCATAACATTCTCATTTCTTAATCCTCACAGCTCAGCAAAGTTTCTGGCCTATGATAAGCTGGGTGAATACATGCATATTATCTCTACTTCCATGATACCCTCTCCTAGGCTAATTTTCAAAACGGAGTACTTCTCAAAGATAGGTTAAAATACACTTTATTGAGTGGATAGTTATGGTCTTTCATAGTGGCTATCATCACATTGAAAAGTTAAGCAAATGATGGCTTCCTGGGAAATTCAGCACTGAAATCTCTTCCAGGAGTGCATTTCACGAGCAGTTCTAGCTCTGAGAAGTGAGTGTGAGCATTGTAGCTCTGTCCCAGTAGGGTGATGAGCTACTGTAGTTAAATATCATTTACCATGGCATCCCCACGCAGAGTTTCTCCAACTATGGAGCATATGAATCACCTGCCTCCAGCTCTTCGAGTTGCTTTGATGAAGGGAGACTTAGAGAAGCTCTCTTTGGGAGGTCGCCAAACTGACAGGCAGCAAGAAATCATCATTAACTTCCATCAGTCTTCTCTGACCACAGGGCTCTGTGGAGCTTAGAAGTGCTCACGGGCTTGCCAGGAGAGTTGGACAGACATGGTAATGCAATGGGAAAGCTCTGAAGGGTGAGAATTTCATTCTTTTAAAAAGTGGGAAAAGCTTCCAGACTTTTTAAGAAGGGAGCCTTCCAGCATACATGAATATGGAGTTAATGCCAACCTGCCTAGGATGGGCCATCAGAAGGCATGATGTGGTATCCTTCAAGTTGACACTTACGTGAAATAAATAGTGCTGTGGCCTAGAGGATGAGAGATGTGGCCACTCATAAGGCCTTCCTCATGTCAAGACCTTGGTTTCTTCCTTGTAAAATGAGGAGATTGAAGCATATGCTTGCCATGCCTCCTTCCTCCTTAAATGTTTTGACAATATCCAAATGAGAGGTTGGATTTTACTTATAAGGTTTAGGGGAAGACATTGAAAGCATCAGGTCTATAATAAGATTTTAATACAGACTTTTATAATTTGCTCCGTTACTTTAGCAACAGAAGGAAGAGGAAACATCCAAATCCTAGCGAGAGCCTGTAAAACATAAAGTCAGTCATTTATGATGTCAGAGCAGTAATTCTGCCCTTACACCAGCTTGGCCCAGTTGGATCTGCATATCTGTGCTGCAAGATGTTTGTCTGACATCCCTTTTGTATGTATCCCACACTTTACCTTGGACAGTGCTTACCACGAGACAGGTGATTCTTAGGTGAATAGTGAATTATATTGGATTAAACTGAAATTTGCTTTGACACACTCTTATCAGCTACCCCATTGTATTTCAGATTGGTCCAATATACTTTAGTAATATAAGCTGACTCTCAATGATGACATAAGTTAGATGGGAAAAGATTGAGAAGATTCCGTTTTCCAAGAAATACAGGTAAGAACAGAGCATTAAGAGTGTCTAGATTTTTTCTCCCAAAAAAAAAAAAAAGAGTGTCTAGAGCTGGATACAGTGGTTTATGCCTATAATCCCAACAACTCTGAGAGATAGAAGGATCACAAGTTGAAGGCCAACCTCCAAAAATTAGCAAGGACCTGTCTGAAAATAATTTTTTTACAAAAAGGAAAGAGGTCTGGGGATGAAGCTCAGAGGTGGAGTACCCTTGGGTTAAATCCCTAGTACCACACACACACACACACACACACACACACACACACACACACCAAAAGAAGTGTCTAGTCGACAAATTGTAGAATGGAATTAAAACCAGCTCTGTGAGGATCTATGACCTCTGGTTTCCCTAGGACAGAAGCAAGTCAAAGATGCCTAATGCTTGAGAAACTCTATAAACTAAACATGGAAGGACCTTTGGCAATACCAAAACAATCAAGGGAATAGCGTCTTGAAATTCCAAAAAACTTCTTAGCATTCTCCCATGTATACAAAGTAGACCAGTCATCTCTTCTTTGCGTGTTCTACTCTTTCTCCGGTCTCCCTTGTGATACAGAGCTGGAGGCCAGATGGACAGCCTTTCTGCCAGCTATTTATTAGTAATGGTGTCAACATAATGAACTGGGGATTCTTTGTTTCTTTTTCAATATGTGATAAAGCTCATTGGGGTAATGAAGCTATTGGTGGGTGCAGATGAAAGCTGTGTTAGGACAAGATGAACAATGCTGTTTGTCATAAGCAAGTGACACAGGGCAAAAGCAGTCTATGAAGACCAAAGCTACAAGATCTAAGCATCCTCGTTAGTACAGAAATTTGACCTAATTGTCCAAAACTTAATGTAAAAATAGCTGCAATATTTTAAAAAGTCATGGTGCCCCTTTTCAAATGAAATCTTAATGGAACCCTAATATATAAAACAGATATAAGCAGACAGGATTGAAACTAGAATGAGAAACCTGTGGCCCCAGCACTTCATTCATTCTCTCCCTTGAAGACAGGCTCAAGGCATTTCTTCAGAAACATGAGTCTTTCTAGAACACGGCATCAAAATTCTGGCCCAAAAGTCACAGCTCTAAAGTCATTTCCTTTCTTATCAAGACCTGATTCCCTTTAGACCATCATTATAAAATTAGAGATGCATTCTTTGGTAAGCAAATTGACACAAATATTGAAAAACATCATATTTAAGAATGAACTAAGCCTTTTCTACTCACATGTTGAAAGGAAGAAATGTGAAACTTAAAAAAAAAAATCATTGCAAAGTGCCTGGGGATATTTTCTGGTGACCAACAACTTAAAGGTCTAAGAAACACAGGACAAGGCCAATGTGGCTGAAGCACACACTGGACAGGAGTCCTTGGATGTCTCCCCATCTCTCTGCCCAGCATTCAGCAGGAGGGCATCATGGAAAGCAATCCAGTAGAGTGTTGACAGAATTAATCAGGCTCCATTTTCAAGCTTTCTTTTTCTCCCTGGGCTAAGAAATTAGAAGGCTCTGGCTGAATCAGATACACTTTGAAATTTCCCCAGAAACACAGTTTTCCTGGGGAAATAAAGCTAATGAAAGGAGAGGTTAACTATGTTTGATTTCCTCAAAGTCCATTGCCTGATTTCTTGTGAACTGTCTGATTTCCTTTAGACCTTAGGCACACGACTTGGTGACATTGAATTGCTCAGAGAGGACAGAGGAAAAACATTTGTGAATAAATCACAAAGTCATAGTAAGAAAGTCTTACGCACAGACGGCACTCATCTAATTTCAGAGCCTTTTCATGAATTATTTCAGTAAATAGTAATAGATATCTGCTAGCCATTAAATCTTATCTCTGATCCTCATCACCACAGGTAAATTAAATATTATCCCTCGATTGCACTAAAGAGGAAACTGAGGCAGAACATGAATAGATGACTTGCCTAGAGTCAGAGAAACTAATTAGGAGAAGGCTGCTGCAATTGCTGAGAAATGATGAGTGCCCTGTTTGGAGGACAGACATGGGGTTCAGAAAGGCAGAAGCTGGAGAGAGATGGGGCCAGGAGCAGTGAGCAAAAGATAGAATTTCCTTCAAGTAGCTCTGACCTGGTTGTAGAGGTGAATGAGGAAATGGTTGATCACAACTTAGAGTAATGAGGCCTCTGATAAGGTGAGCAAAGGTGGAGGGAAGGGCAAAGGAGGGTCCCATTAGTTGTTCTGGGACCAGGGGAGGCAAGTCAGGAAGACACTCCATCAAGCCTGAGCTGAGACGAAGGAAAGTGGCAAGAGCAGGCCACAAGAGAGGAAGAAGGGACATGACTGTATGTGCTCTACACCCAGCTCAGGGAGGCTGCAGTGAAGCCACAGTGAGCCACTGAGACTATCAAAGGTGGAGACGGGAGGCTAGACAGGGTGATATTGCCATATGTTCCTCATCAAGCTTGCCTGATATTCTGCAGACACAAGAAGGAACAGAACTTCTGTAATGTTACAGAGGTAGGAATCCAAGGTCCAAAATAATTGAACAGCTTGTCCAGATCTCTGGTTCCAACTCTGGCATCCATATGTGCTCTATGCTTACAGCCTCAGTGTGGTCAGATTGGAAAGGCAGAATCTCAGGCCACCCCAGACCCTCTGAATCAGAAACTGGTTTGAACAAGATCTCCAGGTGATCCATAGGTGCTTTAATCTTGAGAAGCACTACTCTGAAGTATGTGTACTTTTCAGGATGCTGAGCCCTTGCCTGCTGCCAAACATGTGCACAGTTGAGTCTCTCATGAGTTTAAGAGGCATATGGCTGGGGAGAGAGAGTATGTGGTCTCATTTAGGAGTAGCCATGGGAACGCCCTCCACTACAGGCTCCGCCCCCACCAACCAAATCAATGTCAGTTCCCAGACAGGTGGAGGCGAGCTCCCCATATTGCCCCATTTATGATTCAATACACATGTGATTAATCACTGTTTCCAGAGGTGCCCCATCAATCATCACCTCAGAGCAGCGGGGAAAAAAGAGGTCATGGTGGAGGAGCCCTGGGTTCTGAGAAGAACCAGCCTCCAGGTCAAGGATAAGATGAGCGTGTGGAGTTGGGATGAGGAAGGTCGCAACTAAGGAGCATTAGGCATTCACCCCGGCTGCTCTGATTGGTAATTAAGTGACTCGTCTACTGGCCGACAGTCCTGCATGTTCCCCCAGGCATCTGTTAGTTCTTCGAAAACCACTACTGACAAAATGAGGTTTGCCCTTGGTACACAGATAATGAGACTGCGCTTGACAGGTGTGGCGCGATTAGAAAATTTCTACATGAAGCTCATTCTGGTAGCCACTCCACAGTAAACAGACTCATTAGAACTTGCAGGTCCCTGGAGGCAAAGCATGTTTGACATTATTAATTGGCTTTTCTGTATAAGGAGTCAAATAGATGAAAAGGTTTATCAAGCTGAAATAATTAATTTTGCCTGAATTCGCTGACAGTTCATTTCTCCTGTAAAAGACCATTTTAAGGTCCTTTTTTTTTTCTCTCGAATTTCAAAGTTCAAAAGACATAATAGTGGCAAAAGTGAAGCTTTTTAGTAAATTATAATTAAAGGGAATTTAATTAACTTAGACCTGGGGAAGGGGAAAAAAAGGAATTGCTATCTGCGTCTATACAGAGGTCTAGATGGTTGAACATATCATGACTTAATAATGCATTAATTTTAATCTAATCAAAGTATAATAAAAGAGGTAATTATATGTTTAAAAATTACCAGGCTCCAATAGTGGGATTTTTAAACACTTAATACTTACCCAGCTTCTCGTTAGCAGAGTTATAATTGTTGTTCTCAGATTCTGCTTATTTAAAGATGGGGGGCTGCAGGCAAGAGGTTAATTGAATAAATCATTGTAAGAACTCATGTTGAAACTATGATGAACTACAAAGCTTGCATTCCCTGGCTGCAAAAGATTTTTCTTCCCTTCTTCTCTATGTCTCTCTTTGTCTCTAAAAATAGCAAATTATTTCCAGCATTCCGTTATCCCTGCTCCTGAATGCTCCCACACCCACTCTTCATCACACAAAGCCAAAAATCCAGTTCACATAAGATTCTGCAAAGTTTTCCCTCATCTTCCAAAATTTGCCACTTTCATCTCCAACAAGGCATTTCACAGTTCCACAGTGAGACCTTCCAACCTGAAATAATTGGTAGTCACCAGGATTTCTCTCCCTGCTAAGACTGGGGGCTTGATGAATAAAACCACACACTGTCATAAAACAATGGGATTTTGATTTCTGTATAGTTCAATATGCCTGGTCATTTCATTGATGAAAGACTGAGACTTCTTTAAAATGTTCTAATGGATCTAGTTGTTTTGCTGCAAAGAAGCTTCTTGCTACATAGGCCAACATGCGAATTTTGTAGTTCAAGAGTGGTCTAATATTTCCCAAATTTCTTTAACCCCACAGTAACACAACCTGGTGGGATAGAAGGGGGATGCGCAGACGAATTATAGACAGTAGCTCTTCCATACCTGGTAGTATATCTTGGTCCAGTTCCTCGGGGCATCACCTCCTTCCAGCATAGGTTCAGCTCTGACAGCTTGAATACCATCCGGCTCATGATTGGCCTACTAAAAACCTAATCACAATGATGTTTTTTATAACCTCAAAATACCTGTTGGCTGCTTCCAATTAAACAGCCAGTAGGTGTGGAGCCTCCCCTGTTACTCTCCATCTTCAATTGGAAGCAAGAGCTTCGTTCCCTGCAGTATTGCTATCATTCCTTCAAAAAAGTGACTCAGTTCAAGTAAAAATCAACACACAAAAATTCACACACTCATTACATGATTTTGAAAAGCACAAGGTCATTTCTTCCCTTTGCTATAACCTCTGTAGTCCATCCATTTTAGTAAAGAAGGAGAGACAGGCCATATACAATGGCCACTTTCTATGCAGCATCTCAATCCTCAGAACAACTCATTGAACTTATCCCCATGTTCGAGATTAGAAAACTGAGGCTCAGAAGAAAGTTACCTAAGGTCAGCACTTGGGCAGCAGAGCTGGTCTGCCTGATCCCAAAGCCCGTGTGATTTCTACTAGAAAAGAATAATTCAAAAGTAACAGATATCAAATTCTCAAACCATAAATACTTGTAACATTTACCAGAGAGTTAACATTTGGGGTAAGAAATGTCATAACCCAAAAAGCAAATATCTACTTCCTTGCACAGAGGAACGCTTGAAAAGATGTATTAAAAAAAAAAAAAAAAATCCTGGGAAACTTGAGACCTTCCAGTCGAACGCTCACAAACTTATTGTTCATCATATTTCCCACTCCTGCTTTCTTATATTAGTTCCTTAATTAACTATATATTAATGTCCAGGGGCCATTATGATTAAATAAAGGGTAAGGCATCACTGGGGCGGGAAGGGGGAGGAGGTTCTATGTGCCAAGATTCAGGGCTGGAGCTGTCATCGCTCACCAGCATGTTTTCCTCTGAAGTCAATACGTTGTTCCATTTCAAACATGCTTAAAGAAAACACGAATTGATTTATTTGCAATTCTGAACTACTTATCAAATGGTAATGATCACTGTGTGGTAAAACACAGACTGAAAATATGCCATGCAATGCTTAGTCATTCTGTTGATGGGACTAATAATGCTCCCTCTCCCTACTCCCCTGCCCACCCGCCCCTGTCTCTCTTTCTATAGTTCTGTAAGGCTAAGCAACCCAGAAGGGGTCTGTGTGAGTGTGGTCAGTTTGGAAGACTCCAGAGAAAGCCCACATCTACCCAGTACCTCCCTTTCATTCATTAACCCACCAGGGGCCAAGACTAATTAGATCAGCCTGCTCATTTTGAGCTGATAATTGATTTAAATAGGTTGCTCATTTAAAATAGAAGAAAAGCCTGCTAAACATTTGGTGCTTGGATTTTTTCCCCCTCTTTCCCTGCAACTTTCAATTGCTTGTGCAATGTAGCATAAAATGTAGAGGTCTCCCTTTTCTTTTCTCTCTCTCTTTTTAAAGGGGCCATAAAATTAATTACAATAAGTAGGCAACGGGCAGGGGCAGGGGGTTAACTGATGGCTCTAATGAGCAGCCGAGCTTTGGGAAAGCTGGGCCACTCATGCTGTTTGTTGGCTGCAAGGGGGCCGTGGCTTCCAAGAGGAGCGCAGCCCGAAACCTTGCAATAGTCCTTCATGCTGATCCTGTCTTCATGGCAACCAAAGTAGCTTTGCTAAGCTTCCAACAAAAGGCGCCTTCCTTTCCAAAGTTGGGGACATTTTGGAATTGTCTTCTTACCACTAAGCAAGAAAGGACTTTCAAGAGGACATTGCATGATATCCTCCCACCCCATAGTCCCTGGTTTTTATACATTTGGAGAGTGGGAAAGTTAAGGAAACACCCTGGCTCCCCTCTGCATTCTGAAGACCTTTTGCTTCTCAAAGGGTCTTTCATGACTCTTTCTGCATCATACTGATTTATTTCAAGTGTGGATCAGAAAAGTTTAGACTAGGCTCCTCTTTAGAAACTAAATTGTCCTGCTAGTTTATACTGTTCGGCTGACTGTATCCCTTTGACACAATGAAAAGGGCTTTTGTCTGCAGCCTGGAGGGCAAGAGGTGGAAGCAACACTTGTAATTTGCTCTGTAAAATTTTCTTGCAGTGTTTCCTGTCACTGAGAGAAGGGAGCACAGGGCCTGGTGAAGGGAGCTGAGCGGCACTGCAAGATCATTAAAGGTAAATAAAATTATTGCAAATTGAATGGGTACCCTCCCCCAAAACTGTGCATATTATATTAGAAGTTCAGGACTTCCAACTCACAAAACAGCCTGTTCGGTGCAAGAAAGACATGGGCCAGACAGATAAGCCTGGTTTTCACCCAATTTATTCACCTCCTAGCTCTGTGTAAGTCCCATGTTTTCTTTAAAGCTAAGTTTCTTTACCTGCAAAATGAAGACACTGAAATCTATTTTGAGAGTGATTGTGTCATAAAGGTTAGAGATCAGACAAGAGTCTAGCACAGGACCTGACTGTTAGAACTATATGGTACATTCAGTCCTTTGTATCTACAGGCTTGGAATCTGCAAATTCACCCAACTGCAGATTACAAATAGAAAAAAAAATTCCCCAAACAATATACTAAACAACTATTTTCATAGCATTTACATTGTATTAGGTATTATAAGTCATCTGGAGATGATTTAAAATATAGAGGAGGGTCTAGGTTGTAGCTCAGTGGTAGAGTGCTTGCCTAGCATGTGTGAGGCACTGGGTTTGATACTCAGCACCACATAAAAATAAATAAATAAAATAAAGGTATTGTGTCCATCTACAACTAAAAAAAAGTTTTTTAAGTATACAGGAGCATTGTGTAAGTTACATGCAAATACTATACAATTTTACAGAAGGGACCTGAACATTTGTGCATTTGGGCAACCTCAGGGGGGTACTAGAACCAATTCCCCAATGATACCAAGGAAAGATTGAACGTATAATGCAAAACATGGTTTCCTATTAATCAAAAAGTGTTGTTCCCCTGGTTTTCTCATCTGTTTGAGGCTGGATATTTAGGAAGAAGATCACTGTGTGCCATGCTCAGGGCCAGCTTCCAGGGCACAGAACCTGAGCAATGGCACAGAGCCCCACATTCAGCAGGGCCCCACCATCCATCACTGTCTTAAAATTCTTAATTTTTGAACAGGACCCAGCATTTTCATTTTGCACTGGGTCCCACAATTTATGTCACCCTTCCTGTTTATACGTTCCCCCTGTTAATGCTGTCGAGGCTGTTCTTCATATTATGAAGAGCCACTTAGGTGGGGTCATGTCTATGTTGGTGGCACAGTGCTTTCACACTTGTAAATCACATTCTTTCTGCCTCTTCAACAAATTAGAACCAGAGGTGTAGCCTTCTCAGTTCCTGTGGGCCCAGGGCCTGATTGCCATGAAAAACTATTCAAGAGCACATGCTAGTGGCCGAAGGTCAGAATCGCACCTCTGGGTCCCATTCACAGGTCCACTGAGAGAGAACGTGCCTGTCAGATGAAGATGGAGGCCCCACCCAGGAGATGACAACAAACACCCAGCATGCCTTTGTTAATTCAGCGTTCATGTGGCAGATCATTTTCACCATTAATGACATATGAATTTAGTCCCAGGTAATCTTTTTCAAAGCAACCAATTGTGAAATATGTTGAGAAAACACTGCCAATTTCCAATCCTAATGACAGAGACACTGAAGGTAAATAAGATGAATATTTATGGGACACCTGATTGCCTAAATGAGTTCCCTAAGGTATGAATAATTGAATGTGCATATGCTAATTAATTGGGAAAAGCCGGTAAGTAACTCCTTTTTATTTACATTAGCCTCATTTTATTTCATTTCTTACAAACTATTATGGTTTCCAGTTATTTCCTATGCTTCAGTAAAGTTGAGTGTCATTGTGAGAATTTTTAATAGACATCAGGATTCTTAATTTCAGTGAATGTACAAGCCAAGGTAGAATATGTAGTGATAGTGCTCAGAATACAGTTATTCAACTTTGCCTCACAATAAAAGCTATCATTCACTGATACTACTGCCCACTAGTCTTTTTCATAATCCTTACTAACGTTATGAAGTAAGAAATCATAAAATTATCTTCCTTTTATGGATAAAAAGACTGACACACAACAGTTCAGTGACTTGCTCATGGTTGTGTGGCTGTAGTCCTGGGGCAGATTCAGAATTGCCCTGCATAAAAGTTGCCTTTCCAGAAAGAGAACCCATCTCTTCCTTTGGCCATGATGATTGAAAACCATCCTTTCTTTAGCATGTTCCAAACGTGGTCCACCAGAACTTCAGAAAACTTATCTGTAATCATTCTCATATAGGCACCCTTGTCAAAACAGTCATTTATTCTTTTCTTTCATTTAGTGTCACTTTTTATAAAATACATTTTATTTTTAGAGCAGTTTTAGGTTATAGGAAAAAAATGCACAGAAAGTCCAGAGAGGTTTCCTATGCCCCTTCTCCCCTCCACCTAACATTAACATCTTGCGTTAGTGTGGCACATTGTCATAAATGATGAGCCAGTATTGATACATTATCATTAACTAAGGTCCATTGGGGTTCTCTCCACGTTGTGCAATTTTGAGTTCTGACAAGTGTAAACCATCATATACATAGACTATGACAGTATCACACAGAACAGTTTTACTGCTGTAAAAATGCCTGGTACTAAAACCGATCCAGGCCTCCACCAACCTTCCTCCATTACCCAAAACCCTGGTGACAAATGATCTTTTTACTACCCTTTATAGAATTTACTATAGTTGGAATCATCCAGTATGTAGCCTTTTCAGATTGGTTTATTTCACTGAAAAATACACATTGAAATTTTCTTCATTTTTTAAATGGCTTAATAACTCATTTGTATCACTGAACAATATTTTATTGTATGGGGATGTTAAAGTATTTTTATTCATTCACCTATTGAAAGACATCTTGGTTACTTCCAGTTTTGGCAATTATGGATAAAGTTACTAAGAATATTTATGTAAATGTTTTGATATGAAACCTTTATTTCTTTAGGTAATGCCAAGAAGCATGATTGCTGAACTGTATGGTAAGGGTAAGTTTAGCTTTGTAAGAAATAGCCAAAGAATCTTCCAAAGTGATATAGCACATTACATTCGTATTAGCAATGCACGAGAGTTCCTGTAGCTCCACATACATCTTCACCAGCATTTGGTGTTGTCAATGTTTTGAATTTTCATCTTTCTAACTGGTGTGGAAGAAGTATCTCAAAACTGACCACTTGTTCTTGTTTAACTAAGAGTAAGTACCAGTCTCCAAAAGTAAATATGTCCATACCCTGGTATGGATAAGATAGTTCATTAGAATACACAGAGAAAAACTAGTAACTACTATTTTTAGTTATTTATTAAGTAAAATTTCTATTCTTTGTGTATATTCCTAGTGTATATAACATTGTCATAGAAAATGTGAATATTCTGTAAATAAAATACTTCCTGAGATTCACTAACCCCCATTTTTGAGTGGGGTGGAGTTTACTGGGGATTGAATACAGAACTACTTTACCCATTACTTGGCTTTAACCACTGAGCTACATCCCCAGTCTTTTTTATTTTTTTATTTTGAGGCAGGATTTTGCTAAGTTTCTAAGGCTGGGCTTGAATTTGTGATCCTCCTGCCTTAGGCTCCCATGGCACTAGGATTATAGGTGTGCACCACAGCACCTGGCCCATTATTTTAACTGACTGAAGTACTCCATCAAGAGAACTCAACCACCATAAAGAACTCCATAGCTTTCAAGACACTAAAGGAAGAGACCTAATATTTGTGGCAAAAATTGAAGTTTAATTTTCATTCAATATTAAATTTAATGTTTACAAACATCTGTGTTATGATTAAGCTGAAATTCATGCTATTTTGAATTGAATATATCAACTAGTGTGACAAACTGGATATAGCCTAGTGTGTTAGTTTTCTGTCACTGAGACCTGAGAAAATCAGCTTCTAAAGAGGAAAGATTTATTTTGGCTCTTGGTTTCAGTTCCTGGTTGGTTGGCCCCCTTGCTCTGGGCCTGTGGTGAGGCAGCACATCATGGTGTGAGCATGTGATATAGCAAAGCTGCTCACCTCATGGTGGCCAGGAAGCAAGAGAGTAAGAAGGGGCTGGGGTCCCAGGATACCCATCAAGGACATACTTTCAGTGACCTAACTTCCTTCTGATAGGCTCCACCTCTTAAATGTTCCACCATCTACCAATAATGCCATTGATGAGGACCAAATGCTGAACACATGAGCCTCTTGGGGACATTCAAAATCCAAACCATAATAGCCAGAGGAACAGTCCTCTGAATTCATCTGCAGGTAGACTATGCATGCTGTGTGTTCAGAACATTGTCAAAGGAGACTTAGCTTTTCAAAACATGTCCACTGTCCAATTTCACTTCACATGTCAACACAAAGTCTATTGTTGGTTTAGATTCCATTTTGAAACAAGTTTTGGAGGATAACAGAGAGAACCAAGCTGTCAAATTGACACCCTTATCAGGTTGGTTCTATTATTACCATCATCTTATAGATGAGGAAACTGAAGCTTAGAGAATTTAAATAGTCCACCCAATGGCTCCTTGGTTACTAATGATTGACACTCAGATTTAGATTCCAGAGCTTGAATTCTTACCCCTTGGATAACTGTACTTAAATACCTGTGCTCCCTGAGGAGGCCTGTGTCTACAACATGACTGAAAAAAAAAATAAAGAGAAAGCTGTTCAGTTTAGCAAAAAGAAAACAAAATTGTGGACAGCAGCCTCAATGTAAACCTGGATTTTAAAATGCAAATATATTCATTTTTCCAAAGCAATACATCTGCAGGGTAAATGCTGGTAAATATTCCAATTGATACCCATTCTGCATGTTTGATAAGACGTAACATTCTCTTACATACTGAAAAGATCTGAACCAAGAAGACCTTATTTATATAAATATCACTTTTTTACATCATGAAGGTATCATGAGAGCCTTCACACAGACGCACTCACACAGACATACAGAAAGAGAGAGAGAGAGAAAGAGAGAGAAAGAGAGAGAAAGGAACAGTTGATTCAACCAGTAGAAGAATATGTGTAATTATATTAACTATTAATAGGTCTGAGTCTTTAAAACATAACACTGGAAAGTGCTGTCATTTTGGCCTTAGAACTACAGAACACCATAACAACAAGGCCAAACTTCTTGAATAGGATTTTTCCTCCCTTTTTACTTACTTTCCTCCCCTTTGTTCTCCCTCCCTCTCTCCTTTCCTTCTTTCTAAAATAATAGCAATTAGTAAGGGTTGCATAAATAATTCTAGAACCATTGGTCAGGAATAAACAGTTCTGAAGAAAGTCAAGGGTGAAAGTCTTATACTTCATGAAACTATATGATGTCTTTTCCTGAGACATCCTAATTAATAGCTGGTTTGATTGGAATTGTAGCTTTGGCTCTGCCCTAGAAAACTCAGTGAGATACAGTGATGTGTAGTCAGCCTCCGAGATGGCCCACAGTGGTCCTCACCTTCTAGCATTTTTGCACTGTGAATTTCTCTTGGGGATAGCCATTGTACTCAACAGAATAGGAGAAGTGATAGTTTGATTCCCTAGGGTAGGTTGCAAGAGATATTGAAACTTTTCCCTTGCACTCTTGGGTCTTCTATTCACCATATGTCACTGTGTGAAGTAACACAATAAACCTATGGAAAGACCTACCTGGAGAGGAACTGAAACTCCTCAACTCCTACCAGCAATGGTCTGGATGGTCTGGATGTGAAATGTCCCCTAAAAGCTCACATGTGAGATAATGCGAGAAGATTCAGAAGATCAATGATTGTGTTGTGAGAGTCTTAACTCAGTCAGTGATTTAGTCCCCTGATAGGGATTAACTGAGTGGTAACTGAAGTGGTAGGATGTAGCTGGAGGAGGTGGGAATTGGGGCATGGCTTTGGGTATACATTTTGTATCTGGCGAGTAGATCCCCTCTCTCTCTGCTTTCTGATCATCATGTGAGCTGCTTCCCTCTGCCACTCTTCTGCTATGATGTCCTGCCTCACCTGGATCCCTGAGGAATAGAGCCTACCTTCTATGGACTAAGACCTCTGAAACCTTGAGCTCTCAAACTTTTCCTCCTCTACAGTTGTGCTGGCTGGGTCATTTAGTCACAGCAGTGAAAAATCTGACTAAAAAAGAAATCAGTACCGAGAAGTGGGGTCGTTGCTATGACTAACATGACCATGTGGTTCAGAAGCTTTTTGAGCTTTTTGGAATTGGTGGGAGGAATTTTGAGATTTTTAGTAGTGCAAGTTGGAAATGCCTTATGTTGTTGTAAATGGAGCTTAATGGCTGATCCTGGTGGGAGCTCAAAAGACCAGAATGCCAATAGGATCGTGGACAGTGAAGACAGTGATCAAAAAGGTTTAGAGGAAAAGGAGGATACTATTGGTAACTGGACTAGAGGCCATTTGTGTTATGTTCTGGCTGAGAAGTTATCTGCATGTTGTGTCTTGAGACTTTCTGTGAGGCTGATTTTAAAAGCAATGGACTTTTTAGTTTGGCGGAAGCAGTATCTAGGCAGCATAGCATTCAGGAAGTAGCATGGGTATTGTTGGAAGTTTTTAGCCAAGTTTGTTGTGATATTTAGGAGCAGAAACAAGAGCAAAAAGATTTGAAAAATTTGCACTTGAAAAGTGAGAGTAAAACTGGGGCTAAGGGAGTTGCAGTAGTTAAAGATATTATTGCCACTAGAGAAATGCTAAAGACTTTGCCCAGGGACAATAAGAAAGTGGATGCTGATCCATAATGTAGGGCAGGACACAGGAAGAATGGAGGAACTTTGGTCACAGGGGTGAAAGGGGGAGGGGGCAGGTGGACAGGAAAGATGGTGGAATATGATGGACATCATAGCTCTGGCTTTATATATGACTGCATGTAAGTTGTGATTCTACATCACAACCAGAGAAATGAAAAGTTGTGCTCCATCTGTGTACAATGAATCAAAATGCACGCTGCTATCATGTATACCTAAGTAGAATAAATAAGTTAATTAAATTTAAAAAAGAAAGAAAGAAAGATGAGGGCCTCTCAGGAGCTGGCAAGATCATACCCATCTCAGGCTTAAGGGAGTAAAAGTGAACATTCTCTTGAGAAGAGACCAGTGGGAAATCCTTACACAAAGGGGCCTCGGAAGTTTTTTCAATGTGCTCAGTTACCCAGACACTCAGAGGCTGCTGTAGCTAGGGTTCCTGGAGGCGTGGCTACTGCTCAAGATGGCTGCAGACTTTGGTGTCAACCATGTGGTGCTGTTTCTGCAGGAATGCAGGATGCTGGAGTTAAGGGTTCATGGAGGCTTGCACCAAGATTTCAAAGGAAGTACTTGGAAGCTAGGCAAAGTGCAGCAAGGCCAGAGTCCTTTTGGACACTCCCTGAGAAGGAAAGTGTTGAGATGTGAGGAGGAAGCCAAAGCTGCAGTGGAGACTCCTGAGATTAAGAAATGCCAGTAACATGGGACATCATCCTCGAAAAGTCGCAGGAATCAAGCAGAGACAAGCCAACAGAAAGTCCACGTGGGCTGCGACAAACAAGGCCACAGGGACACAGCTACACATGTCCCTTGGAGAGAACATCAAAATGCTATGCACTCCAGATGCCAGACACGGAGCTACAGGACTTGTTTTCTCAGCTGGATTTCAGTCTTGCTTTGGTCCTATCCCTTTTTCTATGCCCCTAATTTTGTGAATGGAAATGTTTACTCTGTAGCATTATATACTAAATACTTGTAAATTGCTTTTAATTTTACAGGAGCTCAAAATGTGAGATTGCCTTGAGCCTCAGAGAAGACTTTGGACTTGAACTTGAGCAATCTCAGAACCATTGACTATGGGAACTCTTGGAAACAACAACAAAAAATGTATTTTGCCTTGTAAGATGGTTGTGAGCTTTGGGGGGCCAGGGGCAGAATGTTATGGTTCAGATGTGAGGTGTCCCCCAAAAGCTCTCATGTGAGATAGTGCAAGAAGATTCAGAGGAGAAATGATTGGGTTATAAGAGTCTTAACCCAATCAATGATTTGATCCCCTGATAGGGATTTAACTTAGTGGTAACTGAAGTGGTAGCATGTGGCTGAAGGAGGTGGGAATGGGAGCAAGGCTTTGGTATATGTTTGTATCTGGCAAATATCTGCTTTCTGATCAACATGTGAGCTGTTTCTCTCTGCACACTCTTCCACCATGATGTCCTGCCTCAGCTGGAGCCCGAGGAATGGAGTTGGCCCTCTATGGATTGATACCTCTGGAACTGTGTGCTCTTAAATAAACTCTTCTTCCTCTACAGTTGTGCTGGTTCCATCATTTAGTCACAGCAATGAAAAAGCTGACTAAAACAACCATCTTGGAAGTGTATCCACCAACCACAGTCAGATCTTCAGGTGACTGCAGCCCCATCTGACATCTGACTACTACCCCATGAGAGATCCCAACACAGCCATGCCCTTCCTGAATTTTCAATCCACAAAAACTGTGAGAGATAATAGATGACCACTGTTGTTTTTAAGTTACTAAGTTTTAGGGTGATTTGTTATATAGCATTAGGTAACTAGTGCTCTCAGTAAACCTGGAAGTTTGGTCAGAAATACAAAGGATCTGGGAAACTGGGCATGTGCTTCAGTGATAGAGCATGCGTCTAGCATTGTGAGACTCTGGGTTTGATTCTAAGCACAAGGAAGGAAAGGAGGGAGGGTGGGAAGGGGGAAAGAGAGGAAGGAAGAAGAAAAGAAAGGGAGAGAAGAAAGAAAGAGAGAGAGAGGGAGGAAAGGAAGGAGGAAGGAAGGAAGGAAGGAAAAGGGATAGAAGAAAGATAAAAGGGGAAGGAAGGAGGAAGAAAGAAATATAAAGTTTCTAAGTCTACAAGTGAGCTCATGGGATCTAGGTTACTTAGCAGAGGGTTGTTTGATGAAAGAATTAATACATGTGGAACGCTTACACTACCTCAAGTAAATGCAGTAAAGAATGTCCTAAAGACTGTAGATGAGATTGCCTAGTTCAAAAATCAAATGTCAATACAAAGTAAATACCTGAAAAATAGCTGAAGAAGTGACTAAATTAATATGAAGCAAAGTGGAAACTGTTAAGGCTTTTCTGATACTCCTTAGAACATGGTAGGTTATCAGGTTAAAAAGAAAGAAAAAGGAAGAAAGGTCAAAAACATGAAGTAACTGTAAGACTATTCAAGTTTTAATAATCAAGCATTTCTCGAAAGCTGTATTCTTCAGGCAATATTAATAAAGCCATTCTATTGCTCCAAAGGCAAGAGTTTCTATGGTAGAGAGAAGCATGACTAGTTGAAGGTATCAGAATGAAATAGATACATCTGTTTGATGTAGTATACAGACTCCTGATGTCTTTTCCCAATGAGAGAGAGGCAGATCAAAAGTTGATTTACTAGCGCAAGGATATCAGGACCTAAAGCAAGACCTAACCAGAAGAATGATAGGTGAAGTCACTTGCCTATATTACAGTAGCAACAACAATAATAACAATAATAATTTTTCTCATTTAATTCTTACTATGTGGACAAGTACTATTCTCACCCCTTTATAACTGTAAAATCATTATAGAAGTTTGCTATCATAACTTCCTTCTTTTGAGCTCTGACTGCATCTCAATGTCTAAGTATATCTTTCTTAAGAGATGTTCCTCTAATCACTACCATTTGTGTTCCTACAGTGTTCCAGGAAATGTGTTTCATGTTGTATCCACCAACATTTTCACACACATTTGTACAGATTGTGCTCATTTATATGTATCAACCCAATTTATATCTTTACATACCTCATTCTCTCAAAAATCCATGCCAAAATTACTGTCTTTATTTCAGTAGCAAACCTTGACTCAGGTGAAGTCACTTAGAATTTAATCCAGAATTTTATACCCAAAATGTAGACCATTTCCTCCCTTGCATGTAAAAATTAATGAAAAACAAAGACATGGTATAGAAAGAGTCTCATTTTAAATAGTGGATAGTTTATAAGATCAGCTACATAGATGAAAATTTCTTATAGTCCAATTACTCATAAAAGTAACTATTAACTAGTTGTCTCAGATAAAGAGTATAGGAATGCTAGATAACTATTGTTCCTGCCCATCCTGATTCCCCATGCAAACTTAGTGACTTAAAAGAACAATAATCATATTTTTGTTTGCTTATGATTCTGCAAATTGATTAGGGCTGAAGGAGAGGATAACAGCTGGTGTTAGCTGGGCTCATCCAAACACTCTTTTCTTATACCATGCAAATGGGTATAATATATGTGACAGCATTTGGCTGAGGCTCAGCTTGGGTACCTTGGTGCTTTGTACTTAACCTGTGTCTCCAGATGTTCATGACTTAACCTGAGATTCTTCAAATGATGACTAAATTAAAAGTTAAAAGTGAAAGCTGCAGCCAGACACAGTGGCGCCAAGCCTGCAATCCCAGCAGCTCAGGAGGCTGAGACAGGAGGATCACAAGTTCAAAGCCAGCTTCAGCAAAAGCAAAGTGCTAAACAACTCAGTGAGACCCTGTCTCAAAATAAAATACAAAATAGGGCTTGGGATGTGACTTAGTGGCTGAGTACCCCTGAGTTCAATCCCCAGTACCCTCCCCCCAAAATTGGAAGCTACAAGATCTTCTATCTTTGCTTTGTAGTTCAAGAACACCATTTCAACAACATTTGTTGGTCTAAGCAAGTTACAAGACCATCTTAGATCAAGGGTAGGGAAACTAAACCCCTCAGTGGAAGGAGAGAAATGTATGGATAAGAAAAAAATTCTTATTGGCCACCTTTGAAAATGGTCTACCATGGCAGCATCCCATGGCAGCAACATTTCACATCTGTTTCACATGCAAACTACATGCCCTTCTCTCAAAAGTCCATTCCATTATGGTGGCAGGTCAAAATTCATCTCTCCTCATCTGCATCAGATTCAGATGATTACAAGGCTCCTAGGTGCAACATTCTTGATTTAGATTATCTGTAAACTAGGCAAACAAGTTTTCTGACCTGAAAAACCATGTACAATTTTGAGGCATAAATTGGATAACTTTATTAGATGCTCTTATTTGAAAAGGAGGAAAAGGTAGTAATGTCAGCAAAATGATTGATTGGGAAATTCAAATCCCCTTCCCCTTTGAAATATCAAAAAATAATCAAAAACTGACTGAACTAACCTTATATATAGGAGCTCTGAGGGAAAATGGAAAAAGTCTACAGTGACCAAGAAAATGCCTAATAAAGAAAAGGCCACATTCAAAGTGATACGACTTTTCATGGAATTTTTACTCATCCTTGCCTTAGCTACTCTGTGGGGTGGCACAGTCTAGGTTATGAGGAGACTGCAGCTCAGTTCCTTCCCTTGAACCAGGGGGAGCAGAGCAGACCATCCTTGCAATGTTCTAACTTATATGGGGGCTTCTTTTTTTGTTGTTTTTCGTTTCTGTTTTTGTTTAAGTTTTTTTTTTGGTACTGGGGATTGAACTCAGGGTTACTCGACCACTGAGCCACATCCCCAGCCCTATTTTGTGTTTTATGTAGAGACAGGGTCTCACTGAGTTGCTTAGCACCTCGCTGTTGCTGAGGCTGACTTTGAACTCTCGATTCTCCTGTCTCAGCCTCCCCAAAGTGCTGGGATTACAGGCATGCACCACCACACCTGGCTATATGGGGGCTTCTTGAAGAACCAGGTCTACCTTGCCTAACTCAGTTATTGAGTGGGTAAAAGCAAGAGCTGCTGCTTGTGAAAGCTGCAGGACCAGCTTTCACAACCTCCAGAATACAGGTTCAAGAGTCCATGAGTAGAGATACACAATAAACAATCTGAGGTCATAAGGAGAATCCTGGGTGATACTCTGGGAAATTAAGACATTCAAAAGCAGGGGAAGTGTATACAGAGGAAATGAGAACTGAGAATGCTGTATGTAAGCCCAGGCAAAATGCATGCTCAGAATAGAGATGGAAAGACCTTGAAATTACATTGTAGGCTGATCCCTATTCTCAGAGTATAACGTGCTGTTTAGTGAATGAATGCTTGGGTATAAAGCCAATATGCAAAGACTGGGAGAAGTGACTGCTTTTTTAAATGTTTGACATTTAACAACCACCACCACAACAACAAAATCACAAAGTAAACAGCAACAACAAACATAGAAAAACATGGTACATTCACAGGAACAAAATTAATAAGTAGAAACCATCCTGAGGAAACATAGGCATCAAACTTACTAGGTAAAGGTTTCAGAATAGCTGTCTTAAATATGATCAAAATGCTAAAGGAAAACACAAAGAATTACATGAAATCAATAAAAAGAACATATAAACAAAATGAAAGTATCAACAAATTAAAATTATTAAGAAAAACCAAGCTGATTCTGGAGCTAAAATAATACAATAATGTAATTGCAGTCATTACTACAGGGATTTAACAGCAGACTGGAGCAAGCAGAAGAAAAAATTCATGAATATGAAGACAGGAATATTGAAATTATTGAGTCTAAGGGTCAGAAAGGAAAAAAATAAAGAAAAGTGGACAAAATATAAAGGATGCATGAGACAGTACTAAGCATAACAATGTGTGTTTTATGAAGGTCAAAGGAGAGGATGAGAGATTGTTTAAAGAAATAATGGCCAAAAATATCGATAAATACAAAAAGGTCAATAAATTCCAAACAGGATAATTTTAAAAAAGAACTACACAGTATAATCAAGTTTTTGAAAGACAAAGCCATAATCTTGAAAGCAGCAAGCAACTTATCAGATACAAGGGATCCTCAATAATATCATCAACCAATTTCTCAGCAGAAACCTTATATATCAGAAGAAGTGAAATGATATAAAATGCTGAAAGAAAAATCTTTCAACCAAAAATTCCATATGTAACAAAATTGTTCCTCCAAATGAGGGAGAAATTAAGATATTGTGATATACACAAAAGCTAAGACAGTTTTAGCACTAGATCTATACTGTAAGAAACGCTAAAGGGATCACTTCAGGTTGAAATAAAAAGACATTAAGCAGTTAAAGTAAAAACATAGGCAAATATAAAAACCAGTATTATTGAATTTTGATTTCTAACTCCACTCTTTATATTCCATAGGATTTAAAGGAAGTGCAAAACAATCATAATCTATATTAGTGGATACATAATATATAAAGATATAATTTGTGATGCTAATAATCTGATGGGCAGGAACTACCCATTACTCTAGAGAAATAAATGTTTTACAGGAGAATAAAGTTAATTGGTTATCAATTCAAATTAGAATGTTATAATGTTATGATGTTATATGATATATGTTCACCACAAAATAAAATCTATAGTATATACACAAAAAGAAATGAGAATAAAAAATGTGACACTCCAAAAATCCCCCAAAATATAAAAGAAAGCTATAATTGAATGGGAGAAAAAACTATGACAAATAGAAAACAAACTACAAAATGACAAAAGTGTCCTTCTTTAACAGTGATTACTTTTAAAATAAATCAATTAAACTCCCCAATTACAAAGCATATATTGATGATACATATTTTTAAAAAACCATGATCCAAATATATTCTGGATTTACTAAAATCCCATCTACCCACCTAAAGGCAAATGGGTAGAAAGTGAAGGGATGGAAAAAGACACTTTATGAATATAGTAACAAAGAAAGCTGGGGTAGCTATACTAATATTAGATAAAATAAACTTCAAGTAAAAAACTGGTATGTATAATGAGCATAATGTAAAAAGATCAACATACCAAGAAGATATAACAATTACAAACATATGTATCAGCCATCAGAGATCCAAGATGTATGCAACAGACATTGACATAGTTGGCAAAAAAGAATTTGGCAAGCTGGGCATGGTGGCACATGACTGCAATCCAAGCACTTTGGAAGGCTGAGGCAGGAAGATCGTGAGTTCAAAGCCAGCCTCAGCAACAGCGAGGCACTAAACAATTCAGTGAAACAACCTTGTCTCTAAATAAAACACAAAATAGGGCTGGGGATGTGAATCAGTGGTCGAGTACCCCTGAGTTCAATCCTCAGTACCAAAAAAAAAAAAAAAAAGAACTTGGCAGTAGGAACAAGTAGCTCTATAATAATAGTTGGAGACTTTAACATTCCATTTCTTAATAATGTATGGAACAACCAGATAGAAGAAAAATAAGGAAATGGAGGATCTAGAAATTCTATAAATCAATTGGACCTATCAAACATATACTGAACATCCCACCTAATAACAGCAGAAAATGTGTTTTGTTCAAGTGTACATTGGATATTATCTGGCCTAGACAATACATTAAACCAAAAAGCAAGTTTTGTGAAACATTTTTAAAAATGCAATTGTATAAAATATATTTTCTGATTACAATGGAATTAATCAGTAACTGAGGGAATAGAAGTAAATAGTAGGAAAAAATTTGGAAAATTTACAAACATGGAAATTACACAACATAATATTAAACAAGAAGTGAGCAACAGAATAAATCACGATGGAAATTAAATAATACCCTAAGATAAATGAAAACGAAATCAAAACATACTAAAACTTATAAATGCAGCCAAGCAATACTAAGAGGGAAATTTATAACTATAGACACATTAAAAATGTAGAAGAATCTCAAATCAACAACTTAACTTTACACATGCAGGGACTAGAAAAATAAGATAACTAAACCCAAAACTAGCAGAGGAAGGAAATAATAAAGATTGGAACAGAGAGAAATAAAATAGAATGTAGAAAAACAAAAACCAACAAATCAACTATAGTTTTTTTGGAAAGAACACTACCATTGATAAAACTTTAGTTACATTGGTCAAAGAAGGAAGAGAAGATCCAAATTAATAATATCTGAAAAAATGCATGCATTACTAGCAACATTGAAGAAATAAAAATGATTTGTAAAGAAATATTATGAACAATTATAAGCAAATTGGATAACCTAAATTAAATAAACAAATTCCTAAAAATACACAATCAACCAAGATTAAATCATAAAGAAACAGCAAATCTGAATAGATCTATAACTCCTTAGATTTAATCAATAATCAAAAATCAACAAATCAAAATTAATAACCAAACTTCACTGATGAATTCTACCAAAGATTTAAAGAAGAGTTAGATCATCGATCCTTCTCAAATTCTTCTGAAAAACTAAAGAGGGATCACTTATAACTTATTTTATGAGGTCAGCATTAATCTGATAGCAAATCTAGACAAAGAAGTGAATTGAACAGCAGATGAAAAGACAGACTGGGTTTCAAGAGAACAAACATAGATTTTCTGAGTCTTATAAGGGCCAGGCCGGGAATCAGTACTCTTGCAGAATCGTATTCATCAAAGCTAGTCCTGGCCAGTCCAGTGTCAGAGGAAGGAAAACCTACAACCTGATGAAAACAGCCACTTCTACTCCCTCAGCTATTTTAAATCACAGAATTGTGATTTAATTTTTAAATCACAGAATTGCTTATTTTATAGCATATGGAAAGAATCTGTTAGATATATTTAACCATATTTTTTATTAACTATCACTATTTGGCATACACACACATCCAAACAAAAAAAAATGTTAGGGCATTTCCAAAATGTCTTCATGAGAGCTCAACTTCAGGGTCAACATTTGTTTATACCTCCATAATGACATCTTCTCTGTCAGCAAATGCACTGATGAGGCCATAATTCTTTAAAAAGTGCTCCATTTTGTGTCTAGAATTTTCTTTCATGCTGTTACTATGCATTCTTCAGGTTTTGATGCTGATATTTTCCTGAATGAGTAAGAGGCAGCATCAGTCAATCACATAAGCCCTTTGTTGCCTTTGAATTTCCTTAGAGAGACTCAGCAATTTCTCTTGCCTTGGGCTACATTGCTTGGCCTATGTAGGCAATCCTTTTGCCTGTATTGTAGGGATAGAATTTTCCACAGCTCTATCTGCTTGTGGGTGCCTTCCTTTCTGTGACCCCTAAAGTGGCTGGTCTTTCTTTTGCAAGAAAACGTAGAATATAGCCATTTGGCAGTGATAAATAATTGCTTTACAGATATCAGTTTTGTCCCTCTACTTTGTTTCTGGGCCTTCTACCTTTACTGTGACTTTGAGTATCAATGTTGAGTCATAATTTAATCTTTTAAAATATATTTTAATTTGACAAACTCAAAAAAATGTAGTGACAATGAGGCACATGATTCAACTGAATTGATGATAATATAAATAGTGACAACCAACTTCATGCTGTGCCAACGCAGCTGTACCTTGAGGACTGCCTGGATGACAGTGTGAAATGCCATGGATGGCAATGTGCAATGTGCATCTTAATTTCATAGATGTTAAAATGTAAAAAGATAAACATGCAGTATTCATTAAATTTCTCCTGGGTATCCAGGCTCATGGGCATACTTAAAAGCTTAAAATATAATGTGTCTGCTTAGATTTAATAAAAAGAGTCACCCAAATAAAATAGTCAACCATGGCAACTAGCACAAAATAAATTTTCAAATAAATGAAAATCAGTAAGGACCAAGAAATGGCAGACATGTTGGTTGTAGGAAGGACATGGATAGGAAAGGCCATCTATTGTGACTTTATCTTGTATTGCCTCTTTGAATCTCTTCCACATTTTCTATGCTTTGCATTTTTCCCATGAATACATGGAAATGTTTAATATTTACAATATATTAATACTTTGTATGTTAAGTTTTTGAAGTGCCTTGTACTAATTTGTGATGTTTTTAAAATTTGTTTAGAAGTCTTCGATCATATAGAAGTACAACTATGATGTGGTAAAATTATTAATGTCTTCCTCTTTAACATATCATTTTTGTTATATTTTAGAAATGTTCTATTGCTAGATATTCTCCCATATATTCCAAAAGTTTCTAATTTTGGCTTTTCACATTGAGGTGTTTAATATGTCTGAAATTTTTTTGTATGGTGTGAGGTAGGGATTTAATTTTTCCATATAAATGACCAATATCAGGATAGTCTGCCAAAAAGTTTGTCTTTCCTCTTAACATCCCTGGATTGTAGGTGCAATTTAGAAAACACACTTCAGTGCATAAAACTATGACTTCTTAAAAAATGGAAGTCTCCATGAGAACATAAAATACTAATCAAATTACATTATGCAAATACTGAAATAGGAGTAGTATTAGGCTACTACTACCATTAATGTGCAGTTTCCTAACTTTTTGTTGTTTTTGAGATAGATTCTAATCAAAACTATGGGCCTTTCTTTTACCTCCCTGTAAAAGGCAAAAAATGCTCAAAAACATTAAAAATATTGTATGTCATTTCAAGTGTCATAGAGTACTTGAAGTCTAATCATGGAAGCTTCCTCCTCAATTTAAAGTGGAAAAATTGGGAGAATGGTGTCATACTATCCAAAAACTTATGGGTACTATATGGCAGAGTCAGAAAATCTGAGTTTCTTGTCTCAGCCCTCTACCATTCCCATACAAACTTACAGTACAGATATTAGAGTACAACAGAGAAATATCATCAATTTGTGATCATGTACTCAAAAGAATCAAAGCATTAATGTCAAACATCTAAAATAGTAGCATGACCCAAATCTAACAGTTAATTGTAGATGACAGATGAACCTCATAGTTGTAAAGAACTAATTAAATTTGAGAAAAAGAATTAACTAACTTGTTTATCAGGTTCTGTTCCCTAGTTAGGCAAAAGGCCTCGGGTAGCAGGTTACTTGTAGGTTGATTTATGGCTTTGGCATCCTATAAATGATCATTGAAAGACCTAAATTGTTTGTTATATGCAAATTACCTAGGTGAGCTTATTGAAGATAAGGTTGGACTGGTATCAAATGTAATTTAGGATAAGGCAAGAAGGCTTAGAGTGTTTTTTTGATTGATTGAGCCAGGATCTGGAAAGTCAGCAACAAGACAGACTGATGTGTTCAGCAGGAAATTTTGAATCAAGAGCCATCACACACAATATAGAAAGCTCAGTTAATAAATTAACCAAGGGAAGAACAATCTGACTTTGGATGAACAAAATGATAGGAACTTAGTCTAGAAGATTGAGAAATTTGGGATTAAAGGTATTTTCCCTTTGAGGGTAAAAATTAAAGGCTACAGAAATGAATCCAGTTGGGTTAATGATTCAGGATCCATGGTTATGGCCAATCTGGTGGTTTTGTTGATACAGACCCAGATTTTTCTTTAAACGCATCACACTGAGGGAAAATGTCAAAATTCTCCATTCTTGGCTGAGTCACCTGCTCATCCAAGCTCTAGCTCCCATCCAAACTGTGCTGATTCAAGGTTATATCCTTAGGAGCTCTTGGCCTCCACAACCTCGAAATAGTTCCCAATTATTCTAGTGAAGTTGGATCATTGAAAGAATGATGCTTCATCTCCAGGGAAGTGGCTTTGCAGATAGACAGCTAAGGCTCTCCGAAACATTCTTAGCTTGCTCTTGAGCAAACTGCCTCCGCATCTTGTACAAAACTGAGGGCCTTGAGTGTCTTCTTTCCCGTAGAAATAAATTGCATGGCACCATTTTTGCGGTTCTTTTCTACCCGATTGGGGTGAATCTCGGTCTTCCTTTTTTCCTCTCACAGTATCCTTTCTCCTCTAGCCCTCCTCTTTTCACTTTCTCTTATTTTCTGAACCCTCTTCCTTTGCCTGCTTCCACCAACAACTTCTCCACAGTTTTACTGGAAAATTCTGCTCAACACGTTTGTTTTAGGTTGAGGCCATTGTTGGACGTTGGTAGTAATAGTAGTAGTGACAGCAGCCATAGTAGAAGCAGCAGTGGGGATGATAATAATAGTAGAAGCATTTGTCGTTTTTGTAGAGATGCAGCTTCAGTAACATCATGTTTGTTTGAGTCAGCTTTTATACCACTGTGACCAAAAGACCTGAAAAGAACAACTTTAGAGGAGGAAGAGTTTATTTGGTGCTTAATGGTTTCAGAGGTCTCAGTCCATAGATTTCTGACTCATTGCTTTGGGCACAAGGTGAGGAAGGACATCATGGCAGAAGAGCGTGGTGGAGGAAAGCAGCTCAGGACATGACACCAGGAAGCAAAGACAGCTTCACTCACCAGAGACCAAATATATGCCACAAAGGCACACCCCCAATGATGCACCTCCTCCAGACACACCCAATCTGCCTACAGTTACCACCCAGTTAATACCTATCAGAGGATTAATGCACCAATTTGGTTAAGGTTCTCATAACTTAATCATTTCATCTCTAAACTTTCTCTCATTGTCTCACTTGAGCTTTGGGGGAATACCTCATATCTAAACCATAACAATGCTCTTATATAAAGATTTTATCACACTTTCTCTCTTTTCATCCTTTGATCCTCCCAAAGTTACTCTCACAAATCTTTGAAGAGTTAACCATCAATTAATGAATTAACATTTTTAGAACAAATTAAGTCACAGGATACCCCACAGAATGAGGCTGTCAACCTGAAAGAGAGCTTCCAGAGCCAATTAAGAAGTACACATACCATTAGCCAAATGAGTAAATGAGACTGTAGTCCTATAGAACTGTAAATTTTAGAGAAAACAGAGACATTGTATGGGGGTGGTCAGAGGAGGTTTCTAGGAGGTGGCAGAGCTCAGCCAGTCATTAGAGATAGGACTGGGCATTCCTAGTAAGGGGGACATAATAAGAAAAGACATGCATTTGGTGAAATCACAGAGAAAAAAGTGAAGGTAGACCAATAATCCAGATCTACCACTAGTGGAAATTATAAAAGAGATGTTATGATAATGAATTCAACTATTCATGATATAAAATGAAGTCCATATTTCATAAAATATATATATGTATATATAAATTGTAGTCAATGATTCAGTTATGCAAGAAATTCTATTTGAGCATTGGAATAATTTTTCAACACAAAGAATTAGGTATTTTTTTATTTGTGGGAAAATTACATAACTCACTGCTTCACTTTATATTCTCTCCCTAAAATTCTCATTATATCTTTTAATTCTCTTTTCTGTTTTGTTTCTCCTTATCTCTTCTCACCATATTTTAAATAAGTTGTTAGATCTGGTTTCAAAGTCACTAATTCTTGAGGAGAAGTACAAAATGCACATAGTCCACTATTTAGCACATCACTGAGACTCTTTAAATTTCAATTACTTTAGTTTTGATTTCTAAAATTTCGATTGAGTTTTTGGTTAAACTAATCCTATTTTTTTCATGATATCCCATTATCACCTGATGTATCTGATGACCATTTTAAATATTTTAAGCATATTAATTTCAAAGTTCCTTTACCCTTTCACTGTTGCTTATTGTTTGGGGCTGTGATCGTTTTTCTTTTCTTCATTCACTGCATGCACTGAAAGTCATATGTTGGCTTTCTCTGTGCAATTTGCAATTCCACCTTTAAGTGCATCTTTAACAGAGACTGTCCTTAGTGGGAGGATGTCATGTGTCAGCTTGAGCAGCAGTTATCTGAAGTCTTGATGGGCTTGTAATTCTGAAAGGAGTCCCCTACAGGTCTGAAGCTTTAGGCAGAATCATCTGGAAGGCTGGGCTCAGCTGTGTGATTCTTTAGCTCTGTTTGGTATTGGCAAGGACTGTGATTATCTGGAGACTTGACTGGGTTGGGATATTCCATAATTGGCTGAAAGCCAGTGCTGGCAATCAGCTGAGAGTAGAGCTAGGTCTATTGATCGCCATATCCCAGTTTCTCTTTGGATCTCTATCTCTCTACAACAAGAATGGAAAAGAATTTATGGCCATCTTTAAGCTACCACAGTTATTATAAGACTCTCAAAATAACTTCTTAATGAAGATAAGTTTTCCCCTCACTCTTATAATGATAGGTTCAAGGGTATGATATTCAGGACTTGATTGTTACTTCATAATGTCATCAGCAACCCAGACTCTTGATTACAAGGTGGTTGCAAAAATTCCAGCCATTACAACAAAGTTTCAGGCAGAAATAGAGGGACAGAAGAGACAGACTCTGTGAAAAGCTCTTCTGCAAGCCACTCAGGCCTGCTTTTTATGTATCAGTGGCTTCCTCATCTGCAAAAGAAGCCAGAATGGTAATGTGGAAAAAGAAAGTGTACCCTCATGTCAGAGATATTTTAAAATGTTTCTTTGTTTAATAAGAAGTAAATTTTAGTGAAATGAAGGAATACAGTAGACCCCAAACAATTTTGTGTAGACTCCTTACTTTCTATCCACCACTCCCTTATTTGTACTTGGGAAGGATCCTAACTGTGGCACTGTAAGAATATGTTTGTGTCAGGCTGATGTTTGTGTTTTATATTCAGGCTGAATATCTAGCATACAGAGCATGCTAGAAACAAGGGACATGCTTTGACCTGCAGGCAGAGGACATGGTGCAGGGTACTATTTAGAGAAAGATCTCAGTGCTCCTTATTAATAAAGGTCCATTTGTAAGCCTAATTACAGCCTTGCCAAATAATAGAGTCGAGTCTTCGCCATTTCCTCTCCAACTTAAACTGGAGTCATTCTTTATCAGTAGCTTTGCAGAGTCAGCCAAGTTTGTGTTCAGGGGCCTCGTTGCACACTTTTATAGATTCCCTTCCTCCCAGGTCTACTTTGCCTCACCTTCTTGCCCTATGTTCAGAGAATCAAGAATCCCTCTAAATGGAGCAATTCATTCATGTGTAGGCACTCACTACTGACAACTGCTTTATCCTCTGGTCTTCTTGTAAGAATGTGCTCTTTAGAGGAAGTTATTGGTCAAAGCTGTGCTTGACTATCTCTAGGATGAGCCTTCCATGGAGATGTTGTAGGCACTGCATCCAGCCTAGAAGTCAAATGGCATTATCGGGGCCCTTCTCATACTCCACCCACAAACAAAATCCTTGCCTATGGTAATTATGGCCAATCCCAAAGCTGGAAGACTCAATAATGTTGTGTTATGTGTAAAGGAGGTGCTCCACTCCTGTTTATTCTGCATTTTTTCCAGAGGAGGATTCACTATGCTATAGCCAATGAGCTGACCTGTTTGTGTGAAGTTTTCCTTAAATTTACTTGTTTATGTGTTGTGCGTGACTACTTCTGAGCTACAATGGTAGGAATGAGTAGTTGCAACAGAGACCATGGGGCGTGCAAAACCTAAAACTATATGCAATGACTAAACTATTACTATTTATACATTGTTACTGCATGGTATCTAAGACAGAAGTGGTTCTCTCAAGGCTGTGGATCTCAAGAGGATCAATTTTGCCTCCCAGGAAATATTTGGCAATGTTTGGAGCTGTTTTTGGTTGTGATCATGTGGGGGAAAGGGTATTGCTCCTGGCATCAAGTGGGTGCCCGCTAAAGATGCTGCTAAACATCCTATGAGGCCCAGGTCAGACCCCCAAAACAAAGAATTTAGTCCAAATGACCAGTAGTGCTAAAGCTGAAAACCCTTGTTATAAGAAACAGTTCTGTAGGACTAAATATTATTTTTTTCATTCATTTATTCAATAAAAAAGTCTTTGGAACGTATACTATATATTAAGCATGCTACTGAGATAGATCAATACAGACATATTGTATCATATGACACATCAATACAGTCATTTAGCCCACACCACAGATTTCCAAGTTGATACAATTTTGGGAGGGGGGTGGTACCAGGGATTGAACTCAGGGGCACTTGGCCACTGAGCCACATCCCCAGCCCTATCTGTATTTTATTTAGAGACAAGGTCTCATTGAGTTGCTTAGTGTGCTTAGTGCCTTGCTTTCACTGAGGCTGGCTTTTTTTTTTTTTTTTTTAACATTTAAAGTAACTGAACTTTTATTTGAGAACTTTGTGGCACTTTTTTTTTTTTTT
>CM053402.1:69072808-69160879 GCA_028644305.1 Xerus rutilus
GTGTTTTACAGATGAGAAATCTGAAGCCCAGAGAGGTTAATTTACTTAAAATCCTCTAGTAAGTATTGAAATAATTGAAATAAGACTTTAATCCAAGTGCTTTCCAAGTACTCTAGACTTGAATAAACTAGATTTTAATGGAGGAAAAAGCAGCACTCTGAAGCCAGACAGAACTGTTTTCAAATGTTGGTTTTGCTTACATGCATGTGAAATGGAGACAATAAAGCTTTTCCTAATCTGGGTAAAGATTGAACCAGACAGTGTGCTGAAAGCACTCTATGACAGAGTTTGTAATAATGGGTGCAACAAAACTGCTACTTCCTATTATTTTATTTCCAGGCCTTAATATGAATGTCATTGGAATCTGGAAACCAAACTCATCCAGCCACAGACTAGACTTGCAAGTGCTGAAATGCATATTAAAAAAAAAAAAAAAAGAACGAAGGAAACGTGCCATTGTCTCCACCAAAACATGAGCTGATTTTCTCAATTATTTCAGCCCCACCCAGAAGGTGGCTGCGTCCCCAAATGTCAGGACCCCTCCTTTAAAGTGGCTTTGGAGTGCTCTGTCCAGCACGGCTCCCCCTGCAGAGCTGCCGGCCAAGATGAACCCCGGCAGTGACAGTCTGTCAGCCAGCAGAGCGCGGCCTAATCGCCCGCCTGCTCCATACGATCCCGCCAAGCGCTCACAACTGTCAAGAAGGCTTCTCTGACGAGAGGACACAATTGCACATTTTCAGAGTTGAGGCATAAACGAGCAGGGCAGCTGGAGACCGGGAGCACTCAGAGCAGGACTTCACAGCCCATCAGCGGGCGGGACTCTATCCATCTTTAACCAGCGGCTTTGTTTTTTTGTCTCTCCTTTTGCCCCAAGGCTTGGTATTTTACAAAGTTCAGTCTATTGCCTTGGCCATATTATTTCTAGAAAAACAGAACAGCTTTGGCTCCAGGATAATTAGACCATCACAACATCACAATCCGGGCCTCCAGCTTGGCAAAGAACTGCTCAGGTTTTTCTCCTAAGTGCCACGCTGGCATTGTCCCCCAGTCCTCCCCTCCTCTGCCAGTCCCCTCTTTACTCAGCCACACCCTAATTGCCCAGTCTTCTTACTCTTGCTCCTGGCTCATGTGCCAAAAGTTTAGTTTAAAATCAGCTTCACCGGTGAACAGAAATGAAGATGGAAAAGAGACTCTTAAACCTTGGAAGATTCTGGTTTGAAAGAAGAATCTAGGCTGGGAATAGACAGCTCAGTACTCATTCCTGAGCGAGTAGAAGTTTAAATAAGGACTACCTATGTCTCCATTTCTTTCTTTAAAAAAATGGTTCTGTTTAGTTCTACATAACACTAGGATTCATTTTGACATTATAAAAGCATGGAATATAATTTGCTCTGATTCAGTTTCTAGTACTTCCCCTTTTCCCTCTCTTCCTTCCTCTCCCTGTTCTCTGCCTCTACTCCACTGATCTTTCGCTATTTAGTTATTGCTTTTAAAAAAATACAATATTGTGAATATACATGCTGGTGAGATTCAGTGTGGTGAATGAATTCATATATGTACACAGGAAAGTTAGGTCAGATTCATTCATTCCATTGTTTTTCTCTTATCCCATCCCTCCTCCCTTCCCCCAAGTCCCCTTTGTCTACTACACTGATCTTTCTTATATTTTGAAAGATCTTTTTTTCCACTTTCTCCCTTTCTCTCCCCACCTCTCCTCATTTTGAACCAGCTTCTGCATATCAGAGAAAACATTCGTCCTTTGACTTTGGGAGACTGATTTATTTTACTAAGTGTGATTGTCTCCAGTTCCATTCATTTACCAGCAAATGCCATAGCTTCATTCTTCTTTATGACTGAATAATACTCCATTGGGTATATATACCACATTTTCTTAATCCACTCATCTGTTGAAGGGCACCTCAGTTGATTCCATAGCTTGGCTATTGTGAATTGTGCTCCTATATACATTGATGTGACTGTATCCCTATTGTATGCTGATTTTAGATCTTTTGTATATATATCAAGGAGTGGAATAGCTGGGTCATAGGGTTCCATTCCTAGTTTTTTGAAGAATATCCATACTTCCAAGTGGTTGCACTAATTAATAGTCTCACCACCAATGTATTAATGTACCTTTTCCCCCCAAATCCCACTAACTATAATTTATTATTAATTGTATTCTTGATAATTGCCATTCTGACTGGAGTGAGATGAAACCTCAATGTAGCTTTGATTTTCATTTACCTAATTGCTAGAGATGTTGAACATTTTTTCATGTATTTGTTGTCCATTTGTATTTCTTCTTCTGAAAAGTGTTTAGTTCTTTTGCTCATTTTTAATAAATGGGTCATTTTTTATGTTAAATTTTTTGAGTTCTTTATATATTCTGAGTAGCAGGTAGCAAAGATCTTCTCTCATTCTGTAGGCTCTTTCTTCATGCTCTTAATCATTTCCTTTGCTGTGCAGAAAATTTTTAACTGGATGCCATCCCACTTACTGATTTTTGGTCTTATTTCTTGCACTTTAGGAACCTTATTAAGGATGTTGGTTCCTATGCTGACATGTTGGAGTGTTAGGCCTACATTTTCTTCCAGCAGTTGCAGAGTTTCTGGTCTCATTTCTAGGTCTTTGATCCACTTTGAGTTGACTTTTGTGCAGGGTGAGAGATAAGGGTTCCGTTTCATTCTTCTACATATGGATTTCCAATTTTTCAAGCACCTTTTGTTAAAAAGATTATTCTCCAACATAGGTTTTTGGCAACCTTGCTAGTATCAGCTAATGTAAGTATATGGGTTTGTCTCTGTGTCCTCTATTCTATTTATTGGTCTCCAGTCTGTTTTGGTGCCAGTACCATGCTGTTTTTGCCTCTATAGCTCTGTAGATATATGTGTATATAGGTCTGGTACTGTGATACCTCTAGCGTCTCTTTTTGTTCAGGATTGCTTTGGCTATTCTGGATCTCTTATTTTCTCAGATGAATTTTAGAACTGATTTTTCTAGTTCTATGAAGAATACTATTGGTACTTTGATGGCAATTGCATTGAATCTGTATAATGCTTTTGGTAGTATGGCCATTGTGTGTTGTCTCTGTTCTGCTGACGCACTACAGCTGACAGCAGAGGTATAAAGTCCCCACATTCTACCAGGAGAATCTGGACCTTATGAAGAAGTTTCTAAAGGGTCACCCACCAAAATTTTCACCAACTTCAAGCTCACAATCCACCTTCAGAAGGAGGATGTAGAATTGATAAAGAAAAATTAGAGGGCATTTCTCTATTGAAATCAGTTAATAACAATAAATTGTATATGGGCCAACAAGTATCTTCTTTATCCCCTTTTCCCCCCACCAAAGTACAGAGAGACTAGAAGAGGCAGCGTTTATTCCCAACATAAACCAGGGAGCCATAGATGCAGAAAATATACCTGGGCCAACCCAAGGACCTCAAGGATGGATGTCAGCATTGCAGATAAAGCTGTATTATGTTGACATTTGGAGAGGCAAGATGCATTTCCATCTCAAGAACCCTAATCTGAAAGCTGCTACTTATGTGACACGTAGCAAAGCTTCCAAGCGACCAACCATCCTACCTAGAGGTGAACAAGGTGTCTTAGGACAACACATCTATATAACCACAGAGGAAACCTATACCAACCATTTGTAGCACACATCTCTGAGCTTATATACAAACATAAAAAGATAAGGACAAGCAGATGTTTGAGGACACCAGTACTGGTGGAAGAAAGAATATCTACTTCATAGGACAGGAAAAGTCTTAAGATTAATAATAAGTTTATCTGAATCTGTTTTCTGTTGCTATAAGTGAATGCTACAGACTGGGTAATTTATAATGAAAACAAGTTTACTTAGGTTATAGTTCTAGAGTCCAAGAGCGTGACACCAGAATCTGCTTGGTATCTGGTGAGGACCTTCCTACTGGGTCTTAACATGGTGGAGAGCATCACATGGTGACAGAGGGTGAGCATGCTGGCTCAAGTCTCTCTTCCTTTACTTTAGAGCCATTAATGCAATCATGGGGGCCTCATCCTCATGACCTTTCATAATCCTCATTACTACCCAAACACCCTACCTCCAAATACCATTAATACTGATTTGGGGGATTAAATTTCCACCTGAATTGTGCTGGAGACATTCAAATCATAGCAATTCTGAAAGAAATTTAAGGGAATGTCTATACAAAATAATAATAGACTACTACCAACACAGGAGCAATAATTTTAAAATAAGTATTAGAAATTTAAAAATAAGATAGTCTAAATAAAAACAAATCCAAAATGTTAAAGCAACTTACTAAGGAAATCTTCTAAAACACACAACAAAAGAACAAATAATTAGAAATATGAAAAAAAAGAAAAAGAAAAAGAAACATGGAGAAATAATCAGAAAATAAAAATTCACTTTGTAGGAATTCCAGGTAGAAAGGAAAAGAGAACACGAGGGAAGAAAATAGCCAAATAAAAAAGAAAAATTCCAGAACTAAAGAAAGATTTTAAAAAAAAATCAAGATTGACAGATTGATAGGTCTTAACCAAAGCCAAGAAGGATTCATTTACAAAAGGCCTAACTTAATGGAATCCTTGTAAATTTAAGAACACGAAAGATAAAAGTAACATCCTAGAAGCTGCCACAGAAAAGCAAAGGCCAAGTCACCTACAAAAAAAGCAAATTGAAATTCAATTGGCAATATATGTATTAGCAGCAACCGTAGATGTTAGAAGACAATGGAGCTATAGTTTCAACATTTTGAAGAAAAATGATGGTCTTGCAATATACACACAAGGCATAAAAAGAACCTACCACACACTCTTTATGAAAAAAAATTACTTGAAAACATATTTCAGTAATTGAAAAAGGAATCTAGGAAGCAAAAATCATAGTATCCAGGAAACAAGAAATTACTACAGTGCAATACAAAAGACATACCACTTGACGTAATTTACAACCAGCAGCTGGAGGATTCTAAGGAAAGTTTCTTCAAAGCAAATCCATTTTAGTGAACAAATATTGTGTTCTAAGTTAAAGCTAAAAGATCCAAATGTGATGCCGACAGTGGTATGACTTCTCAAAAAGGAAAAGAAAAAGAAAATAAATGCAATTATAAGCTCCAGTAAAAGTGAAATGGTATAAGACAATCATGAAGCAAATGCAAACTACACTAAAATGTGCCCTAATTTAAGTAACTTATGGCATATTAAAGAAAGAGAATCCCATTGGTACTGACACTTGAAGCATTCTCTTACAAGTAGCACAAGTTTAATGACATGAATTACATTTATTTTCTCCATGGATCTAATCAAATCATTCTATTTGGTTCCATAGCAAATATCATAAGTGTAACTTTCATCTATAAATTTCACTATTTTGAGTAAATATAAAAAGGCACTTAACACATATTTATAATTACATTATATAATAGCAATGCCGAAACCTTGGTAATATAACACAATTAAGCTGATGAACAATGTGAAATTGAGCAGGAGATGAAAAAAGTGAGAGGTAATATATTTTAGCTTATTTCTAAATAATAATTAAATAAAGGATGATGTCTGCAGCAAATACAACCAAAATTGGAGGCTACACTATATTTTTTTAAATTACAAAGATCACCAATAAACCCAAATAATAATTATAACCCACAAGTTTAGGAGCAACATAGAAGGGAAGGTGAAGTTTGTATATGTAGATGACTTAAATTTTTCATCTTCCATAGAAAGAAATCCATAAATGAATGAATGTTCTGTTATTTAAAAGTATGGCAGTAACCAACGGAAAAATGAAAAAAAAATTCCAAGAAATTACAGTGGAAGTAGAAAGAGAATTATTTTTTCAATCATAGTATCTTGTACTCTCATATCAATTATCCTTTTTCTTAGGTATGGCATTTTTATAATTTATAAAATAGGGACAACAAAACAAGCATATTTTGCAAGAAGCAAATTTGCAGACATTCTGGATTAGTGTAAAGGTCAGACTGCTCAGATAGCTTTTTCCCATCATATTTAAAGTTCAGTACATAATTTAACTAAAATTGTGATATTAATTTGGTAACAAGATAATGCTAAAATCCTGATGAGCTAAAACCAGGATCTCAAGTAGTTACAATGGCATAGCAAGAAATATACCAGGATTTGCAAAGTTATGCAAGTGGCTTTGGACTCACACTATAAATAGGTTATGAAACACTGCAAACAAGAAATTAGAAACCAGTGGTGGATCCAGATATCACTTAAGTACATAATGTGCATCAGTCTCAAGATTATCCTTTGTTGCTGCCACCGGCTTGGACATAAGTCCCAGTAGCTTTACATCATTTCTTTTCTGTGATCAGCTAATGTCCAGATGTATAATAGGCATTGAATATCCTCTGCATCTGACAGCGCTCAACCCCTCCAGGCGCAGCCCTGGCTCCTCCCATTGCCAGCTAGAGGCAAAACTAAACCAAAGCAGCTGCATCTATAACCCTAGGCAATAAAAGGACACAAGGGAAACTGTTTCTTTTAGTATTCTTCAGTGTCCAGATTGTGGTTTTTAAATACCACATCCCTCCAAGAGGAACCAGAGCTTCTTGGAGAAGTGACCAATTCTAGGTTTAGGGCCAGTAATGTAAAAAATGAGCCAAGCACATCTTGTCTTACCACATTTCTTTTCTCTTACATGGAAATTCTTGGTTCCTGGAATAATTTTATTTGCTGTGCCCTCTAATATACATTATATAGTTTTAAAAATTATGATACCAGTATTGCTTTTAACATCAAAATATGGAAAGAATCAATTATATTTGTTCTTAGTATATATATCACTATGCAAACACAGTCATAAGACTGGTCAAAGGTCACTTGGGACAATTTTTTTTTTAAATTTCATATTAAATTAAATTTACTTTTTCGCATTTCTTTCCAATTTTGAAGTTTGCTTTTCTTGAAGATGTTTACAAAACTCAAAAGTCAAAACTATACAAAAAGACATACTAGGGTCATCCTTCGCCCCTTCATTTCTCTCCTGTCTTGCCCCAAAGCTTTGGCAGCAGGGAGTTTACTTTCTGTTTTGTCCTGTCAACATTTCTTATTCAATAGCTGATAAACTACTATTCTGCACTTTGCTTTATTCACTTAGCAATATACTACAGAGATCGGTTCATGTCAATTCATAGAAACCTTGAGGTACTACTTTTAAGAATAGTGCAATAATAACATTGCTTTTATTAAAGTAATGCTAGTTTAAGTGTACAAAACGAAATAGGTATTTTTCATTTGTACCTCAAGAACACATAAGTTTTGCTTGGGAGTCTTTTTTTCATAAGCCACAGATGAGAACCTTCAATTCTGACCCATCCAGTCTGTTCATTATAGGCCAAGTTTATCGCATGCTCTATTCCCATTTTCAGACCCTTGTCTATACTTGGGACATTGTCCTCCTGCTTCATTTGCCCTACAATTGAAGCAAAGCTGTATTCAAATCCCCATGAAGTAAAGGTGTCTTTGCAAGACAAATGAGTCTCAGCACACCCAGTACCTAACACAATGGCCAACACAAAAATGTTCAGTAAATTTTGAGGATGACTGAAGGGTGACATGGGAAGAAGATGAGTTTGCAGGTCAGATAAAACTCTCAGTTCAAATCCTACCTTAGGCTAAGGATTTGTAACTACATTAGTTAATTTGCTGTATCACAAATTGCACCCAAACATAGCAAACTAAAAATGCATGCATTTATTATTTCACAGATAAAGAATCTGCATGCCTCTGTCACAGGATCTCAAAAGTTGCCATCAAGGTGTTGGTTGGGGCTGTGCATTTTTTTGTTTTGTTTTGTTTGGTTTGGGGTTTTATTTTGTTTTGTTTTGTTTTGTTTTGGGCTTTTTGTTTTACCAGGGATTAAAACGAGGGCACTTAACCACTGAGCCACATCCCCAGCCCTTTTTATTTTTTATTTTGAGACACATTCTCACTAAGTTAAGGCTAACTTTTAACTTGTGATTCTCTGCATCAGCTTCCCATGCTGCTGAGATTACACATGTGCTCCATGGTACCTGGTAGGGTTGTGTTCTTAGCCAAAGGTTCAACTGGGGACTTGCTTCCAAGTTCATTCATGGACTTGTTGGATGGATTCAGTCACTTGCACTGTATTAAACTGAGGTCTCAGTTTCTTGTGAGCTATTAGCTAGAGGCCTTCCTTGGTTCCTGGCCACGAACTGCTCCATGGCAGCTGGCTTCATCAGAAAGAGTAAAAAAGAAGATAAAATACCAGAAAGAAACTGGGGGTGGGGGGAGAGAATGGAAATAAGTCTTTCATAACTTAATTGTGGGACTGATATCCATCTCTTTTGCCATATTATATACTCCTTAGAAGCAAGTCACTGATCAGCCCATGCTTGAGTGGATGGCCCAAACCTCAGGAGAGGAGTCAGAAGCTGCCTATCACAGTATCTTCTTAACCACAATCAAATTGCTCCTGCTCTTTCCCCACCTACAATATGAGAAGAATAATAGAAATATTTCAGTATTATTATGAAAAACTAAAATTAATATATGTGAATCACTTGGCACTAGTAAGAAGAATTCAACATGCAGGAATCACAACAAAAATCTCAGCACTGCCGTCTGACCAGTGACAGTTGCCTTTATCCTTTAGACGCAGTCTTCATTCTTCTTGCTTCTACCCCTTTGAACCTAAATCTCTTCTCTTCTTTGCCTCCCTAAATTTTATCAGTAACACATCTCTAATGACCAGCGTGATAGGGTAATTGCTAGGAGAAAATGTGTTTTCATAGCTTGGATTCAGTGTTATTAAATTATTCAGTTCTTCTTGAGATTTCCTATTTGAATCCATTACTGGATTTGTCTACTGTAAAAGATAAACCGAATTCACCAGCTCCTAGGAAATACCTATTTACAAACTAGAATGGTCTTTATTTTTCTTATAAACTTGAAAATGGATCCATTATAAATCTGCTAGAGAGCTCATAGTTTTGCAAATTACATTGTTTTATTTCAAGAGTCTGAGATATTTCAAGAGATTTTTGCAAGTGTTGGACATTTTCTCTCTCTTTCCTCCTACCTCCCTCCCTCCCTTCTTTCCTTCTTTCCTTCTTTCCTTCCTTCCTTCCTTCCTTCCTTCCCTTTCTCTTTCTTTTTTCCTTCTTTCTTTCTAATTATGACAATAAATTTTCCTGTCAAGTTTCAACATTTTACCCTTGTTAATGTCAGCAAAGACTCTCGAGAAACACACTTTTAATAAAAGAAATTATTTTTCTAGCAAAAGTTATCACCTGTGCTAATCCTTTTCAATGTGTTCTGAAGTAGTTTGGTTATAAAACATACAGGAAACCACCACTGCTCCTACTCTTTTTCTTGGCTTCCTATGAGTCAGAGTTTTGATTCGAGAGATTAGGATGGCCAGGTTTTGTCTTGGTTCTGTCATGAAAATTTGTGACCCTGGTCCATTCACAACCCCAATTTCCCATCCAGATAATGAGACTCATCATCCTAATCTCAAAGCCTGTCATCTGATTCCTCTAGCAGGACAAGCAAGGCCTGAGGGATGCTCTAGAGTCATCTGGGATATGCCTCTAGAGTGGAAAGAGGGTGCTGTCTTTCATTTAACTATGGTCAAGGAGACTGATTTTGCAACAGTCAACTCAAGAAAATAAGTATCAAGTCAGAGACCAGCAGACAATTAGATTTGAATTCTTAATCCTTGGGGATATTGGAAAAAGGGTAAGTCCAGATGTCAAACCCACATGAAAGACAGTGGACCCCTGCCACCACCAAAAAAAAAAAAAAAAAAGAGGAGCGATAAGTTAGTTCTAGGGCACTAGACTGGCCTGAAGCTGTAAAGCTAAGCAACTTCAGTGATTTTTATCCTGTTTCTTTAGCTCCATGGGGGCCTGCTGGAAACATTTACAGAGAAATCCTTGGAACAGATACTTACCACCTGTGGCTATTGGAAAGATATATATCATTTAGATACCACTGGGTAGAAAAAAAATGCCTTGGAAGAAACATCTTGACTAACAGCAAGGTGCAAAATTATTTCATTTTTCTCTGCATTTTTGGAAACAATTGACTTTTAAGCTTCCATAACTTCATGCCTTAAAGTCTCCATCATAGCTGTTGGAAAAATGCTTCATGTTCTCAACTGTGACACTAGGATTTTTGCAGCCATGAATGGACACAAAAAGATGTCAATCATATCCAGTAATGAAAAGTTCATTTCTCGCTCCCTATTGTGAGGATGATGCCTTTGTGGTGTCCATTGTGTGAGGCTGTGTTCAGGCTCATTTACCTTCACACTCAGAATATCTTTTTTTATATTAAAAGTTTAGACCAGAGTCACCCCAAATCACACCCTTGCTTTTGAATTGCATTGCCATTATCCTCTATTAAATCTGAGACCATGTTATAATACCTATGTCAGAAATAATGAAGAGATTAATGTGGAGTGGGAGATCCCAGTGTCACTTCCCTCTGCATTTCAACATCAAATACTGTTGGCATTAAAAACCAGCCTCCGTCAGCCGGTGAGAAGGGGGATTTGACAATGGAGAATCCATCGAGAGATGTGAGGAGAATTTTCCAAGTCATATAAACAGCTGCTAACATGATAATTGAATAAAAGTGAAAGTCTTTCCTTTTTTTACTCCTTCTAAAAAAATCTATATTTCCTTAACTTCACAGAACATAGCCTCCTCAGGGGGTGGTGATATATGCTAAGGGGAGCTTATTTGAAGTGGTTCTTCCACAGCTGGATTTATGGATGGATACAATAAAGACACTTGAAGAGAAGGAAAGTCAGCACTAAACATACTGGTCCCAGATTGCAAAGCAGCACCACCTCAGCCTCAAGAGGCTGGAAACCGCCTCTCTTGCTGGTCTCACTTCTTCCTCATCTTGGCCTGAATGGGGAAACAGAGTGACAGAAGCGACCTGCTCACCCATTCAACAGATATGGATTGCACAGTAAATTATCCTTCTTTACTTCATAAAGCACTTTGCATTTTATAAATTTGATGATACGTCATCCTCATTACAAAATAAGTTAGGCAAACATCATCATTTCCATTTTATGGATGAAGAAATGAAGTCTCAGAATTTGTGCATATTTATAGACTAAAGAGTAAATGAGAGATATGAACTAATGCTTCAGAGTTTGAGCCTTGGGCTAGGTTGTTGCTCAGAGATAGAAAACTTGCCTAGCATGTGCAATGTCCTAGGTTTCATCTTTAGCACTGAAAAACCAAAACAAATATAAGTTTCACTCCACAGTCAGGGCCAGGGATGGGTTTGAAGTGGGAGTATAGGACTACAGTTTCATTTTAAAACACTAATTTTGGCTAGGACGTGGACAACGGGTCTCAGGGAAGAAACACTGAAGACACCAAGATGAATTTGGAATCTGTTGTGGAAATTCAGGGCAATAAGGATGGTGAATAAATTAACAAAAGAGAATCAACTGAAGATTTGTTGGAAATTGGAGGGCAAGGAAAGAGATGTTGAGGATATCTTGGATCTATTATTTAAGCATCTGGATATTGTGCATAGTTTGAGGAAGCAAATGGAAATAATTTTTCAGAAGTTGAGTACATGGGTTTAGAACTCAGAAACAGTATCCTGTTCATCTTGAGTTTGGGGGAGGGTACCAAAATATTCTAGGAGCAGATGTCCTAGGTGTTCATGGCAAGAGAATTTCAGGGAATGGCAAAGGTGGAAGTCAGGAGAAAATGGGAAGAGTGAGTGTGTACAGCATAAAAACTATTTTGAAAAATGTATAACTGTGAAGAAATAATAAAAGGTAAGGATGTAGCTACAGTAAGTGTAAAGCATGGGAGGGTTGTTTTATTTATTTTTAATGAAAACTTTTATTTAAAAGTGTTGATGCAAAAGAACTAATTTAGAAGAGGAGATTAAAGACAGGAAATTCATTTATTTAACAGAGACCTATTGAATACCCATCATGTGTTCCAGTCTCAGTGGTAACCAATATGCGAAGTTCCTACTTTATGGAAATTACAGTCTGGTAAGAAGACAAAAATAAAGTACTTAATAATGACTTCCGTTAAGCATAGAGATGTGATATAGAGCTATGGCCCTTGAAACTCTATTGTGTTGGTACAAGAACAAATGGATGTATAGAACAAAATAAATACATGAAATGTAGAATATGATAAAGTTGTCTTTTTAAGCAGGTAGGGAAAGCATGAATAAATTTAATAAATGGTGTTAAGACAAGTAGATAATTTAGGGAAACAAAATGAAAAATGGTCCATCAGGAGGCAGGAAGAGGGACACCTTTTTCACTTTAATTACAGAAGGGCAGGGCGAATATGGAAGTAAGAATATTTGTGCAGTGGAAGAGCAGGAAGATGGGGCCATCCTGCCCACTGGCTTCTCTCTCTTCTTGTGAAACAGAAAGCAATTCTTACGCTGAAAGTAAAAGGGCATTTGGAAAATTATATACCTGGAGGAGATGGGAGAAAAAATAAAGAAAGAATATAATGAACAAAGTTTAAGGCACAGCCAGGTTGTTTGGGATAATTGAACTAGACTATGGAACTGAAAAGTTTTCAGGGCAGATAATAGGTAGAGTTCAAGGTCAAAATTATTCCAGAGTTCTGCAAGTTATAGATCAATAGAGCCATATGTTTTGTGATTGGGGGTCAAGCAGGAAGTATACTCCTTAGAGCTCTGGGGCAGGAGGGAAGCTGGGCAGGAGCTGTTGGCAATGAGGGACCGCTGTTGCCCATTCTCAACCATGTGATGGTCTATCCTGGACAACGAGGTTCATCCATAAGCCAATTCCCATATGGAGACCCACTCAGGCACCATCACGTCAGTACAACATAACTGAGAACCAGGAAAGGTACCTCCAGACAAACCTCACAGAGCTAATCTCTCCACCAATATGCCTTTCTTCCTATCATCAGGAAGATTCTATAATCCAGAGTATTCTCTACTGAATGTATTCTCTCCATCTCCTTCATTTTCAGTGGCAGGCTTCACAGACAATAGAGAGTAGTGGCAGGTTTTAGGGACTCAGGAAGAGAACCAGGGGCAGAACCAGAGGTATAGAACCAAGTCAAGGGTAGGCCTAGAAGGTGGTGGTCTTTATGACCCAAGGATCTGGAATCAAAGGCCCATTAACTCCCAGTAGATAAGAATTCTGGTAGGCAAGAAAGACTTGGAGATGTAGGAATACAGAATTCCAGGTTGTCTAGTAGTGTGAATTAAGGAAATCAAGGTGGCTGATTTATCAGAAACAAGACAGAGAATCTAGAAAGAGCCTAGTGAATATGTAGCAGAATTAAAGTGGGCACTGGGCCATAGATTGTTATTGTTCTCTCTGCCCAGGGAAGGCATGGTAGGCACTAGCTACAGATGGACCAAGGAAAGGGAAGTCTCTGGCATTGACTTTGACTAAGGGAAAATTCCCAGTTTCAGATTTACTGAAATCATTTCCCTAAATGATAAATTATGAGGCACATGGGGAAAAGCAAACTGCATCCTTAATAAACATGTATTAGTCCACTTTATGTTGCTATAATGAAATACCTGAGGCTGGGTAACTTATAAAGAGATTTCTTTGGCTCATGTTTCTTGCAACTGTAGGGTCCAAAGAGTATGTGCCAGTATCCTCATGATGGTCTCCTTGGATGCCACAACATGATGTAGAAGTAGAAAGGGAAATGACTTCATTTGGAAGGGCGCAGGCCTTGCTGCTCTTATAACAACTAACTAGGTCTTGTGAGAACTACATTAATTCCATCCAAAGGTTGAGCCCCCAACTTAATTACCTCCCATTCAGTTTCACCTTTTAAAGGTTCCATCACTCCCAACATCACCACAATAAGGACAGACCCTCCAACACATAAACCTTTGGGAAACAAACTGTATTCAAACTATGGCAATAGGTTCGCTAGAAAACTCTGAGATTCGTTAAAGATGGAATACAACCACACAGAAGCCCAACTAAGCACCATAATGCATGAATCTTAACAAATAAATGTATATTGGCGGGAGCAGGGAACAGAGAGACTACACTTAAGAATTGTCTGGACATTTCTCACCTTTACAACTTTCAGACAAACATTATTCCCTAGGGTTTCCTGATACACCATCTTTACCCAACCTGATGCAGCATCTTTAAGAGTTTACCTGTTATGGTTTGATATGAGGTGTCCCGCAAAAGTTCACATGTGAGGCAATGCAAGAATTTTCCAGAGGTGAAATAATTAGATTGTGAGAAGTGTAACCTAATCAGTGGATTAATCCAGTAATATGGATTAACTGGGCAGTAATTGTAGGCAGGTAGGGTGTGGCTGGAGGAAGTAGGTCACTGGGGATGTGCCTTTTAGGGTTTATACTCTGTCCTTGGTGAGTGGGCCTCTTTCTCTTCCTGCTTCCTGTTGCCATGTCTGAGCTGCTTTCCTCCACCACACCCTCTGCCATGATGTTCTGCCTCACCTCTGGGTCAGAGCTATGGAGTTGTCTGAAACCATGAGCCAAAATAAACTTTCCTCCTCTATATTGTTCTTGCAGGCATATTGGTCACAGAGATACAAAAACTGACTAAAACACATCCCAGAAGTAGGTGAGGACAATGACATCTAATAAAATCCTTGCCTCTCCACTGCTGTGCTTTATAAAGCTTGTGCCAGTTCCCTTCCCTGGGGCCTCTCACCTGGTCTCCCTATATTCAGTGTTTCTCCTGCACGTGTTTCTACTTTCTGTTAGATCTCTCTGCTCAGCATGTGCAGATCATGTTCAGTTTTGTCCCCAACCACCAGATTGCCGCATGCTCTAGATCCTCTGTAATGTCCTATTCCAGTTCCTGGGACTCCTCCTCTACCCTAACTTATCCAGGACAAGGATTCAGGAAATATTTACTACTCTCCAGGCTCCTGAATGCTCTTAATTCCTCTCTCCATTCTGCTGGATTGCTCTCCAACCAAAGGACTGGCTTTCTTGCCTCTTGGGTTCCATGGGGTCCATTTGAAGTGATAGCAGAACACGTGGGCTGCTCATCCCCTAACTTAACGTCCTTACAGACACACTGGCCAGCTAACCAGCCTGTGTTCCCTATGACAACAGAGAAAAGGAGGAATTCAGTCAAAAAAAGAATAAAGAACAAAAAGAGCAGCTGAAAAGAAATTCAGAAATTCTGAAAAGAATTCAGAACTTGACCTGCGACTCACAGCTCATCCATGTTATGCTACTAGACATGAACCGTTCACAGAATTCCACCCTCAGAAGAACGTCCTCTGAGATCATGATAAAATGAGACAGAGTAAGACACACTTCATAACTATGTCTAGATCAAGGTACCATGCACAAAACCAGGCCCTCCTATTTCTATGTCAGAATGAATGACTTCTGCTTCCTTACCAATTCTAGTTTTATTCTTAACCGATCTTCTCTTCTTTTGATAAAAATTATTAAGATTCTCAATCACAAAATTAGCACCACTTTCTGACAAAAAAAAGAAACTCTTCCTTAGACCATCTCCTAAGTGACTTAACTATAGCTCATAATCTATAATAAGCTCTTTCAAGCACCTTACAGAGACTCCCTGAAGATCCCCAGGGTACATGTAACCTCTGCTGGAGTGGATTGCATAGCCAATTTGCTTAGCTACAGGTTTGCTCTTGGTGGCCTTCAACTGATAGTGTCATCAACATGAGAAGGCCCCTCCTGTGTGCTAGGCACTCTGCTAGGCCATGTGGATACAGGGCAAACATGACATCAACTTATTACATCCTTACAGCAACTTTGGGAGACAGATCTTATAATCTTCACTTTATAGTGAAAGAAACTGAAGCCTAAGGTCACACAACTAGGAAGAGGGAAGACCAGGATTATTTTACTGATCCATGACCTTTCAGAGCTTCTAAATTCTCCTAAGATGGAGCTGCATCATGCAGTGGTTTTCTGTCCCTTGGAAATGATGCCATAACAGGGTCAGACCTCACGCAACGTCTCCAGGTGCAGCAGAGTGAAACCAAGCAGGGCCAGCTGGAAAACCACTCAAGACAAGAAGAGTTGAATAGCATAGCATAGCATAACGGAAGGGCAAGGTAACCTCAGTGGAGGCCAAGACACACAGCTCTTGAGCCAAATCTAGATTAATTATGGCCTAAAAGACAATAAGGACTTGAGACAATTTATAATATCTTCATTAATAAGAATAAGAAACAAAGGAAGCAAATGGATCAACTTGAGGCATGGCAACCTGGAGAAACAAGGGCACAATGGTGGCTGCAGAGTATTTAGAGCAATAAGCACAGCAGAGGAATCTGCATTCCTAGGGGAATGAGAGCCCATGAGAGTATAAGAAATAGAGCAAATAGAAATAACCAGGAAAAAGGCCATCTTTATCATGAGGTTATCGACCAAATCAGTGCTCCCTGGGGAAGGCAGAAGCCAGCCTCAGGCACAGTTTCAGCCTGATGGTACATGGTTGGGAGTCGGCCTGTGTGTGTCTTGCTGCCGTTTGTGCCTCTGGGGTGGAGGATCCTGCAGTCTGAGTTTGGTTTCTCTTGGCAAAACAGATCTATCCATTCTTACGAGCAGAGACACAGAGAAGAGACAGCCCTAGAAAGCTTATTGCATGTCACGTTGCTCTTAAAAATCACATTTTTATGAGTGTAAATGAATCAGAAACATATGGATGAAATTTCCTGGCCTGATGTGAGCGCCTCATACCCCAAGCAGTGCCCTCGGAGAGGATGCTTGGAATGTAAGTGTTGGTGCCAGAAACCCTGGTGGGAAGGTCAGGGGAGCAGAGCTCCCCCACCCTTGCACCCCACCTACCCTTGCAGCATGGCCTCCACGTGGACCTCACCAGGCAGGCAAGAGATGTTGCTGTGCCAGACTGCTTCCTACTGCCTATCCCTGCTTGTTCTCTTCCAATAACAAAGGCTGCGTGTGTGTGCATGCACACGTGTGCACACGTGCCCATGAATGTGTTTAACCCCCTGATGAATATTGTGAATTAACAGGCCAGGGTTTACACAACGCTATAAAATAACAATGTGGATTTCTGACTAAATGATGAAATCTTCCTATAGGCAGCTTAACTCTTAAATACCAAGAGAAACACTAGCACTAGATAGTTGCACAATTGCAGAGAAATTCCGCTGTGTAATTGCAGCATCAAATTCATGAGTATAAATGGAAAGAATTGATTGAACTCCTATAAGGCTCTGAGCAGATGCATAGGTTTTCCAGTTTTTTATTCGGACCTTGTGTTCAGCATCTACATTTTAGGCCAGAGCAAGATACATAACCAGGACTGGGTTGTACTCTTCATGAATGGATTAGGAAGCCAAAAGTTAGGATGATTGGGATGAAAATTTGCACAGACGCCTCTCTGACAATACAATATCCAAAAACCTATACAGATACAGCAAGAGTGAGTCAAGGAGCATGGGCTTGACACCAGCCACATGAGAACTGAGCTGTTGTCTTGCTATTCTCCAGCTGTTTCACATTGGGCAAGTCACATAACCTCTCTGAGCAGTTGCTTTATACATCAGATTGTGAACACTGGAGATAGTATACCTAATGCACCTTGCACATGGAGGTTTATTTTGGCTCACCATTTCAGAGGCTTCAGAACATAGTTGCTTGATCCTGTGGTTTTGGGCCTATGGTGGGTACACATAGCAGGTAGCACACAACAGAGGAAAGTATTCAATTTGTGATGGCTGGAAAACAAAAGAAAGAGATAGGAAGGGACAGGGTCCCAATAGCCCCTTCCAGGGCACACTTCAGTGACCTAACTTCCCCCAGTAGACCCAACCTCTAAAAGGTTCCACCACCTCCCAAAAGTACCACTGGCTGGGGACCAAGACTCTGGGGGATAGTTAAGACCCAAACTATAAAAGCCAACCAATGAGGCAATGCATAGTGATGGCCAACTGTCCAGGACACTTTGGAATCGTCCCCCTGGTCTCCCGCATTGCACCAGGCATTATAGGTCAATTCCTGGATGGCTTGCTTATTATCTGCACTTTGCTTTTAATAGTCCAGGTCCCTCCTGGAGAGTTTAGGCCCCGTATCTCTGTCTTAATTTCTCAAGGAGCAACAAGTCAGCAAGCTGACCCCAGTTACTTGACACTTCATGTTTTGCCAGTACATTGCACCATGCTCAGGTTGACCATCCAAAGTTCCCCTGGTCCAAATTGTATTTGCTTACCAAATTACATGCAAAAGTTTTGTCCTGCCATGGTCCTATGCTCACTTCCCTCACAATCTCTACCCAAGGAGGTCCTAACTCCAGCCTGATGAGTTTACTCAGTTTTCTCCAAACACATCCAATGCATTCCAAGCCCTGGGCATTTCCCAAGGCTGTTTCCTGCATCTCTATTTCTTTGGGATGTTTTTGTAAGTCCCAATCTTTCTTCAAGGTCCCAATCCCTCCCAGACGCATCCTATCCCCTTCCAACACAGGGAGGATTCCCAGCATGTTCCAATCCACGGTGGTCCTCCCTCTTCTGACAACACACCCACTGCCAGTGTCTGTGTGAGATAAAGCATGCAGAGCTCTCTGTGGCCACTGACTTGCCCTGTGCATGACCTGGCTTCCTACTCTGAGTAAGAGCCCTTGACAGAGGGAATAGTGCCTCATCCTACAGCCTCTGAGATGAGCATTTAGTCAATATTCATCATCAGAAAAATAGGCTGAAATGATAGGAAGTTGATATAAAATGTAATCTTATTGATAAAAAGGTAACTTACCTACTGCTATAATATATAATATGTGGGGTTTTTGTTGTTGTTGTTGTTTTTAGTTTTTATCCTTTTTTCTCCAAGACCCACCTGGTTCTTAGTAACCCTGTTGGGGAAGAAAACACTATACCTTCAGTATCTCTCACTAAGGCAGAAGACTGAAGGAACATGCTGGGCTCACTGAGAAACCAAATGAAATGCCCCTTAGGAAGTGATGCTTCTCTTGACTTACCTCTCCTCTGCCAGAAACCACTTAAATCAAGGAGGCCACTGAAGGGCTGAGGGCTTGGGGTGGATCTGGGAGCTTCCTGGAGGGAGACCATAGAACAGAATCTTGAAGTGGATGTTGGGGAGAGGTCCTGCACAGTCACAGCCTGGCAGAAAACCTAGTGTGACAATCTTATTATGTCACATGGTAGTTCCAAGTTCAGCCCACTGTCTGCTTGAAATGGATAATAAGCAACTTAAGCTAAAAACAAATGCAAAGTGCAATCATATTTGGGATCCTATGACCTAAAGTATTATATTAACCTATGTATATAACCTCTGGAAAGCTCAGTTTATCATATCATTATTTATGCCAATAACAATTACACTTACCTCAAACGGTAATGGTGAAGTTTACCTAAAATAAATGAAATGTGCTATGTTCTTGCAGAAAAATATTTAGTCATAAAAGGGAGTAAGGTACTGATCCATGCTACAACATGGATAAGCCTTGGAAACTGATGCTAAATGAAAGAAGCCAGACACAAAAGAATATGTATTGCATGACTCCATTTTTGTGGAATGTGTAGAATAAGCAAATCCAAAGGGGCAGAAAGCAGAATAGGGTTTGTCAGGACAGGAAGAGGGAGTGGAGGGTGCCTGGTAATGGACATGCATGAAAATGTTCTGGAATGAAATGGTAGTGATGGTTGCACAACCTTGTGAATACACTTTTTAAAACATTGAATTTTACACTTGTAAAGGGTGGATTTTATAGTATATAAGTTAATCTCAAATTTTAAAGTGTAAGTAAATAGTATAAATAATTGACTTGGCACAAACTCTGGCAGATATAAATGCTCAGCAAATACTGTTTTGATTAGGATTAGGATTATTGGAAAGAGCAAGATAACAGGAAACCGTTAAATGTGAGCTAAAATCCTGGATATTCCACACACTAGCTATGCCAAGTGACCTTGGGCAATATATTTCAACTCTTGTAGATTCAGCTTCTGCAAAGGTTAATTAGGAACAAACACATCTGGTTGTGTTAGGTGACATACATAAAGCTGTTCTGCACAGCATTTGGCATAGTATGGATGCTCAATAACCCAGAGTCCTCCTTCCCCTGTATTTCCTATTAAATCTCCTGCAGTAATTCTCAGAACACAGCTGGAGCTGGCCAGGAGTTGGGGTTCCATCCCTGGAACTAATGAGAACCCAACAAGGATTCTGGTTGGAATCATGCAAAGTGCTTCCCCAGAGAGAAGGGCAAGTGGGAATTGCAGTTGAAAAGGGAAGCCAGAGAGAGGTCAGAGTGAGGGATGCAAGTCCACGAACTAGGTCTCAGCCATGATGCTGCAGAGTGAGTCGAGGGGTCAGGGACCAAGCAAAGCAAACAGGATCTGGAGCAGAGACAAACTGTTCAGAATAAAGGGCACGAAAAAGGCAATGGTGGTAGGGCCCAAGGCCAGGCCAGGCCTGTTTATTTAAAAGACACTAAACTAGATTGGCCCTAAGACCTGATATCTGTTATCCTCAACTAGTCAGTAAATCATTCTCCCTGTCATAGAAGCCTATGAAAGGGGAGGGAGTGGGAAGGGTGAGGGGGAAGGGCAGAGTCGTCTTAGGGAACTGGACGTGATTAATCATCACCACCTCTCCCTGGACAATGCAGTTCAGTGTGCAGCAGCTGGGGGTGGGAAATCCTTTCTTGAAAATTCTTCGACTCCTTATCCCACAGTCCAACAATCCTGCCAAAATGTTGCCATGGGATAAATTTAAGGACAAAATGCAATGATTTGTTAGATGCAAAATCTCTGGAATGGGAGGCTCTTTGCTCAAGAGTTGAAATTGTTGCATTGATAAATGTTGGTGTCTCCTGCTGCCGGCTGTCTCAGGGGTTTGGAGAAAGAGGGAGAATTTGATGCCATGAAGAAATTCCTCGTAGCTGTCTCTTCATCTATTCTGTGATCAATATTAACACTGTTGAAATACTTAAAGTCTTCTTCCCTGTTGTCACCCATCTGTGTATGAATTCATTACAAAGGCCAGATGCAGGACAATAAAGTGTCCACAGATAGAACAAAGAGAGATTATTTTATTAAAATCCATGCAGAAGGTACCTGGTCAGCATAATAAATAACACCAGGCACCTTCACAGCAAACACTGGGCCTAATTCAGTTTTCCTTCCTTCATTCTTCCATAGAGATGCATTTCCTTAAAGACCACTGGATTCCAAGGCAGAGGCGTGCACATGTGTTTTTGCTTAGGGCCTGCATCTGCAGTGATGTCCAGGCTGTTTCTCAGGGACCTGGCCAGCACGACTTAGTAGAGTTTGGGCTTGCAGCAGCAGACATTCTGCATTTCAATAATTTCTCCTTTCAGGAGAGTATACTGTACCCCCAGGCAGAGACTGAGGTTTGGAACCCACTGGGAATGCAACCATAACAAAGAGTATTGAAAGCCTTTGGCTGCTAGAAGGAGGCTAGGTCTCCTCTGGCAGGATTCCACCTCTCGATATGCACATTCACTCACTCCACTCACTGACACACATACCCACTCACCTATGCAGATTTAGATTATGCACTTGAGGAAATCCATGTGCATATGCACCTCACACATCGCACACATTCACATATATATACACGCCAAGTACCTTTGTATGCACATGGCTGAAAATATACCGCATGCGCATACGTGGGCGAGAACATGCATAAAAACACACAGCTATACAACGTGCCTATGTACACACACATGCATACCCTTTTATACATGCAGATATGTCTGTTCTTCATACCCACGGCAGGGATTCTGTGACAATTTTGCGGTGCCCAAATTACAGCCATATTTATGGCTTTCCAGACAATTGCACCCCACTATAGAAGTGATGGTTTTTTTAGGAGACATAATAAAAACAATAACAGCATTTGTCCCACCAGAAGTTTATGCATCACTGTGCCTTATTCCTCCACAACAGGAAGAAGCAAAGCATTGTTCAGAGCCTAAGTGAACTGCAACCAGGTATTCAGATGTGCAAGACTTTCAAAAGAAAACATCAAGGCACCGCTATTAATAGGAGCCAGTAAATAAAAGCTGATTTGGCCACTAGCAACTTATGAAGCTGTTCTGAGGAGGAGAAGAATAGGAGGACCTGAGGATGATGTTTCTGTTTGTCAACCCATACACATCTCTGTGGCTTTTGAACAGAAACAGTCTTCCCGAGTTCCTTCTAGCTTGGGGATATTATTTTTGCTAATGGCGTTTTTAAGGGTCCAAACAAGCCATTTGCTTACACAAGAAATGCAATAGAAAGGTGTAAGGTCTTTTTTGTTTTCGTTTTCCAGTTTGGCAAAACCACATCTTGGAAGGAAGTAAGGCAGAAATATTGGATGCAATTCACCTAAGACCCCAAACCAGATTTACAGCTGGATAAATTCTTTAACGGGGCTATATTTGTTTCTAAATATTTGGCAATGGGAATTACCATTTTCTTAAACTCAGCCCTAGCAAGCTTTGACTCTTCCACCTTCTCCTTGTCCTACATGGACCTCCCACCTCCTGCTGCCCAACTCAAAAACTAGTAAACATCCCTCTTACACCATCAGCCTCAGAAAACACGATGCAAGTTGTTCCTGAGTTCAGTTCACAGTTGCTGCGGCGCTCACTCTCGGAAACACAGTAGTATGCTCGGATAGCTGGAAACCAGACCTGTGGCCCAAGAAACAGCAGTGGGTGGAGATTAGGGGCGGGGTGGGATATGGGGGTGGGGGAAATTTGGGCGACAACTTTAAGTCTGAGAAGTCAAGGCCCAGAGTGCTGCCAGGAATTCCAAAGTGGGGAAAGAGATCTCAGTGGCTTTCATATGGAAATTGACCTGGAAGCAGACTTTGTCTCTGCTTGCAACCGAAGCCAAGACCAAGTTCAGTGAACCTAACACACCGTTCAATCAACCATTGAAACTCAGGAGAAGAGAAGGCAGGAAAGGGAGGGCAGAGGGTCAAAGAGGCTCGCCTTTCATTTGGACTTGGTTCCGGAGACGGCAGTAAGGAGAAATTAAACAGTGGAAACAACGTGAAGGCAAAATCCCGTCCATCAGGAAGGTGCAGTGGGCTTTGCTTTAAGTGACAGGAAAGAAGGGGAGAGAAGGAAATCCAGAAAGCAAGCAGGCAAGAAGGAAAACAGGGAGTCAAGCAATAATAATCACTCAAAACAACGATTCTGAAATTGATTAAGTATATGCAAATTAACAGGCTGGGTGTGACAAAAGTAGGAAGGAACTTGCCTAGAGTGGGAAGTCCCTCTGTCCCCTTACAGAAAGGGTTTTAGAGATCCAAAGATTCTTAAAGCAGATACTAACAGGCTTCCCAAGATTTTCAGATCTGCTTTAACTTGTTTTGTTTTTATTGCATATTCAAAGGAAAGTTGAAAAAGCACCTACTATTTGCAACAAGAAACTAATAGACTTTCTTCTAAGATACTTTTTTGGGGGACTAGTTTCCTGTCTTTTGTCTTTAATTTATTATTGCCTTTATTTGTTCTGCCCATTTGGTTCATTTTATTCTTATTTTAAAAGAACAGCTCCAAAGACCCTCCTATTTTCATGGAAATTGTTCAGTGGTAACAATTTCAGATAGCTTCCAAAAGAACAATCATCACGCTGGCCGGTTCACCCAAGATGCTTTGCAGCATTTCACATAACAATTTACTAATTAATGACAAATTAAATGGAATTTGGTAAGAAGAATCAGAGGTTAGAGTACTGGTGTATACTGTGTGTAAAAAGGTATGCAAATATCTTCAGCCCATTTGTGGTTCATCAGTGGGAAATAATAGCTATTCTACTTGAAAATTTCACATGCAGAAGACTGCTGCATAGAAGCAGAATTTGGAAATTATACATCGTTTTAATTTTTTAACAGTTTCTTAGATTAGACACTTCATTTTAGAGGCACAATGAACTTAGTCTTCTTTGTTTTAATAGATTTAAAGTCATGAAATTTCCCCTATACTTTGCTGCTTATATTAATTGCATATTTGGAGGCAAAAAGTAACCATTGGAAATTCGTGACTGACATTTTCAACTCTCATCAGAGAAAAAAGGCACTGCCTCCAATCTCCTAAAGCAGGAGTCAGAAGACTATAGTCTACAGGCCAAATCCAGTTCTCTTTCTTTTTGTAAATAAAGATTTATTAGAACATGTCTACACATATTCATATACATATTATCTCTGACTGCTTTTGAACTACTATTGCAGAATTGCAGTGGAGATTTTATGACCTACAAAGCCTAAAATATTTATAAGCTGCCCTCATATAGAAAAAATTTGCTAACCTCTCCTATGTGGTAAAATTGGGGAGAGTACACGTTTCATGAAGAGAAAATCAGAGGTTTTAACAGAAAAAAACCTAAAATCATTTTAATGTGTCCTACTGAGGTAGAAAAGAGAAGAAAATAAAAAATACATAGAAAGGAGACAAAAAGAAGGACACAAACAAACAAACAAACAAAAAGCACTATAACTTTAATTTGAAAGCTTTATGCTAAAGTTTCCCATACTTTCACTACCAAAGCCAGGTTTTCCCCAAGCCTGTCATTCCCAAATTTCTGGGAAATCTACAGATCTTCACTCATAATCTTAGAGTTACTGAAAATTCATCCACTTATGAAAATTTCCCTGTGCACTGTTAACTCATTAAAACCTGAATTTGTAGAACAGATTAAACAAAGGGAGATATAAATGTATAATAAAGGGAACTTTCCCAGAAAACTATCATATAGCATCCTTTCCCAATGATCAATAAAAAGTCTTGATCAGATAATAGAGAATACATTGATCTAAGGATCCTGAGAATGACCAGACCACCATACACCATTTCATAATCACCAGCCTGATGTCATCCCCAGGTATCTTCCCATGCCCACCCTTGCTAGCTTTCCTTTAAAATCCCAAAAGTGCTTCTCAAGATAGCCCACATTCTCCTTTGAATATGTATTCTTTGCTTTCCTAAGTGAATCTCTGTGCCTAATATCTGACATGGCTGAAATTCTCTTCCTTTATATATGCCAAGAACCCGTAATACTACCAGTATTTACAGGGTACACATGGTCATCACCACTCCATCCATCACAGAAATTTGCCAAATGTTCTTCCTCACTTGATGCATAGGTCAGGGAAAGTGCCTTCTCTCCCTCTGCTTCAGTTCTGTAGGTGAGTGGATAGACAACTCACTCCAAGGAAACACTGGCCACCCTAATAAGAAAAAGCTTTGCAAACAGTACAGTGAGTCTGCCATCTGTGGATGTTCTGGGAGAACACATGTTCCCTTTGCCAAATAGGATGATTGCCTTGGACAGATGTCAACTAATTTTTGAGAACGAGACAAAGGAACTTTATTTATCTTTATTTTTCATCTTCAATTTATCTCCTTTTTCAACTATTAGTGTCCAAATAGCATCTGAGGTCATGAAAATGTCCTATTATATTTCATATATTCCCCCTGGAATATAGGATGCTGCAACCACACACTCATTCATCTCCTTAACATTCCATTTTTGTGGATGAGGACTGAGACAAAAGCCAAGGCAGAACACCTCTGCACACCCACAACTTGGTACCACCCAACAGCACCTACCACAGCGCAGCCAAACATCAGCTTTGAGGGACAAAGGTTATAAGTAAACTTATCTCAACATCATTATTTTTCCTCAACAGTGTGTTGATAATATGCCTGAATTGGTTGATTGCTCCAAAACAATCCCAGGCTGTCAGCAAAGTCTTGACCTCTCTTCTTCTGAAACTTCTAATTCTTAAAATGCATCTATGTACATTGTAGGCTCAGAGTGTTAGAAACAGACCTAGATTAGGAGTTTGTATCTTCACAGACTTTATGTCCTAAGAATAGGACCCAGAAAAGGAGGAAATCAGATTATTTCAGGATGGCAAATTTGGCATCCATGCCATCTCTCAATCACCCATTTAACAGATAGTACTAAGCACCTCTTATGCCTCACTACTGTCCTACGCACTAGATAAACAGCTGGGAAAGAACAGATAGGCCTTGCTCTCAGGCAATGTGCTATGATATGGCTATGCTGTGAGAAAGGGTCATTAAAAATGACAGAATATGGCATGCAATCAACAGACATTCATAGGAGGAGTTATACTATAGACAGGGGAGGCTTCTCTAAAAGCAGGACATTAAAAGTTGAAAGTTGAAAAATGAGCCAGCTAGAAAAACAGTGATGGAGTCGGCAGCATGAGTAAAGCTGCTGAGACTGGAAAGAGTTTTGCACTTTCAAGTAATTGAAATTAGATTCCTGCTCCCCTCTTCCCATGCTGCCTCCATTCCACATCAGACATTACTAATTGATTATAGCACTCTTCTGTTAAAAACAAAGTCCCAGATTTCTCAATACAAACTGCTAGCCAACCACTACCAATCAATTGAAGTTGGCAAACTATGAACTTATTTGTCATCCCTGGACAACCTGGCTCCAGAAAGCCCTCCCAGGCCAGGAAATTTTGATTTTATGATTCTCATTTTATTAGTATTTGAATACTAACTCTTGGTTTGAACATCCTTCTTGTTCCTGTTCTATACCAGCTTTATTGACTTCTTGAAGATAGTGAGCTTTCTGTCTCTTTCTATTCCATTGAATTCTGGTAGTTAAGACTCCTTTTCACATCTATGTTCCAATGAATCTTCAAATTTCCTTTCTCCAGTGGAATCTCTCCCAAGTATACCAGTTATCTATTGCTTTGTAACAAACCACATCAAAATCTAGAGGATTAAAACAACAACTTACCTTTCCCTCAGGTTCTGTGGTTGGGAGGCCAGTTCTTACTCACACAGCAGCATTCATTTATCCTGGGTTCAACTGTGGTAGCAAGAAAAGTAGAAACTGCAGGAACTCTCTCTACTTGGCTCTTTAATCCAGCTTCTTCTAGCGTGTCAGCTTCACAGTAAATCATAAGAAGGAGTCAGAAGCTTCAGGACCCTTTAAGGCCTCATCTCAGAACTCCCATTATATCATTACTTACCATTTGATTGGTCAAAGCAAGTTATAAGGCCAGTCCACATTGGAGTCACTTTTACTTCCTGGGTAAATACATTAGTCAGTTTTCCACCACTATAACAAATACTTGAGATAAACAAGCTTATAAAGAGAAAAGGTTTACTTTGGAGGTATTGTTTTAGAGGTTCCAGAGCATATTTGGGTGGACCTGTGGCTGTTATGCCTGTAACATCATGGCAGAAGTAGTTGGCAGAGCAAAATTGCTTATCTTGGGGCTATGAAGCAAAAAAGAGAAAAAGATGAGACCAGGGTCCCACAATCCAGTTCAAGGTCATGGCCCAGTTATATGAAGATCTCCCATTTGGGCACACCTCTTCAAGTTTCCACCACCTCCCAATGGTGCCAAGCTGGGGACCAAGACTTTAACACAAGGATGGGTCTTTGCGGGATACTCCAGATCTAAACTACAGCAAGGACACAGTAAAGAAACTCTTTGAGGTTCACAAATACAAGAAAGGGAGGACTTTGTGGCTATATACATTTTTTAAAAATCTAGCCCAACAAGTGATTATCTCAAAATTGCTGAGATAGAGCAAACATCAGGTTGCCTAACCAATAGCCCATTATTCTCTCTACCATTCAGCACACCCAGGCCTTAATTCAGGACATGTCCATTGGCAATTAAAAGACCTAAGGAAATCACGGGAATTCCTGAGCTTGATACAGTAAACAGACAAACAAAAACTTTGAATTTGGAACAAGTCTATTTATTACTCTGGTGACACCAAATGACTGATGTTAAGTTTCCTGATTAGTTCAACCCCTAAAGAATGAGAATTTTTCACCACCCAGTACTTTTTTCATTAATTAACTACTTATTTCTTTCCACCTAGTAGAGATTGTGCTGATTTTTATAGACATCATAGTAGAAAAAAAACGGACTCAGGGCAGATGGACAGATTTGAATCCCAAATGCACATTATACTAACTGGGTAACCTACAGAAAATCTACGACTTAGTTTCCCATCTGTTCAATGAGCAAATAGAAACTTACAAGATTATTGTAAGAATGTAATGGAAGTAAATGTAAAGCCTCTCGAGAACTTCCTAACATAGAATGGGTGCTCAATAAATGCTGGCTACTACTATTATTCTGAGCAGGGTGTAGACTGGGAGACATCACGTAAGAGGTGGGCTTGAGCTGAGGTTTGAAGGATGAGTAGAATTTGGGTGTTGGTGAACAATCTGAAGGAGAAAGTAGCAGACAAAGAAACACACACTGAGCATTGTTTATGTGAAAATAACTAGACACATGCAACTGGAGTGGTCTTATCTTTAAATTCAGCTTCTCTCCATTGGTTTAGGATTTTGAATGTTTGGATAAGGACCTTGGGCTTTTTCTAGCAGAGAGTTGAGGACAATAAAAGGGGAGAGTCACAAAATGAAAATCAATCAGTGAGCTATGTGGAAGACTGGTCAAGTGGCTAAGGCATCATGAATAACAGCAAGGGGGACCAGAAGATGGAGAACCAATTGGGAAATGAGATGGCATATGGAAGCAAAGTGTACTTCATAACATCTTCCAAGCCAGTGCTTCTCGTCTCTTCAACTGAGGCTTTGAGGGATTTGATAGTACATCCACAAATCCTTTTGGCATTCCTCTGCTAGAAAGGTAGAGTCTTCTTCCCCTCCCCTTGAATGTGGGTCCCTCTCAGCAACTTACCTCTAATAAACAGAATAGAGCAGAAGTGATTTCCAAGGTTAGGTCATAATAAACAGTAATGTTTTGTCTGATCCTCTTTATCTTAGGCTGCTTGCCTTAGAACCCAGCCTTTAGGCCACAAAGAAGTCAAGCCCCATGGAAAGGCCATGCTTTCCAACCTCAGTCCAGCAGCAGTCCCCGGTGATAGTCAGTATCAACTGCCAGACAGGTAAATGAGAGTCTCCAGATAACCCCAGCCCCAGTCTTTAATTTCCACCCCTTCCTCCCACAGCTGATGCCAAGTAGAGCAGATGAACTGTCTTTACTGAGCTCTGCCCAAATTGCTGATTTGGGAGCAAAATAAATGTTGTTGATATTTTAAGTCATTCAGGTTTGGGGTGTTTTGTTACACAGCAGTGGTTAACTGGAACCAGCTGTTCTAGATGCTGACTAGCTGTCACACACACATTGGTTGTTCTCATATTTATTCAGAAGGTTGAGTATCTAGAAATCAAAATAATTTTGTGGAATATTTCCTATCATATCACCTCTCCATTTCCTTCATGGCATTTAACACAATTTGCAAACACAGTTTTCATTTGCTTCTTCATTTGTTTTGGTGTTTTGCTTTCCCCTACCAACAGAATCTAGGCTCTGTGGGTACCCTGATCTGGTTTGTCCTGCTCACTGCTATACCCCCTTACCTATCCTAGGGCCTGACACATAGTGAACACTTCAAAATATTTGTGGAATAATGAAAAATCAGATAAACACCATGAAACGTGAATGCATTCAATTCTATGACAAGAACCCCTTTCAGAACACATGTGCCAAAGTTTTAAGAAAAGAAAAAAAATGTGTGCAATTTAGGGATTCAAATGGAGGAAATGATTCAAACTTTTTTTTTCTCTCTCTCTTATGAATTAGTAGCAAGCAGTCTATGGCCCATTCTTATACACCTGCCTCAACTGGGCTCAACAGAAAGTCTGTAACAATCTCATCAAATTCTCAATAGCTCCGCTAGGCAGGTATTCCTTATTCCTAATTAAGGCTTGAGGACACAGACTTAGAATAATTCAGTGTCCCTCTCAGGAAACATGGCCAGGAAGCAAAGAAGCCAGGGTATAAATTTGGGTGTGACTCCATAGGTGCATAAAGCAGAGCAAATCAAGTTCAAGTGCATCAAGAAAACCTATAGGGTTTTCCTCTGTGTGAGAGCAATCCATTCCATTGATGTGCATTATTTACGAAGGTAATTCTGGAGCTTCTGGAGGAACAAGGGAGTAAGAATAAGTTACCATTCCTGACTCAGTTAATTCAGGTTTCTACAACACCACCATAGACTGAGTGGCTTAGAAAGAACAGAACTTTATCACAGTTCTGGAGGCTGGAAAATCAAGATCATGTTGCTGGAAGATGTGATGTATAGAAAAGGTCAGGTTTCTAGTTCTTGTGTTTCACAAGGCAGAAGGTACCAGTAAGCTCTCTGGGAGCCCTTTTATAAAAGGGCACTAACCCCATTCATGTGGGCTCCATCCTTGTAGCCTAATCAAACCTCTCAAAAAGTCCCACCTTCAGATTCCATCACATTGATGATCAGATTTCAGCCCATGAGCTGCAGGGAGGACGGAGACATAGCACAGTATTCCTCAAGTCATTCAACAAACTCGTATCCAGCACATACTGTATATCTCTACTGCAAGGCCAGAGACTGTGGGAGGAGGCAGTATCTGTAGTAAACAAATAGGATGCAGCTCCCTCTAGTCCAGTGAGGGAGGGATGTGGACTCCAGAAGGGAGGGGGGTGTCAGTCAAAGCAGCCAACACACAGCAACACACAGAGGACTGACAGACCCACAGAGGATGGCCTGTGGCCCTGTGTGAGGGCTCCACCATAAATCTCACCCTAAGTCCTGGCTTCTGCCACACAGCTTGGTCTGTTCCCCACCTCAGCTCCCTTTCCTCTGAGCCAGGAAAGAGTCAATAGGACTGAGAAGGAGGCCTCCTAAAAAAGGTTTCTTGGGAAAGGGCTCGTTTCCCCAACACTTTCCCAGTTTCCCAAAGCTCTCACTGGCCGCAAATCCCACTCTTTACTATCCAGGCCTGTTGGACAGGACCACTCCGTACTGGGAGCAGGCACAGCTTGTCCTCAGCTGTGGTAAACATAGAGGACAGGGTAAGCCCACCAATAAGAGGGCCCAAATCAATTTTAACTGGGTTCTCTGACAGGATAAAATGTTTTTGTTGTAATATTGTCTCCATAAAAGGTATTGTAATATTTAAAAAGTAGTATTGATCCCTCCATGAGCACCATAAATCCTTGCAGGAGCTGAGCGCCTGACCTCAGAGGAGCAGCTGGCTGCCTTCCGGCGGGGACCTGAGAAGTGCTGGGCCCTCCAAGACCACAGTCACCCACAGGAGCCGCCCTGGCGTTCCTCCAACATCAAAGGGGAGATGCTCTGTTCCCCCAGCGGACACAGGAGAACTTGAGAAAAACTGTTTAAACAAAGGAATCAAAATATGAAACTAAATCACCTGCTCGTGTTTTATTAGGCCTTATTCTGAATCAATACAAACCTCAGGACCCATGATGCCTCACACTGAAAGGGAATACTTTTTCATCCTAAAACAGAATGGGCTGCTTAAGTAAAACAGATGTTACCGTTGAGTGCCAGTATTCCCAGCCCCCTCTCCTCCTTCATGTCCCCCAACTCATCCTCTCTCCCTACCCCGGAAAGCAGAGAACTGACATGTTGCCCCGAAACCCAAGTCGGCTTGGAACATTCTAAGCCTTGGAATTTCTCCATCCTTAGCCCACAAAAGTTTTCTGTTTACCAGAGGAGGAGGGTGAGGGGAGGGGAAGGCAGGTCTGTTCGCAGAGGATTTGAAGATACAGTGGCGACGTGAAAGGCAAAGAAGATTTTCATTTCCTGTGTTATGGGGTGCAAATAATATCAGTATGAAAAACCTGGCGAGGAGATGGGAGATAGCAGTTTTTACATTGATAAGTATTTGTTCATTTCCTGACAACAAAAAATATAAATCTCTTCAGAAATTAAATGCCCCGGCTTGTTGGAGCACTTTTGTGGAGCTGCGTGCAAGGCTGGCTCCCTTTCTGGGCCGCGCGGCCTGATAATCGCAGCATCTGTCATCATCCCGGATCACGCGGGCGGCGGGCCCGGCGCGCAGGGCCCAATTCTCCTACTTTTTGTGTCACTTATTTTCTCGGCGGGCCCGATTTGCATTTTAATGGAAGTAGTTTATAGACTTCTCCGCTGCCTTCAGAGTGCCACAAGTGGCATCATTAAGTGAGCTAAGCCGGATTAATGCTGATAGTAAAGTCAGATAATACAATAACAGAGGCCTTCATTCCATTTGCATTAGGTGAGCAGCGCGGGGCTGCCTGGTGCCTGGCGATAATTTGTAAGCGCGATATGTTGTACTTGAGAGGATAAGATTAAATTTAGTGGGTTTAACTGTCATCCCAGTAAGTCAATTACTTCATCTTTTCAGCCTTTGAATTTCTTTTATAAATAAAATAAATGGAATATTGAGCTGCTCCGCAGCCATTTCGAGCTCCCATGAAGAAGAATTACACAGGCTGGGCCAAAAAAATAAAAGGCTTCGGATTCAGCTCCATAAACAAAATATAAACTCCATTCAGGTGCCAGCATGGCAGCAGCCCCGAAATATTGTCCATCTCTCATATCACAAGCATGACAGATTCCATTGTGACTTTAGTTTCTCCATAATAGGAAATATTTATGTTGTGCCTGGGTCTTTTCTATTCCTATCCCTCCCATTGTGGGAGGCAAACACTCCAATACACAGCCATGTGCTTCCCCCACTCCCTCCCACCCCTGCCTCTTTTTGCCCAGCACTAAATATTTAGTGTTGAGGGGTGTGGATATGAAGGAAGCCCATGACCCTGAAAGATTCATCAGATTTCAAAAGGGTCTGGTATAAACAGAAGGGGGCAACTTCTTTCCTGCCCTCTTTTTCTCCCCTAGCCCTGGCTATTGCCACTGAAGATGGCTTCTCTGAATGAAAAGTTTAGCTATCGTGCATCAGGCAGTGGAATCTTGATAGAAGACCTTCAACATCTTTATTTATTCACAGAAGAAAATAAATAAATAAACAAGAAGAAAATCAAGTAGTTGAATCCATACAGTTGGCACTAGCCAGTGCAAATCATATCTTAGAAATCACAACTCTGTTGTCTTCTCTACAGCCTAATAAACATGCACAATAAAAAAGCAGGCAATTTGCATGACTGTCTTACTTAATCATAAATAGATGGATGGATGGGTTAGTGAAAGAGAGACATAAAAGGTATAATGTGTGTCAAAATCCTCTATACTGGTGGCTGAAGAAGACAGCATAAGTTGCAGAAGAGCCATTAGTGGGAAGAATCAGGAGTTCAGACAAACAACCTTGACCGGGTACCCAAGCCCTGTCTTGTTCTGGGTCTTGTAGGGACAAAGAAAGGCCTGGAGGACTGCCCCTGGGAGCATTAGACATGTATATTTTGGAAGAACTCACAAGAATATTTAGCAATCAGCCGTCGATAAACAAATACAGTGATGTGTGGATAAGAACGAGGGCATGAAGTTGGGACAGGATGAGTAACTTTATAGCATAGCAGGTAACCATGATTGGCAACAATTAATTGTCTATTTCAAAATAGCTAGTCCACAGAATTTTGAATATTCTTTGGAAGTTACAAGAATGGGCTAAAGACTATAGGTACCTTGATATTGCTTGATATTCCCAGCACAAAGAAATGATCAATGTTTGAGACAATGGGTGTGCCCGTTACCCTGATCTGGTCATTACACATTGTATACATGTATTGAAATGCTGCATAGTACCCATTCATGTAAAATTATTATTTGTCAATTTTTTAAAAGTAAGGGTATAAAAGGCTTTGGAAGGCTTTGGAGCCAGGTGTAGTGGCGCATGCCTGTAATCCCAGCACTTTGCGAGTTCAAAGCCAGCCTCAGCAACGGTGAGGCGTTAAGCAACTCAGTGATAACCTGTCCCTACATAAAACACAAAATAGGGCTGGAGATGTTGCTCACTGGTCGAGTTCAATCCCCAGTACCAAAAAAAAAAAGGCTCTGGAGTTCCTGCCCATCTTCCCACCAACAGGTCGTATACCTGCTTGTGGCTATGGATTCTTTCTGGAATGCTTTCCTCTTCTTTTTCTTCTGGCTAATTCTTAAATCAGCTCTTTTATTTTTTTTCTTCACAGTACTGGGGATTGAAGTCAGGGCCTCATGCATGCTAGGCAAGGGATCTGCCCACTCACCCACAGGATATAACGGACCGAGTACTGTTCTGCAAACATTATTGATGTGCAGCCTCCCTTACCAAGCTCCTTGAGGAAGTGAGAATGTGTCTTACTCATGCATTCATCTCTTCATTATTTTATCCATCAGGTACTGAGTTTGCTGCTCAGTCCTGTACCAAATGCTGGGGACACAGAGATGAATAAGATATGGTACTTTTTCTGAAGGAGCTGAGTCTAGGAGGTGAAACAGGCCTGCAATAATTATAATACAATGCACAAATACCTGTTTTCCTGGTGTTTAACATAACACTTGACCTGTAAGATGTTGTTATGGCTTGGATGTGAGATGTCCCCCAAAAGCTCATGTGTGAGACAATGCAAGGTTTAGAGGAGAAATGATTGAGTTGTGAGAGCCCTAACCCAATCAATCAGTGAATCAGTCCCCTGGTGGGATTAACTGAATGGCGACTGAAGGCCAGTGGGGCATGGCTGGAGGAGGTAAGATTGGGGGTGTGGCTTTAGGCTATATATTTTGTATCTAGCAAATGGAGTCTCTCTTTTTGTGCTCTGATCACCATGTGAGCCACTTCCCTCTGCCACACTCATCTACCCTGATGCCCTGACTCATCTGGAGCCCTGAGGAATGCAGCTGCCTGTCTATGGACAGAGACCTCTGAAACCGTGAGCCCCCAGAAAAACTCTTCCTCCTCTACAGTTGTTCTGGCCAGATCTTTTAGTCACAGCAGCGAAAAAGCTGACTAATACAGATGTGCTCAGCAAATATGGATTAAATGAATGAAGTTTCAATGAGTTGTGGGAATTTTGCCAGGGAGGTTCTGAAAACCCTTAACATAGAGTTTTGAGGTTGTCACCACTTCTTTCACTGTATCTTTTTTGTCTCCAGCCCTGTCCAACCCTCAGTATCACTGTCAAGTACTTAAACAAAAGAAGGAGACAGTAACTTCTTCAAGAAAGGCAGGGCTCTAAGAAGGCCAAAGCCTAAAACCATCTCAGATGAAATGGAGCTGCTCAGAGAGCTCTCTGGCCTGGTAGAGGATATTACCTCCCAAGTCTGAATACAACACTCGTCACAGACAAAAATCTCCCTAAAACACATTAATTCACACTGTCCTATGCTTTGTACCCTCCCACTACAGATCAAGCACTATGTTAGTTAGTTACACACTTCAGAGGGATGAGAAAATGAATCATATTCTATTTTTAATCTATTCACAAGTCCCTCTGGGCTGGCCGGGGTTGAGGGGACCGCAGACAAGTACACAGTTTCTTACAAGGGAGTTGTGCATGAGAACAACTAGTCCCCCTGTATTCTCAGGTAATCCTTTAGTTGCTTGTCCAAAATCCACAAGTAGACTATTATCAGTAACAGTAACAATAATGACAATTTTATTTGTATGTACAGTATTGTCTATGAAAAAATTCTTATGTGTTTTACAGATCCTTTATCTCCTTTGTTGATGCCAAGTGCTATCTCTCATTACAAAAACTTTCCCCAATTGGAAAACCCTTGCCAAGACAGAAAATGAGAAGGGTGTGTGTGTGTGTGTGTGTGTGTGTGTGTGTGTGTGTGTGATGTCTGTGTGTGTGTTTATTCCTCTGACCTCATTCCAAAGCGAAAAATATAAATGACTTTTAGATTGCCCCTTGTTTTGTATTATCCACGCCTCTGCCCTTCACTAGTGCAGATAATCGAGAGTTCACTGTACTGTGATTAATTATATGGCCAGGGCTGAGAGCCAACAGCAACCCAGTGCTAGGAGTTTCAGGCACTCCATGGGGGACGGGATTTTGTTAGCTTGCCTGTTCAACTGTGCAACCCTTACCTGGTCTTGAGTGCCCCTACTCTGTGCCAGGTGCTCTAAGCACATCAATACACTCCTCTCCTTCAATCCTCCCAGCAATCCTGTGTGATGTGTACTATTATCCCCATTTTAGAGCTGAGAAAACAGAGGATCAGAGAGCTATGTGATTCTCCCAAGAAAGGCCCAGCAAATTTTTATAAAATATCATCAATGATTTAATCAGTGACTTCAATGTCTTATCTAAAGATCACAGACACTCAATGCATACATCCATTATAGCCTAACTGCCCTAATAAGTTCTCTTTAATATCTTCAACATTGAATCCAAAACACCTTGCAAGCTTCCATATAGTTTCCTGACAATTAGATAATCCAGTAAACCGAGCTCTAATCTTTCAGAGCCATGCTCAAGCCACAAGCCTAAGAGGTTAGGCCAGAGGCCGTGGCCAGGAAGGTTATGTGGTGGCAACTTCCTCCATCAGCAGTTCTCTTTTTTAAGTATTTGTAATATGTGCCAAGATACTGTACATGCGTGGCCTCATTAACCATGGCAATCCTGAAAGACTAACACTGTTATTCTCTCTGCTGAGAAGAACCAGGGCACAGGGAAATAGAGAGTGCACAAAGTCCCACTAGTCAAATCCAGTTCTGTTTAGCTTCAAAGTTTATATTCCTTCCAGTCTCCTGTGCAGCTAGGCTCCTAAATTATAAAACTACACCATTAACAACACAAAGTTGAGAACCTGATGAGACGTTAGCCTGCATCTATGTGATATAACACATTTTTGTTCAAAATGTTTCTGGGCGATTATCCCTAAGAATAATGATTAGTTTCACCTCTTTTCATGTGAATTATTCTCTGCCTTAGTCCAAACAAACAAAAAAACCTTTGTATTGTTCATTCCAGGCCTAACTACTGCCCCTGTCTTATCTCCAACTCTGCCATTCCATTTTTTGTCTCTTAACCCTATTGCTGTTCCTGCTATTTCTAGGTGTGGTCTTAAAACTATCCCATTGTTCCTGTTTGCAAGCAAAATATCTTCAGTTCCTCTGTAAGGGTTTTCCCTTAAGTGATCTTTGATTGCCAATCCCTGTGTCTCACTTTTTGCCTGCGAGAGTGCCTATATACACGCACACATGCACACCACACACACACACAAGCCTATGCTCTATTTTTTAAAAATTTATTTTCCTACAACAAATGAGAAATAGCTGGTCAGCATATCCCATATTGTATAGTCCTTCGTGAATTTGAGAAACTCACTTTACTAATTTATTTTTACATTTTAGCCAAAAAGAATGTGCCAAAGGAAAACACACTTCAAATAGAATTCATCATTTCAAAGCACAGTTCCATAACCAATTTGACTTCTAGTTGTTTTATTATTCCAATTAATCTCTTTAAAACCTCTCTAAAGAGTTGGCATTTACATTTTTCATTTCCATCGTTACGAACATTCTTCTAATAATAATATTTCCTAATGCCTACGCTATTTCTGGGTTTGATTCTGCGATATGTGGAAGCGTTAATCAGCAACCTAAGCCTGAGTGTTCTTACAGATATCACTGTCCCATTTTCTCTAAAATTAGCAATGTCACGCAAGCTTTCAGACGCTGTAATTACAACCGCAACAGAGCAGAAAAGCTCCCAACAGCCACCCAGGCTCCGGCAGCCCCAGGAGCAGCCCACCCCTTCTGAAAACTCGAGTCTTCCTTCCTCCTTTTCACCTCTGGCTTTCAAAATTGCTCCCTTCTGCTTGAGCTCCCTACTCTAAAACCATCAATATTACCCAGGTTTTGTTACCCAGCTTGCTATTAGCTTCTCCCTGAATGTCCGCACAGGTCAGCATCTGGACCAGATGCATCGGCCTGGAAAAGGTCAAACCAAGTTTTAGCAGAAGCAGAGGGACAGCTGTCTGTATAGATGATGTGAGGAAGGCTGAGAAGCTTCCTTGTCCTCAGACACAGCCTGTTTCTCCTGCCTAGAACACCCAATCACTGGCTCCTTGGGTTTGAGGCAGTGGAATCAGGGCTTCTGTCACTCTGTTTCCCAGAGCATTAAAACAGAGGGTGTTTGGACAAATGGACAGCTTCTTCTCCCAATGAATACCCCCATCTCTATTTCTGCTCTTGGCTGGAAGCGATATTGCACAATGAAGGCTTTTCCCTCCCGCCCTCAGTCTCTGCCCTGTGACTCCTCCTCTGATGAGGATAGCTTAGGGTGACTCATCTCTGTGTGACCTTGGGCACATATCTTGACTTTCTTTGAGGTCCCCGACAAGAATGGGAAACAAGTTAGATGAGGTCAGATGCCATGTGTTGGTCAACACTGTATCCAGCACCCAGCATGGAGTCTGAAATCTCTTAGGCACTCAATAAATATGTGTTGAATGAACAAACTGAGCAATGGAGCCTTTTATGATGTAGTCCTGAAGTGTCATATACATTGGATAAACTTTTTTGCTGAATGAAATGAAAATATGTAATTGATGACCATATCTCAGAGAGTTTCAAAGGCTTGAATAAGATAATCTCCTAATATAAGGTTGTTCCCACCTCCCAAAATTAATGATGCTTTCTAAGCAGCAAACACATATCACAGAGATATAGGATGAGTGTCTTAGTCCTTTTTTAGTTGCTATATCTGAGTACTATAGATTGGATAATTTATAAAGAACACAGGTTTATTTGGTTCACAGTTCTGGAGGCTGGAAAGTCTAAGTGTATGGCACCAGCATCTAGTGCAGACCCTCTTGCTGCCTCATTACATGGTAGAGGGCACCACAGGGCAGGACAGAGTGAGCATGTTAGAGAGAGAGCTCATTTCTTATAACAAAGCCATTCCTTCTGAAACCCATTAATTCATTCATCCTCAAATAGTTCATGAATAATGTATGCATGAGGGTCACCTTCATGACCCAGTCACCTCCCCAAGGTCCTAACTCTCAACACCGATGCACTAGAGACCAAGTTTCCAAAACATAAAATTTGGCGATATGTTCAAACCTTAGCACTGAAAGAGAGAAGGGGAGAGATAAAAACTAAACAAAACAAAACAAAAGGTTTTTCAAATACTAAAGAAACAAAAAGACCTGTGAGGTAGTTTTAAATGTCTAAGAATTCCTTCAGACTCCTTCCTTCTAAGGTAGATCTTAATTCCTTTTACCTTGAGCATTCTGAACTTGGTGACTTATTTCTAACAAATAAAATAAAACAGAATCAATAGTGTTCAACTTGGAGACTATGTCATAAAAAGCAAGGCAGATTTCCGCTTGTCCCCTGGATTACTCACCTTGGACAGGCCACCATGCTGCCGTGAAAGACTTACCAGTGAGAAACTGAGGCCTCTAGTCAACATTCAGAGAGGAACAGTTATGTTGACAGCCACATGAGTGAGCTTGGACATGGGTTCTCCAGCCCTGGGAGTCTTCCAATGGCTGTACCTCTGGCCAACACCTGGTCTGCAACCTCATCAGGGACCTTGAGCCAGACCCACTTGGCCAAACTGTTTTTAAATTACTGATACATAATCTTCATGAAATAATCAGTGTTTATTGTTTTAAGCCACTCAGTTCCAGGATCATTTGGAACCCTGAAATAGACACCTCACACAACTCCATAAACCCTCTTACTGAGAGGCCTATCTAGCACTCCTGGGCTCATAACCACTTTGCTCCTTCTAGTAGATTCATTCTTGGTCTGCTGATATCAGGCACTGGGCAGGGAAGCAATTCCTGTCCCTCTCTCTGCAAAGTGACTCCCTCCTTACAGTTTCCTCTTGGTTCTATTAGCAACTACAATTTTATGGTGGCTTTATGTCCCTTCTCTCTATTTTTGTCTTCATGGTAGTCCCTTGGCAGAAATCAAAGTACTCACAGGCCCTAACTATTCTTTGATTCACTTACATTTTATTTGGTTTTAAGATATGAACTATGATTTGAAAATTGAAAGGATACTTTTTGGTTGTTTTTCTTCATTGATTTCTTTACCTCATTTTTATTTAGTTCTTCGGTGCTATAGCATTTTTAAAACTGCTTTTTTACTTACAATCGACGTACAAAAAACTGTAGATATTTAATGTGTACATTGGCTATGTCTGGAGAAAAGCATTTGTCCATGAAGGCATTGAGTCATCACCATTACCAATGCCATAAACTTAGTCACCTCCCAAAATGCCCTTCTACATGGAAGAGTACTTTTGAGTTAACATGTTTAAATGATGATATGTATTTCATTCCTCTCCCACCTAATAAAAATAATAACAAAATAAAAAGTGAGTCTCAGGTCACAAAGACCAAAATAACCAGAAAGGAAAAAAAAAATATTTCGATGGACTTTTAGAGGAAGATATAAGAGTGAGAATTGATGGAGTGAAAGATGCCCCACTTGGGTCTCTACAGAGGAAGATCTGATTCAAAGTAGACTTAATTTTCCCTGTTCAGGGAAATTTTAATTTTCCCTGTTTCCCTTTTCCCTTTGAAAAGGCTCAGAGCTTCTCAACCCGAAACTTCATGAAGAAGACATGAAGTATGTATTAGGGCTCTCCAGAGATGAAGAACCAAAAGGGTGAATGGATGGACAGATAGGTAGGTAGGTAGGTGGACATACAGATAAAGGAAAGTACCATAGGAATTGGCTTACACATAGGAAGTTTGAGAAGTCCTATGGTCTGCACAATGGGGAACCAGGAGCAGTGGTGTCCAAGGACAGGAGAAGATGGAGGACTCACCTCAAGCACTGAGGATAAATGTGCCCTTCTTCTACCTTTTTTGTTTTATTCAGATCCTCAACAAGTATGGATGATGCCCTCCTACAATGGTGAGGCAATCTTCTTTAGTCAGTCTACTGATCCAAATGCTCTTAGTCTTTTGGAGACAACTCACAAACGCAACCAGAAATAATGCTATATCAGCTATCTGGAGATCCTTGACCCCAATAAAGTCAACCATCCCAAGGCATAAGGCTGAAAACAGGGTCGGTAATTGTTTGGAAAGTTGCACATGGAGTAGTTGGAGCCCTGTGCTCCAAATACCTTGAGCATCCAAGCAACCAACCCTCCTTTCCCTCCCTCCCATGCCCTTCGCAGGGGATTTGGCCTTCTGCTTGGGAAATTGCACCTGGGAATCATCAGGCTTGGGAACACAATGTTTGATGTAGGAGACACTAGGATATAAGAGAAAATAAAAGAATTGATCAAGACTATGTGCTGATGAATGTACTGTCAATACTTTTACCTGTCCTATTTTTAAAATTCCTGTAGCTTGGCTTTTGATTGCAAGATAGGAGGTTAGAGGATAATTCTTGAAATAGACTAAATGGCCCCATAGAAAAGAGGGTAACATTAGACACCCCACACACGCCAGGGAAAATACTGGCTTACTGCTTAATCACTTTTCAGGGAAGCCCACTAGTTAACCAGTCTCATCTGTGTACACAGAGCTTCCAACTTTTAGCTCCAACCCTAAATATTCACAACCTACCAAGGATTACAAGCAATTTGATGAAAATCATCAATAGAAAAACTGGAGATTAAAAAATAGAAGAAAGTGAACCCAACAGAAATAGAACATGAGTCTGAAGAAAACTTAAAAGATCTATCAGTAACTTGGAGGGAGAAGAGAAGATATGAACCAAGAAAAGACACTGTGCTCATTTCCTAAGGCTGCCACCAAACATGACCACAAACTGGGGAGCTTAAAACAACAGAAATGTATTCTCTCTCAGTTCAGGAGGACAGAAGCCTTAAATCAAGGTGTTGGAGGTTGGTTCCCTCAGAGGCCTGTGAGGGAGTTTCTGTTCCAAGAACTTCCTCTATTTTCTGACAGCTTCCAAGGAGCCTTAGCATGCCTTGGTCTGTAGCTGCATCACCAATCTCTGCCTCTGTCACCACACGTCCTTCCCTGTGTCACTGTCTTCATGTGACCTTCTCGTGAGGGCACCAATTGTATTTAAGACCCGGCCTAATACAGTATATCCACAAGTTAACTAATTCTATGTGCAAAGACTCTCATTCCAAATAAGTTCACATTCTGAGGTTCCAGGTAGAAAAGAGTACGGGGGAGGGGAGGACACTATTCAACCCTGTACAGACACTACTGACAGAAACAGCAACAACAGCAAAGGAACCACGCAACAGGAAAGCATACCTGGAAACCGAACCTAGAATAATCAAAGTGAACATTATGATAGAATATTCTGTGTGTCAAGGTTCACACAGGGAAACAATCACGGTGAGTATCATGGCATGAGGACTTTTTAAAATTGTTCAGACTTCACACAATCGTAAGAGAACTGAGAGAAGCAAAGTCACCAAAGGGTAGCTAGAGGATCCAGGATGCACCAGAGGAGGTGAATAAGTAGGAGATTTCAGGGCCATCTGGAGGCTAGGCTCATTCAGTGGCTGGAGCAGGTCTGGGATCCATGTAAGACTGCTTCTCCTTCGCAGCTCCTGCTTCTGTGTGTTTGTAGCCAAGCATGTAGTGGCAGACCTGTGGTCACTTTTGAGTATCAGGTCCAACAGTAGAGTAGAAGAGCAGGCCGCAGACAGAAGAGTATGTGGAGCAGGGAGGGAGAAGGTAATCAGAATTCTGCTGGCACCTCTGAGAGTCTCTTGCCACTCTCCACCTCTAATCATGATGAAGTCCAGGCTGCTGCTTCATGTCCACCCCCAATCTTACCCAGATTTATCTTTGGGCCAGCAGTAAGCTTAAACCACAAAGGGGAGTTGATTTGGAAAAATGTCTTTCGAGTATAGCTGAAGTAAGACAGTAAAAAAACCAATACTATGGAACCCCTTATGGAAGAGGATTTTAGAAAACAGTTCAACATTAAGCATGCTGATTGGTAGAGTACAAAACCACCACTGTGATGGGAGAAGTGTGCAGGAAGTAGAACAAAGGCAAACCAGAAGAAGTGACGAAAGTTTGAGATTAGCCCAGGAGATACAATATTCCAGTGATCAAAGTGCTTAAAAAAGAGACCAAATGATCTAGAAGAAAGACCAGTGTCAAAGCAATTAAGAAAATGCCTCAGAAATAAAATGATAGTTTCTAAATTAAAAGGGTTCATTGCATAAAAAATGCACTGGATGCAAGAGAACCCAGGCTCATAACTGAAATTTTAGACCACAATACACAGAGATATGACACCACAATTACCCAGGAAGGCAAAATACCAGGTCATGCAATCATGACCGAGAATCTGAAATGAAAACATTGAGAATTCAAAGAGAATTGAACAATGTCTTCAATGTTTTGAGGAAAATGACTTTGAATAGAAGAAAGAGCAAGAAGAGGAAAGAGATCAAGAGGGAGGAAGAGGGGAAGGCATAGGGATGCACTGGGGAACAAAATCCACCAAATTATGCCATGTCCATGTAATAATATACTATAGTGAATTGTGATTTTATAGATACATAAATAAAATTATAACACCTGACAAATAATAATAATAGTAATAATAGAAGAGAGAGCAGTAGGTAGAGCAAGCAGGCAGTTAGAAGGAGCAGAGGAGGGAAAGGGAAGGTACTGGGAATGAGAGGCCAAATTATGATATGTGTGTGTATGAATATGGCATATTGAATCCCACTATCATGTATGATTATAATGCACCAAATTAAACAAATTTTGAAAAGAAAATTATTTTGAATTTTCAACCTAGAATTCTACACCTGGTCAAAATAAGTAAATGAGTAGACAAAATAAAGACATTTTCAGATAAGGACAAAAAGTTTGCTGCTCATGCACCCTTTTGGAAAAAGCTACTAAAGTATAAACTCCAAAAAAACAAAAACACATTCTCTGAGTTGAAAAAGAATAAAGATGGAAGGAAAGAAAAAATACAAAGACTCAATGGAAAAAGTGGAAATTGACACACACTGACTTAGCAAACATAAATAGGAGTTTGACAGAGCTCCTGAAGCATTTAAAGGGAAAATGACACAGAAAACCAAGAAAATTAAGTCATAAGGCACTGTTAATGACAGGAAAGATAAAAAAAATTAAAAAGCTTGAAAAAGGAAATGTAATCTATTAAACCACTTAGTCCCTTAATTTTTAATTCAGTGATAATTACAAGAACTTTAACTTTGACTTAACTAACAATTGTGACATAATAGTACTGAAATGATAAAGGAGAGAAAGTAGGAGAGGGAATTCACATAACTACCATAATAGAAAGTTAGAGATTGGTAGATAAGCAAAAACATAATAAATAGGTTAAAGACCAGAAGAAAAAAAAAACTAAAGAGTTATTGGTGGTAGGGTGTAATATTATCAGTTTTTTTGACATAAATAAATATTCACATAATTAAAATTTTCCAATGGAAAATTTACATAAAAGTCTATATTTCTGATCTTTCTTTGAAAATGAGAAGACTTGACATCACAGGACCTGCATATCAGGAGGCAGAAATGTTAGGAGTTGAGTAAGGATATGTACTCTTTAGTGTGCCACAATCCCCACCATTCCCAAACATCTGCCTATTTGCTGTCCAGATACTTCATGGACTAATATGGAGCCTGTTGAACCTAAAGTGTGAGGGTGTACCTATAAAGCTACTCAAGAAGAAAGAAGCCCAGACCCACTAGCCTCATCAAGGAAGGCCAGGCAGAACAGATAGCAAGGGAATCCTGGAGTACTGTTTTTACAAAAGGAAAGTGTTAGTAGTTAAGTCTGGACGGGGTGATAGCTGAGGAATGAGAGATCTGGGGGTAGAGTGCATCTGAAGAAAGAAAGAGAGTCTGCACTAGAGAATGGAAGGGAGTGTAAAAAGCCTAGGGTCACACTGGGGTGTAGCTCAGTGGGAGAGCACTTGCCTAGTATGAGCAAGGCCCTGGGTTCCATTCCCAACGCTGACAAAAAAATAAATGGAAAGAAGGAGAGAGGAAGGAAAGGAGTGAGGGAGGGAGAGAAAAGCAAAGGGTACCAAGCATAGGATGCCAAGACAACCAGCATTAGTTCTGGAGTAGAAATCACATTTGGCAAAGCAAGAGGTCCAGGAGGGAGGCTAAGATCCAGAGGGGAGCTCTGAGCACTTGCCTTACTGGTTGCTGCCCATGGTTACAAGGCAGAACAAGCAGCAGATGACCAAACTAGACAACCATTAACTGAATCTAGACCTTGATGTTCCCATAGAAAAAGTAAGCCATGCTGTGCTTGCTCCAATAAATGACTACCTTCTATTTTTATTGAGTATTCATTTATAGACTATACCTCATTTCACCAAGTGGTGGAAGGCGAGGATCTAAATATCATCCCAGGTATCTGAAGTACAAAAAGCATCCCCCAGCCTTGAAGTTTGCTTAGAAGGGGTGACACTGGGTGGACTCTGTGGACCAGATATTCTAGGAGGCTCTGGGTCAGCATCTCATTGAAAGCTCTCTGGGAGTCAGGATCTGCTTTAAAGCATCCTCTCCTCTGAAAGTGAGGCAGAGCCATCATTTTCTGCTCTTGGCAGCAGCACAAACCTTTCACTTAGACCTGATGTACTGTGTGAAAACAGGAGTACACAGGCCATTCATTCCCAGCCCTGTCAGCCAGAAGAGCAGAGTTCCCACAGGAATCACCAAGAGGGATTGCGCATGCTCTATTCACCAAATAACACCACTTCCCCAGCCCTGGCCCTTCCTGACAGGGACTGTTCCTTCTTGGAAACTGATGTATTCTTCTCCAGCCCTTGATATAACTGAATCCACCTAAGTTGATACTACATGTGGATATACTGAGCCTAATTATCTACAGACTCTCCTGCCTTGTTATCCCAGTAGGACAGAGACTAAACAAAGAAGATTACAGGCCTCAACTGGAATGAGAGCCATGGGGCAGGGTGGCAGGGGTGCACCATCATGCCCTACATACATAGCATACCGAATATTTTTACAGAGTTCTGGGAGGAAGACAATGCTCAGAAAATGTTTCAATCCATATTTTTTCCAGATGTCAGGGTGAGCTAGCTTCAACATCTGCCACCCAATACATTTTTGTAATGCTTTATGACACTTTCTGTTTACAAGTCTGCTCTTCCCTATTGGATGGCCAACGCCTCATGGGCCAAAACCATGTCTTACACTGAGCATATGGTAAGCAAGTCAAAGTTTGTAGAATAAACGTGCCGTGCTTACTAATTGATTTATTAAGTGTAGCAAAGGTCAAAGTTTCCGGGGTAAAACGTTGTTCTCTCCTACCATGTCCTTTCCTCCACATTCTTTCCTACCTAGAGCATCCTGGGACTTGAGGATAGGACTCTGAGGTCAGCCTCCTCTGGCCCATGCTTGGCCTCCTGGGAGAATTCGTGGAAGACTTGGAGATGCTTTATTCGAAGATGTTGAGATTTGATAAAAAATTGAAAATGATGAAGGTGACAGTGGAGGGAAGGGAAATGATTATTAAGCATTTACTGAATAGCAAGTACTGCACTGGGCATTTTTATCCTTATGAAATCCATATTGTCATTTCTGTTTACTGATGAACAGAGTGATCTGAGAGAATAGCTTCTCCTCAGTGAAGATGGAGGAAGTGGCAACTAACACTGGTCTCTTCTAGCTGGGGGCAAGCTCATTTTTTTTTACCAATGGTGCTGGTCACTGAACCACAGATAGAGACCACGGTGGTGAGCAGCAAAGAAAGATGGATGGCAATTAAGAGAACTGTCTGTACACTACTATGTGAAATACTCGGGGGAACTTGAGAAAGAGAATAAAAAAGTGTTTTAATTCCAGGAAAAATATTGGTTAAGTCACATAATACAAAAACAATTAGGATTATCACTCACACTTTTGACTGTGTCCTAAGCCTGCTATGACCCAGAGGAACAAAGGTCTAAATGCACCTGAGTACACACACACCCCAATTACCAAATACAGTTTTCTCTTTCTTTCCACCTGAGCACTCAGATCAGAAGAGATCTGTGCTGCCATCAGGAAGCAAATACATTCTTGCCTGGTTCCTTAATCAATCCTGATGTTCAACTAGACCACATATTTTCTCCCATTCGTATTCAGGAATATTCCCAAATATTCTCTAGGGAAACTGCCAAAAGACCTTCCCAAGCCTCCCAATTTGTGACTGTGGAAATTTTATCTGGGCTGCTGGCTTTTTCCTGAATAACATTTCCAACTAAAGCCACATATTTCCTATTCTTAGACCCCACCAAACGTTCACCACTTTACCACTTAAACCAAAACTATATGCAGCCATTCCTCATGAAAACACTTGAGCTTGCTTTTTCTTGCAATGCGTACAGAACTATAATCCTGTTGCAACTGAGTTAGAATCACTAATGCTGCAAACCCATGACTATGATTCTAATCTGTGTCTCAGGACATTTACGAGTTCCTCCATGTTACAGACCTTCCAGGCTACCCCACTCTCCCATTAATGATTGAAAAAACTGATGGTAAATCTAAACCTAATCCTAACCGTAATCCTGACCTTCTGAAGGTCTATGTCAGAAACCACAAATTATGCATGGGCTCTGGACATGTTTTATCTGGTCAACACCATACTTGAAAATATTGGCTGCATTGGGAACAATGAAAGATTTCCCATACATAATCGGAATTTCTGGCTTCTCTTGAAAATTTAGAGAATATATCTGTGTTGCTAGATCTAGTTAACTGGAAAAATGGAGTGGTAGCTGCCAACTCACGTCATTCACAACTTTGAGATCTGAGGTTCCCATCATTCCCTATTGTCTTATAGCCCAGCCCGTTTCTGTCATTTACCTGGCCTTCCATGCATTGGTGGGCTTCTGATTTTCAGCCCTGATCTGTATTGTTTATCCAGAGTTTCTCTAGGTATCATATACATACTTGCATTGCAATCCTGGGCCGTTTTTATTTCTCTTTCTACATTCTTTCTAGATTAGCACATTAATCCTATGGCATTCAAGTTCATGCTGGAGCCTAGAGCTGTTTCAAATTCTAGAGTCATATATGCAATCACCTACTTGACATGTTTTTAATTGTCTCACAGGTATCTCATACCTCACATGTCCAAAACAGAATTCCTCATTCTTCTCCACACATTCAGAAAACCTGTACCAACTCCACTTTTTCACATCTCATTAAAGGACACTAGCACCCATCCGGTATCCAAGCCAGACATGTAAGAATAGACTCCTGTCATTTCTTATCCCTTAACTCTCCCACATAATCAACGCCCCTTTCAATTCTACCTCCACGTTATATCTCAAATAGACCCACTTTCCTTCAACCCTATCACCACCTGGAAGGTCTAAGTCACCATCATCACTCACCAGCATTTTTAAAACAGTGTCCTAACACCTTACTCACTCCAAGTGCAGTCCACAACTTACCTTACATGTATCATTAGGAGCTTGTCAGAAATGAAGAATCTTGGTCACCACCCCATACCTTCTGAAAAAGAATCTGAATGTTAACAAGAGTCCTTAGGAATTCCTGAGTTCATACCACTAATTCTCCTCCCACCTGCTAATTATTTTTTAATCCATGAAGTAATTCTTTAAAAGTGAAATTTAATACAATTCACTTCCATAGTTTTGAGAACCTTTTAATTTTTTGAAGAGAATAAATAAAAGTTTAATAAATCGATATCAATGCATTGTATTATATATGTACAAGTTTATATAGTGAAAATAAAGACACTTGCTTATTATTTTCTTTGCTATTTTATGTGATTATGCTTATTTTTTATTTTTTTAAATTTATTTATTCTACTTAGATATACATGATAGCAGAATGCATTTTGATTCATTGTACACAGATGGAGCACAACTTTTTATTTCTCTGGTTGTGCCTGATGTAGAGTCACACCATATATGCAGTCACACAAGAACCTAGGGCAATGATGCCCATCTCATTCCACCATCTTTCCTGCCCCCATGTCCCATCTCTCCCCTTCCCTCCCCTTTGACCAAAGTTCCTCCATTCTTTCCATGTTCCCTCCCCGATTATGGATCAGCATTATTGATTGGGTTGTTTGGTTTTTTGTTAAATTTTTTGAGTTCTTTATATATCCTGATGATTAATGCTCTATCTGATGTGTGTGTGGCAAAAATTTGCTCCCAGAATATAGGCTGTCTGTTCACCTCATTGATTGTAAGAAACATTTATTAATTTTTAAAAATATTTAAAACAATGCTGAAATCCTTTGCAATGGCCAGTGAGGTCCCCAGGTGGCCCATCTCTTTCTCTTCTACTCTTATTTTTATATTCCATGGCTATCACTAGAATATCTATTTCATACACAACATGTCCAGACCAAAATGCTCTGATTATCCCCAAATAAGCTTCTTGCCCAGTATTCCCCATCTCTGAAAATGCCACCACTCCTCACACTGTTGCTCATGCCATCATTTTCTCACACTCTCTATCACACCCAGCAGCAAGTCCTCTAGCTCCACCCTTGATGCCATGACTACAAATATATCTCCAAACTTCTGCTGTCCTCACTCCAATTCAAACCCCTGTTACCCTTTGCTGAGACTCCCACAGTAAGCTCCTACCTCATCCCACTCCCACTTCTGCCCCTATAGTATTCTGCCCACGTAACTTCCGAAGGTCAGTTCCTCATCAGGTTGAGTTACTCCTCTGCTTCAAATCCTCCAAAGGCTCCCCATCACACGCCAACTAAAACCAAACCTCTGCCTTTCTGGTGGCTGATTATAAGATCCAGCCTCGCCCTCCCTGCATCTTTGACTCACCCATGCCATCCTCCCTTCCCACACCAGGATCTGGTCCCTGAGCCTTCTTGATGTTCCTCACACATGCCAAGCTCATTTCACCCAGGTTCTCTGCACAAGCTTGCCTGGGTGGTATTCCCTGTCTCCATGCCCCTCACTACTACTTCTAGATGTCCACATCAATTTGTCTCACTAGTCACGCCTGTAATCCCAGCACTTTGGGAGGCTGAGACAGGAGAATCGCGAGTTCAAAGCCATCCTTAGCAACAGTGAGGTGCTAAGCAACTCAGTGAGACCCTGTCTCTACATAAAACACAAAATAGGGCTGGGGATGTGGCTCAGTGGTCGAGTGCCCCTGAGTTCAATCTCCAGTATCAAAAAAAAAAAAATCATCTCACCAACGGAGGGCTCCCACCCTTTCTCAACTAGGAGTATTCCCTTACCACTATCTTCTTACCCAGCTTTATCTGTCTTCGTAATGTAAATCGTCCCTGACTTCAGATGCTTACGTTCACAATTTTTGACTTTATTATGGTGTGAAAGCATATACACATAACCTTCTTTTTCATTTCTGTATAGTATTCAATAAATTACACAAGATATTAAGCATGTTGTTATAAAATAGCCTTTGTGTTAGATATTTTGGCCAGCTTTAGGCTAATGTAAATGTTCTGTGTTTAAGATAGGCTAGGCTCAGCTATGCTGTTTGGTAGGGTTGGTGCAGTAAATGCATTTTCAACTTCAGACTGATTTATTAGACATAACTTCGCTGTGGGTCAAGGATAATTTGTACTTACCTTGTTTATCTGTTCATATGTCTTTTGTTTGTGTCACTCCGTGAGATGAACACTGCCTGAGAGCTAGACCCCTATATTCTCAACACGTAAATAGGTTTGCCAGACTTGGAAAATAAATACAAGATGTGAACATAATCGGGGTTAGAATTTCAGGTGACCATCAAATACAATAAATAACTTTTCAGTGTGAGTACATCCCATAAGATCAAATTTTGTTGGTTTGTTTTGACCAACACAGTATATGGTATTTAAAAGCAATGGTTTGGTTGTTATGGTTTGGTTCTAAAATGTCTCCCAAAGTCTCATGTGTTGAAAGTGTGGTCCCAATGCCACAAGGTTCAGCGGTGGTGTTTTCAGAAAGTGAAACACCAAGGCTCTGACATCATCAGTGGGTTAAATAGCTGAATGGGCTAGTGGGAGGAGGTAGGAACTGTAGGCAGGTGGAGCATGATTGGAGGAAGCAGGTCACTGAGGTCATGCCCTTGGGCACTATATCTTGTCTCTGCCCGCCCGCTTTTCTTTCTCTCTTTCTTTGCTTCCCAGCTGCCATGAGCTGAGTAGTTTTCCTCCCACATATCCTTCCGCCATAATACTCTGCTATACCTCAGGCCCATAGCAAAGGTGCCAACCAACCCTGAACGGAAACCTCCAAAACCATGAGCCAAAATGTGCTTTTCCTCATTTAAAGTGTTTTTGTCATGTATTTTGGTCACAGCAATTAAAAGCTCACTAACACAGTTGCTAATACTTGGACAAGTTAAATATGAGTCTAAATTTAAAGTATGAGTATTATAATTGTTTATTGTTTATCTGAAATTCAAATTTATGTTACCTGGCAATTCTAACAGAAATCCCTGGAACTTGACACATTTTCAAAACGTTTCTGTGAAGTGCATGGACATGGAACTAAATGAGTAATTAAGAGCTCAAGTTCTTTAAATTGATTGTGTTGAATGACCAGGAAAGGCTTACACAATCTCTTGTAAAAAAAAAATCCTATATATTCAGAACAAAGATAATGCCCTAGTTATTATCCTTTATGGGGAATTATATTTGGGGAATCTATTTTGTTTTTATTTTTCTATATGCACAATGTTGGTTGAATGAGATCTGATATTCTGATTTGAGACTACAAAAATTGTTGAAATTTGAATAGTGAGTTAAAAAATAGAACAGAGTAACACTATGCATTAAAATAGTGATAAAACTCTTTCATGTATATTTCTTCACTTAAGCCTCTAATCAGCTCCTAAAGGAAGGCAGAGCAGGGCTGGTTAGCTTCATTTTACATATGGAGAAACTGAGATTCCAAGTGGCTGAGTGATTTGTTCAAGATTGCACAGCTTGGAACTGATAAAGCAGTACTTTGAACCTAGATTTTCTAACTTCAAGGCCAAATGCTTCCCACCATCTCATATTACCTCCATAAATATGAATTGAACTACAATCACCAAGCAGAGACACTTACTTAAGCTAGAGAGGAATCACATGTATAAACAGAGGTGCAATCCACACTCTTGGTCCCCACCCTTTCTGGCTGTGGACATCATCAGTCAACCCTTGGTCCTGGGCTAGGAGAGCTCTGGGATAAAGAGGGTATCCCTTTAAATATTTTTTGTTCTTTGTCTTTTCAGCGTAAAAGACAATCATTTTAATGTTCAATCAGTTTCAAAGACATATATTTCAAATAGTTGGCTCCACCACGAACCAAGAAACTGAAGACAGAGTCTAAATTTGGGCTTCAAAATCTGTTTCCAAGTATTAATTTTGAGTGGAAACAATTTTGGTTGAATTTGGGGATTATAAATATCCCCCAAGAGTTTTCCAGCTCTTGGCTGCCTGTCTCTAAGCTTCACTCTAGTTTCAACCTAGGGGGTTGTTAGATTAGAAGTAGACAGCTTTGGCATGTGGTTGCTCTGAATGCCTGTAACTGTCTTTAAAACATGATCTAGAAATGTTGATATTATAAATGACCATTTTTCCAAAATAAGGTCTGCAGGAGTTGAAAGCAGAGTCAGATGCCAAAAAGTCTTCGAAGGAGGATTTCCATTCAGTGAGATCTGGTTACCTATTTCATAACAAAGAATAAAGAAATATCTTGGGGCAGCAATTCATACTCTTTTGGATCTAAAACAATGGACTCAGTGGGACACTGGATTTATAACTCTTTGGAGGCCCTAACTTTACCCACCCGTGCAGGAGCCATGGATAATTTTAGACAGACAGGCAACTGAAAAAAATTCCTGAGATATTAGAGGGCACCAAAAGTCACTTATACTGGGGTGGTGTTTCATTTGAAATAAATAACACAACAAGAGAAACAGTGCCTACAAAACCCTGTGGTAATATTATACCAAGAGAGGGATTCTTTAAAGAGAAATCAAAGTGTATTTTTAAGTCAGTTATGACCTCTAAGCCAGAAGTTCAAATGTGAGCCCAACATCATGAAAATATTATCATGGAAAACCATGAATGTTGCACTTTCCATAAGGGGGCATACAGGGCTTGGAGGGCCTGTATGTGTGCATAAACTCAACCAGAATATTTAAGGAAATGACTCCTTTACTACTGTGTATAGCTCACAGTCTCATGGTCATTGTGTCTCAGTCTTGTCAAATTTTCCTTCTAAGCCATCACTGCATGAGGTGAGTGTGGTGTGATCTGTAAGAGGTGATTCCTGAAGTCAGCTGCTTGCTCGAGATGGAGGGAGAAAGAGAAGGAGCCCCCTGGATTAGGTCCTGGCAAACTGAAGTTAGAATGAATGGATTTTACATTTATTAAAAACAAACAAACAAACAAAAACACCAGGAGCAAAAGGTTCAAATCTAGGAAGCTGAAGGCATCATGAGGTCTGAATACAAAGAACGAAACTGAATGCAGCAGCTGGGGCTGGGCCAAAGGGTCAGATATTGGCAGAAAGAAAATGACAATTTTGTATGAGGACAAGAACATCATTGGGGTAAAATGGTGATTTCTTCAGTCCATCTTTGCTAATATTTGTTAAATAAAAAAACAAACGTGCGATTGTCTGTGTGTGCACAGAAGAGCCTGATGCTCTCTTCCACTTGTCCTGTGTTTGCTTTTAACCTAGTCTCACCATCTCTGAAAAACATTGCTCATTTCATTTTCTTTAGCCCTTCTTCATGGAAGAGCGGTCTGGAAATCCCAGTCCTGAGCCCACAACACATGATTAAGACAGTGTGGCACAGCTCTGAGAAGCCAGCCTTAACCATCCATCAAGGTCTTGTTCTCTCCTGGCCATTGTCTTCCAACCCTAAGACTGAAGTACACACTCAGCCACATTAAGGTCTGAAAGGGAGGCGTGGTCCCTTCTCAGCCAGCAACAGAGATGTTGATGCCTTCCTTATGTGCTGTCTCCTCACACTTCCCACCCCATTGTTATGATAACGTCCCTAATGTCCCCATTTTGGATCACTCAAACCTACTGGATCTCCTTGCCCAGTCATAGGAAATCTTACTGAGTGGAAGATGCTGCTTGACTTGCTCCTGAGCCAAGGAAAAATCTTCCCAGAGAGCCCAGGGACACTATAAGTTCTTCCTTCATCAAAAGTCTCCACTTGGCCGGGTGCGGTGGCGCACATCTGTAATTCCAGCACTTTGGGAGGCTGAGACAGGAGAATCGCAAGTTCAAGGCCAGCCTCAGCAACAGCGAGATGCTAAGCAACTCAGTGAGACCCTGTCTCTACATAAAACACAAAATAGGGCTGGGGATGTGGCTCAGTGGTCGAGTGCCCCTGAGTTCAATTCCCGATACCAAAAAAAAAAGTCTCCACTTGAGGCAATCCAGCCTGTTCTTGAAAAGAAAAATTCAACAGTGCTCCAAGCCATTTCTGTGGTAAATCATGAAAAGAGAAAACCTACTAGCCACCCAAGCCAATTCACCAAGCTTCTTTATTTTTAGGGATTCATCTTGAGGAAATGACAAGTTTTCACTTCTAAACTACCATGAAAAGGCACTGAAATGCTCTAGGTAATAATACATTCCTTGACTTACTGTAGGCCAACTGGAAATTTTCAGCCTCACGATGGTGCGAAAGCCAGATGCATTCAGTAAAAACTGTACTTTGAACTTTTAATTTTGATCTTTTCCCAGACTAACATATGTGACTAGCAATACTCCACAATGTACTATATTGCTGAGCTATGATTTTCTGTAGGTAGGTGAATTAAAGGCATTTTTTACTTGAGGATATTTATGATGTTTATGGTATTATATTATGGGTTTATCAAGAAAAAATCTCATGGTAAGTTGAAGAATACCTGTGGGTTTTTTTTTTTAAACTATCATCAATTAAATAATGAATACAGGGCTGGGATTGTGGCTCAGTGGTAAATGTTAAGTGGCAAGAGGTAAAACTTGCCTCACATGTGTGAAGCCCTGGGTTCGATCCTCAGCACTACATATAAATAAATGAATAAAATAAAGATCCATCAACAACTAAAAAAAATTTTTTTATATAATGAATACATTTTCTTCCCTCATTACATTCTTCCTCCCTTCCCTCCTTCCTCTGCCCTTCTTTCTTTCTTCACTCCTATCTTTAGGAGAAAAAATACTCTTACAGTGGCAATAAATATTAGCTTGTTGAATTGAGGCTAATAGATTTGTCCATTGGATTGTGTGTGTGTGTGTGTGTGTGTGTGTGCGCGCCCATGTGCATGTATATTCAGAAGTGAAAAAATGTTCTTTTCCTAGTTTTCTTTTTCTTTTCTTGATTTAGCATGTCTATCTAATCAGAAGAAAGAGAAACCTTTCCCAATTTTCCAACCCCCAACATGGTAGGGAGAATGACATTTCAGGTATAATCTGAAGCAAAACTGGCTTGTAGGCATGAAAAAACAATTTGAAAATTTGCAATTACACTGGGGGTTTACACTCTTACTACAAAAGATAAACATTTGTTTAAGTCAACCTGCATGCCAGCGTGGAGGTATGCATATGGGAAAATGTCCACAATGCAAACAAGGCCAAGAGGTGTGAAATTTAAGCACATTATCACTCACTGTCAGATGCTAATGATGCTCATCAAGGTAGAAGAGATTGGTTTAAACACAAAAATGATTATCCTTGGCAATACAAGCACAAGGAAACCTTAGCCAATTATTTGGGCTCTTGTTTTTCCTGACAATGCTCCTCATTAGTTTTTGGCTGCAATGTCCATGTAAGAATGGAGACTCATGTGCCCCTTGTGGACAAGTACAGCTCAGGCAATATTTCCATCCACAGCGTACATATTCTCCAACATACTGAACACAAACAACACAGGAAGTGATGCATTTTGTAACCATCCTGACCCCCCCAATGAAAGCCCAAATCCAAACACCCACCAAGAGGTAGAAATAGGAACAACTCTTCCATAAAGATCTCCTGGAAATCTCTTCTACATAAAATCACATCAATATCAAAAGATCCAGATAAGGAAAATGGACTTTTGTGCTATTAATTAAAGTCTACTCTTTAATGCAAAAAGAAAGAAAAAGATAAAAAAGGTTAAACTAATTTACTCCTAGTATTTATCATCTAAGGATTTGTTCAGATAATGAGTAGAATGAAATTGAATGCACTGTCATCTTTATTGGGATGAAGGTTATATTCATAAGCTCTGCTTGTTTTAATAGTTTTATTGCACAGTTGTAGACATGTGCTATTGCACGGGTATGGATATGCTTTGAATATTTTTATAATTGTGGATAGTATAAAAGTCATTTTCTGTTAGATTGCACAAATCCATTACATTAGGAGAAGGATACATTATTGTAACAGGATTAATGTGCAACACATAAACATAATCAGTAATATTCTGTTTGATAAATTATCTCATTTTAATCGGAATGTAAAGAGATTTCAGGATAGTTCCTCCTTTGATTTGCATAATTGTATTACAGACAGGCAAATTGCATTATATTCTTCATTAACAATAGATGGCTTGTATAACTATTGTATTTTTGAAGGCATTGCTCTTACATTCGTCCTGCAATTTGTCATTTTCTGACATTGCTGGGGAGCTCAGTTGGGAGAGAAAAGAACCTAAAAAAGATTACTTGATTTTCGCTGAGTCCAGTAATACCTCGGCATCGGATTGTACTGCGGTTACGCTATTGTTTGTTTTAACAAATTGCAACCCAGTGGCAAAGAACTTCTTTTAAAAATCTTCTAATGCGAGGACAATTCAGCCCTTATAGATTTTCACGGTGGAATGTCAGCCCTTCTAACGAACTCCACGTATAAAAACGTGAATTAAAATTAAATTAGAACCATACGATTGATTTTATGTTTTTACTCTGGCAATGTGCTCTCTGGGGAAACTTTCCTTCTCTCTCTCCAGCCCAGACAAAAGCTAACAAGTTGCTGGATGCTCCAGATCCTCTCGGGACGTGGTGTTCCGTGGTGTTCGCAGGGACTCAGCCAGTGATTATCACTCCCTTTCTAATGCTGGGCTAATGACGGCTGTCAGCAGCCCTTTGAAAGCTCAGCAGCACTCAGAAGCATTTCAGTGGGTCTGAAATCCTTGACTTTCCAGATCTGAAAGCGACTCGATTTCTTGGACACTCTGTTGGGCTGAGGACCCTGCTCTCCCTGCGGCATTCACCGCCTGCAAGTGGTCCTCTGCTCGCCACACCCAGCCTGGGGCCTGTCTGCTCAGCAGGGACAACGTGCCTGTGCTGAATCATGAATTAATAAATGCATGAATGGAGAAATGGATCCCATCAAAATTTGTCGTACTTTGGATGAAAAGAGAAAAGGATTCACACTGGAAGCAAATTGCATGTCCCGCCACTTCCCACCACCAGATCAAAAATAGCCCCTATTGCTACACCTTTACAATTCTCTTCCCTGCACTTGGCACTTGAAAGCTTCCAAGAAAACCTTGATCTTTATTTCATTTGAGTTTCACAACATCCACATGGCACAGGTAAAACCAAGTAACCTTCATTGAAGAAATAACAGTAGCCTGGGGGAGAAGAGGGAGTTACGTGGGGGAGGGACAGAAGGAGGGGTTATAGTCCTCACTGTCCTCCCACCCCACTAGGATCTGAGCCCTGTGCATCTTCTTGCCTGCACCCTCCATCTCTCCCACACTCCACCTTACCTGGGATCCCTGTCTGCTGACTGGCACCTCTTGGTCTGGCTTTTATGTGTGTGTGTTGGGGGGGAGTCCCCTTTCTCACTCCTTCCTCACTCCATTCCTGTGTTTGGATCTTCTAGAGGGGATCCCTCATCTAATTGGATCACTTTAATATGTAGGCCTTTGTTTCTCCACAACACCAACAAAATGGTCGAAGAGGTTCAAGAGGCAGGCAGGCACCTGTGGTTTCAGGAATCACTCCTGCTTTCCGGCAGGGTGACTCTGAGACCAGAAGGAGACTAGAGGACTCCTATATCATTCTCCTCCTCCCCTATGGTAGTTGTCAACCTGAGGCCCTGCAATCCCCCCTAGAAATAAGTGGCTGGTTGTGTCCTTGCCCCTCCCTCATGATGCTACATGTACAGACTAACTTATTTCCAAAGGGTTTCTAATGCCCAGGCAATTTGTTCAACATGTGTTACGATACTGGAGGGCAGAGCTGAGCCCCTTGGCAATCCAGTGTGGTATACTTGCTTCAACTTCAGTCTTCCAAACTTCCTCAAACCTCATCATCAAATATTCACATTTGTCCCAGAAAATTAACGGTGAATCGTTCCATGAAAATTGCTGATTTGAGCTCTCAGTGGCAGTGCAGGCTGAGTTGTTGCACGGATGCAGGCATGAATGGGTGTACCTGAGGGACTTGGAAGGGTGCTACAGAAGAATGAGGCCAAGGAGAGTTTTCATATTATAGGCACAACTGGAAGGAGAGGAGAAAGAAATCAGTAAGGCACTCCTCTCCTGACCAGTCACATGTGGAGAATAGCTAGAGATAGAAGATGCTGTCATGGCACCAGGGTGGGGCAAGGTCCACAGTGGTCCAGAGGGAAGCACACAGGAGCATCCCTGCATGGACTAAGGAGACTCTCAGCATTGGGTACTGAAGAGACCAAAGAAAATTTCTAGTACCTCTAGAGGTTTATAGTTTGGAAACCCCAGGAAATAGCATTCTGGGCAAGAGAAAAATCAATGTTGCCAGGAGGACCCCAATGTCAGTGCCAGATTCCATCCTCAGGGAGCCATGCAAGCACTGAATCCCTGTGAAAATTTCCAGAGGTTGGTTCATGAATACCTCTGGGCATCTGCAGAGGCCCAGAGACAATGAGAGGGGAAGTGACAAAGGCCTGATTTATGCAGATGGGAGAACAAAGCAGAGCTTGGAAAAAAATAACAATAATAATAATAATGTAATATGCTGGAAGGCCAGTGAGAAGACTAAACCACAAGTCCTTCATTGATCACTTGATCAAATTAGAAATCATACCTACTCGATTAGGTAAATTGGGGCTCTCTCAGCCAATTCTTGTCCCTCAACTTAAAAAAGCATTGGGGATCTTTTCTGGAAGGTTTTTCTCAAAAACCAACCTTCTCACTGGTAAAATAAAACTAAACAAAGGTTATGAGCTCTCCCAACACACGTGAAGAGATCTTTGACATGTCCACTATCTTTCATCACTAATTAACTTTGCATCAAGAGCCCTGTTCTCAGATGGCTCTCAGCAAACAGAGGGAGAAACTGTGTCACAAAACCATCAGAGAATGGATGTTCAAGAAGATGCATGTTCAGGTCCTAAACATGTGGGATAGCTGCATAAATATAGTTTATCTGATAGGTTGTGCTCTCTGCATAGGCCCCACTTTAAGACGTGCAAAACCAGGTATGGAGAAGTCTGGAGACTTTCAGCTCAGACAGGAAGAAATAAAGTAGGAGGAGAAATACAGGCAGTCTAGATCCAGGGTCTGTGTCCTTGATTCCATTCTCCACCACCTCCCTCAACTGCTTAGCGTTGGGCTGATTCAGGGGGAGCAGGAGCAGCCTGGGCAGTGATGGAAGCAGGAGGAGGAAAGGCTCTGAGCAGGAAGCTGGAAGAGTAAGTTAACAGTCTAGTCCCCCCTCTTGGAAGTCCAGAGGAAAGGGAGCATGGCTCTGCTGACACCTTGATTTTGGCCCCTGGAGACCTTTTCCAGACCTCCAACCTCCAGTACTGCAAAAGAATGAATGTGTATTATTAGCCACCAACTTCTTAGTAATTTAGTACAGCAGCAATAGGAAGCTCACACAGTACTTTTCATTATTACCTCTGTATTCTCAGTTCTGAGCTCTCCTGCGAACTCACTGCATTCACTTCCACACTGCAACTGGCCTGAACATCCCAGAAGCTGTGCTCTGTCCTCTCCCTTGAACACAAATACACTTGTGACCAGCTCTGGGTCATCTCTACTCATTTGTATACATCATCTGCCCCTTTCTAGACAATTCTAAAAGAGATGATTTTTTTCTAGATCCCATGGCAGGAGCTGATGCATCCTTTCTGGAGCTCCTGTGGGACTCAAGTCCAGGGCCAACGAAGAAGGAGCAGGCTGTCTGGCTATGGAGCACCATCAGCAGGAGCACAGCCCTCAATCAAATCTGTCATGGGGATAAAAAGAGTTAATACAAGTACAGAGCTCAGCACAGTGTCTGATGAGCAGAAAGTCAATGTTAATACTGGCTGTTACCTCCATGAAAGGCCCTCTACATGGTCATGATAGAATGGCCATGACTGATTCTAGAGTTCTGTTCTATAATAGATACTCTACTAAGTTCCTTCCAGGGGACAGGTCATTTAATCTTCATTATGACTCTAGGGTGTAGGTGTTGTTCTTCCTATTTTCATAGCTAAGAAAATCAAGCTAAGAGAGATCAAAGGACTGGTCAAAATTCACATAGAAATTGCATGGAAAACACTAGCTGGAGAAGGTTTCCCTAGTCAAGTGAGTGTGCTCTCCCCTGTGACACACAGCTTGGGACCTTTCCCCACACCTAGGCATAGGGTATTGGGGGGTGGAGGCAAAGGAGCTTTCTAAGAAGGAAAGCAAAGTCTTTAAAATTGTTTTCATAAAATTATGCCACCATAATATGACCAGAAAACACAAATAAAATATTAAAATTCACTGACAAAGAAACAAGGTAATATTTTGTAAATAAAAATACCCAGTGCTGTTGAAGCTATGGTACAAGAGTCGGTTTCATAAATGGCTTGTGGAAAAGCAAATCAATATGACCCTTTAACAACACAATTTTTTGTTATATTCCAAAAATCTTTAAAATACCTAAATATTTTAAACTTATAATGTTATAACTGAGACTTGATCCTTAGAAAACAATCTAAAATTTGAGAGTTTTACATATAGAAAGTTGTTTATAATAGTAATATAATAGTAAGAATAGTAATAATGGTAGTTATGCTGACATATTCATATCATAGATGCTTTTTAAGTCATCTGTATTAGGGTTCTCTAGAGGAACTGATTCAACAAGAAGTATAATTATAAAAATGGGATTTATTAGGTTGGCTTACATGACCAGAAGCTGGATAGTCCAAAATGGCTGTCTGTAGGCTGGAGAGCTGGAAGCACCAGTAGCTGTGCAGTCCAAGAGGCTGAAGGCTCAGAACAAGAGGGATCAATGGTTCTACCCTAGTCCAAGATCAAAAGCTTCTAGAAACTCCCTGAAGAATCACTGGCAGAGTTTGCTTTGGAAGAGTGAAGAATTGAGATGGCAGCAGCAATCAAAAACCTGTTCAAGAAGAATGGAGCTTGCATCTGATGCTGCTTCCTTGTTCTTCCAACTTTTATTCCATCCAACCATCATCCTATTGGACAGTGCTGCCCACACTTTGGGAGAGTGTCCATTTCAGTTAGCAATCCCACATGCCAATCATTCCTAGACACACTCTCATTGACACCCAGAAGCCTCTTAATCATTGGCATCTCTTAATTCAATCAAGTTGACAATTCAAATTGATGATTACATCATCTTAGGCTAAAAAATAAATAAATAAATAAACCCTGGATAATGCAGAAGGAGTACTATCTAAATCATATAAAAATTTGTATTATCAAGTTGGTGAATATAATGATATTCTATGAGGGTGACAAGTCCTAAGAGGAGAAATTTTTGTCCCCTTGTCCCTCATCCCTGTACATCTCTTCTTTTTTCCTCTTCCTGAATGTACATAAAGTACAATTCAATATATATATTCATAAGGAAAAACATAAAAACATTAACAGTAGTTGTTTTGTAGTAATTGGATTTTTTCTTCTTCCTATTTTTAAAAAATATTTCACATTGCACATATTTCACTTTTGCCTTTATAAAAGAGTGGATAATTTTACTTCAAAATGGAGAATATTTGGATAACAAATACTCACTTATTTAGGCAAAGAGAATGATATCCAAACATCTTAAGAAAATCTTCTGCAGAATTCCAGGATGCAAAGCAGATAAAAGAAAAGCAGTTCTGGATCAAGTATTTATGGGGATCCCAAAAGCTCTGTCCCTCCACCCAGCCATGTTTGAGGAAGGCAGAGTCATTCCGGGGCATAATATGAAAACCAGTGGTGAAGACATGTCCCCAACTTTGAGGCTAGATCCTGCCTTCTCCAGGAAGGCCTATGTCTCTGCTTCTGTCTCCAGAGGTTTGGTTAATGTGAGTCTGATTCTCAGGTGGGAGCACCTCCTGGAAGAAAGGACCAGAAACTATGGAGCCCATGACCAACCAGCCCAAGCTTCCCCAGCAAGCAGCTATCTCTTCAGAAAGTCTTCAGGAATCACTCTGCCAGCTCCACCCACCACTTGACCCCTCCCAGTCAGACACCACAATGTCTTTTAATGATCCTAGGGAGCAACCTATCTCAACTGTCTGCAACCTAGGGAGCACCAAACTCTTACAGTACAACCCAGACTCATGATCGCCAGCTGTGGTGCTGACTGCTACAAACTCCTGGTCCTACAGCCTGCTTTTGGTAACATCCCAATATGCGGATCAGTGGGGGCTCTTGAAAAGCCTTAATTTTATCCAAATACAGTCATGTGCTGTGTAATGACCTTTCTGTAAATAACAGGCCACGTATTTGACTGTGGTCCTAGAAAGTTATGTCACATAATGACATCGTAACCATCTTAGTTCATGTAAGTGCACTCTATGATGTTCATACAACGATGAAAGTGCCATAAATGTGCATTTTTCAGAAGCTGTTCCCTATTAAGCAATGCATGACTACAGCTGTTTGGAGACTTTCTTCCCTTTCTCCTTCACGCCAATCCCTCTTCCTCTCTAAATGTGAGGGAAACATTATTACCATGGGGGTCCAGTTTAGCTTGATAGGGACAAAAAAGTAAGATGGCTGTTTTTATAACAACCTACTTACCTCATATTCCAGTAAATGTTTTTTGTAAGAGAATTAGTCAAGATAACCATCTCCCTTCAGCAACAGTTTCTATGGCAAGCTACACATGAGGTATGCTCAGCCTTGTGGATTTTCTATCAGTTCTGGGAGTTCCACATTTTAACCCAAATAAATACATTTGGCTCAGTATCAAATGAAAAAGAAATCATTCTTGATCTTTTTTCTTCTTTCTCTTTTTCTGCAGGAGCAAATTAACTTTACACACACACAAAATAGGGCATCGGCTCAATACAAAATTCCCAATTCCATACACCTTAGGTGAATTTTATTTCAAAGACTTTAAATAATCAAACATAAATGGAGGCATTAACTCTGAGACAAGTAGAAAGCTCAAAATCATTTGAGCAGTCTGGGGGTTGCAGATGCCTGGACATGACACCAGAGTGCCCAGTACCCCTGAATTCAATCAATATGCTCTTCCCCCGAGGGCTACCCTGAAGCTGATCTGTCTTTTCCTGCTAATGGTTCTGGTGGTTCTGTGATACCGAGGAGCTCAGGGAAAACTTATCTTCATGAAACAGAACAAAACAATTTCTTCTTTCTTGGGAAGCCCAAGTAAGTGAAATTGTTTCTATACAGCATCAACTACCCCTATACCACCCACCCCTCCATCCTGGTCCTTCTTGCTGGATGAGCCACCAGGAATTTCCTATACTTATGCTAAACCTTTTAACCTGAAATTTGAGTCTTTGGTTGATAATATGTTTTAACTATATAATAGTAGCTGGTACATACTGAAGTATCTCTCACGTGCCAGGCAATTTATGAATACTGTTGCAGGCAATGTTATCCTCGTAGATCCTGTGAAATAAGGTTTTATGATTTCTGTTTTATGAGGGGAAACCAAACTGGACATAGTAGCATTCACGTGCATCTTGAGCTACTCAGGAAGCTGAGGCGGGAGGATCCCTGGAACCCAGGAGTTAAAGCCAATCTAAACAATAGAATGATCCTGACAGGAAAAAACAAAAACAAAAACAAACAAACAAACAAACAAAAAACAGAAGGAGAACAGAGTTGTAGCAAGTAACCTGACCCCTGGTGACTGGTGGGAGCAGGGCTGGAGCCCATGCTACTCTACTTCCAAATCTTACCCCTTTCCTCCTGGCTATTCAGGCTGAGCTTAGAGGGGCAGTTCAGTCAAGAAGGCAGAAGCTAGAATCAGAATATGCCCTTCTCCTCAGACCTGAGCAAGAACAATGCAAGTGAAATGTAGCCTTTCGTTTTATCATGCAATGAGCATAATTAGGAAACAATGAGGAATGACAACTAATAATGAGCCTCTTTTCCTCCTAATTAAAATTTAACGACTGTATTTCTTCCATTATTGCCCAGAACAGCTGTGTACAGTGTGTTAACAAGACCAGCTCTCAAGCAATACTGCCTGATGTTGTAAACGGCTCAGTTCAACGCTGCCCTTGCGTGCCAAGAACGTCCGCATCTCAGGGGCGGCTGCCATTCTGTCCTTATCAACCACTGGCATTGGGCAAAATATATGTGGATGAGTAGCTTGGGGTCAGTTTGAGGTGAGTTTTCCTGTAAGAAATGATTAGTAAATATTATCATCGCATGAACTCAGTGGGGGAAAGGGCAGGCTTTGGTGACAGACCAAGCAGGGTTCACATTCAGACTGGGCCAGTTGCCTGCTGTATGACCTTGGGCAAGGTCTCTACCCTCTCTGAGTCAGTTCTTCCATCTGTGAGAAGAAAAAGCCCCCAGTTGCACTGCCACAATAACATAAGACACAGGGTGCCAGACAACCCGCACAGTGAGCGAGGGAACATGATAAACATCTGTCATTTGTGAATGCCCAAAACCTTTTGAACACTCTTCTTTGCTTTCTGATTTGCCCTTGTATGTAAAACCCACGAGAGTCCCCCAGACTACATTTCCCAGCTTCTGTTGTCATTAGGAAGCAAATGTGATTGAATTTTATTGATCAGATGCCCCTGCACTAAGCTTTGATTTGGAGCAGAGTCATGGGGGTGGAAACAGTGGGAAGAGGGCCATTCATTTTGCTGGTACAGCTGTCCAGGGGACAGCTGTGGTGGGCAACATCCTGATGGTGGCAGGCCAGTTTTGTAGTGGGCATTGCTAATTCCCCCTGAAAACCGTGCCTAGGATCTCTTCTACAACCATCCCAGTGATCCTGTGCATTTTTTCCACCCATAAATATATCCCTTTCTGCTGACACTGGACAGACTGGATTGTGTTATCTGCAATTTAAAACGTGGACCCATAGAGGGGATGACATGATCACACTGCATAAGCCAGTGGGCAGGTTGGGGAAGGTTGAAAAGAAGGCTGTTGAGATGCTGAGAGGTGGCTGTGGTATTGCAAGATGGAAGGACCCGACCAGAGATCTTCAGCAGGTGTCTGTTTCTAGGCATCTGCCACCTACATGTCCCTGGAATCCCCTCTTTTTTCCCTCCCATGCCAGCATCTTAAGCTATGGCCCAAGGTCTTTCACCAAATATGAGGCAGTAGCTCCAGATCACACCCTCCCCTGAAGAAAGGGTGAGCTTCTAAGAGTGACAATCATCTCACTTTCCCTGTTTAAATGCTTCTTGGAATTCACTTTGTCTCTAGGTCAAAGTCAGAATTTCATATTATGGGCTACAAGAACCTTCGTGATCTGCAATCTTCTCCACTCCTCTCTCCCACCTTCTTTTCCCTTGAACACAATGCAGAGAATCCAGACTGCACACCTCACCTTCCCTAACCTACTACTTTGAAGATGCTCAGCCAGGAACTCTGTCTTCTTATTCCCCACCTTACTGTCCCTGGTCATTTTCAATGTGCTTCCTCTGGGAGGCCGTCACTGACCACAGGCTAGCTTAGGCCTGCTGTAGCATTCTAATTCTCTTCTTTCATAGCACCCAGGCTCTTTGTGGGTGTACTCACTTAGCATCTGTCCACCAGAGATGTGTGCTCCCCAACCACCATAAATGCTGTCCCAGCACCCCAAGTCTGGATGGAAGTGTCAACCCATGTTAACTTGTATGATGTGAAGCAGGTCACTTCAGTGCTAAAGTGGCTCTGCCCACCTATCAAAGGAAAGTAAAAAGACACAATAGTTCTGGAGGTGGCAGGGCCATAAGGTAGAAGGAGCACAGGTCCTTGAATTCTGCCTGTTTTCTACCCATGTTGAACTGCTATTACATAATCTAAGAACCAACTTATACAAAAACCAAGAATCAATTTATATTATGCCGAAACACTGAAACTTGGGTAGCAACTTTTCCCTAACTGAGTCCTGCCAGAATACCAAGGGAGAATACTGAGTCTGTGCTTTCTGCTGCCGTGTCCCCAGACCTGAGCACATACTCTGACCCATTGTGAGAGCCTCATGGCATTTGTGGCATGAATGTTAGAGAAATTGACAGGCCAAGGAAACAGATGACATGTATGGGATGCAAGAATGGCAGAGCCCAACCTAGTCATATACCAAGAAGGCTTAGGAACAGAAATGGGGATGTCCTTTAGGGGGGTCCATTTAATACCCTGAAAGACAGCCCAATTAGTGCATGTAAATACAGGACCAGAAAGGAGACACATTATCTAATTTTCCAAGTAGCCACCATTCACATATTAAAGTCTCATTTCTTTCTCTCAACATAAAGTTTACATCCATGCAGGATCCTCCAGAGAGAGGAAAACAGTGCCCATATTTTTCTATCATAAATACCTGAGTGACTTGATGGCTCAATTGAAAGCACTGAGGTGTGTGGACAATTTCCTCTTTCAATGTCTGTGTGTACATATGCTTATGTGTATATTTATAGTATGCATATATATGTGTAGAATGAAGCTCAGCCCAGTAAAACTAAACTGATCTCAAATATACAATGTGGTCACATTTCCTGGAAGGGGAAAGAAAACCTTCTCAGGATTATAAAATTTTACAACTGAACAGGACTTCAGAAACTGTTCTGTTCAAACTCCTCAGTGACAAAACTGAGGCCCAAACATCCAAGAGACTTACTCCTAGCCCAGCAGCTTCCTGGTACAGAATCAGGGCTGTTCTCCAGCCTATGTATGATTCCAGTGCCCTGTCTTTTTTTTTTTAATATTTTTTTCAGTCATTGATGGATCTTTATTTTTATTCATTTTTTATTATTATTTATATGTGGTGCTGAGGATCGAACCCCGTGCCTCACGCATGCCAGGCAAGCGCTCTACCACTGAGCTACAGCCTCAGCCCTCCAGTGCCCTTTCTACTCTCTCAGAGTTTAGGATTTTTTTCTGTAGACAAAGGAAGATTAATTAAATATGGCCAGTATTCTCTACCCACTGGTGGTGGCATTGGACTTTAAAGGTTGGTTTGTTGGTGACCTCAGGACCTAGTTCTAGAAGGGTCTGTCACTAATGGTCAGCAGGACATACAGAAGCCACTCATCTTGACCTTGTGGCCATGTCCAAGGCTCCCATTCTATTCTCTGAGTCCATCCACATTTAGCTTAACTCCACTGCAAACACCTTAGAAAATAATTACAATTCCTTTTTTTATTTTTTATTTTGGTACCACGGATTGAAACCAGGGGTGCTCAACCACTCAGCCACATCCCCAACTCTTCTTTATATATTATTTAGAGACAGGGTCTCATGAAGTTGCTTAGGGTCTTGCTAAATTGCTGAGGCTGATTTTGAACTCAAGATCCTTCTGTCTCAGCCTCCAGAGCCACTGAGATTACAGGCCTGCACCACCATGCCCATCCAGTTACCGTTTCTTGAACACTGAGGCATGTCAATCATGTTCCAAAAACTGATAACCCTTTAAATAAATTATTGCAGATAGTCCTAACTGTAACACTGAATAGTAGATCTGTTCTGACTAGTTATACAGGTTAGAATACTGAGGCTGAGAGAGACTAAGGAACTCATGCAAGGCCACTCAGTCAAGGCAACGGAGCTGGGATTTGAACACAAACATGTCAGAGTTCAAAGCTCACATTTCCACACTGCTTCTCCTACAGAAGCCTCGAGAATCAAGCAAGATTAAAGAATAGACACAATGGTCAACCAGGACATGCCAAGACAGGCAAGTGTGCACTCTGGTGAGATGACTTTATTTGATGCCCCTGACACAGCAGACCCTTGCTTCTGCATCCCCTCCCCAGGTGGTACATGAGCTCCAAAAATTAACCTCATATTGCCTGCTCTTCATTCCCCAAACCTGGTGGAACTCTACCATTTATAAATCCACTCAAAGCCTGCAGCCTCAAAGCCTGCATTCCACTGTGGAATGCCCTAACTGGGAATTTTCATATGGAGTTTATATTCAGCAATTTCCCAGCCCTGGAAAACGTATGCTCACCTGTACAGGCCTTTCCTTCACATCCTTCATACTACCTGAATATGAAATAGAATTAGATTCATTTTAATTTACTGCTGCAGAACACACACCACTATCCTGGAGAGGGCATGGGAAATGGAACATATGTGTGTGTACACACACACACACACACACACACATAATCTATAGACACGTGCTATATATATATAATATATATATATTGTATATATATGAGATATAGAGATATATTCCCTCTAATGTTGTCCAGAAAAAAAGCAATTTTCTACAATACCTGTAGGCTGGAAGCATGTTCTCTTCCCACTGTAACTTTTGGTTTCTAGCAGCAGGGCATGCTTGAGTCAAGTGAGAACTTCATCTTTTCTAACACTATAAGACTTTGTCCTGAGAGTTTGGTCCTTTGGGCAAAGTCTCTTCTCTTGTGGACTACCAGATCCTCAATTCCTTTGGGCAAGACCAATCCCCTTATCTGACATTCTGCACTTCTAACTGGACCTTTTCTGGTTTTTCAAATTTCTTTCTTTCTTTCTTTTTTTTTTTTTTTTTTTTTTTTTTGATGAGTGATGTTTGCATCTTCCAGAACTGGGATTTTGGCAGATCTCCAAATAGCTCTCAAAGATCACTAGGCTGCAAAAATATCAATTGGCCCATAAACTGTTCATAGAACTGGCTCCAATTCCCAGAATCCCCTCCACCATCCCTGCTCTCCCCTCTAGCTGGCTCTACCTCCTTTTCTTTTCTCCATCTCACTACAACAGATTATAGCCAGCATTGGGCTAAAGAATGAGTCTTTTTCTGCACAAGTATGCAGATTTCACACACACACATGCACACACACACAATTTTCCTACAAATCCAGACAGATTACAAATCCAGAGAGATGCAGAAGAGGCTAGACCACATTCACTTCTGTCTGACTTTGAGGACTTACCCTTGTTTTCTCTGTTCAGGCACAGGGAAAATATTCTAAAAGGGACAAAGAAGTTTTTCATGCACAGTCAAGGTTGTATGGGTTTCACAATTGTGCATGTCACTGGTGAGCACATGTTGGCATCCTTGAAGGCCATTGGGAAGGATGAATGAAGAATCAGGTAGAAGCAGCCAATTCTACAGGATCAAAAGCTGTGCCAGCCATGCCACTGGCACATCGCAAGCAAGCTCTAAACCCTGATGTGATTTGTCCAGAATGGCACATAAATGGTGCACCCTGTCCCCATACAGGAGAAAGACCCCAGTGATAGCACTCCATGTTCATATCCTGAAAGCACACTTAATGCCTGATGCTCACACAAAAAGCCACCATTTATTGAGCATTGGGCACTTCACACAAGGCAAAGGCCTAGAACTTTGTGTATGTTATTTCTAAGCTTCACATCATCCAAGGCAAGCATCATTCTCCCAACGTTGTTACAGTAGTAGCGGATAGACTCAAAGAAGTTTGAAAGAAAGAAGTCCTCAAGGTCTTAAAAGTGGACTCAAATATAGGAGGCTGGGCACCCAAATCCCATTCTCATCCCTGTACCATGCATGCAATCACTTTCTCAAACAACAAAGTTGGATGCCATTGCTGAAGCCAACCTATCAATAAAGTTAACTCTCCATGGCATCTAAAACTGGAGAGAAAAGCTTTTCTCGTGTCATCAGCCAATATGAGTTGGGTTCCATGGGAATTTAAATAAAGAGAAGTACCTTCCCACAGGAAGATCATTATCATTTAGATGACTCTGAAATACATAAAAAACTTAATGAGTGCTACCATGCCACTGACTGTCACAGGTTCCTAGACTTACAGGATCCTTACAGGTCATTTCCAAGGCCCCGATTTTAAAAATGAAGAAATTGAGACCTGAGTAAAGAAATGTCCTGCCCAGTCCCACATATTACTAAAGGCAGATTCCAAAAAGAGCTCGAATGTCTGATGCTCTGTCCCATCCTCTCTCTACCATGCAGGTTTATAAAAGGCAGCCTCACAAAGCAGAGGAAGATGATGATTCAGTTCTGCTAAGAAGCAAGTGGCCAGCCTCCCCTGGCCTTATGTGGACTCAACTCCACTGGCTGCCATGAGCATGAATGAATGAACCATGAAGATGAAGCAGAAAACAGGTCCCACATCCTTCTTGACCATCGCACAGCCTACTGAAGATGTCACGGGGGAGTCCAGGGGAAGGTATATATTGCTATGTTAAAGAAAAAGTTCAGACACCCTCCTCACATTGTAAACGTCATATTGTGTTGGCACCTAATCAACACTTAGAAGCATTAGCATTGTTTTAATCATTCTCCTATTGGAGAACAAATGTTGCATGTATAATTACACTGCTGTATTGTACTGTACAAATAACCATGTAATGACATCGTTGGAATTTCTTGGTTCTTCATGGTAATGCCAAGCATAATTACCATGTAATCTGCCGAGAGCAAACAAGGTTGTAATTATTCCATAATCCAATCTAATTATGGGGCAACTGGATTGTTATTTGTATTTAGGAATAAAATATACATGCAAAGAGAAGAAAAATAAATGCATTCTCTCCAACTGAGTGTATGACAAATCAGGGGGTATGGAGTTCAATCTCACTGATGTAACGACCTCATCTGCTTTTTTTTTTTGGTACTAGGGATTGAACTCAGGGGTACTTGACCACTGAGTCACATCTCCAGCCCTGTGTTTTATTTAGAGACAGGGTCTCACTGAGTTGCTTAGCACCTCGCCATTGCTGAGGCTGGCTTTGAACTCGTGATTCTCCTGTCTCGGCCTCCCAAAATGCTGGGATTACAGGCTTGTGCCACCGCATCTAGCTCTCATCTGCTTTGATGATGAAATACACTCATTGGAAGTCAAGGTTTGAGGCCTTCTTCAGTGCTGCTTCTGGATTTGCTAGGTGAAAGACTGCAAGGGAAAATCAGAAGTAGAAAAGACAGATGTTGACAGAGTTTCTGGAAGTAAGCACCTGTGCAGAGGGATTCAAGGATGGAGAGAGGCCAGCACTCACAAATATATCTCTTCCACCAACCTGTCCTGTGCCTCTGACACATACCTGGGACAGCATACACAAATGGTTTTGAATGTGTTTCCTCTCAATTCAACTAATTTAACCAACCATGTATTGTTTCTCCTCCTATGGGCCTTTTATAGTGGGTGCAAGATTAGATCTGAGCCTTACAAGAAAGCCCAGCAAAGAAGACAGAGAAGAATGGAATGAAGGAAGCTGTGTGTAGGTTGGGGGACTACATTGGTTTCCTAGGGGTGTTGTAATAAAGTACTACAAACAAGATAGCTAATAACAACAAAAATTTATTGCTGCAGTTCTGAAAGCTAGAAGTTTAAAATTAAGGTGCCAGCACAGCCACCCTCAATCCAAAGCCTCTAGTGAAGAAGAATCTTCCTTGCCCCTCCTACTTCTGGTGGTTTGTGGGTGGTCACTGGTCTTCCTTGTGTGCAGTTACATAGCTCCAATCTCTGCCTCTGTCTTCAGGTCGAATTCTCCTTGGCGTTCTTTTTATGAAACATTGGTCATACTGTATTAAAGGCCTCCCATACTTCTATATGTTCTCATTAGCTAATTATATAGGCAATAATCCTATTTCCAAATAAAGTCATATTCTGAGATCCTGGGGGTTAGAACCTCAGCATACTTTTTTTGAGGAGTGCTATAGTTTGGATCTTGAATGTCTCCCAAAGACCTGTGTGTTGAAGGTTTGGTTCCTAGAAGTTGGGACTATTGGGAGGTAGTGGAACCTTTACGAGGTGGGGCCTAGTTGAAGGAAATGATATCATTGGAACCATGTCCTTGGAAAGGATATTGAGATGCTGATCTCATCCACTCTTGTTTTTCTCTCTCTCTTTTTTTCTCTTCACTCCCTGTCTACCATAAGGCTAACAGCCCCCTCTACCATGTTCTTCCATCATGATGTACTGTGCCACCATAGGCTCAAAGCAACAGGGCCAAGCAAGCATGGACTAAAACCTCTGAAATGATTAGCCAAAATAAACCTTCTCTCTCCTTTTAAATGGATTATCTCAGGTATTTTATAACAGTAACCAAAACCTGACTAACACAAAGGGATGTAATTCAACCCACGAAAGCATACCATGTATTTACACACATACTTGGCATACATTAGCATACCATGTATTTACCATAAGTATACCATGGATTTACACACATACTTAAGCATGTACTGTGTGTATGGTACATGAAAATTGTCTGGCTTTTCTTTTCTTAATTGAAGACTTCCTTTATGTACCACATACACTATCTCATTTAAGTCTTTTGCAATTTTAGGAAATTAGTGCCTTTTTATCCTCATTTTACATATAAGAAGACTAAAGTTCATAGCAGTTGACTCAAGGCCAAGCTGGGACATAAGCCCAGGCAGTCAGACCCTAAGACCTCCACTCTAAGCTTCATACTAAAATTTTCCAAACCCAACATGGTACTGGGACAGACAGGGAAAGAAACTGGGTGGGAGAGAGGTCTGAATAAAGTCCTATGACTGGGGTTAGAGGAAGGCCACTCTAATAAGGACACACTGCACTATGGACAAAGAAGGCTCTAAAGCTGGGCATCCAGGGAGAAGTAAAAATTGAAAGGAGGAGTCAGGAAGGAGAGACGAGAGATGGGCATCTTCATCATGAGAGAACCTTTCCAGCTTCCAGGCCCAACCAGGACCATTTTGCTAGGTCACTCCTAGCAGTGATGTTTTCACCCAGCATCATCTCACCAAGGCTTCCTTCAGATGGGGCTCACCCTTTCCTTGTCCCTTCCCAGGTGTGCAGGCCCCCAGGGAGAAGAAAGGCCACTTGCTCCACTGCTGGGCCTGCCTGTAAGCCATATGGCCATGCAGCTTTGGAAACATGCTTCCTTCCTCAAGGTAGTGAAAGCTTTCAGAGGAAGTTACAGTTACACAGTCTTAAAACAGATTGTAAATTCTTTATTTAGGGACTAATCTTGTCAGGCCAGTCGACCCTGGTGTTGACTGCTTTTCTAACCTGACATCAGTTAATCCTTACTGCTCAAAAGTTAATCCCTTGGAGAACAAGATGAAGAGTGGTTTTGTGAGGCAATATTTAAAGGCCTACAAACAATAACACGCCTTTGCCACTGCTTCTGCAATTTCTTTTTTTCTGGAAAGGGTTCAAAAATCTGTTTGTATGAATGATGGGAAGAACTTTTTATGGCTGATCTTGCGAGATGATACTTTTGATGAATAATGTAGAAGTGTTTACACTTTAAGGAAGAAAGGACATGGCATAAGTATGTGTGTTTATCACAAAGGGCGAACAGCAGCTAGTGTGGGGATTTCAAGGGCTGCAGAAATGCTGGAAGAGATTCTCTAATTGGGAAATGTCAGAGGGAGGGAGTGGAAAGAGGCCTTCAGTGGAGTCCTCAGGTAAAAACTGATATTTTCTGCTTGCTGTGACACTGTGGGCACTGGACTCATCTGAAATTGCACCACAAAGCTTGGTGGGAAATGTATCTCCTTCTCCTCCTCACACTCACCACTACCCACCATGGTATCAATAGCCTATGTTACAGAAAGTGAGCCTCCAAAAGGTCAAGCAACTATGTTAGCTTTCATCACTGTGACCAAAATTCCTGACAAGAAAAACTGACAAGAGGATGAATTTATTTTGGCTTGTGATTTCAGAGGGTTAGTCCATAGTCGGTCAAGTCCATTGCTCTGGGCCCAAGATGAGGCAGCATCTCATAGCAGAAGGACATGTAGAGGAAGCTGTCCCCTTCATCACAGCCAGAAAGCACAGAGGTGGAGGAAGGTGCTACAGGGAAGAAGCACCCTTCTAGGGCCTGTCCACAGTGACCTACCTCCTCCAGCCACACCCCACCTCCCTACAGTTACCACCCAGTTAGTCCATTCCAACTCGGATAGGCCAATTAGGTCACAGCTCACATAATCCAATCAGTTCACCTCTGAATGTTCCTGCATTAACACAGAAACCTTTGGGGGACACCTCATATCTGAACTACAAAACCAACCTGTTGAATGTCACACAGTTACTAAGCAGTAGAGGCTGAGGTACAAAACTACAGGTGATTCTTAAGCACAGGGACTTCCATGCACCCTGGAAGCTACATACCTACAAAGCAGAGACAAAGGCCACACATCCTATGCCTGGAATGACTGTCTTCCTTTTTTATTGCCAGGTTATCTTTGTTTCTTCTACCTGTCAGAAGTCAGCTCAGATCAGTTTGCTTCCAGTAAGGCTTCCTAGACTAGATAAAACAAAAAAATAGATTTGTAAAATTGAAATGTTAGAGCTCATACCAATCTTACTTCTCATCTTGTTCACTGGTTTCAACCCTAGAGGTCCTACTAAGAAGCCACTGGGAGAGGTGGTTGTGACTAAGCAAAAACGTGCCCAGCAGGTGGGGATTCAGACATCACACAGTGCTGTATCACTGTACATGCAACTTGCTACGTATTTACAATCCACATGTTAGACATCTTTCATAAGATTTCATCTGAAAAAGAGCACTATAGGAAACATAAAAATAATAGTAATGAAGATATATTAAAGTTTGAAATTTGCCATATTGTTCACCATTCTCTTGATAGGGAAACAAAGATAGAGGGTGAGTTCCTTGATCAATATCATAGACTAGATAGTAGCAGAAAAATCTGGGACCCAGATCTCTGAGCTTCAATTCAGTATTCTTTCTGGCTCTCAGACTACCCAGATTGTAACACTTTAAAACATAAGCATATAGATGCACATGTGTGGAGGTCTATGACATGAAAACACATAAATAGGTCATGAAGTTGTTTCTATTTAACCTGCTCCTGTGAACTGGACTGTAAGTTCACTGAGGGCTTGGGCATCAATATTTCTAGAGTCTATGACCCTCATAACCCATGACACTCTCACTGTCCTCAAATAAGAATCATCTCTTGTGAATCTTTATATTCCTGATGCTCAGCAGAAGGCTTGGCATATAATAGATCCTTAATTAATATTTAGAGAATGAATAAACAACTAGGCCCACCACTTTTAAAATCTCTTTTGAAATACAACTAATGACAATAGTAACCTGTTACCTGAGAAACAATCTATGCTATTGTTGGGTAGTTTCTGGTGTTACCGTGAGTCAAAATCCATATCCCTGTATAGTCAATACAAGTTGTATTTGGTCCAAGTTAAACTCCCTTCCATTGGAAATCTTGACATATATTTTGAAAGAGATATCAAAAAACTTCTAAAACAAATCCTCTCTCTCTTTCTCTAACACACACAAACAAACACACACACAACTTCTTTTCATCCCTTGGTGATTTCTGTGATTTATTCATCTCAAGACCCTGTTTTGCTCAGAGATCCTAGCAAACCTCTCATTTGGGAACATCCAGTAGATCCTAAAACAGGTAATAGTTTTCCTATCTAATGACAACTTCAGAAATTAGAGAAAGAAACACTGCCAGAATTAAAGCACAAAATTAAAGGATATGAGGACATAATCAATTAGTTTATGCCAATATATTTAAACAATTAGAAAAATTGTACATGTTTCCAGAAAAATACAATGTTTCAAATATAACATATACAGAATGCTTGAATATCTTTGTAAGGATAGACATCAAAGCAATGATCTATTGCCTCATACTATAGAAAACACTAAAGCATTTTACCACTATTTACCACATAGATGCCAAGAAAGACCCCTACTTCATTCCAGTTGCATACAAGCTTTCCCAGGGAATTTCCCAATTCATTCTTTGAGAATGCTAGTCTTGACATAAAAGGAAGAAAAGGATAGTATGAGAAATAAAAATTACAGGTTTGCCAGACCAGTGGTGCACACCTGTAATTCCAATGGCTCAGGAGGCTGAAACAGGAGAATTGCAAGTTCAAAGCCAGCCTCAGCAACTTAGCAAGGACCTAAGCAATTTAGTGGGATCCTGTCTCATAATAAAAACTAAAAGGGCTGATGAAGTGGCTTAGTGGTTAAGCATCCCTGAGTTCAATCCCTGGTACCAAAAAACAAACCAACCAACAAAAAACAACAAAAAATTACAGGCTCAATTTCAATACATAGATACAAATGTTCTTTAAGTTATAAACAAACCAAATCCAATTTGGTATAAAAATGAAAACACACTATGAACAAATTAGATTTATCCCTGAAATGCAAAGCTGGTTTAATATTTTAAAAATATATAATACCATTCAGTGCACTGATAGACTAATGGAGAAAAATAATCTCATTATCATCCTGGTGCAGAAAAGCACTAAATATAATAATATCATTATTGGTAAAACCTTTGTAAATTGAGAATTAAGCATTGTTAAAACAGGTCAAAAGCATCTAAAAAATAGCCCTACACTGAACATCATCCTATATGGAGAAACTTTATTAACCTCTACTTTGAAATCAGGAACATGTTACCACCTTCAAATCTATTTCAGTTTTTTTTTTTTTTTTTCAAAACAGAGACATAACATATTATCAGACACAAGAGAGTAAGATTGTGAAAAGAAATGTAAAACTACTTTTATTTGAAGACGTGATTGACTATATAGAAAATCTTAATGAATTTATGTCTTTATTTATTTATTTTATGTGGTGCTGAGAATCAAACCCAGTGCCTCACACATGTGAGGCAAGCACTCAACCACTGAGCTACAACCCCAGCCCCCTTAATGAATTTATGAAAAACCTGGTATTAGCAAGTTAATTTAGTGAAGCTATGATATAGAAAACTGATATACACATAAAAATTATATATAGTAACAATAAACATTTAGAAAGCAAAAATTTTTAAATCATAACATTTATAATAGTATAAAATATACTTCGAAATAAAATTAACCAAAAACAAGACTACTAGAAGCTTATAAAACATTGGTGAAAGAAATAAAAGGAGAATATACTAGTGCTCATAAACTGGAAGTTTCAATACCATTATTGTATCAGTTCTCCTTGAATGCAATATATAATTCGCAATCCAAATCAAAACCTCAGCAAGATGTTTTTTAGAAGTTGATAAGGTAGTTCTAAAGATTATATGAAAATACAAAGGAGCTAGAAAAGATACAAATATTACAATTTTTTTTTCTGGTACTAGAGATTGAATCCAGGAGTGCTTTACCACTGAACTTCATTTCCAAACCTTTTTATTTTTTATTTTGCAACAGGTTCTTGGTAAGTTGCTGGGGGGGGGGTTTCATTAAGTTTCTGAGTCTGGCTCCAACTTGCAATTTTCCTGTCTCAGCCTCCTGAGCCACTGGGATTACAGGCAAGCACTATCACATCCAGCAAATATTACATCTTTTTTTAAATGGGTAAAATATTTGAACAAATACTTTCTAAAGATCGCATACAAATGTCTAGTGAGAACATAAAAAATGATCAACATCATTAGTCATTAGCAAAATGAAAATTAAAAACCATAATTAGATACATTTCATAATCACTGAATGACTAAAAATAAAAAAGTAGATGAGAGAAAAAATTCATCTCTAGTGACAGAAAGCAAATTAGCAAATGCTTAGGGCTAGAGGTGAGGGGCTCCACTGTAAAGGAGCATTTAGAAACTTGTGGAAGCTCATCAAATTGTCTACTTAAATGGATGCATTTTATTGTATGGAAACTACATTAAGTTTTGTTAAAAAGTGGATTCCACTGTCATATATAACAAAAAATTAAATTAAAAAAAACTAATCATACTAAGTGTCGATGAGAAAATAGAATAAAACACTCATGAGAAAATAGAATAAAACACTCACTCATATGAGTGTTTTATTCTATTTTCTGGTAGAAGTATAAGTAGCACAACAGCTCTGGAAATCTGTTTGGTTTAGTTTGTAAAGTTAAGCACAAACTTACTCTGAGTCAGAAATCCATTCTCAGGTTTTATTCCACAACAATTGAAAATGGATGACCTCAAAAATGCTTGTCCTACATTAAAAACCACCCAAATCTTTGTCAACACATGGATGAATAAGCAAATAGCCATACAATCATTAGAATGCTACACAGCAATAAACGTACAAATAAAATACACAGAATTGAAATTTAACCTCTCAGACACAATGTTGAGGGCAAGAAACCAAGTGTATGATTCCATTTATGTGAAGTTTTAGAACTGGCAAAAGATTTGTGGTGATGGAAACCAAATTAGGTTTTGCCTAGGGCAAGAGCAAAAGATACTAGATTTAAACGAGTGGGGAACTTTCTATAGTGATAGAAATAGTGTCTTGATTGGAGTGGTGATTACACAAGTGTCTTCATTTGTCAAAGACATCCAGTTCCAGCATGTACATTTGACCATATGTGAATTATGCCTAAAAAGAGTTGAATAAAAATACATTTGAAGGCAGAAAAATAGTCATTATTTATAAATGTTATAAAAGAACCTATAAGCTAACAATTAGAAATAATAGAGAATACTTTCAAGTTGATGGGATGTTAGAATTGTTTTTTAAAGTTGATTTCATTTCTCTATACCAGAAACACATAATTGGAAAATATAGGTTTTTTTAAAAAAAGAAAAGAAAAAACAACCTTTTACAATAGCAATGAGACTTCTAAAATAACTGAGAATTATCTTAACCAGGGATGGAAGATCTATACACAGGAAATTCTCAGAATTAACAGTAAGAGAAATTTTAAAAGGATTTAAACCAATAGAGAGTAATTCCATGTTTCTGAATAGGGAAACTTAGCATCCTGTAAACTGATCAATAATTCAATGTAATTCCAACAAAAATCCCTTTACAGATTTTCATGCAACATGAAAAAGTGATTCTAAAATAGAAGTACAACAGGACAAGCAAAACTAATAAGAATAGGAATAGAGAGGTACTGTCCACAAGAAACCCCAAGGTTTTCATGATGCCAAAAAACAAAACAAAACAAAACAAAAAACAATTTGGTATTGGCAGAGGACAGACTAAACGATCAATGGGACAGAAAACAGAGTCTGTAGAAAATGCATGCACATGTGAAAGTTGGATGCCTGAAAGAGCAGCTGCACAGCCCATTTATGGAATGGAGGAACCATTCCATAAATGGAGCTGGGAAACATGGTCATTCATATTTCAGGATGGGGGAATTAATCCCTATCCTACACCACACACAAAAATTGGCTGCCAGTCATTTAAATGTCAAAAGTTTAATTAGAAAATTTTAAATAAATGAGTATCTCCCTGAACTAAGAGGTAGAATGAGGATTTCTTAGGCAAGACACAAAAATTCTAAACTTTAAAATGAAATACACCTAAATTTGACCACATTCAAAGAAAATATGTCAAGTCATCAAAATACACTTTTGAACAAGCAAAAGACAAGCCACCAACTGAGAGAAGATATTTGCAACATATTTAACTAGCAAGGGATTACTTCCCAGAATAATTATAAAATATTATAATTATAATAACTTTATAACTATTAATTCTAATTTTAAATACTAAGTAAAAGACAATCCAGTAGAAAAATGGGTAAAGAGCAAACATCTTGAAGAAAAAATACAGGTGGGCAACCAACATATGAAAAGATAGCCAACCTCATCTGAAGTCAGGAAGATAAATCAAGACCACAACCAGCAAAACTTAATGCTGAAACTACCATAGATTGGGTGAACAGGATCCAATGTTCTGCAGATGGGAGTGGGAGCTGGCTTTGTATTGTACCATTGAACATTCCCATACCTGGTGGACTAGCAGTTCCTCTCCTGAACATGTAAGAGAAAAGTTTGGTGATACATATATACACAATGGAATATTACTCAGCCATAAAAAAGAATGAAATTATGGCATTTTCCAGTAAATGGATGTGTAGGAGCACTCTCCATACCTTCAACCCCTCCCTTCCTTCTTTTCCCGTTCTATGGTGATGAAACGCATGCCCAGCAGAGTGTACCTCGTTGGTTGTAACCTTGGGGCCATGATTGGTCCAAGGACCCTATTTAAGCCTCTGTACTTCCTGGATTAAACGGGTTCTGCAACTCCCTCCGGCAGAGCAGTCTTACCTACCCCCAGAGTCTGGGTGGAGAGACTCCACGGACTGTCACCCCTAAACTCCTCCCGTGAGACCCCACTTCGTCTTCCCCGAAGACCCCTTTTCATCTCTCAGGACCCCACCTCGTGGAGGAGACCCACGAGGCAGGATCTCAAACAATATGGATGGAACTGGAGACTATCAGGCTAAGTGAAATAAGCCAATCCCAAAAAACCAAAGGCTAAATGCTCTCTCTGATATGTGGATGCTAACTCACAATAGGTGGTAGTGGGGATTGGAGGTTCAATGGATTGGATGGGGGAATGGGGGAAAGGAAAGGGGGCGGGAATAGGAAAGACAGCAGAATGAATCGGACATCACTTTCCTGTGTTCATGTATGAATACATGACCAGTGTAACTGCACATCATGTACAACCACAAGAATGGGAAGTTATACTCCAGGTATGTATGATGGGTCAAAATATAATCCTACTGTCATGTATAAAAGAACAATTTTTTTTACAAAATGAAAAAAAGAAAGGAAAGTCTGCACAGGTGTACAAAAAGACATTTTCAATAATGTTCATAGCATCACCTGCTCAGAAAAACTCACCTCTGAAACAATCCAAATAATGGATAAATAAATTGTATATTCACACAAATGCATATGACAGCAAGGGAAATAAAGGCAATATAGCTACATGTGACAATACAGATGAATAGTTGTACCTATATTGAGTGATAAAAGCTAGTCTAAAAATAATAGGTTGCTAAAAACTTGCTTCTTTTTATAAACTAAAGAAGCAAGTAAAATCAAGCCTACATATGCAGGTAAGATAGATAATATATAATAAACACATAAGTACATACACATATGCATCTATCCATACATGTGTGTACATGTATGTGTGTGTATGTGTGCACTTGTAAAACCATATAAAATAAAGCAAGATAATGCTGCACAAATTATTCAGAATAATGATTACCTTGATTGCAGAATATAAAGTTGGTACAGAGGATGTAGATTATGTCCTAGCCCTTCAATTGGATGATGGTGATAGATGGATTGTGCCTTCCCAAAGATGTCTATACCTGTAAAGAAGGAGGCAAAGTCAGTGTCGAAGTGGTGTAATATAAGAAAGACTTGACTGGCTGTCATTGGCTTAAAGTTGGAAGAGGCCATGAGCCAAGGAATATAGGCGGCCTCCAGAAACAAGGAAGGCAAGGACACAGATTATTTCCCAGAGCTTCCAGAGGAGAACACAGCCATGTAAACATCTTGATTTTACCTCATCAAAACCAATTTTAGATTTCTGATCTTCAGAACTAGAAGAGAATAAATCTGTGCTGTGTTGATCCACTAAATTTGTGGCAATTTGTTTCAGCAGTAATAGAGAATTAATCCAATGATGATTACATCATTAAATTAAACAACTAAGTAACAATCAAACAAATAAGAGTGCCTCTAAGGGTCTAAAGATGATAGAGTGTTACAGCTCAGGGAGTGTGATTAGCCTAGTTATGTCCAACCTAATGGGGGAAAGGAAAGGGGGCGGGAATAGGACAGACAGTAGAATAAATCAGACATAACTAAGTAAAGTTCAAGAGCAATCTCTGAACATTCAAATGTTTAATTTTAAATTTAGAAAAGTGGTATGCATCTAATGCTCCTCATTTCCCCCAATGAATCTCTCACAAAGATGTTGGGTCAAGAGCAACTAACCCCCTCAGTATTGAGGCAGCTCCCCAAGGAAATCTAGGATGGCCAAGAAGGAAGACTTGACATCTTCTTTCTTTTTTTTTTCCTGACTCCATGTTTTTTCTTTTTATTGTTTTTTAAATTTTTTTTCCCATAGTTTTATTGAGATAAGACTGAAGTACAATAAAATGCACATATTTGAAGTATGCAATTTGATCAGTGTTGACATGTATGTTACCAATACAATCAATATAAAAAGCATTTCCATTTTTTTAAAATTTGAGATCATGAAGACTGCGTTTATTGCATGATTTATTACATTAGAAATCAATCACCTTAAGATATATAGAACCCCAACCCCACATGTCAACTATTTCAAAATTAAATGGCACACTTATAAATATCTCAGACATCAAGGAAAAAAGCACAGGAAAAGTAAATAAATGCTTTGAACTAAGTGATAATAAAAGCTTAAAATATTACAATCTCTGGAATGAAATAGTACTCAGATGAACATTTTTAACTTAAAATACTTGTATAATAAAGAAGCTAGAATAACAATCAAATATTTTCAAATTATGTAGTGGGAAGGAAAAAATAAGAGTAGGAGCAGAAATATGTGAAATAGAGAAGAAATAATACTGCTAAAATTTGATAACATTCAAACAAGTCTAATCAAGAAAAAAGCAAGAACACAAAAATTAATATCAATGGAAAGGGAGCTATCAAAATAACCCTACAGATGCTAAAAAATATATTAGGGTAATATTACATTTGTATGCCAACAACATATGTGATAGTTTACTTAACATGGTCTATATTAGAGAAGGATCTGTGTGCTGCTGAGAAAAAAAGTATATTTGATCATTAATGGATGAAGTATTCTGTATATGTCTGCTAAGTCTAAAGTATCAATTGTATTTTTTACTTCTATAACTTCTTTAATTAGTTTTTGTTTGGAGGATCTATCTAGCGGTGACAGAGGCATGTTAAAGTTATCCAGTATTATTGTGTTCTAGTCTACTTGATTCTTGAAATTGAAAAGGGTTTATTTGATGTACATAGATGCCCCATTGTTTGGGGCATAAATATTTATGATGGTTATGTCTTGTTGATGTATAATTTCCTCAAGCAGTATGAAATGCCCTTCTTTGTCCTTTCTGATTAACTTTGGCTTGAAGTCCACTTTATCTGATGTGAGAATAGAAACCCCTGCTTGTTTACATAATCCATGTGAGTGACATGTTTTTTCCCACTCTTTCCTTTTAGTCTGTGGCTATCTTTGCCTATGAGGTGAGTCTCTTGGACTCACATATTGTTGGGTCTTGTTTTTTAATCTAATCTGCTAGTCTATGTCTTTTGATTGGTGAGTTTAGGCCATTAATGTTCAAGGTTATTATTGAGATATGATTGGTGTTCCATGTCATTTTGGTTTTATTTCTAGTTTTTAATTTAAATTAGCTTCTCTTTTGATTAACTATTCCTTTAGTGTAGTTCCTCCCTTTGCTGATTTTCACTTTTTTAAATTTCAACTTAATGGAATATTTTATTGAGAATATTCTGAAGTCCAGGTTTTCTGGTTGCACATTATTTTAATTTTTGCTTATCATGGAAGGTCTTCATTTCATCTTCAAATCTGAAGCTTAATTTTGCTGGATATAGAATTTTTGGTTGGCATCCATTTTCTTTCAGAGCTTGGTATATGTTATTCCAGGACCTCCTAGCTTTGAGGGTCTGGGTTGAGAAATCAGCTGAGATCCATATTGCTTTCCCTTATATGTAATCTGATTTTTTTTCCTCTCATAGCCTTTAAAATTATATCCTTCTACTGTGTGCTATGCATTTTCATTATAATGTGTTTTGATGTGGATCTGTTATAATTTTGCACATTTGAGGTCCTACAAACCTTTTGTATTTGATTTTCCATTTCATTCTTTAGATTTGGGAAATTTTCTGATGTTATTTCATTGAAAAGATTGTGCATTCCTTTTGTTTGTATCTCTGTGCCTTCATCTATCCTGATAAATCTTAAATTTGGTCTTTTCATGTTATCCCATAATTCTTGGAAGTTCTGTTCATGGTTTCTTAACATCTCTCTGTGGTCAACTCTATTTTCAAGATTATATATGTTATCTTCATTGCCTGTAGTTCTGTCTTCCAAGTGGTCTAGTCTGTGGATGACACTTTCTATAGAATTTTTAATTTGGCTTATTGTTTCTTTCATTTCAAGGATTTCTGTTTGTTTGTTTTGTTCAGAATCTCTATCTCTTTATTGAAGTAATCTTTTGCTCCCTGTATTTGCTCTATTACATCATCCTTTACTTCATAGATAAATCTAACTATGTGCATTCTAACCTCCTTCTCTGACATTTCTTCCACTGTGGTATCAAGGAATTCTGTTATTGGAATATCTTGGTTTGCTTGGGGCAATTTGTTCCCTTGCTTTTTCATGTTGTCTGTCTACCCATCTAACAGTATGGATCTGAGGCAGTAGAATTTTCTCCCCTGTGGACTTACAGTATCCCTGAAGGTTTCCAGTACCTCACTGTTTATGGGGAGACAAATAATAGCAACCAATGCAAACAATTTACAGCATTGAATCAAACAGGTTTTACTATGATGCCTACAATGTTAATGATCACAATAAACAGAAATTATATGATCAGTTATCACCTATAATAAAAACAGCAAGTTTGCAAAAGGGTTTACATTTTCAAATGGTGGACAGGAGGGAATAGATGTGATGATTATAAGGGAGGAAGATAGAAGACAGAAGTAAAAGATTAAAGGAAAAGTGAAAGAGAGAACAATAGAGATTGACTTAGCAGAAGAAAAGAGAATCAAGGGAAACAGGTAGGAGGAAAAATATATATGTATATATAAAAGCAAAAATTTTTAAAAATTAAAAACAAAAATAAAAGAATACAAAACCAAACTAAAATATACTAGTCAAACATGCTAGTTCACAAAAAAATAATCTATGTAAAATAACTAGAGATAAGAAGAAAAAAAAATAGGAAACTGTATAAATGTCCATGTACCGTTAAGGTTACAATTAAATAGTGAAAAAGAATTAGAAAAAAAGAAAAAGTAAAACAATCTTAATGAAAAGTTAAAGAATTCTTTCCATTGGAATCCAAAATATTCTCAGCTTTTCTTCTCAGCAGTTTTAGGTGCAGTCTTCTGGAGTGTGATGCTCTACCCTCTAGACTGCTGGAGAAGTGAGGTAATCCCGTAGGCGGAATTCCTGGAGGCAGGGTTTAGGCTTAGATGGGCTCCAGGCTCTTCACTGAATGCCAATTGGTCTGAATATTTTAAATCTGCACACCTCCAGCACCTAGTACTTGCTGGTCCACACTGGAAGACTGTACCCCAGGGATCTACCCTGGTTCCACTAGTGTGGTGGGGGAGCCAATTCTTAGTCCCCTACTTCACCCCATTTCCTGGTCTCAGGTTCAGTCTCCAAACAATTTCTCCCACCCCTACCCTTCCAAGTTCCTGGCCAGATGCATCTCTCCCAGCTGGTCCTGCAAGCAGATTGGAGGGGGAGGGGTATAGCCAGGTGGGTTTCTCTGACCAGTTGTCCTCTGTGTAATCCTCTCTCCATGTTTGATTTTCTTCTGGTCACTTAAGCATATTTTATGCAGTGCAACGTGTGTTTACTGGGCCTGTTTTTTGGCCCAAAGTCAGGTTTGCCAGGAGTCACCTTACTCAGTTGCTGGCCCCCTCACTGCAGCTGCAAAATGGTTCATTCCTTGTCCTCTGCAGGCTGCCTGGAGAGATAGATGGTGGCTGCTTTCCCCACACATGGATATTGTGCAGCAAGTCCTTCAGGTTTGTTGGGCAACGCTCCGTACCCAAACACCTCCGGTCTCCCAAAAATGCAGTTTCCTTTAATTCCCTTGTCCCTCTACAATGCTCACAGGGGGACCTCTCTGGCTGGAGTTTCCAGCTCAGCTTTGGCTGTGCCGCTGAGGATTTCTTTCTTATTTTATTATATCCAACCTCCTATGTCCCTGGTCTGCTTTGAATGTCCAGTTTTAGGCTCCAGTAAAGTCTGCCCCCCTTTTTTGTTCACTCACATTGCGGAGAAGCTACCTGTCTGCTTTACTCCACTGAAGAGCCAGGAATGCAACCTCCTCTCTTCTGCCATCTTGGAGCTCTCTGACATCTTAGTTCTTGCTCTGTTATTATTACCAGGCAAATGTCTAAGTCCCAGTGTTAAGATGATTAATTCAAATTGGTATCCTTCCAACATGCTTAGCAGTAAAACTCTTTTCACAATAACCATAGGTAGGAATCCACAGATAAGTTGTTCTTCCTGAAGTCAAGGGAATGAGGGAGCAGGATCTTCCTGGAAGTGACAGAGCAGTTGTGAGGGCAGCCAGTTATCCCAAAGGAGTGGGCCAGCCTTCCAGAGCTGACCCTTGTTAGACAGGGCCAGTTTCCATAGTCATTGTCAGTTTTCTCTGAGTAACAGAAGTTTCAAAATCTCAGTATTTTATTTATTTATTTATTTATTTATTTATTATTTTTTGGTACTGGAGATTGAACTCAAGGGCACTCAACTACTAAGCCACATCCCCAGCCCTATTTTGTGTTTTATGTAGAGACAGGGTCTCACTGAGTTGCTTAGTGCCTCGCTGTTGCTGAGGCTGGCTTTGAACTCGTGATTCTCCTTTCTCAGCCTCCCAAAGTGCTGGATTACAGGTGTGCATCACCACGCCTGGCTAAAATCTCAGTAATTTTTAGCAGCAAACATTTGCTTCTCTCCTGATGAGTCCTGAAAGCTCCTTGGACTGGCTCTGCATAGTTAGTCAGGTGCAAATGTGCGCCACAAGTCTTTATTCCAGAATGGTGCTTTGCTCCTGGAAAACCACAGGGACAACTGAAGGCTGGGCAAATCAGACACATGTATCTAGCACGCTTACTTCTCCGGCATGATACCTGGCCAAGTCACTTGGCCAATATTAGAGTAGGGAAATGTACTCTGCCATTTTAGCACCAGGAACTGCTAAGCCACATGAGTATTACTCAGTGATGCAAAGAATGAAGAATTGGGGTCAATAACACACTCTTCAATGCTGTCCACAGGGCTCTGATAGAGAGGGTCCAATCTGTCCCCAAGAAAGGGAGATGTCCCAACAGTGTCTTCTCACCATCACTAGCCTAGTGGCAACTACTGGAAATGTCAGGACAGATGGTACCTAGGAAAAGAACTCTCTTTACAGTGTGCCTTCAAACCCCAATCCATGCAAACTTCCAATAAAAACCTTGGGGAAGATATGAGTTCCTTGTTGGGTATATCAGCTGCCCCAGAAAGTGCTCCCTTTCCAGACCATCCCTTTACTGAAGGCAAGCATCACTCTGAGCAAAATGTCCTTCAAGGCTCAATTTCTCTCAGCTCACAGCACAGGTATCCCTGAGGATTGGTATAGGCTGAACTGTATCCTCCGACCCCAGCAGTTCTTATGTTGAAGCCCTAACCCCAGTGTATCAGAATGGAACTGCATGTGTAGGTAAGGCCTTTAAAGTGCTGCTTAGGTAAAAATGAGACTATTAAGATGGACCCTGATCTGATGGGACTGGTGTTCTTATAAGAAGAGTAAATGTGGACAAAGGACACCAGGATGTGTCTGTATGGAGGAAAGAACATGTGAGGACCCAGAAGACGTCAGCCATCTACAAGCCTAGCGGAGAGGCCCCAGAAGAAACTCAGATGTCCTGCCTCCAAAACTGTGAAGGAATACAGTGCTGTATAAGCCTTTTGTTCGATGGTATTTGTTATGGCAGCTGTAGCACACTAACACAGGATCACTGTGAGTTTGCAAAGGGTCCTATCCCCTCTCTCTTCACCCACTAGAGGGAATCATGTTAACATGACCACATTATCAGCTTGCCATAGTCAGGGTTAAGGATGTAGCACGTGGCATCTGAGGTCCCCTTGGCCCTTCAGTCTCCCTTGCCTTCATGTCTTCCCCTCTCATTCCCAAAATATCTCCAGCTTCTAGTCCCAATCCTCTCTCCCCACTTCACCCTACCATTGAGGCATATAATATTGAGGTATTTGGTGCTGGTTTAGCTCCCTGGATGGACTCATCAGAGCCTGTTTCCAACAGCAGCCTCAGACGCCATCCTTGCTCAGCCTACCACCCATGTGGCTCTGAACCCACCATCCTGCCTAAATCACTGCTTTCTGTCAACACTGAAGCTGACCCTGGGGAGGGACCGGAGGCTTGAAAGGATAGTTAGGGAGTCTCAAAAGGAAACCAGATGCTGTCTGAACTCCCAGCCAAACAGTTAAATTAACTTCGTCATTTATAATTTACCTAACATTAAGTACTGTGTTATAGCAACACAAAATGGACTAATACAACTTGTTTCTTAATATTTTATCAATATATGATATATTTTACTATGAAATCTTTTCTTATTTGATACTATTTATTTTCTTAATGTTATTTTACATTTT
>CM053402.1:69160979-69220753 GCA_028644305.1 Xerus rutilus
AAAAAAAAAAAAAAAAAAAGGAAACCAGACAGACTCTCGACTGTTTTTCTTAACAGGTAAGTGTCTCCAGTCCTGCAAAGACCAGATTCATGGTAAACCTTTGTTCCCATCTACAGCCAGAAGGGACAAGATGCATAGCAACAATCATAGCCTTGCCTTGCTCCTAGAGAACAAGAACCTTCCCAACAGCAATGTGCCCTGTTTCCTGTGACCACTGGGTTTACAGGATTAGGGGGTTCTGAGGGTTCTGACACCCCATCCTCTGACCTAAATGACAATTTTAGCACAAAGAGGGGAGAAGACAGTGAGGAGAAGGAAGGAAGCCATGGGTTGCCTCTGTATTCTCTTGATCTGAATTGCTTTTCAGGCCCTCACGCTGAGATGACTCTTTTGTTTTTTGAGCCTTTGGGTTTGAATGGAGCTCTCTCTGGCATTCCACAAGGGACTGGAGAGGGAAGAATGAAACAAACGTCAATGGCAGGGTTGATAATCCTACAACCATTGACTTGAAGAGCAGGCCCACCAATGGGAACACTGCTGCCTAATCTGCTGTGTCAATGCATATTATTAGCAGCCCTTAATTGATGGATTATTGACAGAGAAAGCAGGGGTGCATGCTGAGAGTCTGCAGTGTGGGGAACTATTTGAGGAAAGCTAATCTGCCATTGATAGAGTATAATGTAATGGATCTTCCAAAGCTCTTATCTGGTATTGGGTCAGGGCCAAGAGAAACAGCCCCAGAAAAATGACTCCAAAACACCACCTTCCTCCTGCCCAACTGATCCAGTCTTTCCAAGGCTAAGCATCTCAGTCTCTTCCTGGAACTCTCCTCAGGCCTCTAGCCCTTATTGCTCTCATGCCTAAAGCTTTAACAGTGGCTTTCAGCCCTTTATCTCTTAAATTCTACCATAACTTGGGGAAGAAGAAGAAGAAAGGGGTGGTGGAAAGGAAATATAACCACTGGTATTATAATTACTACTTGTTAATCTACTGAGGCCAAGAAACTGGGCCTTTATTTCTGCCTTTAGGGTGCTCTTTTATTGTTTGGATACACAAGTCTTTCTCCCGACTCCTAAACTATAAGTGGGCCAAAATCTGACATTTTGGTACCCCTCAGATTATAGTTTAGCAGGACTCTGGGTCCACAAAAGTGGTTATTTCTTATGAAGGACTACAAGGTTTGGCAACTCTGACACTCTACTAGCTTGATGGATCTTCACACATAGATGCATAAAAACATGAATAAGCTTGGAAGCTGGCCCCTGTTCCTCTTGAGACCTGAGGTGAAGAAGGGCTGGAGCCAAAGAAAACAGTTAAGGGTTAGCGTTTTTCCCCACTGCAGGCAGAGCTAACAGTGGGACAGGGGAGATAGTGTTGTCATCAGAACTATGGTTCTCAGGGAGAGGGGTGTTTTCACCACAGCAGAACAACCATCCGAGGGTCTCTGCAGCTACAACCAGCCAAATGAGTCTTATTCCTTTCTCTATCCTCTGGGTCTTTTTTCTTAAAGAGCTAATGGGTCTTGACTCTGTGTTGGACAGAGGGGTGGGACAAGCAGCCCAAGTACATCAAGAATGGTTATGTTCTGAGAAGGTCTCTGTTCCCAAATAAGAATGTTCCCTTCTTTCAACCCTCAGGCTTCCTGCATAGCCAGACCAGAGCTAGAGGTCAGGCACCCCTGGTTTGCTGGGAATGAATTGAAGGAACGGGATTCAAGTGCTTCTCAAGTACATCAAGTTGGTTGGGCATTCAGGGGTTGGGGGATTCTAGTGACTGAATCACATCAACCCTTTTAAAATCCATTTCTTTTCAAACAACATGAGCATGACATCAACATTGACATCAGTCTACTGCATTACCTGACTTTGTGTTGGCCAATTTTGCAGCTAGGGACTGCCAACTTTAACTATTCTGAAATGACCTTATGGCATAGTGGCCAAAGAAGGCTTATTACAAAGTGATTCTTACTTGGCAAATTCAAGGACAAGGTTTGCTCCAGCTCTATGCTACTGAGGTCATATTTACCTGCATGGAAGTCTTTGTGGAGCTGCGGAGCTCCTTTCTGATTGAGAGTGAAGTACCCACAGACCAGTCCTTGTTCTTATGACAAAGTAGGGACACCTGCACTAATTTTCCAGTTCAGGGAAAAGTCATTCTGACAGACAGGGACTGATAATCATCTCCTGTATAATTTAGGGTGACACCCTCACTAGACTCGTTTCCCCCACAATATTCTGGTATTTAGGTTACATTCAGGGAGTTGTCAACAGGATAGCTCACAGTTCAGTAGTGCGTCAGTCAGCTTTCTATTACCATAACAAATACCAGAGCCAATCTACTTACAAAAAGAAAAGAAAAGGCTTCTTTTGGCTCACAGTTTTGAAGGCTTCTGTCCATGATTGACTGACTCCTTTCCTTTTGGGCCTGTGGTGATATAGCACATCGTGGTGACAGCAAAGCCACTGGCCAGGAAGCAAAAGAGAGAGAAGTAGCAGCTGGTGTCCCACAATTCCTTTCAGGGTACACCCCCAGGGGCTGAAAGATCACCCACTTGAGCCCTTCTCTTAAGATCCCATCACCTCCCAATAACACCAAGCTAAGGACCAAGCCTTCACATGTAGGCCTTTGGGGACATTTAATACAAACTATAGTAAGTGTTTAAAATTGTTTGTGTTTTACAAATAGTAAGGGGTTTTCTCAAGGTGAAAACATGGGACTCTACCAACTATATTTAGGGAAAGAGAAGAACAATGGAGATGCCATAAAGGCAGATATTATTTCTGATTTTCTCTGGTGTGAATGTCTAGGAAGATTGGAAGTTGAAAGAAGGACACATTCTTATTTAGGGACTAAGACAATCTCACAAGCAGATATCAAGTGGCCAGACATGGCACTTGGGAACAAAGGGTCACCTTCTAAGATAAACCACTATGTCCACCTAAAAAAAACAAATGGAAGTTTGGGGTTGAGGCATAGTCACTGTGGGACTGAAACAGACACCTTAAGGCATTTGGGATATGTGCTATTAGAAAAGGAGCCTGAGGGGATTGGGGACCAAGTGAGAGGGTGGTCATATTCAGTTACCTGGGGAAAAAATGGACTAGATGAGATGTGCTTCTCCCAAAGCATAGTTAGTTGATCTAACCAAGCTATATGAGCAAGATCATGAAAATAGCTCTGAGACAAGAGTCAGGTTTTTTGGTTCTGGCCCTTTTTAGAATCAATTAGCCCATTGGCATTAAGCAAATCACTTCACTTTTCAAGTGCAAAATTAAGGGGAAAATAATCCCTTAAACTTCTATCATTTATGCCAAAGTCAATCAAATAATGTTAATTTCCACATGGTGGGAGAGAAGAAAACTCTATAGCATTCACCTGGCACCCATTCTTTGCAAAGCACTGTGCTGAGGCTGTCATTACATCACCTTCTATAATTCTGTAAAAACTTAAAGGCGGACACCATTCTCCCCATTTAATAGATGAGATAACCAGGTCTTAAATAAGTCAAGCCAGTTATCCAAGGCTGCACAACTGGAGGGTCCTCGGATCAATATGCAGATTCCAGACTTTCCCAAATCTCTCATTCCTCCTTGCTCTGTCACAAATCACATAAAGGACATTGGTGTCACTTCTTTGCAGTCATACCATGTCATCCCTCAGTAGAAAGCACTGTACTAGACAACACTGCTTGCATGCCAAGCACTAAGCAAGACACACAAGGGATGCCAACACAGATCATCTGTGCTCCTGCCCTGCAGCCGGGATGACAAGCTGGTGGTAAGTGACATCTACTGAAAATGGCTGCTAAGATAAGAGTGAGTGGTCACCCTGACATTTCCCACATCCCATTTTTCCTTCCTTAAAGGGACCACCTTCAGTTAGAGGAATCCGGAGCCTTTGCCTTGTAGCATTAAAACATTTGCAGCACCACCATAACCCTCACTTTGCATCATTTTCTTTCATCCCTGTAAATTCAATTCTGTCTGGGGGTTGGGTTTCGGGTAGAATTAAAACCTTTCCATGTCTGCATGTTGAAGTCCAATGCAAAAATAATTAAATCTCCAACCATTTATCTTCCATCTCCAATTCCAATCCATTGTTCTGAGAAGGATTTGAGTGGTGCGCTTCCCCTGCTGGGTGATTTCAAATTGAGTTCACACTTAGCTAACTTTTTACTGTTAGGAATGTTTCTGTGGCATGCCTTTCAGCCTCCTCACAAGCACAGTTCTCATATGGGGCTCAGAGAGACAGAAGAGAGAGGGAGCTGGTATTGCAGGAATGTGAGCCCAGTGCCAGTTTCATGGCTGCATGGTACCTGAGCAACTGAGGTTGTAAGGGTTTCGATGCAGTGCCGAGACCCCAAGCTCCAAGCCCTGGCACTTCAAAGTGGGTGAACGTTGACAGAATTGTGACTTCAGATTTCTTCGTTTGATGCTACTTTTTGGCATCAAAGCCACTACTTTATACACAATATGGTAGCTCTAATGAATCCATTCAATCTAATCTTCATAATCATGGCATCTCTAAGGTAGAAAATTAATTGGATGAAGTTAAATATTCCCTTTTCATGTCAACAAAATTGGTTTTTCCAGGGATTAAAGGATTAACTTGGTGTTAAGTCCCTAAAGAGGTTAAAATACTTTATTATTCATTACAAAACACAAAGATGGGGCTGGTATGTTTCTTCTTATGTCACTGCCGCACTCTTATTAAAGTGGAACACCAAGGAAAACTGTTAACGATAATTTCAGAAGCTCTCAGTGCTCTTCAAAATGCACGTCTTCCCTGCTTACAAACTCTTTCTGGGTGAAATAGCCTGAAATATGTTGAAGTGAAGCCTTTCACAGTCTATTCTCAGAACCATCTGACCCACTGGCAGGGATGAGCTTCCAGTGAAGTCACTGAAGCTGTAAAATGTGGCATTTCATATTGATGTTCTCATAGTTTTTGACCAAAGGATCACAATTTTCAGTCATCAACTGAGAAGATAGTTCCAATTTGGGTCAAAGAACAGAGAAGGCTGGGCTCTGACATGTAACGAGAGAAGCGGACACTTTTCAGATTAAAGCATACACAGATTTAAAAAAGAAAAAAGAAAAAACAAATTAGTGATTTCAATTCTTTCCATTATAGTTTGTACAATACTCGATTGGAAAAACTTTAACCCAATGCCAACTTTTCACACCTGGGGAATCCAAAGGGCAGATCTATGATGTGCAACAGGAAGTGACAGGATAGTGCTGGGGCCCTTGTCTCCTTATCCTGAGGTCCCCTTTTCCCCTATTGTGGCCCCGAGCCTTCTGCATCTTCTCACACATGATTGCTTTGTGCCCCAGAGCCCACACTTGAAAGATGGATGTTGGGTGTGGGAACCTAGGCTGACACTAGGGCACGTGGCCAAGGTCGCTGGGTTAAGGATGACTACCCACAACCTCAGCCTGAGGTGGAGGCTCAGGTTCTGAGCTAACTGACGCACTATTGTCCAGGCTCAGCAAGGCTGGTTCCACTTTTCATTCAAGTTCAGGCTGGTGGATCCTGGTCTGCTTTAGGGGGACACAGGGGAAAGCAATTCATTGTAACACTATGGGGACAGTCCTGTAAAGCTCTACACCAGGGAAAGAGTAATGAGTAAACATAGGGGTGGACATGTTGAGAGTCTAATGCAAAGTAACTAGCCTGGAGCAATCCATAAAGCAGAGTGAGACAAGCTTTAGAGCCCAAATGCCATATGAGTCTAAAGACCAAGGTCTCTTCAAGTCAGGGAATCAGAAGGAGTCTTGAACAAGAAGGTAGCATTTGAAAGATTCTTGAAGGAAGGATAAATTTAAGGTGATGTAAATCTGGTGATGTAAATCAACCTAGAAGAAAACATGTACACAAAGAGGAAGGAGAGGGGGCTGCTTGGGAGGCAATAAAAGCTGATTCTCTTCAAAAGCTACCAATACATCTTCCCCACTGGGAAGCTTTCTGTGATTGCTCCAGGTTGGTTAGTTACTCCCTCCTCTGAGTCTTGAAAGGAAGTTGGGGGCCTCTTGGCAGAGAGGTTCATTTCTGAAGTTGGAACTTGTGCCTTACTCAGCATACAATGGGGAGCCAGGGAGGGTTCTGGAATAGGAATCCACATGACCAGAGCTGCTCGGGACATGAGGGCACTGACTGGCAAGGCGGAGGTGAGCACAGAGGTCACCTCCTCTGTGGAGCATCAAGGCAGGATAGCACAAGAGGGGGTGCCAAGAGTTGGGATGTGGAATCCCTGGCCCTCAGCAAAGATGAGGTGTGGGGGGATGAGCAGTGGAGCTGCCAGGGAAGCTGGGACTGCCTTTCCACCTGTCTGCACTCCTTGGCAGGTAAGGATGGTGAGGGGCACTTTCCAACATTTATTTCTTGCTGGGATTGTCCTTCTATAAAGTGCTTTTAATTTTCAAGCACAATGACCACAAAAGGAGGAAAGAAGTATCATTTCTGTATTTTCCCTGGAGAAAGGAACAGGCAGATGTGTTGGTCCAGGACACACAAGAAATCCAGCTCATAATTTAAATATTAGAAAATTGCTATTAATACAAAAATTTGCATTTTAGATGTAGCCTATCTTCACAAGTGGGCATTCAATTCCCTAAAAATTATAATTATTAATGCATATTAATTGCACAGTGGGTGTCACCATGACAGTTCCATACATGCACATATGGTGCTCATCACACCCACCTGCTCCATTACCCTCTCTTGTCCACTACCCCTACCCCTGCTACTATCCGTTCTTTCGTCATCACCTGCAACATTTTCAACTAGATGAGAGTATATCTTTTACTATCTTCATTAAATGCTGCATATTTCACATTGGCCTCCAACAGAGAGAACTGCCCAACATTTAGAAGCTCAGGAAATCCCTAGGGGTCAATGGAAGGGACAGCAATGAGCTGAAGACAGAGAAGTAGGAGAGTATTTCCATGGCCACTCCAGGTTTAGATTGTGCCATTGTGTTTTACCTACCGAGATGCCCCACGTAATGGTGCATGAGTGAGGTTTAGTGAGTTCCCAGTCTAATGTGGGAGACTTGACATCAAGAAATTGACACATAATCAGATTGAGTAGTTAACACAGGCATGCACACACACACACACACACACACACACACACACACTATTACAACGCTTTCACCACCAAACAGCAATAGCAATGCAAAAATACCAATCATAGTCACAATCATCAAAAAAATCATCATCAAACATTACAGAATTATAAAAATCAGTGGAAAGGCAATAAAGAACAATAGCTAAAAGAGAAGTCTTCAAGCATGGATCATGGCTTCAAAATCTACTCTCACTGAATGGCTTTTTGCAAATTACCCAAACCACTCTGACCTTTTGTTTCCTCATTTGCAAAGTGGAGATAATAACAGGACCTACCTCAGTGGAGTTTTCTGACAACTAAATAAGAAATTATATTGTAATATGGTGCATAGTTTTATAATATAGACTATGTATATTGATATATATAGGATATATAGTATGTAATACATAAAGTATATGGCATATACTACATATTATTATATATTACTATGTTGCTAATATATTATTATTACATTTTTATTACATATTAATTTTTGCATTGAGTGTAAGAGGGAATAAAATAGTCCTCCATTATCTGCAGCTTAGCTTTTCAGTTTCAGTTACCCTCAGTCAACAAAAATACTAAATGGAAAATTTCAGATATAGACAATTCATACGTTTTAAATAACTTCCATTGCACTATATTGATATAGTTGTTATATTGTATTATTAGTTATTATTTTTAAACTTGTACTGTGCCTAATTATAAATTAAACTTGATCATAGGTGTATATGCATAGGAAAAAACATGGATCATATAGAGTTCAGAGTTCAGGCTCCCCTGGTTTTGGAATGTATCCCCATGGAGAAGGGAAGGACTGCTGTATCTTGTATGATAAAATTAAAAGCAGATTTGAATGGAGCTGAGGCATCTGGGACTCCTCTGACTGGGAACCAGCACCACAGGGAGTTGCAGTGCATCCATGGGGCACAAGAGTGGAAGAAAGGAGGTTTCGGGGCAGTAGCAAGCACCTGGAGAGAAGGCAGGTGTCTGATGACTCCTCTGGCTGTGCCTAACAAAGGGGTCACAAACTGTGTGTGAAAGTGAAAAGGGAAGGACAACAGGAGACAGACATTAGCCAACAGAGCCTGTTGAGGAAGCAGGGTAGACAGTGCTGGCTTCCTTCTATGCACTTGCTGGCATTGTCAGCCACTGATGACTCTGGACACCAAAGCAGGTTCACTTCACAGGTCATATTCTGAAAACAATAATCATTATATTAATAATCATATCAACTTGTATTCCTATGGAGCCCTTTTTTACTTTCTCAATGTACTGTGTTCTTGCTTTTTCCCTCACCTCAATCCATCCTGCTTTATAAAGATGAGGGACCTGAGAGCAGAGGGGTTCTGTGATGCCTAAAGTAACATGTCGGTCCAAGGCACACTGCTCGGCCCTGGTACTTGAGGTGATTTTTTTCTTCATGTTGTATAATTTCAAATGACATCCAGCCTTTCTCTAGACCCTTTCAATAATCCCGGAAGTCCAGATCCATCTCTCTCTCTCTCTCTCTCTCTCTCTCTCTCTCCCCCCATCCTTCATGTTCCTTTTTTACCAACTGCCCTCTTTGAAACCCTCCCATGAGCTTTTACACACTTTATCCAACAGGTACTATTGAATCCTCTCAGATTTATGGGGTGAATGGCTTAGTGCTGGGGACACTTGCTTCTACCATTCACAATCCCAGGGGGCTTTCAGAGTTGACCTCAAGTCCCCACAGGTTTACCCTGAGCATGGAATCAATTCTGGGGGACAGTCCCTCACTGGATGTGGTAGAGCTACTGAACAGAATGAGGCAGATGCCAACCAAGCCACACCCTGGACTCACCCCATTGATGGTGGTGGACAAATATGCCATCCCTAAACACTGGAACTTGGGGCACTGTCCTCCAAGGGACTCCGGAGTCATTCTAGAGCTGAGGAGAGGCAAGCACACAAATTTTAAGCTGAGGGGCCTTCTTGATGCCGTCTAGGCTCCTTGCTTTGTAAAAGGATGGAAGGCAGGTGGCCCTGGGTACAGCTCTCCTATCCTTGGAGCAGAATAAGTTCTGAATTAATGAGAATATATTTTAGGGATAGAGAAACCTTTCTGGCATGGAGATTAAAGTCCCTTGAGCCCAAGTCTCTCCACAGAGACAGAGAGATAGCCAGCTTGCTCTACCTTCCTCAGAGTTCTCTGGGATCTCTCTCTGTTCTGAGTCTGACCAATAGACTTTAAGGTGGCTGGACATTATTATCTTAGTTTACCACAGAAAAGCCTGTGCTGGAACAAGACTTAATGTTATGCCCTCAGCCTTTATACAGAGTCGCTAGGAGAAACATTTGAGGAGCGTTTCTCTGCCCCTGTGAAGTGCAATGAAATACCGTCCATTATGTTACTTCTTGTGCTCACATAGCCCTGGCACAGTCAATTCTCTGTCCACACGATGCCAGGGAAAGTCTCTCTCTTCCAACTTGTATTCCTTCTCTCTTCAGATATTATAGACCAGATAACTCAGTGTGCCTCCTATTTATCTTGGCCTTAGTTTCTAATACACTCAGCACCAAATGTAATACTCACCTACAATAACTAATTGTTGCAATCATCAATAATGATTATTTAAACCCCATCATTACCAATATCCATTTCTGCTTTCTTTTTATTTTCTTTTATATTTTAATTGCCATTTTATGTATGGCTAATTTTGTAGACTCTTCCCATTTAATTAAAGAAATAATGGATAGGTGCTTATGGAGACCAAAGAATGATAGGTCAGTAGGTAAGCAGAGCAAGCCAGCTTTGGGTGAATGGATGGAGGGATGAGTGGGTAGAGATATTGACTGAGTTTCAACATTTCATCCATGCAATTAGCCCCAAATGGAATTAAGAGTGCACAGTCTGCCCTGTTATTAGCTCAAGATTTCCATTCAATCCAATTTAACCAAAATATATTAAATTTCTATAACCAAAACACAAATATCTCCAGGATACAGTTCTGATGTTATTCATATCTACATCCAGCATGATGTTGCTATATGCTAGGTTCTCACAAAATGTTTGAGGCAAACTGAATTTAATTGTATTAGAAACTTACTTACCAGGTGCAAGTCACCAAACTCAGAGCCCACTAGGGAGGTGTAACTCACAGACCTGAATAGATAGAAATGGCCATATAATCAATATATCCTTCCTGGACCATTCAGGCTGATCTCCTCAGACCCTGCTCATTCCTGCTGCAGACCATTCTCATGCCGTCTCCCCATCCACAATGCCCGCCCTCTCTTTATTCATTTAACCAGTTCTTCCAGCCTGTGAGACTTAAATCAAGTCTCACCACCATAAAACTTGTTTCCAATTCCAGTCAGCCCACATTGATTTCCCTTTCCCTCATCATCTGCTACACACATAGTTCCTCTGGTTTCTCCAACTTATTTGTTACTCACCACCCAAATATCCCACAGGCACCTCAATTTCAGCCTGCCCAAAGTGGACCCCTCCTCACTACCCTGTAATATAAGTCATAGGCTATTCAGATCCTACAATGACACTGCCTGAGGTCGGATCCTTGCTACATTGCTGTACTGACATCGGTCATTAGCCAGGGTTCAATCAAAGGAGCAGAACCATTTAGAGGTACAGATGGATGGGTGGTAGAGACATATGTATACATAAATACATAAATATATATATATATGTGTGTGTGTATATACATAAATCACAGATAGAGATATGTAGAGATAAAATGTATAGATACAGATATTAAAATAAAATTTTTTACAGGGATTTGACCTTACATGATTGTGGGAGCTATCCTCTGTAAGATGTCCATTGTGCCTGATGCTGGAGTTTGAATCCTTCAAGACAGGTGACTGAGTAGGGAAGATGGGAGCAAGAGTCAGCTGGGATCCACAAATACAAACCAGAACCTACAAGGATGGGCTAAGACCCATAGTAGTTCCTACTGCCTCTGACCCTAGTGATGTGGTGTTATGTAGAAGTTGGCATCTTCATTACGGTCCTAATGGCCTGGGAGTCAGGAAAATTTGGGGATTCAGGGGAAGGTGAGCTAGGTCTAATCATAGCCTCACACCAAAGAATTGAGCCAACAGAGCAGCATCCACATATATAGACAATATATACACATATATATAAAATAGCTGCTACATATATACATCCACATATATACAAAATAGCTGCTACTTCCCCTTTGCCCTCTAAATTGTCCAGGAAATCTCTCTGATGGCCCACCTTAGCCAGAAACATACAAGAAAGAGAATTCTGGAAAAAGTCTTTAGCTTAGCCACATTATCACATTTCAAAGCCATCATAACTGTGCATAACTTGTCTTGGACAAATGGCTTGATTTTGCAGAACCCCAGTTTTCCCATTTGCAAACTGGCAATAATAGCAAAGTATTCTCAAGAAAATGAAATATAATTATACCTGTTGAGTTAGTAGTCAATAATTGTTAGCTATTATGATTAATCTGACCTTGCCTCTTATTCTCCTAGCTCAGTAGGAGGCCTTAAAATCCATCCCTTCATCTGAGCTGGCCACCTTGGAATCAGCCTTGAACTCCACTGTCATAGTTTGGATATGAGGTATGCCCAAGAGCTCATGTATGAGACAATGCAGTAATGCCCAGAGGTGAGATGATTAGATTATAAGACTTGTGATCTAATCATTGGATTAATCCATTTCATGGGTTAATAATTTAAAAGGACTATTATGCTGGCCATAGTAACTATAGGAAGGTTGGGTGTAGTTAGAGGAAATAGGTCACCGGGAGAGTACCCTTGGACATTATTTTCTGTTCCTAGTGCCTCCCTTTTTCTCTCTACATCCTGGTTGTCTGGAACTAGGCAGCTTTCCTCTGCCATGCCTCTCCACCATTACGTTCTGCCTCACCTCAGACAGAAAGCAGCAGAGTCAGTTAACCATGGACTAAGACCTCTGAAACATGAGCCCAAAGTGAATGTTTCCTCCTCTCAGTTGTCTTGTCAGGTATTTCGATCACAGAGATGAAAAGCTGACTCCCATCCACCCTTGCCTCTGCTTCTTACATCCCATCAGTTACAAGGTCCTGCCAATAACCTTCCTACTTAGATCCCAAGTCAGTCTCATCCTTCCATTCCTGCTACCCTGCGCTGATTTACAACTTGCCTTATTCTTTGTGGCCTATCACAAAAGCTTAACTTCAGTCTTGATCCTCCCACTATATGTGATCCTACATGAGATTACAATGGTTATTCATCCTCCTTACCCCTACAAAAAAAAAGAAAAGAAAAAAGAGGCAAATTTAGCATGTCACTCCTCCATTTACAACCGGCTCCTCTGCTACTTTCAAAGTCATGCTCCCTGGGGATTCTACATAACCTACACTCTGTCCCTTGTCCAGCTGCAATGCACAGAACTAGATCTGTCATGATCCTTGGTTTATGTGACAATCTCAGTATTGTTCCATGTGGAGCCTCTTTCTATTTTCACTTGCTCATTTATTTTTAAGAATCACTTGCCATCTATACAAGAATTAATACTGACAATGCTTACTTGTTCCTTGCTGATACATCTTCCTGCCTCTCCCAACCAGGGGTGACCACCTCCAGAGCCACTTAGAAAACACTGCATGGTCTTTGACTCAAAGGGCTAGATCTAGAACTTTGACTACAGTGGGGGTGATGCTAAGCCTCTCTGCCATCCTACATCCCACCTCCTGAGTTTTGAGGAACAGCCTACCAAAAAAAGAGTTTGAGGTTGCAAAAGAAACACACATACCCAGAATTACTACCTCACACTATCCAGAAAGAGGTTCTCTTTCTCCTAGCCTCCAATCCAGTTAACTCCACTCAAAAAGAAATGTAGAACATACACCCTTTGCACTAGACCATCCCTACTATTGTGGTATTGAACTATATTCCCAAATGACAAATTAAAATCTTATTTATTTAATATAGAAGGACTATTTTGCTGTTTAATATTTAAATAATGTTTAATATATTTTATTAACTAGTATTATAGCTTATGGTTTGTTTCCCATGTGTTCATTTCCTTTACTAACTCTGTTTTTAGCAATAGCACAATAGCAGTCCATACAGGAATAATTCATTATGAGGAAATTCTGAATTTTAAGGTAGAAAGAAATATTAATTTCTTATCTGCCATGCAGAATGAGAGATTGTTTATGAAAAGAGGCATACTTTAAAATTGATCTGCACAAAAAGAGTAAATTACTCACTTAAATAAAATTCACTGTCTAATCAACATCGAAGGGAATATTTTTCCTAAATAAAAATTTTTCTGACTCCTAACAAAAAAAAAAAGAAAAGAAAAGAAATGTAGATTAGTGTTATCAGTACTCATTACTCCTACCTGGGGCAGGATGAGAGACCAAGACTATTACTCTAGTGCTGGGGTTTGTGGGCACTGGGAGCAGTCTCCAGAAAGGCTCTACTGGTGGATTTCAGGTAGCTAAATCCTCTGCTATTTCACGCAAGCTGATGTGTGAATGTACCTCTTTGGAGAAAGGGTCCAAAGGTTTTGCTAGATTCTCTATTCTTGATTAGATTATGTACCTGAATATATTTTAGAGCACTTTACATAGAATCATGAGGGACTGGAAAGGCAGTTGCTTCCTGAAATTTTCCCAGGGATGAGGGGTAGCAGATGAAAGTCTAAGGCGCTCAGCACTGACTCTCAATTCTGCAGAAGACTATGCAAGTACTATGGCTGGCATCCAGGGTCTCCAGTGTCCACAAGGTCCCTTTGTGCATCCCTGTTAGCACTCACAACTCTGCAGAAGAATTATGGACTAGTTGATAGCCTCCATTATCCCCTCAGCTGGTCACCCCCTGCAGGAAACCACCTGCTCCACTGTCTACAGTAGTCCTAAGAAGCTGCAGTGTCACTTCCAACCTAACCATAGACAGGACCCTCCCCTTTCCAGAATGTGGCCTCAGGCATGCCCTCCTCTTTATTCCTAATTACTCATGGCCCTCCATGTGGTCCTTCTGGTATCGCTGTCTTCTAGAACAGATAATTCTTCCATTGCACATCACTATTTGTACCAGTGTTCTTTGGGGCGGGGGGGAGTAAAGATATCTAATGTTTCTGTCCCTTGCCCCAAGGTGCCTAGCACACCAGAAGTATTGAGGACACATGTGTTGAGTGATCCTGTGGTCTTCTGGCTAGGTTTCCATGCTATTAACAAGACACAACACACTGGTGAATGTGCACAACACATCCAGCGAGTCGCCTACCAGCATGTTCTTCCCAGGAACATCCCATATAACCAGGCGGAATCAGGAAGCCCTTCTCTCCCGGCACAGGCCCCTTGCTTTTCTTATTCACAAAGCAATCATACCATCAGTGAAGAGAGGAGATCTAACAGGGCAAGCAAGTAGGTGCATTTGTAAAAAGGAGGTAAAAGTAGAGAAAGAGTTAGAGCAAAAGTACCAGTGACGGAGAGACCATCCTGGTCATGCTTGTTTTGTGTTACTATACAGTACCTGGAGCTGGGAAACATAAAACATGAAAAGTGGCTTATTGGACAATTCTGGTGACTGGAAAGTCTAAACAGCATGGCTTGGGTCTCCAGCAAGGGCCCCTGGTTCCATGCCAACATGGTATGCCCTTTAGCTTAAAGGGCAATGTAAATGTACAAAAGACACCAAATTTGTAGGTGGCCCATGCTTTATAACAACCTGCTTTTACAGTAAGTAGCCCTGTTTCATGACATGAGACTTAACCCAGATCTAAGATGCAGGCATTAATCCCTTCCAAAGACGGCCCATGGCACAGTTATCTCTCTTAAAGTCCCTATCACCACAATGCCATTACACTGAGGAATCAAGCCTCCACATGAGTTTTGGCAGGGGCAACCCACATTCAAACCATTGCAGTTCTAGAAGGAGCAAAGTGGAAGGTTTTTCTTATATTGATCAGTAGCCTAAGGGCACCCCTAACCTTGCTCTTAGAACCCTAAACTCTCAGCACAGTGCCCAGTGCTATGGATCATTGAGTTGTCAATCCAGCATTCCAGCAAGATGCAGTGTGGTACCTGAAAGACTTCCTTCCTGAGTTAGCCTGGGTTCCTGTAATGCCTCATGAATCTCTATTAAATGCCCTGTTCCCAGAAGAAGATAACCATAAAGACATTTCACAAATATTTCTTCAGGAAGCAAATGTGTAGATTTTTTCTGACATGGCTCATCAGGTTGAGGATTCAGTGACTCGTGAGCATATTCAGACCAGGTGTCCTTCTCCTCTGCCCACCGTCACATCTGTAGAGCTCAGCAGGGTCTCTCTGGGTCATGACAGGATGGAACCCAGGCTGGACAGAACTGTAGCAAGAGCTCCACCTGGTTCTAGTGCGGACTCTGGCTGCAGGAGCTGAATGGCTTAGACAAGACACTCCCTGCTGTCTCCAGGTACCTGTAAGCAACAGGAAAGGGTTCAGAAAGATCAGCAGATGTCAAAGTCTCAGAACAGCTTTTTCCAAAGAAAACAATTGCAAGAAGGATAAACAAATAAAGCAAATAATAGTCAAGCTCTTGTGGTTGACAGGCGTCCTGAGCTATGAAAGAGGGCCAAGAATTCCACCCTGTTCAGCCAGATAAGGCAGCTCCAAGGGACACCCAGGACTCCCCAGAACAGAGTTAGATGACATTGGGCTGGACAATCCCTAACAATCCCTTCCTCTTGATAGTCTAAAGTCAGATTGTAAAGCCCTTATCTATGATAAAGTCTTGTGGTCACTAATCTTTCTTACCACCTGTCAAAATCTCTCCCCTGAGTTGAATTCTTTGTTTAAATCTGCCAAATCCTGCCAATTTTAATACTGAGATGAGCTTGCTAAAATCAGTAGCTTTTTGCTCTAACAAGTATCAAAACAAAATTTCACATTCCCTACTGACTTTGAAAACACAAAAACCTACAAGAGCCAGGCTGATTCAAAACAAAAAGAAGTAAGCAATGGAAACAACAGAGAGAGCCTCATCCTTCTAAGCACAGACCGAGTAAGGAGGTTAGGCTGGGCCCTGATATCCGAGTGCTCAACCAGCTCACAGTGTGATTGCAGTACACACCAAGGTGTGCAAGTCACAACCATTTAACAAAAATCTGGCTTGAATGTCACCTCCTTCAAGGGAGCCTTTCTAACCTCTCTCTGAATAGCCTCACCCTAATCCTCCTCTGTTTTCAAAACCACCTTTTGTTTACGTCTATCTCAGGACACATCACACAGCACTGTAATTATTGATCCACCTGTCTCCTTCCTCCCTCCAGGAAAACTGGAAATTCCTGGAGGAGGAGAATGTGCCATTCATCTTACATCCTCAAAGTCTTAGTCTCTGCTTTAAACTGTGCTAAAGTTTTTCACTCAGAGTTTGAAATACAGGAATTAAGACCCACAGAGGTTTAGAATTGGGATATAGCTCAATGTTGGAGTGCCTGCCTAGCACATGCAAGGCCCTGGGTTCCATCCCCAGCCCTACAAACAAATGAACAAAACAATAAAAACAAAGTAAAACTAACAGGGTGTAAATAATAGTACAAAATCAAACGTAAGCCCATCATACAAATACAATGTAAGTTATAAATAGTATGTGAATAATTTCCAACAAAATAAAAGTAATAACATTTATGGAGGTACATACAATTTAAGTAAATTTGCCCAAGGTCACACAGCTAGCACACAATAGAGTCTGCATTTGAACCCAGGTATCTGTCCTAAAGCTGGAGCTCTTAAGGACCACCTCTCTCCATGCTAAGGTCAATCAGTACCACAGGAGGTTTGAGAGCAGAGAGGAAAACAGGGAACAGCAAAATACAAGAAAGAAGAACTGGAGCTACATGTGGAAAGATGGTTTAAACAGAGAAGGTAGTGGTGTCTGAGAATTTGACCTTGCCCAAAGAGAGGTCTGACCTTGTCCCCAGCGACTAGGAGGTAACATCCAAACTCTTGGAATTTCCCAGTGAAAGAGTGACTTTATTATTCTTGGCTGGCCCCTCAGACCTCATCTGCTAATGAGGTGCCTACAAGGGGCCTCTCAGGCCTCCTGATAAAGTCCTGACTTCTGGGGGAGGGAGGCTGGAGGTTGAGTCTAGTCATATGGGCCAATAATTAATCAATCATTTCCACATAATGAAGTTGCAACTCTGAACACTGAGGCTCATGTGCACGTCCCAAGTTGTCAATACTCAAAGCACACTGTCACATGGGTGCTAGGACGGTAATACATCCTGAAGACAAAGAAGCTTTGTGTTTGGATCCCTCCGAGATCCCGCCCTATGCGTCTCTTCCTTCACCTGGATCGAATTTGTACCTTTTGCCTGTAATAAACTTTAACCAAAAGTACAACAGGTTTCAGTGAGTTTTGTTGAGGCTTTTGAGTAACTTAGACCTGAGGGTGGTTGTGGGAATCCCTAGACTTGCCATGATGTCAAGTGAGTGGCCTTCTGTGGATCTTCTATTTATAAGCTGAATCTTTTCACTTGGAGTCGGCAGTCTTGGGCAGACTTCACCATGTGGTAGATAGTGACCTTAACCTTCCAGGTGGGAGGCATAAGGAAAACTACCCAAGCCCTTGTAGGTCTTCCAGACAGAAGGGAACCACCTCATTTTCCCAGGTTTATGTCAGGTGCATCTGAGACAATTCTCCAACTGGGGCTTATAGTTGGTGCAAATAATACTAATGAGAATGTTCATTGAGATCATAAATAACCTGCATTCACACATTTCCCTTCATAACATTTGCCATATTAGTAAAATAATACTTCATGCTCATTTAATCCTTTTGACTTCTGAGCATTCTCCTGTCTGTGACCTTATTTTGTCCTCACTACTTACCTAGGAAAGGAGAGGCAGAATCATTATCCTGGTGGATCAGAAGAGGCATAATGTGACTTGTTCAAGCTCCTCCACAGTTAAAGTGACAGCTAGAACTGGACTCGGAACACTTAGCTGAGGATTCCTTTGAAGACTCCAACTAGCCAAGAAGAAAGTCTTAAATTTCTCACTGTATTTCTCCATCTGTGTTCTTAAAGCCACCCCTTTGTAGAAATGCTACAAAGGAATTGATCATTGATAGAGTAAGCAAAATGAGATGATGTCCAACCACCCCCATATTTACAATAACTATCTAAGGATCCTCCTCTCTCTGCAGTGGACACTGTCCACTGTGATTGCTGTACTCAGATCCTCTGGCTCATTTTCTGTGTACCCCTTCTCTGAGCTCAGTGTACTTTTTCTAACAGTGTGTACTTATGGTTCTTCAGCAGAGGATTATCTTGGGTGCTAGAGCCCCATTGCCTGAACATACAGAGGGCTAGAAGTGTCCCCCAGGCAGTGCAGCCCTCAGCCAGTGCAAAGAATGAGATTGCAACACCCCGGCTTCTGTGTAGGGTGATGCTAAGGTATGACATAATCCAGAGTTCTCCTGTAGGACCGGGCTGCAGCTACTGTTTGGAGAACTTTTTCTGAAATTGTGCCCTTGCTGAGTTCTTCCCTTTCCTTGTCCTGCTTCCCAGACTCCCTTTCTCATTTCTTTTGTGAGCACTTTCTTAATAAACTGCTAATCATAAATCTCAAGGTCTGCTTCTTGTGAACCTCACCCAAGATACACCCTAACTTCCATCTGGTGCATAAAAAGAGTAAGAATCGTGGCCTATTGGAATCCAGAGAGCACCCACGTGTTCCTCCAGGGGTTGGGTTCTGCCCAACACTGAAGGGTCAGAGAGAAAAAGACTCAGAGCCTGGTAGATCTGGATGCACGCAGCCCTCAGTGGAGTGCTCAGACAAAGGGTGTCGATGGACTTCCCTTTGCAGAAACACCACAGATGTGTTTCTGCATTGTCATTACTCAGGTTAGAGTGGGCTCTATGAGACCTTGCAGAAGCGAGTGCTCGTCAGGAAGTCTTCTCTGGATTTTCCTGCTCTGTGTGTGTCTTTCCCCTTGCGATCCCTTTGTGTATCCTTATAAATCCTTGTGCTTAAACTTCATCCAGTATACAACTGTATGCTGAGTTCCATGGGTCCTTTGATGATTCTATAGACATGAGCATGGTCTTGTCAACAAAAGCATTTTAAAATAAGGAGGTTTTACATAACAATCTAGATTACCAATTTCTCTTGAAAAAGCCAGAGTGGCAACCTGGTGTCTTGACCTGGAGTTGAACACAATGTTAAACAGCTCCATCCAGACTGCCTCAGTCATCTCTGCTCTCTACCTGATTTGAGTTTTAGATCCTTGGGCATGAGGAGAGGAGTCTTGCTAGGTACATCAGCAAAGCAGATTTCTGAGGCTTTGTTCATTAGTAGGAATTGAACTACCATCTGTGAAAGATTCCTTGAGGCCCATGGAATCCAACAGATTCAGCACATATTTACAAAGAATGTAGAGTTTATGAGGCCTCATGATAATATAAACAACAATCATAATGATTACCATTTACTGGCAATTATCAGGAATACAAGTAACAATAAATGTTGGTGAGGATGTGGGGGGAAAAGGTACATTCATACATTGCGGGTGGGACTACAAATTGGTGCAACCATTGTAGAGAGCAGTATGGAGATTCCTCAGAAAACTTGGAATGGAACCACCATTATCTCACACCTTGGTCTATACCCAAAGTTTAGCATCCTATAGTGATGCAGCCACACCAATGCTTATAGAAGCTTAATTCATACTTAAGCTATGAAACCAACCTACGTACACTACAACAGATGAATGGATAAAGAACACGTGGTATCTGTACACAATGGAATATTACTCAGCCAGGAAAAGAATGAAATTATGGTATTTGCCAGTAAATGGATGGAACTGTAGACTATCATGCTAAGTAAAATAAGCCAATCCAGAAAGACCAAAGGCCGAATGTTCTCTCTGATATGAGGATGCTAACACACAATAAAGGGTTCGGGGGGAGAACAGAAGTTCATTGGATTAGACAAAGGAGAATGAAGGGAAAGGAAGAGGGATGGGAATAGGAAAGACAGTAGAATAAATTGGACATAATTTTCCTACATTCATATATGAATATACAACCAATGTAACTCCACATCATGTACAACCACAAAAATGGGATCATAATTGGAATAAGTTATACTCCATGTATGTATAATATGTCAAAATGTACCCTACGGTCATGTATATCTTTAAAAAAAAAAAGAAAATAATAATTACCATTTACTTGCTTTTGCCAGACTTTGCCAACATCATCCTACTCCTGAGGACATGCACATAGTAGACCTTAGAATTACCATTTCTTATATCATTCATTCTGTGATTGTCAAGTGTCTTTACCAGATATAGGCAAGTTCTGAGGCAGTGGGAACACAGAAACAAACAAGACAAATAAGACCTTGCTTGCACGGGTTAACAACTTTATCAGCAAAGATGGGTAGTAAATTAATAAACAAATGAATATTATATATGTCAGGCAACCGTAAGTACTGTGAAGTCAAGCCAAGCCAGCAGAGGGGCCAGAGAGGAGAGTCCTGAGGATATGTCCAGGATGGATCTCTCTAAGGAGATAATATTTGAGTAAAGATCTGAGTAAATAATAGTGGGAGCCAGGGAAAAGTCTAGAGGAATTGTTTCTCTGATCTGGAAAGAGCATGTGCAAAGATCCTGGGGCAGAAATAAGTTTGGCTGATCTGAACTGCTAGAGCTTGTTAAGCAAGAGCTCAAATACATCAATAATAGCCATGTCATAAGGTACCTGTAATCCATGATGAGACCTTTTGTATGATGTTCTGGGTGAGAAAGGAAAATATTGAAGGGTTTTGAGCAGGATGTTGAAGCATAGGTGAAAAAAGAGGCTGAGAAACAGGCACATTACTTTGCGCAAAAGTAGCAGAATCAAAATTCAATCCCTTATCCATTTGATTCCAAGGATCACTTTTAAATCTATGGGAACATTTCTCATAATTTTTCTCTTTTCATAAAGGATCTCCCAACCAAATTCTCCCCTTCCCTTTACTCTGGGACCCACTTTCATAACATCGGGCATATAAACTTCCTAGCCTGAGAAGGGAGCATCTATCATGGTCAGCTTTGGGGATGGGATCAAGTGCAGATAGATGTTCCTTAATAATCATCAAAAATCAGGAGAGCAGATGTGTGTGCCACATGCGTTATTCACATTCATGATAACGTATGTGAATGTAGTGTTGTTCTTTACATCACTTGAAAGCCACTGAGATGCTTGCTATTTTAAACCTAAAAGGAAGCCCTAGTTAACAGGGGGGGGAAATCATCTTTAATACAAATAGTATCATCTTACTTCTTCCTCCAGAATCATAGCTTTCTGTACGCTGGGTTTTTCTTAGAGCAGTGGATGCCTGAACTATTACTGTTGATATTGTTGCAATATATCACCATTAGTAAGACATATAACATTAGGTATGGCATAGTAAGGTTTACATATGATTAAATCTCCCCTTGCAGTGGAGAAGTGTCTTCAGCACCGAACGGAACTGGCCCATCACATCTTGAGAGTTTACAAAAACCTCTTTAGAATTTCAATTCTCTGCTCACTGTCATATTAAAACACTCCCCCAGGGACCCTGGGACACTGGATTTTTTTAGTCCTATATCTGAATTTTATTTGGCCAAACAGAACCAGCCTTGAATTCCCCAGAGGACTCCCACAGGAAGCAAATGTAGGTGTGTTCTGAGCATGCTGATGATCAAAGAGAGAAACCAACTTTTGTGCCAGCAACTCTCTTGATTATTCAGGGATGGATGATCCAATTTGTGGATTAGCTGGGCCTCTTGGCCTTTCCTGATTTCACTGATCATTAGCCCATGGCCCCCTCGGGCCAGGAAGATAAAAGGAGCCAGGCAGAGCGGTCCAGTGGCTTCTTGGCTGATGTAGTGAAAGGGGCAGGGCTGGAGGCAGTGGTTTGCAATGGGGAAAATGAGGTTTGGGGATTATCCGGATTTCAATGAGCTGGTTTCTCCATAGCTTCCTAGCCCCCCACCTGAGCCCCTAATACTGAGCAAAGGACAGTTTAACTTGGATGGAGTGGGCCATAGAAACAGCCCAGTGGGTTTCGAATGTGATATTTCGAGAGCCTGGGATAGAGGTGTGAAGCTGCCCTTCACAGAGTGGGAGAGCCTCAGCCCATCAGGCTCCTGCCCCTTCTGTGGCAAGAGAGCCAGGACAGGCATGGGGAAGGGGCTGTTGGCTTGACACACCCCTGCTCCCGGAACCAGCTGTGCTTTAAACTGGAGAAGGGGGAGCATCCATTCTCTTGCATAGCACTTTGCAGAATTGCAAAAGCAGCAATGAAGGAAGAGAAGAAAAAGGAAAAGTGAAAGCAAAACGGTTAGGAATGGGGGTGGGGGACCTGATGTCCAAGCCAAAGGGGGTTTTTATTTCAAGCAGTAGTTCTAGAATATTCCTCTCAATGACCCAATCAGATTGAGCAATGAGCACTGTGGAGATAATAAACCTCGTCTCTCCATGAAGCCAAGCCCCCAGGAACAGGGCCAGAGAGACTTCAGCAGAAGCAGAGAGGCTGGTCTTCACAGGCAAGAGCTGTCACTCATGCCCTGGGGTCCCTGGGCAAGTTCATCCTGAAGCCTCCATTTCCCCAAAGAAGATTCAGCATAATAAGATTGCATATTTTTTAGATTGCTGAGCAAAAGAATTGAAAGTCCCAAGCACAGAACCCAGCCCCATATGGGACCCATGGAAGGCACTGGAGGGATGGACAGAGTCTGGAAGGGAGCAGGTAGACTTCAACCCCATGCTCATCACCATCGCTCCATCCCCTCCATCCCCAGTGCAGCCTCCATCACCCGCTGCTGTCTCAGCCCTTCTCAGCAGGAAAGCATCAGGACTTCCCCTGCTCCTTTAGACTCTCCTCCTCCTGGAGTCTAGCAGCAAGGAATCTCTGTAAGGGATTTTGAAACCAGGTCGCGGATGACACTGGCTCCTCGCATGGTGTTCGAAAGTCATGATCTTTTCTTACCCTGGGCTGCTTTTCTTTAAATGTGATCAAAAGTCCCACCTCTACCCACAGGGAGTTGAACAGGATAAACTGAAAAATGAAAAGTGCCATAAATGAGGAATGAAGGGGAGGAGGGAGGTCAAGTTTTTTTCTTTCTTTTTTTGGTTACTCAAAAGGAGCTCCTAATTTTCGAAGTTTTTACCAAATATTTATATTCAGGCTCTCTGTGTCTAGCCATGAGCCTAACAAAAGGATTCCACAATAACATACGTATGGGAGGGAGAGGGACCTCCTCTTTGTCCTCAGATGAGGAGACACAGGCAGTCCTTACTGACCCTCACCCACCCAGCATCTCTACCCAGCTTGGTTCAGGGCTGATGGCCTGAGTGAGGAGGTAAAGTGAATGCTTTCCCTATCCAGAGGTAGAAGGATCAGGAGCTGCAGCTCTCAAATCCCTTCACACTCTTAAAACTGTTATGTGGATATGTATATTTACATTTATCACATCATAATTTAAACATATTTTATAAACACAAGAACACCCAGGCGCAGGGTTAGGCAACCATCAGAGGGATTTCATCTTCGTAGGTCACAGAGCCTCTGGAAAACTCCCCTGTACCCTCATGGGAAAATGAGAGCAAAAAAGGAAATAAATCTTAATACAGTTGCGCCACAGAATCTTAGGAAGTAGGTCCTCAGGGCCCCCACAGATACCAAAATCTCCTGATGCTCAAGTCCCTCATATGAAATGGTGTAGTCTTTGCATATCTTCCCATGGACTTTAAATCATGTCCTGACTACATCTAATGCATAATACAATGTAAAATCTATATAAATAGTTGTTATACTGTGATATTGTTTAGGGGATAAGGACAAAGGAAAAAACAAAGGTCCATATATGTTCAGTGCAGACGCAGTTTTTTTCTGAGTATTTTCGGAATCTCAACTGGTTGAATCTGGGACTCCAACTGTTATGGTTTGGATATGAGATGTCCCCAAAAAGCTCACATGTGAGACAATGCAAGAAGGTTCGGAAGAGAAATGATTGGGTTGTGATAGTCTTAACCCAATCAGTGAGTTAATCCCCTGATAGGGATTAATTAAATGGTAACTGAAGTGGTAGGGTGTGGCTGGAGGAAGAGGGAGTTGGGGCGTGGCTTTGGGCATATATTTATATCTGGCGAGTGGACTCCCTCTCTGCTTTCTGACCACCCCGTAAGCTGCTTCCCTCTGCCACACTCTTCCGCCATGTTGTTCCTGTCTCACCGGGAGCCCTGAGGAATGGAACCTGCTGTCTATGGATTAAGACCTTTGAAACCGTGAGCCCTCAAATAAACTCTTCCTCTTCTACAGTTGTACTGGTGGGGTCATTTAGTAACAGCAGTGAAAAAGCTGAATAAAACACCAATTGTGGGCTGGGGTTGTGGCTCAGTGGTAGGGCGCTCACCTTGTATGTGTGAAGCACTGGGTTCGAGCCTCAGCACCACATAAAAATAAAGATATTGTGTCCATCTACAACTAAAAAAAATTTTAAAAAAACCACCAATTGTAGTGGAAATTAGAAGGAAGACAATTTCAGTGGAAGAGGTGACATAAACAAAGGTGCCGATGCAGGAAAATGCAAATTTGGCCGAAGTATAGGGTTACAAACCTTCCACCCCACCCTCTAGGCTGCAGCACTTGCAGCTCTAGGCCAGTGGTCTTGGTGTCTCACAGCAAAGGGTATTAGACCCATCTCCACCCATCTCATCATCTACTAATGCCTATTGGGCTCGTATAAGGAACTCCAATGGACATTGGCTAGTCCTGCTTTCCCATCACCTACCCTCTCTTCAGTTTTCCCATGGAAAGCACCATCTTCTCAGTCTATCTAAAGAGTTTGACTGGGGTTGACCCAGGGGAAGTACATGACCCAGATCTGGTCAATGAAAGCACAGCTTCCCTCTGTCCACACTAATCAATTTCAGAACAGAAACAGGACCTAAGCAAAGCCATGGAACACTTCTGCTGGTTTTACGGAGAGACTTTGAGGGGAGACCACCTAGAGAGAGGAGCAAGGAGTCCCAGCTAATTGAGTCTTCCCAGTCCAGGTTCTAGGTGCATGAGAGAAGTTGCTTCCTATTTGACCTCAGTCCCAGAACCATCTGACTACAGTGGTCTGAGGAACCCCAAGGAAGAAATGCCTAGTTGAGCCCAGTTAACCCTCAGATTCAAAGGCAGAATAATGTGTTTTGTATTGAGCCACTGATCATGTATGACTTAAATATAACCAGAACTGAGCCTGTTTGTCTTACCTATTAATTCTAGCACTAAACTATCAGGAATTAAGTCAAACTCCAAAACAAAGCAGGCATTGAACTCAGAACAAACTTCCCAACTGTCTTCCCTTGACCGATGTGTTACTTGTAGGTCTTATCACCAGGATCTCACTGTAGCTTCCTCTAGTAACTGTCATTTCCCCAAGCATCTGCCATCAGCCTGCAATACTATCAGGATCCAGGCGTGGTGGCGCACGCCTGTAATCCCAGCACTTAGGGAGGCTGAGACAGGAGAATCGGGAGTTCAAAGCCAGCCTCAGCAAAGGCGAGGTGCTAAGCAACTCAGTGAGACCCTGTCTCTACATAAAACACAAAATAGGGCTGAGGATGTGGCTCAGTGGTCGAGTGCCCCTGAGTTCAATCCCTGGTACCAAAAAAAAAAAAAAAGATACTATCAGGTATCTTAAGTCTAAAAGAAGACACACCATGACCCCTGTTGACAGACTTGAAAACTGAGGTCTAGAGAAATTAAGCACAGCTGACAGCTGATGAAGCCACTATGGCACTGGGAAAGATGTTGTGGTCTTGCTTTGCCTCTTGCTGACCGGGAGACCTCAGGCTGAGGGCTGAAACTCTCACTGCATCAACATCCTCATCCCTGAAAGAGATTTAGAGATTTCCCACCACATAGACTTGTCATGAGAATTAAGGCAAACAGTTCAGGCTACAGGGGGAGTAAAAGTGAGCATTCCATAAGGTTTGGCCATTTCCATTCGGATACAGAACACTGCCATTCATGGATGTGTTTGTTACTGGCTCGGTTGGCTTCTTCATCTCAGATTGCAAAATCCTCATGGAATGAGACATTTCTACAATTTCTTCAGTGTCACAAAGCCTGTAGTAGAGTGTTAGACATGCATCCGGTGCTTGCTGAACAGTTGTCGACAGCTTGCCTGATTTAAATCTAGAACCCTCTGTTTCACATGGGAAGCCATAGGGAGCCACACTGGCCCACAGTTTCCTTTGATGATAGATGGTAAAAGCACACAAGAAATGTTCACAGGAGGACGGGACAGCTCTTGTAAAATGACTTCCCCAAGCCTTAAGGAGTTCTGGTTTCAAATCCTGACTCAGTCACTGATATGCTAGAAGCATTCAGCAAGGTCCAAGCTCTGTCGGTCTCAGCTTTCTTATCTATAAAGTGGGTATAAGAATACCTACAAGGGTGGGGTGATTCAATAAGACATTTAAGGCATATGCTGACATGTAGTATGTACCATATTTAAAAAATGATTATCATTTGAGGTTGCTCTGGCTTACACCTTTTCCAAGGCATTTTTGTGGATTGAGGAAGAATGGATGGGATGATGCTTTCAAAATACTAATAAAGTTCAATGCAAATGAAGTTAAGAACCAGACTGAAGTCTAAATCATCTGACATAAATATCCATTCTGTTTGCTCATACAAAGCAGAACACATAAAGTTAAGAGGAAACTGTAGGAGATATTCAAAGAAAGACAGACATCAATGATCACTCACCCAGAGGTGGAAAGGACATCTGAGGTCATCCAACTCACCTCATTTTTAGGAGGGGAAATGAGGCCAGAGAGCACCACTATGTGGGTAAGTTCCCACAGTCTAGAAGACAGAGCCAGGAGAGGAACTGTGGACCTGAAGGCCCAGGCCAGTGACCTTTCACTGGATTCCATCCTTCTGGCCTGCATTTGCTGTGTAATGACCCAGGTATCTGCCCTCCAGAACATTCTAAAGCAAGCACTGGATGCAACTGAAAGTAAATAAATGCCAAATCAGTTTTATCTCCCGCACATTTACTTACTGCCTGAGAGTAGCAGAGAAAACGCCTCTGGGGTACCTCTAATTTCTTTTCTCAAGAATGGTATACAAATTGAAATGAGTGTTAAAGAGGAATAATGTGTCTTGGGAAGATTTGGTTTGTGCAGGCTGATTCTCTGTCCACCTTACAAAATCACTGAGCCCCAAGGTCCTGGCTTTTTAGGTCTGACAGAGATTCAGCCCTGAAGCTGTGTCCAGTCTGACAAAGAAAGCTCCTGGACCCTGGAAGAAAGCTCATGAATGCTGGTCTCTGAGTTTCTCTGGTATCATGAAGAATTCAATGTTCTAAACAGTCCACAGGTAAAGCCAGATTTAAATTGTTTTGCTGTCTTGCATATAACAAGGCTACCTTTTATTTCCTAGCTACTTAGTTTTGAGGAAACTCTCTGGTCTTCTTCTCTACTTGGTGCCCTATGTCCTTCGGCCATTGATTGTCCCCAACTCATTCTCTCCAAGACTATGCCACTGGTTTGCAAAAGCTCTCACCCCTCAGACTCTCCCCAACCACCCCACTGGGATCTCAGAACTCAGGCCTCCTTTATCACCCCACCCCCTGCCTGATTCACCCTCCACAATTGCCCCCTAGATCTGTCACTTCAGAGCTCTGCAGGTCCACAGGCAAGTTCTGGCCAGTCCTTAACTTACATTCCTACCTAGGCTTCTTCCATCCTTCAAGAAACTAACTTGCACCGGGCACGGTGGCACACACCTGTAATCCCAGCACTTTGGGAGGCTGAGACAAGAGGATCGCGAGTTCAAAGCCAGCCTCAGCAACGGTAAGGCGCTAAGCAACTCAGTGAGACCCTGTCTCTAAATAAAACACAAAATAGGGCTGGGGATGTGGCTCAGTGGTCGAAGAATGAAAAAAAGAGAGAGAGAGAGAGAGAGAAAGAGATTTGCAGTTCTCTAGATTGCACGCTGTTCTCTGCACTTCAGATGCCTTTCTCCAACCTTTCCTTATCAAAACCTCAACCAGCCTGCAACTCCTAGGCCAATGCTACTTCTTCCAGCAAGACCCTAGAAGTTACATTCCTTTGTCAGTCCTGCTTCCCTTAACTTCAGACCACCACATCACTGCATCTGCATACTTTCTGATATTATGCCCTTGCTTATCACGAGGCACCTCCCAGAAAACATATTCTCTTAGTTTGGGGACCACATAGTTCATATTTTTCCCCACTGCAATACAAAGCATTTTGTCTTGCATCAATAATTATCTGTTGATTTAATGATGGAAAAAATAAAACCACTCACTTTTTTTTTTTTTTAAAGGAGTACCTTCCAAGACACTGGCAGAATCCAGTGCATTGGGATGGGATTTATGAATTTAAATTCTTCCCTGAATATCAATTTGAAAGCCACTGGGTGCCACTGTGCCTCAGTTTCCCCATCTGTGACCACATGACAAGAAAACTTCTTCCTAACTTACTTTACTAGGCTGATTATTTTCACCTAAAATAAATGTCATGCTTGTCTTCTTTTGTGTTGTTTTATTTTTAAGCAAGTTATAATACACAGAGACCTGGAAGATTCTGTATGGGAGAGAAAGACCCTGCATCCCTTACTTGGAGTTCATTGCCAGCCCACAGGAGAGAGACAGGTCCTCTCACCAACCAGAAAAGAAACAGCTGTGGTGACAGATGTTGGTGGTGCTGATTATTCCAAGGCTGTTTGCATTCAGATTTCCCAGGCAGTCTTGGTTTTTTGAAGTCAGTCTTGTTTGACTGGTTTCCCCAGGTCTTGGGGGTGAAAACAAACCGCTCCTCTTGTCCATGCATTTCATTTATTTATTCTCTCTACACCACAAACAGCACATATAAAGAGCACCCACCCATCACACACTCCCACACCCATGGGACTTCACTTTTATTTTGAGCATAAATGGCCTAAGGGAGGGAAGCCTTTTCATCCCTCCCGGTTGCTGATCTTTTTGTAGGTATGTGTGTTGGGGTGGAGGGGAGACATCTTCGATAAATCACATCCAAGGCCTATGTGTCCAAAAGATGTGCAAACTTCTGATCCCACCCAGGACTTCAACTGAATACCAAAGAGGGGTGTCTTTGTTTCCTCTAAACTGGAATCTTTTCTTTGAGCTGGTAAAATGAATTAATGAAAGGAAATGACACCTTGGATTTCTGGGGGAGGGGTAGTAAGTGAAATTGAGGAGGGGAGAGTCCCCACCCCACCCCCAATAGAAAAGGGAAGAAAGTTGAGGAAGATGAAGAATGGTAGGGAGGGAGCATCCCATAGGGTCTCTAAAGTAGAACCTTCTAGAAAACAGGCTGCTTTATTTCTGGGATTAAAAGTTGCCTCATAATACTGTAAGGCCCATGTATATGCAAGCAGTTGGGAGTTATTACTGGCCTAAAATAGGAAACCATTCGCTTGATCTTTTGCTTCAATCCTATTAGGGGCCCCCTGGAGCTCGAGAGAGATACCAGCCTGTCATGTCCCTGTTGCTGTGACGACCCTGTCTTTATAGAACAAGAAAGAGAAATGGTAGTGATTGGCAGACCTTGCTTGCCCCCGTATGTAACACAAAGGGCGACAAAACGAAGAGGAAGTGAGGCCCTTCTCCGAGGTCTGACGCTTCTTAACCCTACACCACCTTCCACCTGGTCCAACTCGCCCCCGCTCCAGCCTCCTCCAGAAAGCACAGCGCCACTGGCTGCTAAGTGCTAGCGCTCAAAGATCACTAATTATTATCATTATTATTGTTTAATTGCTACTGATACCATTTTTTAAAAAAAGTCTGTCTTCCGTCAACTTGGTCTGAAGAAAGGAAAAAAAAAATGTGGGAGGGGGCTGGAAGCGTGGAAGGCGACCCAGAAGAGACTCCCAGCTCTTGGGCTGGGCTGGCGACATTTTCAGCCTGGGCACTGTTTGCCCGACGTTGGGGAAACTGGGAGGCTGGGAAGCGGCCCGGGCCTGATAAATCCCACCATATGGTGCCAGACTCCAACTCGCCGGCCATAAATAACGGCCTCCCTTTTCTGGTTTTCTGGCCCGGCTCCTCGGATTCCCGCTAAAGGGGCGGAAAAGTGCAAAATGCTGTTGGTGCTCATTTTCTCCGCTGCCTGCGCGGGAAGGAGTGGACGCGGCCTGGAGGGGGCGGAGGCCGGCCACCCGCCCGACCCGGCGCCCGGCGGTAGCCAGCAGAGCCTCAGCGACAAAGGCCGCGCCCCGCGCCGCGGTCGGGTCCCGGCCCAGCTCTCCGCTAGTCGTCGGGTCCCCTCAGGGTCCGTTTGTTGCTAAAGTAAAACCAAGAGATCACAGCAGCGAAGGCATTTTGTCTGCGCTCGGTCCCTTTTGAAAAGGCCGGTGACCCGGTAGCCTGACACGTCCCGGGCGAGGGCTGGCGCTTGTGCGCAGGGCTGGCGGCGCGCGGCGGGGGCGTCCCTGCAGCCCCCAGCACACTGTTCTTTTGAAACCTTTTGCCCCGGACAATTGCCTCATTTACGTTTGCAACTCGCCGGACTCAGTTCAGACGTCCACTACATCCAAAACCAGTTCACCGCCTCCCCAAATAAAACTCAACCCGAACGGTGGCCGAGGCCCCGGGCTGCCCAGATATTTACAACGATCAGGAGCTGAGGATGCTTTCCGGGGGTCAGGGGCAAAGCTTTGTACTGGGCACTTTTCTCCCTGACTCTGGGCAGGGGCAGGGGTGGGGAGAGCAAAGAAAAAGAAAAGAAAAAAGAGAGAAAGAAAGTTTCTTTCGGGGGAAGCAGTGAAATAGGAAATGAAGATCCGCTCTGTAGTTTAGCTGAAAGGAAACGCTGTCTAATCCTGACATGTATCGCATTTAAAATAAAACTCTTTTATCTTCATGCGTGCCGAGCCCCCTAAACATTGTTCGGACTCCTACAGGGGAAAAGACGTCATAAAATGAGAATTTGTTTCGTTGTGGGTCTCTCTGCCAACACGGGGTTTTAAAGGAACGCCAGACAAAGCGGGTGCCAGGAGGGGGACTTTCCAGGTGAGCCGGAGACGGGATATAAACTCCCCTCCAGTCCATGAAAACGCCCGAGAATAAGTTGTTGAATAAAACCCACTCGTCCTCCTCGTAAACTCCCCAGTTTCCTTTCCAAGACCCGATCCCTCTCCCAAATAAATAACAAGCGACTCTCTTCCTATGCCAAGCGCTTTTGGCTTCACAATAAGCCCCGAAGATTTTAAGAAATGATATTGAGGTTTGGGGAATGGAGAGAACCGGGCGTGTGACTCTCAGTCGCCCTGAGTTCAATGTTGTTGGTTCTTTTCCCGCCAGGCGTGATAAAGCAAAATATTTTAACTGCAACCTACAAGTTTGTTTTTTATTCTATTTCTTTTCTTTCTACTTTTTTTTTTCCTTACAAGAAACAGATCAAGAAAAAGTAATTACAAGGTTACGGCACTAAAGTTAAATGAAAATGTAACCCGGCAATACGGAAAGTAAATTAATTTTTTAAAAGATAAATTTTAGTTAGAAACAAAAAATACATTGTTCTCCCTGGAAACATTTGTTAAAACTATGCTCGGTTTCGGGCTGAAAAATCAGAGCTAACCCAGGACTCTGAGGTCACTCTCTGGATGGATTTTCTTTACAAATTCTATTTCGAAATGTTCTAGTCTTCCTTGGGGTCTTTGTTTTCTATGTAAAAAGGCTTGAGACTTTTAAAATTTTTGTTTGTTTTTTATACAAAAATACTTCCTCTCTGCTTGCACTAGTGGTCTTGGAAACTAGGAGAATTTAGGAAAGGATTTTTTGATAGTGTCCCACTAATATTTTACTGAAATAATAAATATTTTTTTTTAAAAAACTTTATCCTTCCCAGGTGTATGTCTCATCTCTAAAAATGCTCTTGACTATTGGAAAAGTGTATACCCGCCCACATATTCCATAAGTTGCTCTGTGCTGATGAGAGCTACCCTCACATCAAACCGGGAGGGTTTTGTTATTTCGGTGGTTGTTAATGTGGGTTTTTTTTGTTTTCTAAACCCTCTTGTTGGATCTTCCATGTTCTGTATCTTTCTGGGGGAAGGTTTAATTTTCATTTCAAGAATGCACAAGCTGCTGCACAGAAAGAAATTCACAGTCTTTCATCCTAAAGATATTTTTAAACGTCCAAAAATTAGACATGATAATGAATATCATAAAAATGAAATAGAATGTACGTCTGATTAGTCATTTCTTTGCTATTTGTTAGAATTTCCAACACTGGTCATTTCTTAATCTAGTATTTGTAGTCATTACCCCCATCTTGTTAATTTTCTTACATTAAGATATTCAAAATTATCTTCTTCAAATGTTTATCTCATCCTTCTGCATTAGCTTAACCCACATCAACTGAGGCCCCCAAGAAATAAGTTGACAGAGGTTATATAATTCAAAAGAGCTATTTATTTTTAAAAAGATGATATCATCCAATCTGTTGGTCTGTTAATTTATTTTTAAATGCAGGATCCATTTTTTGTTTTTTTGTTTTTGTTTTTTGTTTTTTTCTCTTTCTCTTTTTCTTTCTGTTTTACTGTACTTGCATAGGACAGAGCTCAAGAAAATAAAGCCACGTCCTGCTTTACTGTATCAGCAGTGAATTTGCGCCACCTTCTGGTAGGTTAGAGAATGACGAAAACACCCAGCGCTTCCATAAAGCATTCTTTTATTCACCCCGTTCTGTTGTCCTATTTGTATCTGAAGGCAGAGCACCACTCAGCTTCACTGAGCTCGGGTCGGATCTCCTACAGCTTGATTTTATAAAGATTCTTTGAACTGGGAGAAATTTTCTTTATCACATTCTTGAAAGAGCTCACAAAATCCCCAGCCGGTCCCTGCATGTTAATTTACTGAACCGCCTGGCAGGGTAGTAAAGGATGGCTGTAGAATAGTCGCTTCCCATTCTACTTTGACTTTTCTGCAGAGTGCTTGAAAACAACTCCGAGGATATAACTGTAGCAGCAGAGAAACAAACGCTTCTCTTTTCTTAGGTTCATAAGACCCTCATTACTCACAATTAATCATAATGACATGCTGTATTCAGGCTCCTTGCTGAGGTCTGTGAGGAGCACACAGATGTGGCTTTCTGTAGATTTCAATCCCTTCTGCAATATGGATTTCAGGATACAAAGCTTGTTAGCACCCATTACCAGCCCCTGGATCTACTGTTTCTCTCAAAAGTGCTGGTCAGCACTAGAGTGCTGAGGGTTTTCCCCACTTTATAAGGGGGGATCATTTTTTTTGTGTGGCCTTTCTGCCTGGTGATAAAGACCACAGGGCCCAAAGGTCAATACTTTTCCCTCCAAGCCAAGCTTGGTTTTAAAAAATAGAATGTGTATCCAATAAAATGCATATGCATATGTGTGTACTACATTTATCTTCTATGAAGTTCTCTTATTCACAGAGAAAATGAACTTGATCATGTGCTTTCAAGAGTGTGTGGAAAATTAAGACCACATTCCAGTACTAGAGGGTCCCAAAAGCTTTCCCTGCAAAACTGCACTCCCAGAGAGAAAGGTGCTCAATTGGGTTAAATTAGTAAAATCATTTGCTGAATTATTCATCTTGTGTTAACCAATTGCACCCCTGATATGTGCCAGATCTGTGAAGCTGAAACAGCCAGGCGGGCTGTTATGGGCTAGTTGCACAGCAGATACAATTGTCTATACCTGAATTTGCAGAGGCTTTCCAGCAGCGCTGTGTTAGAGGCTCCTCTCCAGACACGGCAGGTGGCTTCTTGCATGATGTTCCAACAATCCCAACAAGAAAAAGTAATAATTATTTTGTCATCAGCTTAATCTAAAATCTTTATTACAACTTAAGATTGTAAAGAAAGTATATGGTGAAGACCACAATTTTTTCCAAAATAAGACTCAAATAATGAAGAAAAAGACCAAGTTCATAAATTCAAAAACTAGTGTTGTAATGAAGATTTCAGTTCCCAAATGTGTGTGTGTGTGTGTGTGTGTGTGTGTGCGCGCGTGTGTGTGTGTGTGTGTGTGTGTTTCCAGTCGATAGGTTGGGAGTAAAACAGGATGGGTTAGACAACATAATTTTGAAGTTCATTCAAAAGAATGAGGCAACGAAAAAGGCCAAAATATTTATGGAAAAAGAATGCAACTTGACCTAATTATATATTCTGGAAAGCCATGAATTTCACAAGAGGATATAGGTATGGAAATCAGAACAAGTGATGAGAACAAAGAATACAGAAAAGATTTCACATATCTATAAAAATTCAATGTAAGATAGAGTGAACATCTCAAAATAATGGTCCAAACTTCATGGATTGTTTGCTGAATTTTGTTGAGAAAATATATTATCTGTTTGTCCAAAATTAAAGAAACATTAATTTTATGTTGTTAAAGACTTATATGCAAAGATTAAATGCAAAAGATTAGCAAAAGACTCACATCAGCATCTTATATTAGAGAAAACACATAATGCAAAAAATATCAAAAGATTAAGGATCGTGTATGACTGCATATATGGTGAGACTCTATATCATGTACAATCAGAGAAATGAAGTTGTGCTCCATTTGTGTACAATGAATCAAAATGCATTCTGCTGTCATGTATACCTAAGTAGAGTGAATAAATAAATAAATAAATAATAAAATAAAAAGATTAAGGACATACTAACCAAGAACATATTGAGATACCATCTTATATCCATCCCTGTACGTGCACTATTTTAGAAACTGTAATGCTATTCAATTGACAAAACATTTCAGAGGTCTGGCCAAGTATTGGAAATGATGTGGTCCCACAAGATCTCTTAAATGAAGTTTTTGGAATGGCACTCTGGGAAATACTATGTAACCCAACAACTCCATTCCTGGGTGTCCATTCAACAAAAATATTTTCACCTGGGCACTAGGGAAAAAAAGTGTAAGTGCTTTCAGAACAGTGGTAGGCGTAACAGTGACTCAAGTGGCCATAAATGGGAATGTGTATGAAAGACTGGTACATGGACACCCCCAAATAATGTGACAGCCAAAACAAAGTGAGAAACAGGGATATAGATTAGTCTGTGCACAATATTATTAAGTAGAGGAAAAGCTAGTGCCAGAAGATCACATACAACATGATATTCTTTTTATAAGAATAAAAACTTTAAAATACATATATATGTCTTATATGCATATATATATATTTTGGAAAGCACTTACATAAGATGAAACTAAGGAAAAGGTCAACATAGACTTGTGAGTGGTTTTCTTAAGTAGGAGAAGGCAGGAGAATAGGGCACATTTAGAGCACATGGGAGAATGTGGCTTATTTCAAGATCCTAGTTATTATACTGAGCAGTGGATTCTTGGATGCTTATTTTATGCTTAAAAGCAAAGGGATAAATACATACAAGAGGATTCTTCCTGCACCAATGATGAGAGTGCAACATAAACTAGCCATACTTCACACATGAGATTGAATGAAAATTTTGGACAAATGAAACATAAGAAAGTGTGGATAATTTTCTTCGGAGGAAGATTCTTATACACAAAACATTGACAGCAAAAAAAATCATAAAGAAATTATTGATAAATATAGCTACCTAAATGCTCTTAGATTATTTGCATCAAGAAACATAAAGAGGGGCTGGGGTGGTGGCTCAGTGGTACAGTGCTTGCCTAACATGCGTGTGGCACTGGGTTCAATTCTCAGCACCACATATAAATAAATGAATAAAATAAAGGTATTGTGTTCATCTACAATTAAAAAATTTAAAAAACTTAAAGAAACAAAGAGTTAAAAGCTGAACAAGTGAATAAAAATATTTTCACTAAATATGCAAAAAAAATGACTACATAAAAATTCTTTCAGAATAACAGAAACATCCTAAATTAGAAACGTCCAAGAAATACAAATAGGCAAAGCGTGAGAGAATATATTTAAATGGCCAATAAATACATGGGGAATTTCTTAGCAAGCTGAGAAATGCACATTAAAATGACAATGAAGCATGGCAAAGATGGAAACAGTTGGTGAGCAATGCTTGGTGTTGGCAATGGCTTCCTCCAGTAGGCCAGTGCACTCTTTCTGGTTTCTAGTGCAGGCCACTGCACTCTTTCTGGCTTCTAGTCATGATGTTAACCACAATAGCAGCTACCATTTATTGAGTCTTTATTATGTGCCAACTTCTCTGCTTAGTGCTTTCCATGTGTCCAATCTCCATAACAACCTCAGAAATTAGTGTTATGGTTTGAATGTGAGGTGCCCCCAAAACTCATGTGTAAGACAATGCGAGACACTTTAGAGGAGAAATGATTGGATTGTGAGAGTCTTACCCAATCAGTGAAATAATCCCCTGAAAGGAATTAGCTGATAGGTGACCATAGAGAGGTAAGTGTGGCTGGAGGAGTGGGTCACTGGGGACATGCCTTTGGGGTTTGTGTATTGTGAGCTGAGCTTAGTCTCTTTCTGCTTCCTGGTGCCATATTCCTAGCTGCTTCTGCAACACTCTTCCGCCATGGTGTTCTGCCTCACTCAAGCCCCAAGGAATGGAGTCAGCTATCTATAGACTGAGACCTCAGAAATTTTGAGCCCTAAATAAACTCTTCCTCCTCTACATTGTTCTTGTCAGGTCTTTTAGTCACAGCAGTGAAAAAACGTACTAAAACAGAGAGGAACTGGTATTACTCCCATGGGGAAAAATACTTTGGAAACATTTTTGCTTATTGTGCTACATTAGCAACTTCTTACACCTAAGTTGCTCAAAAAATGCAGAAGGGACTGGCATCTTTTACAATTTTTTCCTGTGCCTAATTTGAAAGCTCCCCAAACTTCAATGCTTCCAGCTGTTAAATCTTTCTATACCTTGGATTCAAGGGGTTCTTAAAGTTCAGGAAAATGTGTATGCTCTTGACCAACAATTGCATTTCTAGGAATATGTAAAAAGAAAATGAGTAATGATATGTACCCAAAGGACATTCATCCCTGTGCTTTCTGAAATAAGGAAATTTTGGTGACTCCAATTTCCTAAAGAGAAGAAACCAGTCGAACCAATTGGAGTATGTTCATAGGATACAATATTCTGCAGTCCTTTTTTTTAACCTATCAAATTGTTCTTTAATTCAACTTTTTGCTTTGAAACAGTTGTAGATTAATATGCAGAGAAGACCCATGTGCTCTTCATCCAGTTCCCCCAGAACCTCATTACTACAAGATACAAAACACTTCAAACCATGAAGATATTTCATAAAACCTTTTCTAGTCACACCATCTTCATTCCAACTTCCTTCCTGTCCTTAACCTCTGGCAGCCACTAATTTTTTTTCTTCATTTCCATAATTTTATCTTTTAAGAAAATCAAATAAATGGAATTGGCTTTTTTCACTTGGCATAACTCTCCAGAAACCCCTCAAGGTGTTGCATGCCTTAAATGCTTTGTTTTGTTTTGTTTTGTTTTTTGTTTGTTTTTATTGCTCAACAGTACCCCAAAGTACAGACACACAAAATTTGCTTAAGCATCTACCCACTGAAGAACAGTTGGGTCTTATCCAGTTTGGGAGCTATTGCAAATAAAGCTACTATAATCATGCCTCTACAGAATTTTGTGTGAAAATAGATCTTTGTTCTCAAGATAAATGCCCAGGAGTGAATTGCTAAGTTGTATGGTCATTTCTTGTTTAGTGTTTAAGAACTGTCAAACTCTTTTCAGAGTAGCTGTACCATTTTACATCCCCATTAGTAATATCTTAGTGATGAAGTTTTTTTCTGTCTTCTCATCAGAATTTGATGTTGTTACGAATTTTTATCTCAGCTATTCTATTAGGTAGTAAAGCTATGTCACTGTGGTTTTAATTTGCATTCCCTAGTAGCTAATGATGTTGAACATCTTTTCTGTGCTTACTTGTCATCTGTATATCTTCTCTGGTGAAATGTCTTTTTACAAGTTTTATCCATTTTCTAGTTTGTATTGTTTCAGGCTTTTTACTGTTGAGCTTTAAGAATTCTTTATATATTCTGTATATTAGTCCTTTGCTAACTATGCAGTTTGCAAATATGTTCTTTTGCTCTGCAGCTTGTCTTAACTGACTCACAAAATGGAAGCTTTTAATTTTGATGAAGTACAATTTATCTATTTTCTTTTATGGAACCTGTGTTTGGTGTCAAGTTTAAAGAGCTCTTTGCATACCCTAGAAATAGAACGTTCCATCTTGCTTTTTAAGCAAAAGTTTTCTAGTTTTGTTTTCCATGTGAGTTTACAATGAGTTTTGAGTTAAGGTGTGAGTTGTGTTTTGAGTTCAAGGTTCATTTTGCATGAGTTGTTCTAGCGCTGTCTGTTGAAATGGCAATCCGCCCTCCATTGAATTGCCTTTGCAACTTTTACAAATATCGAGTGAATATATTTGGATCTATGAACATATTTTGATCTAGACATTAAGAGAGCACATAGATCAGTGGTCTACCCCTCTGCTCTCTTAATTTCTGTAGCTATATACTAAGTCTTGAATTAGGTAGATTGATTTCTCCCATTGTATTCTTCTAAATTATTGTACCTATTCTCGCCCTTGGCCTTTCCTCATAAATGGAGAATTATATTGTGTATATCTACAAAAAAATCTTGCTAAAGTTTTATAGGAATTATTGAAAACCTGTATATCCATTTAGGGTGAATTTATACTTTTGCTATGATGAACCTTTCAATCCATGAACATTATATGTCTCTCCATTTATCTGGAACATCTTTAACTTCTTTTATTACCATTGTGTAATTTGCAACATACAAGTCATATGTATGTTTTGTTAGGTTTACACCTGAGTATTAATTTGGGGAGGTGATTGTTAATGAGATAACATTTTTAATTTCAGTTTTCATATGTTTGGAATATAATGATTTTTGTGTGTAACCTTGCTAAACTTACCTATTAGTTTTAGGAGTTTTGTTTGTGTATTTCTTACAATTGTTTGCAGACAATCCATTCATCTGCAAATAGGGACAGTTTTATTTCTTCCTATACAATCTGATTGCCTTTATTTTCTTTTCTTAACCAATTTTAATGACTAGAACTTCCACACTCTCTTGAAATGGAAGTGGTAAGAACTGACACCCTTATCCTATCCCTGAGCCTAGGAGGCAAGTGTTAAGTCTTTCAAAACTAGTCAAAATGTTAACTTCACAGGCTTTTTTTAAAGTAAATTTTCTTTTTCAAGTTGAGGAAATTTCCTGTTTCTACTTTTCTAGAAATCTTACCATAAATGGGTGTTAAATTTTGTCAAATGCTTTTCTGTATCAATTGATAATGATCTTGTGTATTTTTTTTTCCTTTAGTCTTTTTCCGGAAGTTTACTTTGATTTTTGAATATTGAATCAGCCTTGCATTCCTGGAATAAAGTTCTCTTGGTCATAGTGTATAATTCTTTTTTTAATTTCTGAATTCTATTTGCTAATAATTTGTTAAGAATGTTTGCACCTATGTTCATGGAAAATTGGTCTGCAGTTTTTTTTTTTTTTTCCTTTTTATATTGTCTTTGTCTAGTTTGGCATCAAAGTAATTCTGGCCTTATAAAATAAATTGGAAAATGTTCCCTCCTCTATTTCCTGGAAGAGATTATGTACAATTTGTATTAATTTTTCTACATACATTTGGTATATTTCTCCAGTGAAACCACATGGACTTGAAGATTTCTTTTATGGAAGCTTTAAAATTATAAATTGAATTTTCTTAATAGGTAAGACTATTGAAATTATCTATTTCATATTGTATGAGTTTGATCATTTGTATTTTTTAAGAAAGTGATTCATTTACTATTAGTTGTCAAATGTATGTATGTAAAGTTCTTCGTGGTATTGTTTTATGGTCTCTTCATCAGCAGTCTCTGCAGTAATAGCTTCTGTTTCATTCTATTATTGGTAATTTGTGTCTTCTCTCTTTCTCTTGCTAGAGATTTTTAATTTTATTGACCTTTTCAAAGAATTAACTTTTTTCCATGGATTTTTTTTCTGTTTTCTGTTTTTTCTTTCAATGATTTCTATTCTTCTTATTTTCTTCTTTGCTTTAGGTTTAAGTATTCCTTTTTTAAGTTCTCAAGTTTAGATTTTTTAAATTTTTTTTTTTAGTTGTAGATGAACAACAAATACCTTTATTTATTTTATGTGGTGCTGAAGATCTAACCCGGTGCCTCACACATGCGAGGTAAGCGCTCAACCATTGAGCCACAACCCCATCAAGTTTAGATCTTTTATATTACTGATATGAGACTTTTTATCATTTCTATTATATACATTGTGATATACATTTTCCTTTCATACTGATTTATTTACATCTCACAAATTTTCATGTTATTGCATTTACATTCAGTTTGATGCATTCTTTATTACTCTTCAGACTTTGCCTTTGATGCATTGATTATTTAGTATTGTGTTAGTTTTCAAGTGCTTGGAGATATATATATATGTACATACATAGATGTATGTATATATGTGTATATATATATATATATATTTTGTACTAGGAATTGAACTCAGGGGTACTCAACCACTGAGCCACATCCCCAACCCTGTTTTGTGTTTTATTTTAGAGACAGGGTCTCACTAAGTTGCTCAGCACCTTGCTTTTGCTGAGGCTGGCTTTGAACCCACAACCCACTTGCCTCAGCTTCCCGAGCTGCTGAGATTACAGGCTTGCTCCACTATATTTATGCTATTAATTTCTACTTTGATTCCCTAGTGGCTGGAGAACATGCTTTGCAAGATTTCAATTGTTTAAAAATGTTTGAGGCTTATTTTATAGCTCAGAGAATGATCTATTTTGGTGCACGTTCCATGGGCACTGATAGGGTGTGTGTTCTGCTATTGAGGGTCAAGCTATGTTAATTAAATGTTGATTTGATTCTTTTCATTTATGGTTTTGTTGAATTTCTTATATCCTTGCTAATTTTCTATTTAGTTGTTCTATCAATTTCTGAGAAATGGGTGTTGAATTCTCCACCTATTATTATGGATTTTCCTTTTTTTCTCCTTCCATTGAAATCAGTTTTGGCTTCAGCTATTTCAGCTCTATTCTTTGTTAAATATGTACTTAGGATTGAGTATGTTATATATTCTTGTGAGATTCACCTTTTCATCATATAATGCACCTCTCTGGCAATTTTTTTTATTCTGAATTCCACTTTATCTGGTATTGAGGTGGCAACTATTGGGGTTTTTTTAATTCATGTTTGTACCATATGTCTACTTTCACTCTTCTACTTCCAATCTGCTTATAACATTATGTTTAACAAGAATTTTTTAATAGAAAATTGGACCATACTTTCTGATCCACCTTGTCAATTTCTGTCTTTTAATCGATGCTTTATGACCCATTATGTTGAATTTGTGTGCTAATGTATTAGAGATGCTTACCATTTTATTTTTGTTTTCTGCTTGTCCTGTCTGCTCTTTATTTCTCTGGCCTTTTCTTTTCTTTCCCTGCCTTCCTGCATGTTACTTGAACATTTTATAGAATTCCATTTTGATTTATCTGTGTTTTTGAGTATATCTTTTTTGTATAGATTTTTTGCTGGTTACTGTAGGTATTACACTATATATATAAAACTTATCACAGTCTACGGGTGATAACATTTTACCAGCCTGAGTGAATCTTTATACCCTCCTCCATATACAATATAGTTGCATTAAAGATTACTATATACTTTTAAAACAACATCAGGTAGTGTTACAGTTTGTGTTTCAACTAGCAAATATAACTTAGAGAACTCTAGTGAAGAAATTTCTCTCCTCTTTGGTTTCTCCTTTCTTCCTCTGTGCACTGACTCCTATGATTCCTTTCTGTGTGGAGCACTTGCTTTAGCTCTTCAAGTCTGCTGGCTGCAAATTCATGGGGCTTTCCTTCATTGCATGATGTCTTGATTTCTTCTTCATTCCTGAAGGATGTTTTTGCTGGGCTGAGAGCTCTCTTTTTTCTGGAGCACCTGAAAAATATTGTGCCACTTCTTTCTGGCCTCTGAGGTTCTTGATGAGAAATCATCTTCCATTCTAATTGTTTCTTCCTCATAGGCAAGGTGTCATTTTTTTTCTGACTGCTTTCAAGATTTTTTCTTCATTTTTAAGTTTTTAGGGCTTGATTATGACATGAGGCGATGTGGATTTCTTGGAGCTTCATTCATCTTAAAACTGTTGGTTTATGTGTCTCACTACATTTGGGAAGTTTTCATTCATTATTTCTTCATGTATTTCTTCAGTCCCACCCTTTTTCTCCTCTCTTTTTTAGGATTCCAGTCATTTAAACAGACCTTTTGTTATCATTGAAAGTCTCTGAGGTGCTATTCTGTTTTTTTCAATCTTTTTGTTGTTGTTGTTGGTACCAGGATTGAACTCAGGGGCGCTCAACCTCTGATTCACATGCCCAGCCCTATTTTGTATTTTATTTAGAGACAGGGTCTGAGTTGCTTGGCTCTTCACCTTTGCTGAAGCTGGCTTTGAACTTGCAATCCTCCTGTCTCAGCCATTAGTCTATTTCTTAATGCTGCTCAGATTTGGTAAATCATCTGTCCTCTGCATTCTGCCATTGAGCCCATACATGCCGTTTTTAATTTTGGTTATTGTAATTTTTTATTTCTAAAATTTTCATTTGGTTTTTCTTCATATTTTCTGTTTCTTTGCACTTGTTTCCAGCTGCTAAATATAAAGGTCCTGGCTCCCTTCGTGGCCTTCTATGGCACCATGCCAGTATTGATGCTGGAGTCCCTCATGCAGCCTGGTGAGGGGGAGAGTCCAGATGCAGGCCATAGTTTTTGATGTGGTGTTTGGCTGAGGTGCAGTTGTTATTGCCTTACATTTTTTATCTTGCCAGGTGCTTCATGTTTACTGGTCCTTTGGTAGAAAGAGCAGTCTATATTTTATCTATTTGTTTGTTTGTTTGTTTGTTTATTGGTGGTACTGGAGATTGAACCTGGGGTGCTTAATCACTGAGCCACATCCTCAGCCCATTGTTATATTTTTTTAGAGACAGGGTCTCACTAAGTTGCTTAGGGCCTTACTAAGTTGCTGAGGCTGGCTGAATTCACAATGCTCTTGCCTCAGCCTCCCTAGCTTTGAGTTTTTTTGGTTTTTGTTGTTTGTTTTGTCTGTGCCCATTGGTATTTTCAGGTCACTGCTTTTTCTGCTCTAATATTAAAATGTATAAGGTAAACAAACAAACAACAAAAACCAAAAAGAAAACAGGAAACTCATCATTGAGCTATCCCTGGGTCCTAAGTTCTGTCTCCATGCAGTCTCCCTTTTTTCTTCACCTTTCAGAGTTAGATATATATGTTTTATGTATAATGTTTAATGTTTTTAGTTGTACTTAGGGGAAGGACTAAAGAAAACTTTATCTTACTCCATCTTCCCAGAAATGGAAGAACTCTACATTCCTTTTAAATGATGTAATATAATTATTGTAATATAATTATTCCTTTTAAATGATTAAATATAATTATTGATGTAGAAATTTTCTCAAAATATGTTGCTGAGTCAATTAAAATCAAGTTTCAAAACACTGTTATTATATTTTTATGAATAGAATATGTCTATGAAAGTCTAGGACAGTGGTATCAGTGATTAATCTCGAGATGTGGAATCATGGTTGATTTTATTTTCTTTTTATTTATTAATGTTTTCTTATTTTTTGATGTGAAAATACTTGAATGGCTTTATGAAGCATTTAAGAGTATAAAAAGGAATTTTGAGGTGCTTAAATATATTAGAAATAACATCTAGAATGTTAACTACTGTTTGTTAATCAGCAACTATTATATATCAGATAAAACATGGATATTTTATATGGACTATCTCATTTAATCCTCCCCATAAGAATTAGGCTTTATATACTCTGTTGTACAGGTATTAGCCTTCATATACAGGTAACTCTGGAGAGGTGAAGTCACTTCACTCTTTACAAAATTAGCGAAAGCCAGGAAATTTACTCAGGCTCCCTGTCTTCCTGCTACCTCCCAACAATCACTGACATACTTCTGGTGCTTTATAGTTTACAAGTCGCTTCTCACATGTGTTCACAATAATCTAGATGTGAAGTTTAAAAAGTCACTGAAACTTGACCTTCCAGGATCTGGCTTTCCTCTGTGCCTTAATTAGATGTAAGTTGTTACAAAATCAGTTTGGACTTGTTGCAGTCTTTGACTCATTCTGTCCAACTTTCCCTCAGGGAGTCCTCTGGACTCTTACCATACCAAAGGCCACCCACAGAGTGCCCCTTCATGAAGACAGGAGCCAGTTCAGCAGATGGGCACAGAGAGGATCCTCCCAGATTACTGAACAGCAGTGCCATGAGGGGGTAGAGAAGGCCTGGATCCCCTCCCTGCCCATCATCCACGATCCAGATTCATCCCTGAGCCCCTTCCTTTTCATCTCCTTATTCCTCCACCTCCAGAGGGAGGAATTCAGCATCATCTCCAAGATGGAGACATGGAGTCAGTAGGACAGACAGATGTTTGGAAGTGGCCATGTTGAGCTTATGAGCTCTCTCATGCCCCTTTTTTTTCTCTCACTCATCTTTTTGCCTGGTGTCCCCTCCACACTCCTAGAGTCCAAGCAAGACTTCTTTCCCTTTCTTACATGTATTCACTCATAAGTCATTTGGTCTTCATTAATGTTTTGTTTGGCTAGCCTGGTGTTAGTTTAATTGTTGGTTTTTAGTTGCCCAGTTAATTTGTATAACTTAATCAACATCATTTAAAGATCAAAAGATTTCATAGAATCCAGTTTCTGGGTTCTCATAAAAAGTTGGAAAATTTGGCCATGTTGGGTCACGTTGCTTCATGGCACCCAAAGGCTAAAGCTAGGTAGTGCCTTCCCTCTTTAATGAAGCCCATTCTCTCCACTTCTATAGTCCACACTGCTCCCTCTTGTGACTAGTAATGGCTCACTGATTACATTATTTCACAAGCAGTATATTTTTGTGTACTCTGCTATCAATTAATTCTCTCTATTCCCTTCCCTGCCTCTAAAAAAAAAAAAAAAAAGCTAAATCTCTCATCCCAGGTCTTCAGAAGGAAAGAATCTGATTAAACTTATTGACACTTCAGAAACCTGCTACCAAAGCATGCCCCCAGCCTAGCAGCATGACATCATCTAGGAGTTTGCTCCAAATACAGAATCTCAGGCACCACCCCAGAATTCCTGAATCAGAATCTGCATTTTCAAAAGATCCCTGGTCATTTGTTGCACTAAGTGCTGCTGTAGGGTGACTGTCCCATGCATCTCTGACCCTCTTTTCACCCAGGAATGGATGCATGTTACAACCCTAACCAGTAAGATTTTGATCTGAATAAGTGAAGCTGAAGATGTGCCGTGGATTTCAAGGGAGACATTCAGATTCACTGCCTTTTAGATCTAGGAGGGACTTTGACAGTCTTCTAATGATTGACAGTCCAACTATTTTGCTGCAAGACTTAGAATCATAAAAAGGGAAACTGTTTTGTCCAAACTCAGTGACTAGTGATAGAACTCAAGAGGAAACTTCCTCTCAACCTTGCCAGAAGAAAAGGAGTGACACTGTTCTTGAGTTACTGATCATCAATGATTTGGGACAATTTCTGAGTAACTGGAAGTTCTCTCTGGCCCTGCTCTGACTAGTGGGTGGTTCTCTGCTTGAGTGTACAGTGGGTATGTAGCAGGGGATCACCTGCAGGGCGTGGCCCAGAGATTGCTGGATCATGTACATAGGATGTGAATACCTCAAGCCTCATGTCAAGCTCCCTCTGCACCTCCCCTGTGTACCTCAGCCAATGTTAGGGCTGAGCATCTAGGTGGCACAGTCTACCCTCGGAGGATGTTCCACACAAGTGGCATATGCAGGTCCTGAATGAGGGTTTGGAGCCATTCATCATGAGAGGAATCTCAGTGTCTCTGGACCCAGAATGTAGCTGACAACGTGAGGGTATGGCCTTCACGTGGGTGCTAGTCTTTGATCCCCAAGACACCTCACCCCTTAGGAAAGGCACAACAAGAAGCAGGGCAGAGTAGGGTCTCCAAGCCCTGCTACTAAAAATGTAGCCCAGAGCATCATCATCACTCAGAAGCGTGGAAAAGAAATGCAGCATCTCAAGTCCCACTCCAGACCACCCGAATCAGAACCAGCATATTTTAACAAGATCCCTGGGACCTCCTGGTGTACATAATATCTCTGTTGCCCTGGCCTAGGCATGGGCCAAGACACAGCTTATTGAATCTGAGGGCAGCACTAACTCTAGAGAATACAAAAGGATGCTCTAACTGTTCTTTGGGGCCGTGCCACCCAGTCAGCAGTAGATTAATATTTGTTAATTAGGCCAAGTTAATTGCAGAGTAATACAAGTTAATTCTAATTTTATTTGAATTTATTATCCAAAATCACCATTTCAGAGCTACGCATGAATATAGCACAAAAGAAGAAAATTACTTGATAATATAAAACGCTTTGAACCAAATAGTCTTTTGAAAGGAAAGAGAGAGAAAGAGTCAGACAGAAAACAGTCAAACTCCTCAGTGCACTAGATTATTCCATGTACAGAACTGACCATCTGGTTAGTTAGGGAGTAGCTCTAGGCAGGAGAGATCTCAAGCTGATGGCCTGTGGACCTAATGCATCCTGGATGTTTTCACTGGTATTAAGACAGGTATTTTGCTGATTCTTCTGGAAAATGGAATAATCTGGAAATATGGAATCCATGTTCACAAATGTCCACAATTGGCTGGAGCTGGGTGGTGCTCTCTGCTGGAGTGAGTGAGAATGCTCCACCCCCTAGAGCCCAGCAATCCCAGCTGTCTTTGCTGTTTTCCTCACTGAGATTTATTCAAAATGCTACTGGTTCTTATAGACATTTATTTAGCCTTTTATGATATGGAAACCCCCCTCCATTTGAATACAATAAAATACAAAACAAAAACCCCCAGAACAGGAAAATTTCAACCAAAGCATGCATTCAACACAAGGATATGATTGATCCAACTATTCATGCAGGTGAAGGCCACACATTTTAGGTCCTCTTCTGGGTGACTCCTCCACAGGATACCCAGACACCTGTTCAAAATCCATAGCTCTTGGTGAGCATGTCCCCTTCCTCTTCCAGACATTTTCCAGGACATACATCCAGCCTTCATCTGCCTTGTCAGTTGATAGACATAAGAATAGAAATCACAAGGAAAACAAAGGCATGTCCCCGTGTCCAGAATATTAAGGTCAATTGTCCTGCTGGAATCTGTCTTCTTTGAGTACTGGAAAACCAGTTTCACTAAATTCTACTTTGTACAATGATTAAAGTTATGGAGTGCATTACTCTAGAAAGATTATATAGAAACATGAATGCACACACGTGCACACAGATTCATACACATATCTACACATGTTTATTTGTATAGATGTATATATGAATAAGGAATCTTCTCTCTCCTCTCCCTCTCTCTCTCTCTCTCTATCTCTGCTCCCCCTACAGAAATCAGCCAAATCCTGCCCCTTTTCTAAGTGTACATTATATTATTAGGTCATGTTCAAAGATATCATTAGGGAAGACATGCCCCCTCACAAAATATCCAGGTACACATTGGGCTGGGTGGCCCACGTGACACTGACAAACTTTTCTCATCTTCTCTGGTGCTTTTTCCTAAGTTAGCTCTACTTTATTTTCTAATGCTGGTTCAATCTAGAAGGAAAAGGTTAAACCTCATAATCCTTCCCTATGCAGAACTGAAAGGATTGGGGCCCCCCGAGCATCAGGACTGTAACCTTCTTTGGATTTATTGAACTGCATGATCACAACCAGGAAAAAATAATGTATGGAATACTTAGGAGATGAGTGGTTTGAATGGAAAGTATGACATGAATAATTGATGAGATTAAGGGAGAGGGAGTACATACAGTTACTTTAAGGTGCCCTTGACAGCTCACAGAGGCTTTGAAAATCCTTAATACCTTAAGGAAGCACCATCTCTGTGGAAAGTGATACCAGCTTTTCATGTATTAGTTCAACTCCAAAAATCCAGAAATAACTGACAATGTATCTGAATTCTAGGGTGAAAAATACAAGTGCTGAACCTTTGTCTGGCACTTTAGATACCACTGTTGAGAACACATTGCAGAAGACTTCACAAGAGCCGCAGGCAACCTCCAAAAAGCAGCAGCTTTGGGAGTGGCAGAAACTGGAATGCAATCCTTTGGGCCCTGCTTCTAACAAGTGAATGACTGTGGGCAGGTCCCTTCCCATCTCCAGTGTCCACCTTCCCGGGCCTACAGTGAGAAGGAAGACCAGAGGTTCAGGTTCCTCTGATTTCAACCCTCCCTCCAACTCCACTAGTCACAGTGTGGTTGACTAAATAATGATCCCCAAAGCATCCTGGTCCTACTCTCAGAACCTGTGAAGTTTACCTTTTTGACTAAAAGGACTTTGGAGATATGATGAAGGATACTGAGATGGGGAGATGGTCCTGGGTAATCTGGATGGGTCCTGCTATGGTTTGAGTCGTCCGTCCAAACAATGGGTTGTGTTGAGAGTGAGTCTGCTTCAAAAGTTGTTTTGGACAGGTCTCTCTTAAGCTCCCTGTCTCTTGCCATGTGATGCCCTGTACCACCCAGAGACTCTGCCAGAAAGAAAGCTACCAACAGATGTGGCCCCTTAACCCTGGACTAGAACCATGAGCCCAAATAAATCTCTTTTCTTTGTAATTTACCCAGTCTGTAATATTGTGTTATTTTTCTAAAAATGCTCATTGTAATCACAGAGAGGAAAATAAGATTTCACCTGAAAAAGAAGAATACAGAGGGTCTTCAGCACAGATTGGAGTGATGTGGCTCCAAGTCCCAAACCAGTGACAATTGAAGAGGAAAAAACTGGAGCTTCCCCTGGAGCTGCAAGAAGGAACCAGCGCTGCTGACACCTTGTTTTCAGCTCCACAAGACTTAGTTCAGACATATGGCCTCCAGAGCCATAAGAGAATAATTTTCTGCTATTTTACACCATTAAATTTGTGGTGATTTTTTACAGCAGCAACAAGAAAGTAATACACACAGACACTGGCTTCCAAGAGGTTTTGTGGGTGCCACCTGTGCTGCCCCCACATGGCCTGCTCCATGGAATCACCTGCTCGAAGGTATTTGAGCTGGCAACCTCACTCAGCAGAACCCAGGCTATAGGCACCATTAATTCACTCCTTCATTCACCCAGCTAGTGTTCATGGAGTACTGTAGGCCAGGCTCTCGGCAGGTCCTGAGGCTGTCAGAATGAACTGAACACTGCCCTCCCTCTCACAGTCTTGAGTGAGAAGACAGGGATGCTGGGAGGAGTGACATAGATGTGGGATAGTAGGGGGCTGAGTTACTGTCAGTCACCACTTGGGGGGACCCTAGAAGACATCAGGATGGTCCTGGTATCAGATGAGTTTCAGAAAAGAAGGGAGAAGTATGCCAGGGCATTTGCCCACATCATTGCTCATGTGCATAGGAGGGAAAAAGAACCTGAATCCACATCATACGATAGTGATATGCATACCCATATCACTATGTGTATGCATAGCAACACAATGTACAGTAGTCAAACTATGGAACCAGCCTAGGTATCCATCAATGGATGGATGGATAAAGAAAATGTGGCATTTATTCAATGGAGTTTTATTCAGTCATAAAGAAAAATGAAATTATATCACTTTCAGGAAAATGGATGGAACTAGAGACCATTATGTTAAGCAAAATAATCCAAATTCAGAAGGTCGAGGATTATATGCTTTCTCTCATATGTGCAAACTAGACAAGAAAAAGGAAAAGAAAGGCATATCTCATGAAAATCAAAGGAAGATTAGTAAAGCAAAGGGACTAAGGGTGGGACAAGGGGAGGGAGGGGAAGGTGCTGGGGATATTGTAATATTATGTGCAGGTACAAATATGTAACAACAAACAGCATCATTATTTACAACTATAATGCACAAATTAAAAAATGTGGAAAGGGAAAAAAATAAAATTCTCTCTTTGAAAAACAAAACTCCTCTCTGTAGACCCAGTCACCTCCTCACCAACCAGCCACTACCCTCTATCTCCTGCACCAATCCAGGGTTCATTCACTTTCCAATGCTTTCTCAAAATCCTGTCTCTTGGTGGTTTCAATTAGAGATTTTCAAACTTAAAGCTATGACTCCTTGTTTAAATCAATTCAGTAAGTCACAACCAGCATTTCAAAGGCAGGATGGCATTGAGTAGAAAATATTAGTATAGTACACATTAAAATATTGCTTTGGAAAAATTTAGTTTTGGGGTGAAATACATATATACAGGATCATGATGTAAAACATGTTTGCTGCTAAGTGCTTTGGATGAAAGAGTTTGAGAGCCACTACTTCAAAATGAGATCAACTGCCTAGATTCTTTCTAGATAAAAGTGGGCAAGTATTGGTAAATACATACTTAAAATAAGTGAAATAACAAGCAAGCATAACCTACTTACACAAGCAATCTGCTCCCCCAAACTCTATGCAGAGCACCTCATAGCAGGTCAGGCACTGTCCAGGTGGTCCAGGGAACACAACAAAACCCAGAATGCAGAGCTTCCAGCTCTCCGGAATGGAGACACATCCTCACACTTCCTACTGATCCTGATCAAAAGGCAGCACAAGTACTGAAGAGGCGCCTTGAAGATCTCCAGGTCCCAAAGCTGGAAATGTCCTCATGGAGTAGATGGCAATGGAGCTGGCCCTTCACCTGGTTTAGTGTGTAAGTGAGATGTGGGAGAGGCACTCAGGTAGAGGGTACTATGTTAGCACAGGTGAGGAGGCAGGAGAGTTCAGAGCCTCTCCAAGAAGCAGGAGCCAGCAGATTTGACTGGAGCTTGTTATGAAAGGAAGGGCAGGCTTCCTATGGAGGATGATACTTCAGAAATAAATTGACCTTCAGCGGGTCAGTGACCTTCTGTGGTCATCCATTTCTCCTCTACACAATGACATTAGTGGTGGTCCCCTCTCTGAGTGGCCGTGAATATACAAAGAGAGGAGGAACATGAAGATGCGCTGAAGAATATTGTCCATTTCACCCACTCACTCAGCAAACATCAGGAAGGCTTGCTGAGTGAGTCCTCACTGCCTGGCCAGGGATGATCTGGAGTGTGTTGGTGGATAAAGAGTGCCCAGTGCCATGGTGACTCAGGAACTCAGAGAGCAGATCTCCTACTGTGGCATAGAAAGTTCAGCAGTATTATGGATGGCAGGATGTGTGGGTTGATCTAGAGGGGTGAGCTGAATTTTGCAAAGAGGGAGACAGGAACTCTGGGCAGAAAGAAAAGACCAGGAGCTATGAAGGGTGCTGAGGTATTTAGAAGAGGTGGAGAGGGTCCACGAAGCAGGGTCTCAGGGATGTAGGCAACCCTAGTGTCCATTATATTATGCCACGCACAAAGATGCCCTCCTGAAGTTGCCTGAAGAATCTAAAATTTCTTTGGTGCAGGGCTGACCAAGCTTTGGGCCATGGCTTCTCCAGTCGCGCAGAAGCGCCATCTGCTGGTCAACTTACATGTCTGCAGGACCAGTTCTTCCCTGATGGTGCATACTTTTCCAACTTGCACTGAAGTTTCAAATGGGCTAGTGGAGGATTATATAGGCAGGACTTCCTGGGACGGCAGATGAGATCTACAAGGAAGTTCCAATATAAGCAGTTTTCTCATCTGTTTTCAGTGTGGTCTTCTCTTCATTCCCAAATCTGGCTTCCTACTGAGATGTGTAGCTATAGCTCCAACACTTCAGCTTTTACCTTCTCGGACTTCTCCTGACCTTTTTCTTCTCCCAGCTATGGTCTGCTCCTCTGGCTCCTCCTTCAGACGGCCTTCCCAGGATCCTCCATCAAGACAAACTGCTGCCTTCCAGTTGGTCCTCTCTTGTCCTGGCAGGCCTGTGCTAATGTAAATGCAGGTGGCATGCGTGTCCCTGAATTTCAGTCCTGTTTCTTGTGTCTGTTCAGCCCATAATTATCATGGATATGCTAACAGGTTGGAGACAACATCATCTTCCCCTTTACAACTCCAAATAGCTACCGGTGACTCTCAGAGGATCATTTCTGGTTTGCAAGGAAAGGAGATAAAGCTCCAAATTAGAAGTCATAGGGAAGGTGCCAAAGAACTCTGAAAGAATGGAAGAACTGTCTCCAGGGTTTTTGGCTGCACAGTGTAGATATCCCTTTGCCCATACTGCAGCCTTCCCTTGACCAGATTCTTTCATAGCGGAAAAACCACCCAGTCCCTGATCAGAGACCAGGCTGAGAAAGTGAAATCCTGTGACTTCTGTATGCATGGAGGGACAAGGAACTGATAATGTCCTCCTTCTCAAAAGCAGACTACACTACAGGCCAGGGAACACAACAACAGGAAGTACCTGAGAGGAGAAAGGAGCAGGGCTGATGGGACAGGCACTTAAAAAGATAAGGAATGCCAAGGGCAGAAGCCCTCCTCTCTGGCCTCTCTCCCTCCACCATGGATCTCCATTCTTTTGTTAGAATGGGGTCTTTCCTTCTTTCACACACCAGGTGTTCCTGCTAACTCCCTCCCTATCCATAAAACTTCAGACTTCAGCTGAAGGAGGAGGTTCTGGGAAGAGACAGGATAGAAAGTAGCTGGGTCCAAGGTTGAGGGAGGAGCCTGGGAGTGAAGGCTGATGTGATGAGGGTGAACTTGCTGGACCAGAAGCAGAAGTGGAACATAACAGAAAGAGTGAAGCTCTACAGGGAAGATGGTCTGACCCTACCTTGGGTAACTGCCCCTCCCAGGAGAATGTCTAGGTAGAAAGAAATACAACACCCGCTCCCATGTGGAGCACTAGTCAGCACTGCACAAAATCTGATGGAAGTCTGGGACTGTTGTGAACACAGGAACTGCAGAAATGAAGGAGAATAGACTAATAGCTGAGAATAGACTGAACCACCCTGAAGAGCTCACTGGACATGCTGCTAGCATTCACAGTCAGACACAGGTCCAAGCAGATTACATGATAACTCTCTATGTAAGGGAATGGAATATGGAGAAGAACTGGATAAATTTGTATCAGATGATGGACAAGCTTGGATGGCACAGTGAAGCTTGTGGTTTGAGTAGGCACCTCATGCAATCAGCCTATCTGCAAGAAGGAGCTACCATTCCAGCTGCCCCTCCAGGACAGATATCAGAGCTGGAGGACCAGTTAGAGGGAAGTCACGTAGAAAATATAATAGTTCCGAACCTTTACTAGAACTTCCTGCATGACAGGTCCTCTTTTAAGTGTCTTATATATACAGTATATTTGCACTTACAAGGGTACATGATCAGTGTTATGGGTTGAATTATGTTCCACAAAATTCATGTGTTCAAGTCTTAATCTCCAGTATCTTAGAATATGAACTTGTTTGGAAATAGAGTCTTTGCAAATGTAACCAAGGTAAGGTCACACTCAAGTAAAGAAGGCTCCTAGGCCAATATGACTGAGTTGTCATAAAAGGGGAAATTTGGATATAGGTATGCACACAGGAGAATCCCCTATGAAGGTGAAGGTGGAGACCAGGGGCAATTCAGGGAATGCCAAAGATCACCAGAAAACTACTGGAAGCTAGGAGAGAAGCCTAGAGCACATTCTCTCTCCTGGCCCTTAGGAGCCACTCTTCCCACACTTTGATATTGAACTTATAGCCTCCAGAATGGTAAGACAATGCATTTAGGTATTTAAGCCACTCAGTTTGTGTTACAGAAGCCCTAAAAAATCTGTCTGTTGTCACCCCACATTACAGAGGGATAAGTAGCACTGCTTGGAGTTGGTGCAGGGTGCCTAGCTCAAGAGTCCACACTCTTAAGGTCCACATGATCCAGTTGTCATAGGTGGTCATAAGGGGCCAGCAAAAATGAGAGGTAAAGCAGGGGAAATAATGTAAGAGGCATTTTCAAGAAAGAAGCCTAGGTCCTAATTTCTGGTCAGATTGGTGAGAAGAAAGGAGGTATGAAAAATGCTTGCTTTGCTATTAAAAATGGAATATTACTCAACAATAAAAGAGAATAAAATTATGGCATTTGCAGGTAAATGGATGAAATTGGAGAACATCATGCTAAGTAAAGTAAGCCAATCCCAAAAAACCAAAGGCTGAATGTTCTCTCTGATTAGTGGATGCTGATACATAAGAGGGGTAGGGGTAGGGAGCATGGGAGAAATGGAGGAACTTTGGATGGGGCAGGGGGAGGTGGGGGAGGGGAGTGGGAATGGGAGTAGCAAAAATCGTGGAATGAGATGGACATCACTACCCTAGGTACATGTATGAAGACATGAATGGTGTGACTCTATCTTCTTTGCAACCAGAGAGAAGGAAAATTGAGCTCTATATATGTACTATGACTTGAAATGCATTTAAGAAATAAATAAATATGTAAAAAAGTGAATAAATCTAGATGTTATTGTAATTAAATGACTATTAGAATAATTATGTGTTTTCTGTCTTTCCAGCTACATGAAATTCCATGAGGTCAGAGGCAAGGTACATATTCCCACAGTGTGGACATTTCCTCATGTATGTCTTACCTATTGCCTGACAATACAACTCACTGGACAAATATTGGTAAAAATGAGCTACTGCTATCTGCCTTGATATCCCAGAACACAATAAGGAGGTGTGGGATATCATTTAAGCACATTTTTCTTCTTGAAAGAACTGTAGGCTGAGGTCAGCAACCTCTACAGTGTGACAGGTCTGGGTTCTACTCTCCTTGTAGCTATCCCCCTGGTGAACAAAAGTGGCCATGTAAGTCATCAGATGTTTTTTGATTGGGTCCCAGTCAGCTTAGGAAAAAGAAACCCAAAGTTTATCAAAACTTCACCTACTAAGAAGTCAGTAAAAGGCATTTCTCCTACCAGAAGTTCTCCAGTGATAATTTTAGAAGAAAGTTCCAGAGTGACATGAGCTGGTAGCCATCAGACTGAAATGAAAACCATGGATGATGGGCTGGGGCTGTAGCTCAACAGTAGAGCACTTGCCTAGCCAGCATGAGGCACTGGATTCGATCCTCAGCACCACATATAAATAATAAATGAATAAAATAAAGATCCATCAAAAACTAAAAAAAATTAAAAAAAAAAAAACCATGAATGAAAGTTAATGCCATTCTCACTCAACACAAGTAGTGAGTAGAAAGAGGGAATGATTTATCATTTAGCCAACCACAGTGCAAAGGGATCCATAAGTTAGGGTTGACCCTCAAAGTTTCATCTCCTCCTTCTATAAATAATAAATTTTTAGCAGGTTGTATAACCACTCAGATAAAGACTACATTTCCCAGGCTCCTTTGCAGCTGAGTGTGGCTATGTGACTTGGTTCTGGCCAATAGGATATAAGTAGACATCCTGTGAAAGAGTGTGAGTCCCTTCCTAAAAGAACAGCTGGTATATGCCTTCTGCCCCTTTCCTTTTCAGGCCTTTGTCCAGATTTCTGTTGGAACATATGGTTGTGGTTGCCATCTACTAAACTATAAGGATAAGGACAAATTTGAGGAATGGTGAGAAGTAAACAAGGAAAATATTGGATCCCTAAAGACTTTGCAGAGAGGAACTTCTAGGCTATACACCTATGGACTTTTAAGTGAGAGAAAACAAAACTACCACTTAGAGCCTCAGTTGCTTGTCACAAATCTAATCCTAAATATAGCACATGTATTGGTTTACTTCTTTTTCCCTACCACTCTTCTCTTCCCCTACCCCTGACAGACATTGCTAATCAATCACCAGGTGCTTTCCCACAGGATCCCAAAGGAACATCAGATCTCTCCATACAGCATGAAGACTGTCACTGCCAATCAAATGAACTGATTTCTTTTATTGAAATATCTTTTCCACTCCTACTTTTTAAGGACAGAGACTGCACGTCTCACTTAGCTCTGCACTTTCAACACTTAGCATGTGATCTTGCATAGAGTTGGCCCTCAGGACGCATTTGAGGAGGAAGGGAAGAAAAGGAGAGAGGCAACAGGAACCATTTTAAAAGCAGGTTACAGGACACTTGGTTATTTGGGGAAGAGTTTGAGTTCTATCCCTTATCAGAATCAGAACCCAAGGCTCCTTTCCATTTACTTGCTGCAGTCCACCTGACAACATCCCCACCTCCAAGAGCTAATAAGCAACTGCCATGCTGCATGTGTTTACCAAAAACAGACTTAAGAACTGGATATGTGGCTCAGTGGTAGAGTGCTTGCCTAGCAGGTGCTAGGCCATTGGTTCAATCCTCAGACTACCAAAAAATAAATAAAATTTAATTTAAATTGTTTAAAAATAAAAAGCAAAAAGTAGACTTGATAAAGAACATTTTAGATTTACAGCAAAATTGATAGTCCCTACCCTTACCCATGCATAGCCTCCCTTATTATTAACATCCAACCCTGGAGTGGCACGTTTGTTACAATTAATGAACCTACATTGACATATTATTATCACCTAGAGACCATGGTAAATATTAGGGTTCACTCTTGGTGTTGTACATTCTATGGGTTTTGAAAAATGTATAAAGACATAAATCTGCTATTATAGTATCATGCAGAGCAGTTTCACTGCCTTCTGTGCTCTGCCTGCTCAGCTATCCATACCCCAGCCCCTGCCAACCCCTGATCTTTCCACTCTCTCTACAGTTTTGCCTTTCCCAGTGTTACACACTTGAAACAATACAGTACACAGCATTTTCAGATTGCCTTTTTTCATTTCTTGATATGCATTTGAGCTTCCTCTGTGTCTTTTCATGGCTTGATAGCTAATTTCTCTCTAGCACTGAATTATATTCTGTTGTCTGGATGTACTGCAGTTTATTTATCTTTTCACTGATTAAAGGATTTCATGGCTGCTTCCAAGTTTTGGCAATTATAAATAAAGCTTCTATATGCCTCCATGTGCAGGTTTTCACGTGGACATGAGTTTTCAGCTTCTTTGAGTAAATGCCAAGGAGCATGATTGCTGGATCACATCATAAGAATATATTTAGTTTTGCAAGGACTCATCAAACTGTCTTCCAAAGTGGCTGTGCCATTTTGCATTCACACTAGCAATGAATGAGATATTGCTCTACATCCTTGTCAGCATGTAGGGTTGTCTATGTGCTGGATTCTCACCATTGCAATAGGAGTATACTAGTGTCTCATTGTTTTAATCTGCACTTCCCCAGTGACATGCTGTAGAGCATCTTTTCATATGCTCATTTTCCAACTGAATATCTTCTTTGGTGAAGTGTCTATTAAGGTTTTTAGACCATTTTTAAAATGAGTAGTTCATGTTCTTGTTGAATTTTAAGAGTTCTTTGCATATTTTAGATAACAGTTCTTTATCAGATATATTCTTTGCAATTATTTTATCCCAGTCTGCGGCTTGTCTCCTCATTGCCTTGACACTGTTTTTTTTATATCAATATTTAAATTCAATGAAGTCCAGTGTATCCTGTCTTTCCTTCATTGTTTATGCCTTTAGTGTTGCATCTGAAACCTCATCACTAAACCCATAATCACTTGGATTTTCTCCTGTGTTGTCTTCTGGGACTTTTATGGTTTCATGGTTTCCATTTGAGTCTGTGATCCATTCTGAGTCAATGCTTATGAAGGGTGTAAGGTGTGTGTCTAGATACTTTTTTTTTTTTGCATGTAGATACGCTGTGATTTTTATCATTGCTAAGAGCACATTGGAAGAGCACTCCCTTGGGGGCCAGAAGACAAAGTTTCTTTCCCAGCACTACCCCTAACTGGCTGGGTGATCTTGAGCACAAACTACATCCTCTGACCTGCTCCCTATGTGCAGAAGGAGCATCTTGGGCCAAAAGCCTGCTATAGATACTTCTCTCCTCAAATCTGTAGTTCCCTTGTTGCATTCTCCTTCTAGAGTGACTATGGGACACTAATGCCCTCTCACTCATGTGCCTGCCTCAACGGCATCTCTCTTGGCTGGGAAGCACCCCTCAATGCTATGCCATGCCCCTGGCTTGCCCCATGCACAGGGCTGGAACCAGCTTTTGGCTTAAGTTGCTGATGATCCATCTCCCACAGGTGTGTCTTCTCTCTCCAACAAACAAGGAAACTTCTGGAGAGCTTAGAATGTTTTGCATTGTTTCTTTACATCTTACAAGAATAAAAACAAAGTTAATAATAACAACACAACAACAACAACAGTAATAATATGATCGCTACTTTATCCTGAGCATTTCATACATCCATGCTCCTTTAATCCTGATAAACACTCTGAGAAGTTCTCTCCCCGCACCTCCTCTCTCTCTCATTTTGCTAATGCAGAAGCTGAAGCACAAAGGGACTGTGGAGGTGCTCTAGGAGGAAGAGTTGGGAATCTAGGTGTCTTGACTCATAACCAGCTTCAGCACTAACAGCTACTGCCAGCTGAAGCTGGACAAAGTCTAAGCACGCATCCAGGCTGCACACATCACATTCATGCTCTCGGCTGTTCAAACATCTGCAGTTTGTGGCAATGTTTATACTCTGTCTGATCCATCTCCATATTCCCAGTGCCTGACATAGCACTTGATACATGATTGCCTGAATGAACAGAGATGTTATAAAAGGGAGGTCCCTACCCCCAGGCCTCACCAGCCACTTACTGGTCCAATATCTTTTATCCATCCACAGCCTGCCTCTGACACCCAAGCACACAGCAAACACCTAAGGGTGTTAGAACAACTAGGAAAGACCCCACTCACTTCAAACAGTCTTTAGGTGGCACCCTTTCCGAACACAATCTCACATAAGTAACTGTCTTTCACATTCTCTTTTAGCACATTTTGGAACTTCCTACAAAACACCGGCCAGCTAATTAATTTACATAACTGATGGCACAGCATGCACATTTACACAGAAACTTCTAGAAAGAACTTGCTGGAAAATATTTTTATTACTCCTTCCTGAGTAATTCCATTTTCTGTGAACCAGAGACTCAGCAGATTCTTCTCCAATGCCACTGCCCTATCCTCATCCTGTCCCAAGCTTTCCTAGAGTCTCCAACACAGTGTGGACACAAATCACCTGGTGACCTTGTTAAAAAGCAGATTCGGGTTCAGTTGGGCTAGAGTGGGGGTAAGGACTCTGCATTTCTACTGGCCCCTGGACCACATTTTAGGAAACAATCATCTGACTATCCCTCGCTCAGCAGAACCCCCACTCCCATGCCCACCCTCCATCTTCCCATTAATGCCACATGTAAAACTGAACCCGTCTTCTCCCCAGCTGAAACTCTAGGGATCCTGTCCATGCTTCTCATCCTGACTCTAGCCAGGGGAATGAGGCCCTCAGCCCATCTTGTTCTGTTTCATATGCCTTCACTCTCGCATCATACTGCACCAGTGTCCCATAATCCATGGGGGACACATTCCTAGACTCCCCAATAGATGCCAGAAATCACAAATGGTACTGACCTCTTTGTGTTATAGACACCCTTTGTTATCTATACATACATACCTATTAGAGAGTTTAATTTATAAATTAGGCACAGTAAGAGATTAACAATAACTAATAATAAAATTGAACAATTATTAGCAACGTACTGTAGTAAAAGCTATGTAAATTTGGTCTTCCTCTCCCAAAATATCTTAGTGCTCTGCACTCACACCTCTTCCTCTTGTGAGCGTGTGGGATGATGCAATGCCTGCGTGGTCAGACGACGTGAGGTGAATGACATGAGCATCATGACGTAGTGTTAGGCT
>CM053402.1:69221253-69250531 GCA_028644305.1 Xerus rutilus
GCGCGCGCGCGCGCGCACACACACATACACGCACACGCACACGCACACACAACTACAGTTGATGAAACTGACAAAGGCGAAAGCGCGGAGTAGCGCCCCCCACCCCCGCAGGCGGCCACCAAGCTGGCGCAGCCAATGATGCCCCAGGCCAGGGGGAGGGATCGTGGAGCGCCTCGCAGGGCCGTACACAGCAAAAACAAAGCCATCTTTCTGAAGCAAAAATGAAACAGACGTGGCCGAGGAAAGCCAAATATTTGTCAGATGATGAACAAAGAGGAAAAGTCAATCCAGGGAAGTTTGACTTTCTGGTTGGAGCCTTCAGCGGTTCTGATGGCTGGATACTTTATGAGAATGTCCTTTACCCCTGCTCTTCCGGTCTCCCCAAGGAAAATAAATCCTTGGAAAAACAAGGCTTGACGACATGAAAAGGTCTCCAGACTGCCCCAGCTGGCACAGGAGTCAGGTCAAAGGTGCCACTTGGTAATACAGCGGCCCTTGGCTTGGTACTGTCATCGTGAAATGGTTACCATCTCCAGAGGCGGAGAAGGTGGCTCTCCAGAACCTGGACCGGCGCAAGGTCGAGGAAACCTTTGTTTTTCTCTCTAGCCCTTCCTGCCAATCAGAAATATAACTCCTGGTGTCTCCGCCTTAGGATGTTGCTCCCTGTACCCCACCCAGATCCTCAATACTGCAGCCCTGATCCTGGCCTCCACTGGCCTCTATGAGTTATCTCCCCCTTGCCTTTCTTTAAACCACAGCACTACATAGTAAGGCCATAGTGCAATCACCCATAAATGCAAAGGCAAGGAACCACCGAGACCTGTTTGAGAAGATGGTATTTTAATTACAGCGTTTCAGCTGCCATAAACCCCTAGCTTCGGCCCCACCTCCCCACCCCAACCTTGGTGCCCTCTCCCAATCTCCCTCCTCACTCTTGTCTATGTAAAAAAGCCATAAAGCCTTTCTCCAATCGCCTTCTTGGAGTTTATGCAACCCCTAGAACACAGGTTGATTGGAAAGGTCTCTTTCCTGGATAACAACAATTCAATGTGCCTTGACATTTTAATAGCCTGCCGTCCTGGTGAACACAATCGAGCACGGCAGTGAAGCAAAAATCATTAGGTAAGCAAGATAATCTAAGCGGAATCTGCTGCCTGCACGCTCACATCTGGGGGAAGGGTGTACAGCTGTGCAGTCCACAAAGCGGGGCTCATCCTGCCCTGCAGCATCTCTGTATGTGAGCACAAACATGTGCCTTTGCTTTGCTCAACACACACACTCCTGTGCACGGGTTTTGGGAGATAAACAGGTTCAGGCAAATACAGACTCACTGAGGCCTGAGTATGAAATCACAAAAAAGTACACCATGAATCAAAATACCTGCCTCCTCACCAAACCACCACCCAAATAAACACTTCAAGTGAAGCTTGCTATATCCCAAGCAAAGAAGGTATATATTTGTTGGAATCCCCAATATCAACCATAAAAAAAATCCCTTCAGTGCATTTTATTCTTTCATTTAGGTGAAGATTTTGAATATAATGCCATGGTAGAATATATAATTTAAGCAAAAATATATAATATAGAACTTTTATACTTATGCAAGCAAGGTACTTTATTAATAGTTCAAATCTACTAATTCAGTTAATCTTTAAAACATCGGTACTATTATTATCCCACTTTTATGGATGAGATAACTGAGGCACAAAGAGTAGAAGCAACTTGCCCAAGTCATCATCTATGGAGTAGAGCTGAGATTCAAATCAAAGCAGTCACCCACTACGCTATGCTGTCTCATAAAAAGTAAATCACACAAAGAAATATAAAGTGTGCTACAAGTCTTTATAAGGTCAGTGCATTCCTGATGAATGTATGCATTTAAACAGGCATTAGAATACATATATTTGTGTGAACACTCAGCAATATGACCAGCTTCAATACATAAGTGCAATAAGGGCAATTCAATAAATAAGTGCATCAGCATGCACTTATGTATTGATTCCTATTCATATATGGAGCATCTTGTGAGTCCCCAGGTCATGTGCTGGAGATATGACAATTACACACAATAGTTGCTCTCAAGTAGTCCACAGCCTACAGGGAAGTCAAAGAGGCAAATGGAAGTTTAACCCTGAAGGTGAAAGGTTAGAGGCTGACATGAAGCTGCAGAGATCAAAAAGGACACTGCACCCCTTCCCCATCTGCCTGACACACCCACCTCCCACAGTCTTCCTGGGAAACCATGTACACATTCCCATTAGGTTGCCCTCACTCCAGACACGTGGAGGGCTCCATTTGGGAATTGCCTTCAAAATCATTTTATAAGCTGCCCAGGAAAATGAGCCTTGTTACTTGATAATTACACATTACGTACATGCCCACAGCCCTTCCTTGGGAAGGAGGCAGGAATGACATCACAGAATCCAGCAACCAACAGATGATAGAAAACTCTCCTGTTGGACTCCAATCCTCCCCCCTGGTCCAGGGCTCTCCCTCTCTCTCTCTGCATACAGGTCTCCCAGCATGGAGCCTGTTTCCCTGGATGCTGACTTGGCAAGCTATTCACTTTATGAATATGACCCTCAGAGGGGAGAGCCCCTCTCAGCAGCCCCCGAACTATGTTATCATCGTTATTAAGGAGCTTAAAGAGGAGCTGGGAGGACGAGACACCACTGGAATTGCAGCCTGATTGTGATTGATGTGTTCCTATTAGCGCCTCACTGTTATCTCTCTGGATGGCAAGAACAGCCAGTGGCTTGTAACACAACAGATTACCTGAGTTCTCAGCCTTAGAAGGATGTTTAAATAAAATATAGTCCCTCTTAGCAAGAGGCTCATTTTCTCCACGAAGCTCCTGGACTATTTCATGTCAGCTCTGATTCGCTGTGACTCTCCTCAGTAAACATGTCTTATCATTAATAATTCCTTACAAGCACAGTCTCCAAGAGTCCTCTCTCTCGCTCTCTCTCTCTTTCTCTAGGTGGCTGGACTCAGACACATCACGCTTCAGTTTGGGTTCCAAGGTGCTTCTCTCTGGATTTTCACCTGCCTTGCCAAAAATGATTGATTACGCCGGGCCAACTGGGTGTCCGGCAATCCCCAACAAATGACTTTGGCCCCTAACAGCAGGCCTTGGCCAGATAGAAATCAATATTTCACCATTAAAATCTATCAAAGAAGAGTTAAGGCACCATCTGTCCCTGCCGCCTCTCTATGGTGTGTGAACATTAAATCCGACACTTGTACTACATGGGTAATCAATATATAGTGGTTCACAGATCATTTGTGGTCCCCTTTTAGCAGTGATGGATGTCTGGAATCATTGTGATTCATTTTGTCAGACCATTAAACAAGATTCTGTCCAGTTCCTTCCTGATTTCATTTAGAGGATCATTCTTCACAGTTCATAAGAGGGAAACGGTTTTACCAATCTGCTTCTATTTCAATAAGTCACTTTATAGAGATTTTGTGTCCTCCAGACTGTAAAAATTCTGGAGAGATAGTACAAACAGACCTCTAAAACTATTCACTGCATGACATATGCATAAAGTGTGAAGAGAGGAATGTAAATATGTTTACCTCTTTATCTGCAAATGTTGGTTTTAACCCCCTCCTGGCTGGAGAGTTGGCCTGCAGGGCACTCCAGAAAGCTTAGCTGTTGCAACAGAGGAGGATGAAGCTTGGCAACAGAGGCAGGGGGGAAATCCCCTGAACACCCCTGGGCATGGTCAGGAGCAAATGTGAATGGCTTTTGCGGAGACTGCATTTCAGAGATTTTAGACTTTGATTTCTACAGTGAAGATGACCTTGTCCCTCACCCAGAGGATTGGCAAATACCTCTTTGTACTCCTGTCCAGCACGCCGAATCAAGAGAGGGGACATGGACCATGCTGGGGAGGGCAGGAGCCTGGATCAACCTGAAGGAACTGCATGACAATGCAGTGACATCTGTGGAGTGCTAACTTGTGTCAGGCACCATGTGTGAACCACCTTCAGTCTTACAGGATGGGTGTGGTCACCCCCACTCTATCCTGTGGGGAAACTAAGGCTCAGAGGAGATAAGTTACCCACCTACAATTACTCTATCTTGGAAATGGGAGTCAGGACCCAAACCAGCACCCACATGAACCACAAACAACACTCAGCAGATCATTTATTTCAACTCAAGTGAATTTCCTTCCATGGTCCTAGATCTCCAACTTGCAACAAGCAATCAAGATATTACTAGGAAATAAAATAATCACTTTATAGTGATTTTAAGTTTATCTATGGCAAGACCACTAAATAATATACACCCACCAAGCAATGGATTTTAAACTATTTTCTATCTTTAGATTATTGGCTCATTATATCACTGTTGCTAATGTTAGTGTAGGTAAGAAGATATTAATTTAAATTTTAGTGTAACCGTATATACATGTATGTAGAGATATGTACACGTGTCTAATTACTATATGTTACATAATAAATGTATATAACTTGAAAGGTCTTAAAGATGATTTCACTTTTCCTTTTTTCTTTCCTTTTAAAATAAAGTCACCAAAGCTCAGAAAAAAAATTACAGCTGGCCCTGGAACAAGAATCTCATTTTCTGATTTCCAGGTCAAAATATCCAGAAATGCTAAGTAATAGAGTGTTATTTAATGATGATTTGTGGATTCTTGGTGATATATTTGCTGAGGAAATGATGAGGAGAGTCTGCTCATTTTGCAGTTGAGCAGAAGCAACATGGCCGGTGCATTCTTACTTCCACTTGGACTCACTAACCATTAGGCAATCCTGCCCACAAGTGTTATCCTTTGGATAACAACATAACAGAAGCTGGACAGCAACACTCCAGTCCCAAAGCCATCTGGCCAGAATCATGTTGGATCCAGTATCCAGGGAACTGTCAGTCTAGGGTGCTCAGGAGGGGTGGGGCATGGATTAGGCTTTAAAAAACTAAGTAAAAATCCACCTATGCTACTGTGTTACTTCAAACAAGTCACTTCACCTTTCTGAGTGTCTGTTTTCTCAACTGAGAGACAAGCTAATTGCTTCCCTCCCAGGATAATTATGAGAATTAAAAAAGATAAACTGTGCGGGGAATCACTGTCTCCACCTACCCAACAGGCCACTTTGAACCACGAGGATCTCAAGATGTCTGAGGCTGCCTCCTTGCTGGACCATTTCTTAATGACAGACTTCCTCCTAAGGCTGCTTCCATGTAAATCCCATCCATTGGTCCCAGTAATAATTCCAATCCATAACCACCTCATGGTCCGTAAAATAATTGAAGAGAATGAAAAGAAATGTTCCTTTTCATTTGTGTTAAACCCTCCTTCTTGAAGCGTTTTGATTGCTGGTCTAGAATCCAAGAGGTCTGTGACTGGTACCAGGGTGGCTTTACGCATGTCTTTCCATGTTAGCTTTGAGCACATCCCACCTCACACGGAGTGTGGTGATGAGTTTTTCTTTAGTTTTTGTTCTTTTCCTTTTGTGAACCTCCCAGTGATCCTTGGGCTTTCTCTGTCTCTATGTGGCTATTTTTGCACATGAAACCCAGCTTTCTTTTCCTTCTCTGTTCTTGCTGTCCGTGTTCTCTCGTTTCCCTGTCCTTCCATGCCTCCATCTTTCCATCTCAAATGTTCCTATCAAAGCAGGAATGCCAGTCTATACTGGGGGTCTGGACAGTGCCATTAACAATAGAAAAAAGTCCATTCTAAGAGCAGGATTGCCCCCACAGCTGCTGCTGCCTTCACCAATGCTCCAGATACGGCATAAGCCCCATGTGGGCGAGCTAACACGCATGCCAGGGTCTCAGGGCACGCCAGCATCTCTCAGCTGTTTCCACTAATCACACGCTCTAAAATAATGAAGTTAAATCTGATGATTGTATACTGGGCATGCTTAAGAAATCCACACTAACTGCGCTTTCATGATCTGTCCAGGTCATTCCAGGATCTGCTCAAGCTCACTTTGCCTGATCAATCAGTTCTGTGATCACTCATGTGACACTAAGTTTCATCCTGGGGCCACGCTGAGGATCCACTTCTCCAATTCCCACTCCTGGCTGGTGTAATGTATTGAAAATGCCAATATGTTTAAAATGCCAGTTTTTCTGCAAGCTTCCTTGTCTGTGTGCAGACCTCTGAATTCAGTATCTCTGGCAAAACTTAGACAAATACAACTTTCTTTCTTCTAAGTGAGGACTTATTAGGAAGAAAGGTGTCGGCACAGTTTCTCTTTAAAAGTCAGGTCTCTGAATGTCTATTCAGACTCAACTTTAAACAAGTTCATCCTTGACCAGGAGGGACTAGAGCCATATTCAGTTAAGGCCAGGTGGGCCAAGGCACACCCACCTGCCTGGCCCATGCCTGCACCATCAGAGGTGCAATGGCAGGTGAGCTTGCAGCCATTCCATCACGGTGAGTTGGTTGGATACAGCCTGAGGTTTGGAAACTGCTACCCTAATCTCTCTCCCTCTCTCTGGTCAGGCCTAAGGAAAACCAACTGACCAATTTCCTTCCTTCCCTCCCTCCCTCCTTTTCTTCCTTCCTTCCTTCCTTTGTTCCTTCCTTCCTTCCTTCCTTCCTTCCTTCCTTCCTTCCTTCCTTCCTTCCTTCCTTCCTTCCTTCCTTCCTTCCTTCTTTTCCCTCTTTTGCAGTGCTGGGGATTGAACCCAGAGCTCCACAATGCTAGGCAAATGCTTTGTCACTGGGCTACCCCCAGCCCCTGAAGCAGAACTATTTCTAAAGGAATAGGTCATATTGTACTGAAGATTTCCTGAAATTCCAGACATTGTTTTAGTGTTTGTCCCAAAGTAAAACAATAGCTACCTTCAAGATATTTTTCAGAGCTAACTTCAGCCCATCTTGCTATAATTAAAGCCTGCTCCTGGGTCTTCAGATTTTTACCTCTGACACTGTTCTCCTTCCTGATAATAATACTTTCACTTCCACACATGGACTCTTTTGTGACATTACTTCATTTAATTCTCATAAAACTCTTCTGTAAGACAGGCTTTTATTGGTGCCTTATAATGACACATAACAGTGGGATTCATTATGCCATATTTGTACATACATGTGACATAATTTGATCAGATTATGTTATGTAAGACAGGTTCCATTTCCCCAGTTTTCAGATGAGAAACCGAGGCTGTGAGAGACTTAACAATCCACATAGCAGCACATAGCTAATAAGTGCCCAAGAAAAGGTATCAAACTCCAATGAGACTCCACAGCCAGAGTTACTAAACTCCTGATCATAATACTTTTATCAGAAAAAATACATAGGTTAATATATTCATCTTTCAACTGGGGTTTACAGACAGAGTCTGGACGGAGAATCTAGGATTGATTAGAACCCTTTATAGCTATTAATTACACCTAAATGACTTACTCTCAAATTGTGTTCTGTTATCTAAGCATCAATATTAAACTTCTGATGAAAGGGGCCAGTTAGCCTACAGGACATGACACACATAAAGGCACAAATGACTCAGATCTTCCCATTCAACTCAGAGCCACATGAGAATGGAGTATCAAGTATAAATCAGGGCATTTATCCTCCCCTGTCCCTATGCTCCTTGGCCAGCATATGCCAGGCCAGGATTTGGGAGTCGTGCTGAAACTGGCTGCCCAATAGTGAGGAGGAAAGGAGGGTGTCCAGACCAGTCCTTGGCATCTTCAGGAGGACAGGGGGCTGTCTGCTTTGCAGCAGGGCCTTGCTCATGGGCAGCCTCCTCAGCCCATTGAAAGCTGTTGCTGGGGGAGCAAACCTGACTCGTGGTACCCTCACCCCCAGGAAAGGGCTGCAGGGTGCCAGTGGCTGTCAACCGTGGTGAGGGCAAGCAGTCTTCCTGGGGCATGTAGCAATGTGTGGGCGAGCTGTTGCAATGACTGAGTTTGCTGTGGGTAATTAGTGGGCACGGTAAGTTACGCTAAATGGACTCTAATGTGCAAGACAATCCCACGCAATGACACACTGCCCATTAAAGATGCCACTGGCACCCTGAAGCCTGAGCCCAACTTTCTAATTTTACAGATAAAGAAGGATTTGAAGGAAGTCCCCAAAACAGATCTAGAGAGGATTTTTTTTTCTCTCCAGTGGTGTCAGTGAAAATTCAGCTCCCTTAGGGAGAGCAAATGTATGAAAATTGTTGCTTCCCCTTAAATGCATCAATAGGTCACAGTCCCTAGATATGGAAAGGGAAATGATATTCATCAAATATCCTGCATTAAGTGCAATACTTAGCACAAACTATTCATTTCTTCTAAAAGGAGAAGAAAGCTCCTGTTAATTAGATGACATTGGAGGAAAGAAAACTGGGTTCAGAGTGGTTGAGTAAAATGACAAAGGTCACACAGCTCCTCTATGACAGAGACAAGATTTCAAATAAGCTTTCCCAAGTAGCAAATCACACAGTCCTTCCATGGAGCCACACAAGATCAACCAGAACCCACTGCATACCCCAAAGCACACCTCAAGTCTTCTGAAGCCTCCACAAAACTGGACAAAATTGGGAGAGGAAAAGATCTTAGGGCTTTCCCTCCTCATATGGTGCCCTCAACTTCACTCTTCACCACTGAACTTAGGCAATTAAAAACTGGTTGTGGGTTCTTGTTACCGCAGTTTTTGCTTTTTTATAAGAGTACCTGTAGAGGTTGAGCATCTCTAATCAGAAAATCAAAATCTGAAATGCTTGAAAATATGAAATTTTGGAGGGTAGGAGTATTAGAGATTGAACCCAGAAGTGCTTAATCCCTGAGTCACATCCCCAGCCCTTTTTATTTTTTATTTTGAGACAGGACCTTACTAAGTTACTTACGGCCTCACTTAGTTGCTGAGGCTGGCCTTGAACTTGCGAACCTCTTGCCTCAGCCCCCCAAGTCACTGGGATTACAGGCATGTGCCACCATATCTGGCTGGAAGGTGAATCTAAAACATAAAAGAATCCCATGTTTAATCAGGAGTATGTGTATTCTTCATCTCTATACCTCCACACATACTATCACTAGGCTTGGCCTTACGCAAGTGTTCAATAAAATGCCCACTGGGGAAAAAAAAGAATCCCATGTTTAGACTTGATTTCCATCTCCAAAGTATCTCATTATGTACATGCAAATATTCCAAAATCTAAAAAAAAAAAAAACCACAAAGATAAAAATATGAAAGCCAAAATACTCCTCGTCCCAAGCATTTTGGTTCAAGGATATTCAACCTGTACAATATTGAAAATGGAAATGTAAGAAAGGACTTTCCCACTGTAGAATAAAAATGGGAATGGGTGTCACTTCTAGGGAGCAGTAAAAAAATCTGTCTAGAGCTATTACTGTTTCACACTGTTTTCTTACATAAACCAGCCTTTTGGAACTGTTGAGGAAATAACCAGACTTTTGACTAGTGCCCCTGACCAAAATGAAGGTTTCCATTTTCTGTCTAATTGAACCATTCAGTGTGGGGAGGGGAGCAAATACCAGCGAAGAGAGACCCAGAGAAGGTCAAGGAGCTGGTGCATCAGCTGAGGCTCACGCTGGCAGAGAGAGAGAATACAATGGATAAGAACAGAGCTAATAAGATACTAGCCCACCCTGACAATTCTGGAAATCCTTATGTATTTATTCAGTAAATGTCTGAAATTCTTATGTATTTATTCAGTAAATGGACAGAATTCCTATTCTGTCAATCCCTAGTTTGCAGCCTTGGGTAAATGCCTTAACTTTTGCTGAACCTCAGTTTCCTTGTTTCTATAAACAGTGTAGTAATTTCCACCTTACAGTTTTGCTGTTCATAATGAACATGGAGCCAGGCACGATGGTGCACACCTATAATCCCAGCTACTTGGGAGTCGGAGGCAGGAGGATTTGGAGTTTAAGACCAGCCTGGACAACTTAGTAAGACTGTGTATTAAAATAAAAAAAGGGCTAGGGGTGGAGCTCAGTGGTAGAGCACTTGCCTATCATGTGTGAGGCCCTGGGTTCCATTTCCAGTACTGAAAAAAAAAAAATGAACATGCAAATAAAGCATCTGGCACATAGTAGGCCCTCAGATGGAAGCAGCTATTGCTGATTCAGAAATGGAGTGCATGACATGGGTTTGGACAGGAGAATGTGAAACGGTCACCACCTTCCAAGCTCTGATTCTGCCACTGTCAATCTCTCTTTTCCCTCAAGACCAGGTGGGGGCGGGTGGGGGGGAGCAAGGAGGGGAGTTTTCAGGGTAACAAGACTAATCAGGATTTCACCATCAAAGCAAATATATCCAATTAACAGCTATTAAAGAAGCATTTTCTGGCACTGTGCACAATGAAGGCCATTCTATCTAGTGGAAATTAATCTTAATTATTGGTACCTGCACACATACGTGCAAAGGGAAGCAACTCACATTAATCTACATTAAACTTAATAGCAGTCCGTGTATTATCTATTCTGAGTCAAAATTGACTGCTGGCCCCTGCATAGATATCTGCAGTGCTAACTCAAGTAATTACCTAGTGGGTCTCAAAGACACAATTTGTTCCCTATATGATAAATCAGCTGCAAGAAGCTTTTTATAATTAAAAAACCAAAAGGAAAAAAAAATAGAACTGTATAGGCAAATGTCATTTTCTTCTAAGGGACATTAGGGAAAAGGAAAGTGTTTCTTGTTCTTGCCTCATCTGAACGGAGAAACACCTGTCTCGGATGAGTTCTAGAACAGAGAAGTTGTGTTAGGTTGTCAGAACCACAGAAAGGAATGTTCTTAGAACCTCAACTTTAAGATTTCTAAGGGGAAACATGACTATTTCCTTCCTTCCTCTGTGCTGCCTGAAACCCTTCCCATTAGGGCCTCCTGCAAGGATTCAATAAATCAGTTCTTAGAGGTAACCCTACCTGCCACAGATCTCTTTCACCTTTGCATGTGTCTCCAGAGGCCCCAACTCTCCCTGTACCTCATCTGCTCCCCAGAGGGCTTTTCTCAGCTTCCTGTCATCATTCCCCCAGGGTCCTCCCCCGACTCCACATACTGGGGTCCTCTAGAGTTTACCCAATCCTACCTCCACCCCAGCCAGGACGTCCTAGGGTGTGCACGACTGCCACCCCTGGGATGAGGATGCTCAAGTGGTACATAGATAATAAGTGCTGGCTTGCAGTCATACCAAGGTCATGCTCCAGGTTGGGAAAACAAACCCACACACCATCACCCAAGGCACCGGCCCTCAACATCTTCTGGGTCCTAGCCTCCCCCAATGCAAAACCTCCCCTGTGCTCCCAAATCCTTAATGTCCATCCTCAACTCTCCCCTCTGACTGTCTGCTGTCAGAGCCTGCCTCCCCTCGACCTACCCAGCACCACTCTTAGGTCCTGACCAGAGCTTCCATGTCTGGGTATTGAAGTTACATGTAAAATTGCAAAAGGGAAGGTGCCTTCTGGGACTGGGCAACCAGTGATCTTCATAACTGCTTGGCACCTGTCTACAATGCTGTCTCCATCTTGGTTCTCTGCCCCCAGCCTCCTCCGGCTTCCCTATTCCTTTTGCTCAGGTGCTACCCTGCTCTCAGGACTACCTCTCCAGCAAAGCCCTAACCTAGTCCTCCAGCCCTCACTGGAAGAATCTCAATCACTCTCTGACCCTCTGGGATCCTTTCCTCCTATCTCTGGTCCAAAATTTTCCCCTCAGGCCAACACTCTTCTGGATCACAAACCCCAGGTGTCTGCCCTACCCTGGGCCTTGGAACCTTCCCACCTCCACTCTTCAAGTCTGCATGTTGCTCTGAATGCCTCCTCCTATCTCTTACACATGTCTACTTTATCCTCATATCCAATAGTATCATTTAACACTATCATAAAGTCAAAATCACATACACGTTCCCTATAGAGTAATTTTAGAAAATAAGGCAAAGGCAGGAGTTTACTTCTCAAAGCTTCGTACCCTGAATGTACAGCATACATTATAACTTACAAAATGGGTATGTAATTGAGACAGATTTTTAAATGATCTTTATTGTTTTAAATAAGTAATATGTGCCCCAGTCTGTCAGCATCCCACCCCAGAGGCAGCCAGTATTAGCAGCTTGATACTTTCTAGCAAAAAAGAAAAAGAAAAAGGTTTATGTATGAACGAACGTAAATATATGTTTATGCATGAACAAATATGAGTGTAAATGTATCTTTTTACACAAATGGTGGCATCCATATCATAATTTTACACTTTTCTTATTTTCACATAAAAATGTATGAGATTATATTGCAAATGTAGATGTGCACTACCTCCTTTACAAAATCTGTCTTTTTAATTAAAACAACATGTAAGTGATAACAGAGTTGGAGTTGAAGTGTAGCAAAAATCATGACAGAGGTATTTGACAACTGAAGTCAATAGGGATTTTAGAACATAATTTTCAACTTAGAAAACACTGTATGTACTCTGCCTCCTCCCCTGGCTGCCCGGCCTTATCCATAAATGGCCTTCCAGACCCACTTGAATACCTCCCATGATGGGGCACTCACTTTATCAAGAGAATCCTTAGGTGATACAACTCTTATTTGGAGCATTTATAGGAATTCTTTGACATTTAAAATCTACTTCATCCATTTGACACTGAATAGCTACTGCTTGGCATTTCTTCTTAACCATGTCATAGGAGGTTGTCTCTCTTTAAACTTAATTTTGAGTTTCTGGAAGGCAGGGACCAAAGCTTGCATTTCTTTTGCATCTCCTTCCAGTGCCCACCACAGTGCTTCCCTGGCTGTCACCAGGTAACATCTCATTATCTTCCAGGTCTCAGCTAGCTCGTTATAACCTGTACAGAGCCTCTCCTAACAGCCCACCTCCAGAACTCCTCCAGTTATTGTTCTCATCTCACTGTGATCTGTTATTCCCAATGGTTCATGCAAAGCCTGCCATTGACTTTCAAAAATACATATTTGGACTGAAATGGAGCAAATTATATTTCATGCATGTATGATTATGTCAAAATGAACCCCACTATTATGTATAACTATTGCATACTAACAAAAGCTTTTATATATATATATATATATATATATATATATATATATATATATATAATGGATAAATAAATGGACAAATAAATATTAAGTGGGAAATATACAATGACCTTTTTCTTGACAGTGATGACAGTAGTATTCATTTTCTCAACAGCATCTTGTGGAATCCAAATGCTAGGGCATTTTCCTCCAGGATCTCTGGGATGCTGGTAGGGCAATCCTTTGCCATATCTAACAGCCCCAGGGCTTCATTTATGAAACTCCCAATCATGACAGAAATTTCAGAAACAAAGTTGGAAGCTAGGTTTCTAAGCCATCTAAACTGCAGTAAACCAGGCCCCAGAGAGGGTTCTTAGATTTCAAAAATTGAGGGGCAGAGGGAAAAGTACTAGTATTTATTTGTGCCAGAGAAGAAATTTGAATTTAGAGACAAACTTGGCCCCTTGTAGAGGGAAGCATGAGTTCTTGGGATAATCCCTAAAGAAGAATCCCCTTTCCTGTCTCTCCCTTTCAGAAACTGCATTCACTTCAAGTTGGAACTGTCAATCAACCTACCAGCAATAACATTCTGATAAACTGCCAGTTTAAAAGAGACCTCCTTTGTGTCTCGATACTCTAGTTAGCAGTGAATTTGCTTGGACAGAACTACATTGTAAATGAAACCACTCTATAAAGCATTCATGCAAGTTTATTATGGTGGAGGGAAACAGGGCTTAAAGGACAAAGTATTGAAATATTGACTTTGCTACTTAACTGTGTGACCTCTGAAAGTTTACTTCACTTCTCTAAACTTTATCCCTACAATGAAAGTAACACCACCACCTCACAATTGTCCTTAGGGTTAAATGAAACTTGAAGGTGGGCAGAAAATGCACCCAGCCCTTGGAAGGTACTGAGTCAACAGTGAGGGATGGAAGAGAGAAAAGCAAAGGAGGACGTGGCTCAGACACTGGCAGAGGGAGAGGCCATTCATAAGTGCAACAGAGGACCCTGGACTTGCCCGTAACTGTCCATTCACCCCATTATTCTTGTCGCTTCAGAAGTATTCAATGAATATCTACAAATGGGGAAAAAGTCAGACAGGAGGCCGTCCTCGTGGAGCTGATGGTTGAATAGGGGTACAGATATATAAAGAAATGACATGAACTCCATGGGCCGAGAGCTCTGAGGTGGGACATGGGAGTGGCTCCTAATCCAGGAAGGCGAGGAGAAGCAGATGACATCTCAGCTACCAGAGGCAAGCTGGGCTCAGGTAGAGGAGGTGGAATACAGGGTTCTAGGAAGGGGTGAATCCAACATCTGCACTCCCTCAGAGAGGGTGAGGGGAGAAGTGACCAGAACACAGAGCCTCATAAACCCCAGTGATGAGCTTGGGCCATATTGTAAAACCATCATACAGTGCTAATAAGTAAGAGGGCAAGATAGAGACAAGAAGGAAGTTTGGAAAGAATTACAGGAAATAAAGTAAGAGATTTGAGGGGACCAATGGAAGCAGAGAGATCCTGAGAGGACATCGCTCACATCTTCGTGAAAGATGAGGAGAGGAAGAAGTGAGAGGTGATTCCCAGGTACCTGGCCTAGGCAGCTAGATGGAAGCCTTGACTGGTAGTAGGAGGTTGTTATGGTTTGGATATGAGGCATCCTCCCAAAACTCCTGTGTTAATGCAGGCATGTTTTGAGGACAAACGATTGGATCATGAGAGCTGTACACTAATCAGTCCATCCTTGTTTGAATGGACTAACTGGGTGGTAACTGTAGGCAGGTGGAGCGTGGCTAGAGGAGGTGGGTCAGTGGGGTGTGCCTGGAAAGGTTCATCTCTCCTGTGGCTCCTTCCCCTTTCTCTCTCTGCTTCCTAGCCACCATGAAGGGAGCAGCTTCCTTCCACCATGATGTTCTACCTTACCTTGGGCCAGAGTAGTGGAATCGGCCAACTCTGGGGGCTAAACTTCTGAAATAGTGATCCAAAATAAACTTTTCCTCCTCTGAGTTGTTCTTGTCAGAAATTTTGGTTACAATAACGAAAAGCTGACTAATACAGAGGTTTTAAAAAGAGATGTTGAATTTAGTTTGAATGTGTTAAGACCAAGGCTCCCATGAGGAGCTGTTCAAAGATCCCAAACTGGGAAAGTTCTGGGCTAGAGAAAGAAGGTTGGGAACAAATGGACAATGAGTAGCTGTTCTGATTTTCCCCGGGGTTGAGCCAAAGGGAAGGCGAGGAGAGCTGGCAGAGACCCCTCGAAGATGGCAGAAGAAGGAAACTCAGTACTAGGGATTGGAAGCCAGCCAGGGAGGTGGGAGGAAGCCCCAGAGAGGAGGCTGTGTTTCAGAAGCCAAGGAAAGAGAGGCTCTCAACAGGGTGGAGCAGATTATTTGTGCCAGGTGCTACAGTGAGATCAGATTTGAGAAGCACGTGCTGGTTGGGACAAAGTGGAGATCTTGATGACCTTGGCAGGTGTTGGTACATCAGTAGGAGTGCAATCCAGGTGATGAAGCAGCAGGTGGGAGGTGGGGAAGAGGAGACAGCAAGTGCAGGCAAAGCCTACCAGTCACTGACTGGGAGAGTTAGGGCAAAATGCAGGCAAGTCCCTGGAATGGGTTCTGTGTAGTAGAATGGGGGGAGGTAGTTGGGGAGGAATTTTTTTTTTTGAAGATGGGAGAAGCTTCATCATGCCTTAATATTCATAAAAAGAGGCCAATGGAAAGAAAAAGATTTAAAAGTATAGAGGAAAGGAAGGAAACAATAGCAGAGGAGCATGTATGGAGTGTTGGGTAGAGAAAGGATTCTGGCGGCATTTCACTAGGAGTGAAAGAACTTGCTGTGCATGTTAGAAACTCAGGCTCAAATAACAGTCCTGCCCCAGGATTGTAACTTGAGCTCAAATTTGAAAAGTCAAGAGGTAGTGTTTTCTTCTAGCCATTATTAAAGTAGCTTATTTTGGGCAGAGCACAGAATCAACAACCCTATGATTTGGTTTATCTTTGCCTCATAGTCACGAGATGACTGCAGCAGCTCTAAGCATCATATCCTTATGTGACCAAGTCATAATCAGGACACATATGTTGGCACAGGGCAGTTTCTTTCCATGGACCTCCCTCTTAGAAGAAAGAAAAATATTTTCCAGAAGCACTCCAGAGTTCTTGATACATGACTTTACTTAAAATTGGAACTTAACAGTCACCTTTAGACCAAGGCTGGGCCTCCTTCCCTGAGATGAAAGCATTTCTGCCCATTCGCCAAACAAAACCAAGGTTCCAACAGCAAGGAGAAGAATGCCTCTGGGTTAAAAATAGCAGTGTCTGCCTTAGAGGTAAAGATGAGGCAGATCAGTGAGTTTGGTAGCAGAAAATAGAGTGAATGCTTGTCAAATGTCATTTTTGCTGTAAGTTTGTCATCTGCTAAAAGCAAGAGGAAAGGGATGGTGGAACTTGAGATCTGAGAGAAGTGAAGGGGTCTAAATTAACCACAATGGAGAAGAGGAAATCAACTCACCAAGGAAATACTACATATTCACAGAGGGAAGAATGCTCAGGGAAGAAATTGTAAACCAAAGGAAAGGGGAGAAATAGGGCAGATCTGGGGAGGCCCAGCTCTGCCCATAGGTTCACACATACTAGTATTTCCCAGCCTCGCCTATTGGCATCTGGGGTGATTAATTCTTTGTTGTGAGGCTGCTCTATGCATTGTAGGGTGTTGAGCAGTATCACTGGTCTCTACCTACTAGATGCCAGTAGTGCCCCCCTCCCAGTCCTGACAATCAAAAATGTGTTCAAGCATCCCTCTGACATCTCCTGGGGGACAGAGCCATCCCCGTGAGGATCACTGACATAGCCTGTCTCATTTAGTCCAAATTTCTGTGATGAGATCAAATACGCAAGGACAACTAAGAAGAGATGAAACCAGAATCCAAAAGGACTCTGCCAGAGACCACGCTCTTCCCTGTGCCAGGAGGTCAGCAGCCCGCATTACCCCAGCAGCATCGGCACCAGCACCAGGAGGGAACACGGTGCCCTTGGCCATGGCCTCTGCCTTCTCACGGGGGTTCTGTGCCCCACACAGTCATTTTGTGTAGTGATCTGTTTTCCCGGAAAGAATTAGAGAACTCGTAAAAATGAAATCTTTCCAAGAGCTGTATCTGTTCTTTTCAAGGAAGTCAATCATTGGGGACAGAGGGAGCCACCGTGGCAACGTTTTCCCAAGGACTTGGAGGAAGAAACTACCAACCAGAAAGGAAAATCTTTCAAGTTGGAATGTGCTTGAGGCTGCCTCTTCAAATGAAAAATGTCACATGCCTGGGAAACATTACATATGCCAAAGCAATATGAGGGTCTGGCTGTGAGAACGACAGCGTCTACTCTCTGCTGCCTTTCATCCCAGAGCCTGCACAAAGGGCCGCAAAGTGAAACTTTATACAAGTGCACACACACACACAGTATATGGAACATTCACACATATATCACTTTGCCCACCTCTCTAATGAAGGTGGAATGTGGTGGCAGATGTTTCACAGCTGCCCAGCAACCACCCCCCGACAGTTCAGGACAGGAAGCCGAGGACACCCGATCCAGGAGGAATTGCGGGGAGGCAAAATCCAATCCTTAACACTGGGTCTCAGCCAAATGATCGGGGTACCCTCCACACCACTGCCTCACCCCTTATTATGAAAGGCTGAATGAAGAACAGGGGCAACCACCTTTCTGCTTTAGAGAACCATGGCCTCCCCCATCCTCACCCCTGAGGAGAGTGAGGCTAGACAAGATTCCTAACACTTGAGGCATGTGTGCTGTCTTCTTAAGGCCCACAGCCCAGCCCAACACAGCCAAGGCTATAGGTCTGGTTCCTAAGCCAGGTGCATAGCTTTTCCCTGCTAAGTAGCCATGGAATGCATCCCTTTTGCATAGATGGTTTCCTGCCCCTTATAGGATCAACCCTTTCATAAAGAACACCTCACTGATGTAGGTGGGTAGGAAGGAGAAGAGGATAAAAGGGAGGCATCTTCTCCAACTAGCTCAGGCAATAAAATTACAGCCCCAAAGTGAAGAGAAAGAAACTGTGGGGTTTTGGCTTCAGGTCCTAGGCTAGGAGCTATACCTGTATCATCTCAGTGATCCTTTCTGGGTCTTATTATCTGAACTCAACAAATGAAGAAAATGAGACTTGGAAAGAGACTAAGCAAGTTGGAGTCATATACCCCCATGAGACAGGATTCAATTCCAAGTCCTCCAACTCCAAAGTGAAGATATCTCTGTAATTACCACATCAGGACATACAGTGTCCCTAGCATCCCCCCAAATCTCCTGAGAACTTTGTCCAAGTTATTACCCGCTTCCTCCAAATAACTGCTGTTCTTCCTCCCTTACTAAATGTTAAATTTTTCCTGTTGTTGAACAACATATAAATAGAATCATATAATATATATTCTTCTGTTTCTGACTCTTTTGTGAGAGTCATTTATATTTTGTACATAGCTATGATTTATTCTTTCCCATTGCTCTATAGGATTCTACCATGTGAATGTGCTGTAATTTATTTGTACAGTCTCTTCTTCATGACTACTTAGATTGTTCCTCCTGAGGATATTATGAATGATGCTGCTACAAGCTTTCTTGACATGGAATTATTTGCATATTTAAATTTGTATAACTAGGAATAAAATTACTGAATCATAAGATAGTATAATTGTTCACTTTGACTAGATAATGTCAGTTTCCAAAGTGGTGTAATAATTAACACTTCCACCAACAATGTACAAAAGCTTCATTTACCCCCCAATCTCCCAAAATTGGTACAATATATTTCCTTTTACGTTGTATTTTTTTCAATTCCTAGTTTGTTGAGAGTTTTTATCTTGAAAGGTATTGAATTTTGTCATATGCTTTTTCTGCATCTATTGGCACGATCATATGATTTCTACAAATTGGTTTTTGTGTCTTTACATTCCAGAGTTTAGTCTTGCTTGGTTATGATATATGATCTTTTTAATGTGCTGTTGAATTCACTTTGTACCATTTTGTTGAATATTGTTGCATCTATTTTCATGAAAGCTGTTGGCCTGTCAAGTTCTATGCTGTGGTGTCTTGGTGTGACTGAGGTATTAGGGTAATGCTGTCTTCAAAACATGTGGAAGTGTTCCTCTTTTTCAGTGTTTTAGAAGAGTTTTAGAAGATTGGCATGAATTAAATGTTTGGTGGAACTCACCAATGAAGACATTTGATCATGTGCTTTTCTTTGTTAGAAGGTTTTAGTGTCTAATTCAATCTACATTCCATTATCAGTCTATGCAGATTTCCTATTTCTTTGTGATTTGGTCTGCTAAGTTGTATATTTCTAGAAATTTATTTATTCTAAGTTATCCAGTTTGTTGGTAAATAATTGTTCATAGTAATCTCTTATGACCTTTTCAATTCCTGTGATATCAGGTGTAGTATCTCTTCTTTCATTTCCGATTTTATTTGAATGGTCTGCCTTAGTCCAGATAGGAGTTTGTCCATTCTGTTAACATTTTCAAAAAAACCTTTAGTTTCACTGATAATTTTCTGTTTATTTCCTATTTTGTTGATTTTTACTCAGATCTTTATTATTTCCTTTCTTTTGCTAACTTTGGGCTTAATTTGCCCTTTTTTTCTATTTCCTTTAAAGCTAGGACTTTTTATCTGAGGTCTTAGTTCTTTTAGTGAAGGCATTTATCATTCTCAACTTCCCCCTTAACAGTGCTTTTGCTGCATCTCGGAAGTCTGGGTATGTTGTGTTTTCATTTCCATTTCTCTTGCTGTACCTTTTCATTTCCTTCTTGATTTCTTTGTCGACTCAATGACTTTTCAAGAGTGCATTAATTGCCACATATTTGTGAAGTTTCCAGTTTCCTTATGTTATTGATTTTTAGTTTCATTCCTTTGTGGTTAGAAAAAAAAATTGGTTTGATTTCCATCTTACATTTTTTTGAGACTTACTTTATGCCTTAACATATGATCCATCCTGGAGAAAGATCCATGTGTGCTTGTGAAGAACGTGTATTTTGTGGCTATCAAGTGGAATGTTTTGTATATGTGCATTAGCCTAATTTGATTTAAAGTGTCCATGTCCTCTATTTCCTTGTTGATCTTCTGTACGGATATTCTGTTCACTATTAAAAGTGGGGATAGAAATCTCCCCCTATCATTGTGTTACTGTCTATTTTTCCCTTCAGTTTGGTCAATGTTTGTTTAATATGTTGTCTTCGTTTCCATTTTATTGTTTCTATTGATACATCTTGATTCTGTTGTCTTTTTCTTTTGTGTAACTTCCATAGGCATTTTTGTATGTGTGGTCACTTTAAGTTCTACGTAAAATATCTTATAGTTCTAACCATCTATTTTAAGCTGAAAATAATTTAGTTCAAATGACACTCAAAAAACTCTACACTCTTTTTCCCTTCACACACACACTTTAGGTAATTATTGTCACAATTTAAGCCTACTTATATTGAATACTTTTTAACACGTTGTAATCACTTTTTTCACTGCTGTGACTAAAGGGCCTGACAAGAGCAATTTTAGAAGAGGAAAAGTTTATTAGGTGCTCACAGTTTCAAAGGTCTCAGACCAGTGGCAGCCGGCTCCATTCCTTGGGACTCCAAGTGAAGCAGAACAACATGGCCGAAGAGTGTGGCAGAGGGAAATGGCTCACAGGATGATCAGAGAGAAGAGAGAGAGACTCCACTCACCAGATACAAAATATATACCCCAAAGCCACGCTCCCAATGCCCACCTTCTCCAGCCACACCTTACCTGCCTTCAGTTACCACTCACTCAGTTAATTCCATCAGGGGATTAGTTTGCTGATATGAGTTAAGGCTCTCATAGCCCAATCATTTCTTCTCTAAACCTTCTTACATTGTCTCACACATGAGCTTTTGGGGGACACCTCCCATCCACACCATAACAACACATTTCTATATTGTCTTAACTACTGTTGCTCCCACAGCATGGTATACACATTTGAAATCAGCTTATTAATTTAATAAAGTTCATGTAGTTTTGAGTGAAAATACACTGGATCTTATCCTTGATTTATTGGGGTTTACTACCACTGGGTTCTTTTTCTAATTCCCAGACAATACCACAACCTTAAAGTACTTTGGTTATTGTTTATTCCACTTTTGTACTATAATTTTCAGGCATTTAAATTTTATATACTTTAAAACCCTAAAGACATTATTTTCATGGTTGTTGTAGTAAACAATAAAACATTCATTTAATTTACACATGTATTTAACTTTTGTACAAATCTTTATCTCCTCTTGCATTTTTGCACTTCCATCTGAGATCATTTTTCATTGGCTTGAAAAATTCATGTTAATATTTAGTTGAGTGTCAATTGATAGCTCATTCTCTGCTTTAGAGTATCTTCATTGTATCTTTATTTTTGAAGAATATTTTTGTTGGGTATAGAATTGTAAGATGGGAAGTATGTTCTTTCAATATGTTAAATATGTCATCTCATTATCCTTTTGACTTCCTGTTTTCTGTTGAGACATTAATTGTAGATTTACTGCTGTTCCTTTTAGGGTAATGTATCTTTTTAACATGACCCTTTTTAACATTTTCTCTTTGTCTTTGATTTTAAGGCATCTGCTTAGAATGTTCCTTGTTTAAATTTCTATTTATTCTGCTTTATGTTGACAATGCTTGCTGAATTTGTGACTGGATGATTTTTACCAGTTCTGAAAAATTCTCAGAGGATGTCTTTTCAAATATTGCCTTCTATTCTATTTTGTCTCTTTCTCTCTCTCTCTCTTCCTTGCTTTATATTTACAGGTGCATTAGAACTTTGCAGCATGTCCCAAATGTCTCTCATGCCATTTATTGTGTTTTCTGAACCTTTTTCTCTCTGTATTTCATTGTGATATTTTCAACTGATTTACATTAAAGTTCTCCAATAATTTTTCCTGATATGTCTACTTTCCTGTTAAGTCCATTATTTGAGTTATTTATTTTAGTTATTGTAGATTTTAGCTCTGGAAATTCCATTTTACTTTTATTTATGGATTCCAGCTGTCTGGTGAGATTCTCTATCTTGTCTCTACTTTTTGCATATATTAATCATGTTAAAGATTGTGTGAATATCTGGATTATCTGCTATCTCTGGAGATATTGTGTAAATATCTGGAGTATCTGCGGGGCTACTTCTACTGTTTGTTTCTCTTGTTTTTCCTCTAGTCAGGTCTAGTGATTTTCAACTGCATGCTGGACCTATGTATAAAAAAACTTTAGAGGCTTTGAGTGACATCATTTTTCTCCACGTGGATTCTAATTTTCTTTTTTGATAAAGTCGAAAATATTACCTTGTCTGAGTAATGATTAAATGACTCTAGACTTGATTACCGTTTTTATAAGGGATGATCTAGTTTATGTTTGTTCTTAATCATGAGGTGCACCCTTTAGAAGTCTCAAATGAAAGCCTTAGTTTCTATAGAACTTGTTTTATTTGTTTTGTCCTCAAACTGCAGTAGTTGCTGCCACTATCACTCAGCACCATGGAACTATAGAAAGTCCTGTTTTGCTTTAGAGTCTCTTTACATTGGCCCATGCAACGTAGAAGTTAGTAGGTGCCTCAAGATGAAAGCAATGCAGAATAGCAGGCTTGCTTCCCTGAGGTTCCCTGTTCTCTGGACCCTTGATCTTCCAAGTTCCACCTGTCTCAGTACCTCTGAACTTCATTTCTGTCTTCCATGCCCTATGATACCACCAAAATCTCTGGTTTATGCTTTATTCTGTCTCTCAGTTCCATTCTGCTTATGAATCAGCAAATATCTCAAGAATAGAAACATAAAAAATATTGGGTTAGACTCTTCTCCTAGATCTTGGTCCCACAGTACCTGATTGTTTAGATTGCTCTTTGGTGTCTTCAAGGAACTGCTTACTTTTCTCCCTTTATATAGTTTATGTGGTTATCCTCTCTGGGAAATATACTCACATGCTTTACTCAACAGCCACTCTACCATAGTCTAAAGTGGAAATTGTTTAGTTATTTTTGAAATCCTGGCTTTAATATGTGTTCCAGGTTAAGAACCATACCTCTAACTTACCATACTGCCTCATGGACATAAACTTTCCTCTGCCAGGAACACCAGTTCATTTCCTCTGCACAGCCAACCTCTATAGAAAGCCTTTCCTTACCTAAGTACAGAGCACATTGGTGACCAATCTACATCAGCATGCAAAGCATTATTCTGCCCTATTTTAGCATTTACCCCCTGACCTATGTGCTTTTGCATCTTTCTCCTACCTCAGATGGAACATTTACCTTGGACAGGAATCATCTCATTTTTTGTTGCATCTTCTACATGTTTGAATAAATGATTTCGAACAGTATACTATTCTTCAGCCAGCAGCCAGCCATCTCTCCAGTTGGTTGTCTTCCTCATTGTTCCCAAACAATAATCCTCTCTCTTTCTCCACTCCCATGGAATAGCTTTTGGATCTATCCCAACACATCTGGCCTTTTGATCCTCCGAGACCAATTTAACTTCTCACCTTCCTCGGCTTAATCAGTACAAAGCATTACTAATCCTGCTACCAACCTTGAATATCCTTCATGCTTCCTCTTTCATTTTCATATATGCATGGCATTATCTTTTCATCAAATGTACATGTGTTTGCGTTTGTGGAGTATATTAATTCAATCAGTGAATAACTGCAGACTGAGCTACTAATATAGTCACAGGTTATCATGGAAGATGTGTTAGGTTGCATTCATCCTAGCTCAGCTCAAAGGTCTTTATCTTTGGGAAATTTTTATCTTGGTCTGTTATTATTTGGCCTTTTTATCTAGTCTTCCTCTACCCAGATTTCATAGCCTGGTAAGAAAAGCTAAATGATCTCATCTTTCCATTCAAAAGTGATGGAAAATGTTTCCTGCATTACCCTAAGCTATTTCACTAATGCTGAAATAGTGATATCATGTTGGAATTTTTCTAGATAAATGCTCAGAGAATGGGGAGGGGGAATCAAAACTTGTTGACAGCTTCAAGAAAAATATCTTCCCACCAGAGCAGCTGTTGTTAAGTTTAGTTAATGTGTGTCCTGTCAAGGAGAAAATAGGAACCTTCCTTTAAATGTCTTTTTTTGTTGTTGTTTGATGACTTACCTGTTCAAGCACTGAATAGCTTTTTTAAATAAATGCATACTTTACAAGGTGTGTGTGTGTGTGTGTGTGTGTGTGTGTGTGTGTGTGTGTGTAAGTGCATCCCTGGCTTCAATTCCCAGTACCATAAAAAGAAAGGGGAAAAAAAGTCTTATACTTGCCACCACTGATATTGTTAACCGTTGGTCTGGAATGGTTGTTGGTGTCAATCTACAGAAAACTGGAAATACACAGAATTAAGTAGGGGAAAGGCAGGTGAAATCTGAAAGAGAATTAGGATGACTCACTTATCACTCCAGGGCTAACAAGGATTCCGAGAGCTCATGCTATACATTTCTCTACTTCTGAAATGCATAACATGGTCAAGCATCATCCATCTGAGACAGATGACAATCTATTTATTTCTCTATCATTATCTGAATTTGTTTTACATATTTTTAAGTGGAAACCACTGCAGAGCATTTTACTATGATAAATACAAAGATAGATAAAATGCATTCCCCACTTTCTGAAAAGAAAAATAGTTATTTATTTGGAAACCTCATTTTGAAATCACATGTCTCTCTCTACTAGTATTTCTTTACTGAACCCAAGTTTGACCTTTGTGACACTGTCATAGTATGGTCTCAGGGTTCCCATTTTCTTCCCTGGAGGAAAGACAGGAAGTCAAGAGGCTAGAAGCTGTCTACAATCCATTTCATTACTGTCTATAGCATTATTCCAATATCAGTGGGGGAAAGGTAGTCAGAACACTGAAGGAGACTTGCTGGAGTCACAAATGTGAGAAACTCATTTTCCTTCCCTATCATCCCCACCACCATAGCATGCATGTGTGCATGTGTCCACACACATGGGCGCATATACACAAAGACAGTGAGAAACACCCTCAGTCTTTTTTATTTTTCATTTTGAGATAGCATCTCACTAAGTTGCTGAGGCTAGCCTCTAACTTGTCATCCTCCTGCCTCAGCCTTCCAAGATACTGGGATCACAGGCATGAGCCACCATGCCTGGCTGGCTATAAGACATCTTTTTAATGCCAAAAAATTCTTCTTACCTATACACTTTACAGGTTGCACTTTTAGAATCTGCTGATTGAGAAAATACATGACAAAATCAACTATGCATCTATTGATGCTTTCCAGTGATATCTAAATCAGAATAACATTTGTACATATTTGAAAATTAGCATGCATCTTTGAGTATATGACATTTTACACTGAGCATACAGACAATACTTGGTATGTCTCTAGATTTGCAGACTCCCCTAAATTAGTTCCCATCCTTCTTCTCTTCCCCCTCCCCCTCAGCACCTCTGTTCATGCTTCCCCCATCCCATGACATGCTTCCTCAAGGAGCTCATCTCTTTCCCTCTTTTGCTTGGCCTGCCCTTTCTGTTCCTTTCCAGTAGCCTTTGCCCAGCCACCTCTCTCTTTGAAATCAAATCATTCCCTGTGTCCTTTTGGAGGCTTCTCAAACCAGCTCCATTGACCTTGTACAACCTCCGCCCCTCTCATGGCCACCACCGTCTCTCACTCACGTCGATAGGGTGCACTAGAAGAGGTCTCCTTAAACTATCTTCTTTAATTATTTGCCTGTTCTGACCCTGATTCATTCTCTTTTACAAATGCCAATTTTGTAAGAATTCATCGATGAATATGTAGAGATTTCCACTTATAATCATGTCTGTCCTTTTGAAGAACTCAGGTCTGTCCCCATAAATATGTATTGGGAAGGATGACATGCTGAAGTTGGTGACATTTGTATTCTCTGTGACCCGTATTTACAGAATCTAACTCATCTACGCAAATTAGATAGACCATTTTGTAGCCTTCAGTGGAAACTGCCTTGGCTTTCTGGTTTAGCCCAACCTCAGCCAAACTAGACCAAAGAGGTTAATAAAAGAGGGTTTTCCTTGGGCTGAGGTTATGGCTCAGTGGCAGAGCACTTGCCTAGCATGTATGAGGTACTGGGTTCAATTCTCAGCACCACATATAAATAAATAAAGTCCATTGACAACTAAAAAAAAAAATTTTTAAAAGAGAGCTTTTCTTTGCCTTCCTATAATCTTCGTTCTTATCTTTCTCTGTTTTTGCCTCCTGCAAAATAAGCATGTCCTCTTTCAGAAAACAGTCCTCCAACCTTGGGCAGCAATTTTTCTGTTCTCTTTGTTTTTTCCTCTGTAGGTAAAACAACCCTAGTTCTTCTGTTTCCTCTGTGTTCTGACTGGTGCTCTCTTCCTTCCCCTCCTAACCTAACCTCATTCACCCTCATTTTTCCTAAATTATAGTGTCCATAACAGAACACACCATTCAAGTTTCCTTGAGGAACTATCGCGTCCTGATCATTATGGCCTAAATCCACACTTCAGTTTGAAGAAGCAGTGTCAACACAGGGGTCATAAGACCTGTCATTTATAATGACCTACAAGTTGCATGGCTTTGGAGAGAACTTTTAGCTCCTCTGAAGATATATTTCCAATTTAAAAAAAATGCCCAGCTTCATTTGTCATCAGGGAAGTGCAAATTTAAATCCACCACATAGTACACCACACTCCTCAGAAAACTTCAAATGACAGAGAAAATACCAAGTGATGGGGAAAATGTGGAGCAACCAGAATTCACATACATTACTGGGTAGAGTAAACTGGAACAACTACTTTTGAAAACTGACAGCATCTGCTCTAGCTGATTCATAACTCCACTCTCTAGGACATACTCAAGAAACATAAGGACATATGTTCACCAAAGAACATATCCAAGAATGTTTAGAGAAACACTAGTCATAATAACCCTAAACTGGACACAACCCAAATACTCATCAACAATAGAAAGACTGTAGTGAAGCAGTCACCCAAGGTAATACTATCTGCAGTGAGAGAGAATGAATGCCAAGTACAGCCAGAGTGCGCATGAATGTCACAGAGAAATGCAAACAGAAAAAGCCAGCCACAAAAGAGAAGGGATTAAATAAAAAGACAAGAGAAGGGAGTATATGGTTTTATTTACACATATTTTAAAAACAGACAATCTTATTTCTCATGTTAGAAGTAGAATAGTGGCTACTCACGAGGTAGAAATTAGTGACAAGAAGAGAGCCAGAAGGGATTCCTGGGTGCTAGGATTATTCTGATCTTGATTTTAGTCTTGCCACATGAATGTGTTCAAGTCATGGACTTTAAGTAAGCTGTCTGCTTATAATTGTGCTTTTTTCAATAAGTTTGTTATACCTTGATGAAAAGTGAAATAAAACGCACCATAATAACATCAGCAACAAACTATGACATTGAAAACTCCTTCAGGCTACCAGAAGTTGAGGAGGGAGAAAAGAGAATTCAAGTTCCCTCAACTGCTTTGCTCTAGGAGTATTGTCCCAGCCAGAGGTGTGTCCAAATGGACCATCTCTTATTATTTCCACCACCAGTCTGATCCCATTTGCCCCTGCCTGGGAGACTCAGGCCCTCCAAGACACATGTCCATCCTGCCTCTAGAGGGGCATATTTTAAATTGGAAAGCGTGATCATACAATCTATTAAGCATTTACCGAGTGTCAGATGCTGAGTCAAGCAATTTAACATTTTTATTGTATCTTCCTGATAACTCTGTAAAATGTGTAACCTCCACTTTACTAATGAGGAAAGTAAAATATAGAGAGATTAAGTCGTTTGCCCAAAGTAGAGATACTAGGCTAAAACCTAGCTTAAGCCAGGTGTAGTGGTGCATACCTGTCATGCAAGCAACTTGAGAGGCTGAGGCAGAAGGATCACAAGTTTAAGGCCAGCCTCAGCAACTTAGAAATATTCTGTCTCAAAATTTAAAAAAATAATAAAAAGGTCTGAGGTGTCACTTGGTGGTAAAGTACCCAGGGGTGCAATCCCCAGTACCTAAATAAATTTTAAAAAATAGATAAAACATGGATTACAAGTCAACTGATGACCATGTTCTTGTGAGCTAGACTTTTTGTTCCTGAGTCAATGTTTGGATTGGTGATGTTTAATCCAACTTACATGCCTTCCAGAACTTCTGAACTTTGGTTTGCTTTTAGCTCACAGATCTGCCTGACTCTCAACATGTGCCCTATCTGCTCCGGACAGCTAAACTTCAGCTCCTAGCTGGACATCCAGGATGACAGTACTGCACTTTCTGGTCCTAACATTCATCTGGTGGCCCCTGGAAATGCTGTATGTGGATCTGGCATTCATAAAGATGCCAAGAAAGAAATCGAATTAAAAGCAAAGGTCACACCCTAAAAGGAAGTCTCTGGATCCTATAGGAAGCCCCAAATTTGAATCTACAAATCTCTGTGGGGATTTCATCATTCATGGCTAAGTTCAGAGAAAAAAATTGACTGAGAGCTGGAGACCACCCCTTCACTTTTTTTTTTTTTTAAGATATCATGTTCTCAAGTGTTCCTGTTTCGGGTATTTCAGAGATTTCTTTCTTTGCTTAAAATCTGTAAGCAATCCCCAACTCTACAAACAGGCTTTGGAAGATGAAGATGGGGAGGGCAGTGAGAAAGATTGTTTCAAGAGCAATCCCTCTGTAAGGAAAACTCAAAACCTAAATTACATACAGCTGAAAATATCTCAATCCTACAAGATTAATCTTGACACAAGCCCCGCAGCTGAAGCATCCTCTGTGTTAAAGGAATTACTCTAAAGGCTTTTCCTTTCTTATTGCCCACTTATTTTTCTGAAAAGCCCTGTTCTGAAATCCTGTGTTTAACCCAAAGCCTTCTTGGATTATCATCCTAAATGGATTTCAGCAGGAGACATTTTTCCTGGGGCCATGATTCAACAGGCTCATTGGAATTTAGCCTGATCTGAGTGAGGGCGAAGAATCAACACTTGGAGAAGACCGAGCCCCAGCTGAGGAGACCTGATTGACCATAACAAGACAAGAAACATCACTGACCTCAAAATTGAACAGGATTCATTAGATCTCTGGTTTTCCCTCTAAGAAGCATTCCTGATCCCTATTTCACCTCTCTGTGTTCATCATGGTCTAATACCCAACTCCTCACCACTTCTTCTTTGAAGTTCCTCCAAATTTCAGGGTCTTGCAGACAGGAATAAGGTCTGTTGGGTCCTGATGCAAGCCAGTGGAATAATGCACCCAATTTTGTTGTCAAGAATACGTGTTCTCTCCTGGTGCAGTGGTGCACACCTATAATCCCAGTGGC